>JAGSMU010000042.1:0-1200000 GCA_029286865.1 Teinopalpus imperialis
TTAATTTTGTTTAGGCATATGTATGTTAACTATATATACTGTAGAATTGAGTTCGAACTGTTATGAAGGGTATCTGGTAAGGTAATGAATAAATAAAAAAAACTGTCTAAAATCTATATATAGGTGAATGTACTTACACTAAACCCTGTAAACCCACGACAAATTAAAATTAAACATGAAAAGCCTCACGAGTGCTAATTTAAAATGTGGAAAAGATAATTTTTTGCGTCAGTATCGTTAATTAACTAATTTTAATTTAGCTTATTAGCTGGTACGTTGAAGTCACGATTTAGCAGCCGTGGCCATTCATATAGCAACTGGTATTTACTAACGAAAATTCCCTCTTTCGGTTTCTTACCTAATAAGAATAATTTTGCTATTTTTAGTAATTATAGGGCCACGATGTATCTTAGTTCTAATTGTACCATGAATGCGACAGGTAAACGAGGGTACGACCAAGTCGTGGACTACTAATATAACCCTACAATGATTCCTATGGTGGGTGTAGGGACCAGGGGACCCAACTACAGGTAAGGTGTGGATGTCATGGACCATCTCGTTATCACTTATCTACGAGTGACCCGGCTATTTGCAAACCTTAATATTAATAAAAAAATAGAGATTGTCAAACATAACCTACTATTCTCTATTCCGTAATATTGTATATTTCTCTGCCCCCCAACCTGCCTCCCCTCTCCCATTCTACTACTTTATGGACCTAATAAGCTCTATGTGGATAGGACTTAGTTATGATATCTTATAATAAGAACTATTAATGATATCAAGATCAAGAAGAAAGGAGATTTTTTTACGTGACTGCCTAAAATAATTTATACTTATCTAAATACGTTTTGTGTTCTCGTACCCTTTAAACTCTAAGCAGCTTGACTTGTTTTGGGCGCGAAGTCAACTTAAACACAACATTGTGTGTTTAGACGCCATTTAAGAGATAAAGTTGGCAAAATTATGATACGCACGAAATAGATAGTAAATTTTTCGTAACTGGTAACAGTGTTTTATTCGGATGAAAATGGTGATTCTTTGATCAAAAGCCCTCGCGTCCTCGTAGAAATTTGAAGGACAAAAAATTTAAAATATGATACATCATTATCATACGAAATCATTAATTAATTTTGTTGAATATTTATATATTTTTAATATAATAGACTATCCGCAGTAGTTTCGTCTTTAATTTACCGCAACTTATAAGATTACAACCGAGTGCAATCATGTTAAGGAAATACAATTTGTCACTTAGCGGAAGCATTTGTTTAAGCCGCATGCTAGTTGTTGAAACATTCTATACTATATTCTTTGAAATTCATCCAACACATACACTTTCTCTGATTAAATATATAAATATGAAACATTATATTGATATCTTTGTTAAAAATTTTAGTGGACCTTAAAGTACCAGTCTATATATATAAATCCCACAGCAAGTTATATGCCTCCTCTCTAACGAAGTTGTTCTGAATCATAGCTTATATAATTTAAGATTGAGATATGATACGACTGTCATGCGCATCGTATTTAAAAGTCCTTTAAAATATTACAAGAAATACAAATAAAAATATAACGTAATGTTTTATATAATTATAAAACAACTGATTATATTACGTACCGCATAATTTACAAGTTATCTTAGTGAAGTCGTTCAAATGACGCCGAAGGGCGACAAGATTCTTTATCTCCTTTGACGCTTGTTTCGGTTTTACGTTTTATGCTTTACAAGATGTACGTGTCACTTTATTCGATGTATTTATATTAAATGAGACCCTTGAGTGTGATGTGAGTGTTACATTAGTAAAATTATAAAATATAAATTAGATTATAGATAAATATGTACTCGAAGATGAAGGATACCATCTTGACGCGACCTAATTCTGAATATGCGATATATAAGTGAATACCGCCGACCATGGTCATCCGAAGCGACAGAGGTGTCGTAGATATTCTGCTAGCCTTTGAGATAGGTTTTTTATTGAAGGTGCCTACGTCCGGAAATACAGCTGGCGACAGCTGATTCCACAGAGTAGTTGTAGTCTACTGTATTATAAATTCTGTCGTGATGTACGATGTTTGATGATATAATATATATATATATATATATATATATATATATATATATATATATATATATATATATATATATATATATATATATATATATATATATATTATATACATATATAATATATTTTTGTTATTAACGACGAGTATAATATAAAATACGAATAAAATAACCAAAATATATTTAAAATCTATAAGACGTCATTATGAACGTTCTTTTACGTGTTTTAAATATTAACTTTCCCTTATTTCTTCGAACGTCGATAGTGAGATTGTATTCCTGAGCGCATTACCGACATTCTTTTCAATGTTAAACATACGCACTACTCTAAAATTCATTCAATTCCACCGCACTACGCCCTCCATAATATCAGCGTCAATTGTAGCAGAATTGTTGTGAAATGGAGGTAGAAACGGAGACCCAATTACCAGCAACGATACCATCAACATACAATCTCAAGCCTCAAGTTTTAGATTTTTTTTTTAATATTAAATAAATGTACTTGTGTCAATGATAACTATTAACCTAGGTATATATTATCATAGCTAGCACCGTGATAGCTCAGTTTTGAAGCGCTCGCTTTTAATATTAAATAAATGTACTTGTGTCACTGATAACTATTAACCTAGGTATATATTATCATAGCTAGCACCATGATAGCTCAGTTTTGAAGCGCTCGCTTTTAATATTAAATAAATGTAGTTGTGTCACTGATAACTATTAACCTAGGTATATATTATCATAGCTAGCACCGTGATAGCTCAGTTTTGAAGCGCTCGCTTTTAATATTAAATAAATGTACTTGTGTCACTGATAACTATTAACCTAGGTATATATTATCATAGCTAGCACCGTGATAGCTCAGTTTTGAAGCGCTCGCTTTTAATATTAAATAAATGTACTTGTGTCACTGATAACTATTAACCTAGGTATATATTATCATAGCTAGCACCGTGTAAGCTCAGTTTTGAAGCGCTCGCTTTTAATATTAAATAAATGTACTTGTGTCACTGATAACTATTAACCTAGGTATATATTATCATAGCTAGCACCGTGTAAGCTCAGTTTTGAAGCGCTCACTTTTAATATTAAATAAATGTAATTTTGTCACTGATAACTATTAACCTAGGTATATATTATCATAGCTAGCACGGTGATAGCTCAGTTTTGAAGCGCTCGCTTTTAATATTAAATAAATGTACTTGTGTCACTGATAACTATTAACCTAGGTATATATTATCATAGCTAGCACCGTGTAAGCTCAGTTTTGAAGCGCTCGCTTTTAATATTAAATAAATGTACTTGTGTCACTGATAACTATTAACCTAGGTATATATTATCATAGCTAGCACCGTGTAAGCTCAGTTTTGAAGCGCTCACTTTTAATATTAAATAAATGTAATTTTGCCACTGATAACTATTAACCTAGGTATATATTATCATAGCTAGACCCGTGTAAGCTCAGTTTTGAAGCGCTCACTTTTAATTGAAAAGGTACGAGAGCAAACTGAGTTCGATACGAGATATAAGAGCAAACGAGTGCCGGCACCCGTTAAATTGTTAATTGGAATTTTACATACTTTTTATTTATTTATTTATCTTTTTTTTGTGTAAGAGTATAGCTGTTGGTCCAGAGACCTCCTCAGCTTTATCTAAATAGACTCGCGAGCGAGAGGACCGCTGAATATAGATTTATTTTACCACGTGCTTGCAATTTATATGAAAAGTAAATAAAATATATATGAAATAAATAAAAAAAACATTTCGTAGGCATGGCCGCCATTCCGTACTTATAGCGTGTAGACGGAATGTCTTTTTTAAAGACCGCTAGTAATGCTATTAAAACTACTAACATGACGGTTAACTATTTAAACTGAGCTTATTATGCTTATGCTAGGAAATGGTTCACGACAATAGTTTTATGTTTGATTTGAAGCTACGACCTAAAATTTCGTAGGATGCACTATATACTTAATGATTTAAAGTACGGTCACTGTACAACAATATTATACACTAATATAATAATCATTAATACTATAGTTTGTCTTGATTGGGGTGACAATCCGTATACAGCTATTTTTGATTACATTGAGAGTAACAAACGAGCACACAGTTCACCTGATGGCAAGTGATTCCTGCTGCCCATGACATCTACATTCATCCTTGACAAGGAATCATAATGCAGATGCGTTGTCACCCTTGAGGACTGAGATGGTATGCCTCGTCACCAATAAATACATGTACACCTATATAAATGTCTCCGGATTATTACTCTCAACATACGAAACACAGCAGCATTATTGTCTAGTTATCTGCTTAGCATTGAACTTATAACTTGTCCTGAAGCGCTTTTTACGTCGTCCTAGATATGGAGGAAAAATATTCCGTGGAAACGACTTAAAGTACCAGCCTACTATAGAAATAAAACTGCGGATATTTGTAATAATCAGACATATTTTAATTCTAAAACAAATCAATTGGCTAATAAATCAACGCACGCCTCCATTTGCAATATGATAAGATGAACTCTTGATCGATTTCAACGAAAACGATATATTCTGGGTAATTTCAGACGATTCCAACTGCGCAGGACATGTTTTAGTGGCATACGCAAATACAAATGCAATAAGATCGTAGGAAGGTTCAGAAGTCAAGGACATGGGACATTCAAACAAGTCACCCTATGTGCAATCCAACAACACGTGATACGAATATTAATTGTTCCTCAGCTGGACCAAGCCCGTGACACAGCAGTCATACAATTTAAACACTAAGCCACTTTTTCATCAATCACATAGAGTGTGTGGAAATGGAAAGGTCTTGAAGTGAAAGATCCTAGCTCAAGGGCAAAAGAAGGACTGACGTCAAATAGCGATGGGCGACGTTTTAGTAAATTTTAAAAAAACGCCTCTAAGAAAAGAGTATATATTCGAATTAATTAAATATAAAAAAAAATAATAATAATTACTCCTTATCACCTCCTATCATCTTTATTGCATCATTATCTAATTAATTGGCACGTATCTTCTACTTCATTTAAACATTTTAATGTAAAAACAATTATTCAGAACCGCGGTTAACACCGGTCCGACACTAACTTTTAATTCACAATTTGACACATGTTAGAAATTAAGGTACTTGCTCATACAAGCTTGGCCACTTTTAAAATTGTCCGCGAAAAGTATCGTATAGTCATAAATAGTACTTTATATATATAAATATACTAGCATCTGCCCGCGACTCCGTGTGTATGGTTTTCCACATGGGATCCAACTTTAGATGAGATTAGTATGATAGTTGATACGTTTATACTCTTGAGAATCCGATATAAAGCTCACCATTTGAGAAGCAGGGAGTGCCCAAATGAATTTCTGTCAGATTTTAGTCATGAAACTTATTAGTGGTCATTGTAAATGCAAATATCCTATGTGTTCAAATCTGTTCAGCCGTTTTTGCGTGATTTAGTAACAAACATACTTACTATAAAATATATGATTTAGAATATAATATTAGTAGGATATATATATTCTGTGTATATAAAAACCATTCATAAATGTGCAATGTTTCAAATGGTTAGTGCAAATTTCACATTTAGCGTTGTATTGGATATTAATTAAGATTATAATATTTATAAAGACGAGGTGTCAGCGAACGATAATCTCTAATTTAATTCCTTTTACTAACGAAATCAAAATGCAGAACGTAACTCTACGGATCCGCTGAGTGAGTCACGAATTCGCTGAGATAGCTTTCCATTCCTATCTCGGGGACAGAACCATTTACCCATTCAATTAAGACGTATTGAACGATCTCTTTCAAATTGTAAGTAAACCAACCTGGTTGAGACTTTAGGAAAAGATTATTCTTTTGTCCATTGAACTTGTCCAAATTTGATTTGTCCGTGCAACTTATTTTTTTGCAGACATATTAACTAGTTTTCAAACCATATTCTTTAATGATACAATTTCAATTCTAAAAGAATAAGACCTGTGTTACGGTAACGTTTTTAATCCCAAAAGTGGGAAACGATATAACAAATTTCAGTCAAAGATTTTTGTACGTAAGTACTAAATGTACGTAATTAGTAAGCTTAGGTAGCATTGGGCTGGCCTCATAGCTCGTAGAACCAATAACTGATAGGGAAGAAAGTTTCTTGAGTGGCAACCTTGAACTGATATAGTGTATGGCGACCCACCACTAGATGGAGCGAGGACCTATACTAGTTTGCTGGAAGTCCAAGGATGCAGGTGGTTCATAGTCATGTTTCTTAACAATCTATAGGACAACCTGTGACGAAAATGATGTCAAATTTAATTCGTACCTTCGACTGTCAGAACGTAAATCTAATGTCCTAGTCGTTAGCTTATTATTGTTTCCACTTCATTGAAGTGAAATTTAGATAACTAACCAACGGGCCCCGTAAAATTATTATTACATTAACAATATCGACAATCGCCTCTAAAATTTGTTAATTCTGTCTCTCTCTCTAAAGTTTAACTAAATTCAAAAATACTTTACTACTATTTAAAATTGATTCATTAAAAAATATCTTAAATAAAAGTTATATATCTGAGTTTTTTTGAAAGATTACTTTTCTTATTTCAAATAGATCGTAGTAAATAACAGAGTATGGTATCTATTTTATATATATTCAGTGACGTAGGCACTGTAGTCCTTCCCATAATGATCAAATAGCAATAGGGAAGAGGATGATAAGTAATCACTTCGTATGTAATGCTAAGGTCACTATTATATTTCCTGCTCTGTCGATGTTACCTGATAATAAATAAACCATATGGATGTGGTTGAAATAGATCAGCAGGACATCAATTTGTAAAGTAATAAATGGATCGTATATGCGGTCACTGGCCTAATAGTTTACGTTAGAATACTATCTGCGAAACTTAAGATAGGTGCGTATCCGTTTTGCTAATGTGGTGAATCATCTCCTAGCACCAAACATTTCTAGCTTAGTTGACTGGGATATTAGTAATATCCATTTCGGATGATGTCATGAATGAGCTAGTAATGTTTTCTTTTAAATCTATTCTTCGACACTTTATTTGAAGGACAAATATCTTTTGATATATCTATACTTTCTAATGGTTTATATATATATATATATATATATATATATATATATATATATATATATATGTATTTATGTATATTTAAAATTATTTGGTTATGTATGTACTTATTTATTTGTCAGTCACCCATTTGGCATTAATCCCGCCCTTACAAACTTTATGTAAATAAAAATAATTACCTTATCTACACTACGTTACTCATTATTTCCTTATTATTTCTCCATCCATATGCAAATACTTTTGCACATTTTTTTATATAAATATAAACGTATTTTAAGGCATTCTATTTTAATCGTCAGGGGCGACAACGCATCTTCATTATTATTCCTTATATAGTATAAATGTTAGTGTTATGGGAATGAGGGTCACAAGAATCATTTATCAGCTGGTAAACTGTGTTCGCTTCTGTTACCTTCAAAACAATTTAAAATTTGAAAATCTTTAAATATAATTAAATTTATATACTATATGCACGATACTGCTCAGCTGCTTGCTGATTGTTGATTCGTCTTCTTTAGTTTTATGACATTTTCTGTACATATTTTAAACGGCCGCACGGAATATAGTAATCGGAAATCATTCATTAACAAAACTAATATCGTTGTTTATCCACTTATGAAATTCAAATTGAACAGTTGTTGTATAATAATTGAATTGAGGTTGAAATAATTGAGTTGAAGTTGAAATAATTTCTTAATTGATGATGATCATGGTGATGTCTTCTGCTTATTAACAGAGGATATTAACTGCGCAGAATATCTTATAGTGCGGTAAGCATTTGCTCATACACAGAGGCACTCACTCGTCGTCAGTTTCCCTACTCCGATGTTAATACAATAAGATGCAATAAGATCGAAAGATGGTGGACGAAACCAATCATTTGTTTTGCACAAATATTGTTCCAAGAATGGGAATCTAACCCAGTAACACAGCGACGTAGCAGTCAGGTAATACACCACACGGTCGTCAGATTGCTTAATTTTGGGATAAAAAAAATGATTACATTATTTATTGTATGACCTGAAAAGTAATTTGCAGTTTGTACAGAAGTTATATTACTCGCTTATCGCATTAATAATAATTAGAACGAGCAAAATGGACTTTTAATATTTTTTCTTTATTTCCAAGTATATTGATTTAGAGTTCTATATAAATATTTATTTACTTTTTAATGCATTAACCTTAACAAAGTTGAAATTTCACAAAGGGTGAACTTAATGACAAAGGCTACTAATATTTAAAATATATAAAAAATAATACTAGAAACGAAGAAATTAAATAACAAACAAATAAGAGTTATATAACCTCATTAATCCGATTCTTCTAAGCATATTTATATCATATTTTATTATTAGAATGGACGTAATCTATGTGTGGTTCCTTGTAAATTTTTATATATTTTTAGTAGCAGAATGTATAGGTCAGATCGACCGAAGTAGGACCACATCCTCACAGAATAGAAGCGTAATGCTGCTGTGGTTCCTCTGGTGGCTGTAAGGATCCTGAGACCTTTATTATTGGTGACGAGGTAATCCAAATCAGTTCTCAAGGGTGACAACGCATCTCCGTTATGATTCCTTGTCAAGGATGAATATAGATTTCATGGGCCGCAGGAATCATTTACCATCAGGTGAACAGTGTGCTCTTTTGTTACTCTCCATGTAATAATAATAAAATAAACAAAACGTGTAGAACTATGAAGAAAATTAAACTTTCCACAAACAATCCAGTCAAGAACACACGTACGTCTTCATTAGCCACCTTACACAGATTGACGCATGTAAATGATTTGTCGATAATATACAACCTCTGGATATAATTATGTGTTCCCACAAGATCCGCGTGCGCGAGTGAGTGCACAATATTCCGCGCTACGCTCTTACATTTTATAAACCGGCCTGCAGCGGAATAGTAAACGCACTATAGTAAAGGGGGCGCCGGGCTCTTGTATGAAATTAAAACAAAGACTAATTGCCCATTATGGAATACACATAAAGACTGTTTTTTTCCTTTGTCTTGAAGAAAACACACACATGGTACATTACAACAAAAGCAAAGGATACTTACGTGCTACCCCAACACAAAGTAAGAAGAAGTTACTTTCAAAGGAACCGCATTAATACGCAGAAAATATCTAATGGGTGAGAAATGCTTAAGGCGTTTGGAATTGTATGCCCATTTAGAGTGCAGACAAAAGACTTACATGCAAGGATTTCCGCCTTTTCTGATTTAAATATTTTCTACATGAAAAGTCGCATTACTCCTTTACTGCTACAATTTTAATATATACAGAAAAGACTTTCTTTTACGTACTTTCAAACAGCAAAAGAACTTTTGCCAACATATATATTTTCAGCTTCTTTGTAATTGCAGTATGGGTTGGCTTGACTGGGGAAAGACCAGGCCCTCTCAAAATACGATCGTGAAATAAAAGCATAAAAAAGTGTTTCCCATGACCGTAGACCGGAGACCCAATTATAGAGGCATTCATTGCAGTCGTCATGGTGATGAATTTTTGTTGAATGGTGGATGTAGATGTCTTGGTCTAAACCCATCATCTACTATCGGGTAAACTGTGTGCCCATTTGTTAAATATTAGGGATATAATTGAAAAAAAAAATGTATTTATACAAAACTTCTACACGAAATATGTTCTACAAAGAAGAAAATGCATATCTTTTATCACATTTATTAATGATGACAATGCAATTTTTCTTTCCTGATTCGTGTGTAATAGCTTAACGTAATAGTACGGTCTATGTAACTTAACATCTTACTTGCCTACTATCGTGAACTGACACAAATATCTTTGTTGGATTAACGATCAATCTAAAATAGCATTCCTTAGTATTTTTTAAAAAAAAAAACTTCACTCGGCTTTCATGTCACATACCTCATATAGAGTAAGCGAAAACAACGATTACCACGAGTGCAAATTATTGCGCAAATATTTGTCCAAGGTAATGCACCTTTGAATAGAAAGTGATATAATTTAAATAAAAGGTGCTTAATACACTTTTGTCGGGCGTGAATAAGGCGAGTGCGTATAACATTTGGGTCATGCCTGTCCTCATATAGTATACCTTTGGTATACTTAAGTCCGCACAACTATGACGTCCCACAGGATATATCACCACAAATCGTTGGTAATGAGGCTGTACTTACCGCGAAGGCATGGAGGCTGTGGCCTTGACCATGCACAACCGTGAAGTGTGTAGCCTCCGTAACTACTTTCTGACGAGATCCGGTGGTGCCTTCCATGCGAACGTTATGGGCAATGGCAGAACCCGGGTTTACAGAGCGTCTCCGATCGGGAGGCCGTATGGAAAGAGAAGGATCTCCATGCGAGGTACTACCTCGGCTCTTCACGAGCCGTTTGTAGACACAGTGGCCTCCCTTCACTGGCTACGCTTTGGTGACCATTTTGGGGAAACCGACGGTTTTTTCTGTGCAATACAAGATCAGGTTATTAAGACCAACAACTATCGGAGATACATCCTGAAGGACGGCACCGTCGACGTGTGTCGAGCTTGTCATCGCCCCGGTGAGTCCGGTTATCTCCGGTGCTTCAGCGCTTTCTAACTCGGAGTATCTGCACAGGCACAACCTTGTAGCCAGGATTCTCCATCTGGAGCTCGATGTTTATAGTTTTTTATTTATTTATTCTATTGACAAACCAGGCGGAAATGGAAAAAAAACCCCTACAATAATAATAATAAAACAGTTTATTGACCACAGAAAAAACAAACAAATTTACTTAAAAAATATTAAACACTTTGGCAAACGGACGTGATACAGCTTTTCCTGAAACAGGATTATAATCCCGTGCAGCGCTGGTTTCTGCCACTCCCATCCTCCTTAGATGTACTGCGGGAGTCGTGAGAATTGAGGGTTTCCCGATCACCATCTAAAAGTTATATTTTATAAAGTGTTTATACGCAACAAGGGAAAAGAAAAGGTAAGTTTGAGCAGACAAGTAGACTATCTACTACTACTAACTATTACTAATATGTTCTCTTGCATGTGCATGTGTCAACTTGTGTGGGTTTTTTGTGTACGTGTAGTTTTGTATGTATATATTCTGAAGGTTTATGTGTGCGATTTTTGTTTTTTCGGGTTATGGTTGTGTAAGTACAAAAAAGTCATTCAGATTCGTATATTACCAGTAGGCATGTTTCCATACCATAACCAGAAGTGTGTTGATAGTGGCTCCATTATCTTCTCTACATGTGTCCTTGATTTTTTTTTAATTTATCTCTTAGTAATTCAAGTTTCCTCAGCACTTATGTAGCCAATAACAATATAATCGGTGCTGGCACCGGAGATCGAATTCGGTTTGCTCGCGCACCGTGAAATTAAAAGCGACCGCCAGGACACTGAGCTACCGAGGCGGTTCACATATTACCATAAGAAATGTACTGTGATCATACTGGATTTTATTATATAAAAGTTAAATTCTAATAAAATACCACACACACAGTGGTAGACCTACACTGCAATTTGATTGTAGCTGCAGAATGAATGGGTCAGCTCGACCGGGGTAGGACCACGCCCTCACAGAATACCAGCGTAAAATAGCAGCTAAATGTTGCTGTGTTTCGTCTGGTGAGTGCAGGGATCCGGAGACCTTTATTACTGGTGACGAGGCATTTCATCTCAGTCCTCGAGGGTGACAACGCATCTGCATTATGATTCCTTGACAAGGATGAATGTAGATGTCATAGGCTGCGGGAATCACTTAACATTAGGTGAACTGTGTGCTCGTTTGTTACTCTTAATGTAATATAAAAATAAATAATAATAATATAATAAGGATATTGATACAAAAAATATTACGCTGAATTTGAACAAAATATATAACCGGCAAGAAATTATTATATGATAAAGCGTTCGGGTCTAATTGTATTGAGATTTTCCTTTCCATTCCGAGGCTTATGTTCATAAACATAATTAGAAAGTGACCTGTACGAGTATTCACAAATACTAACAGAACTATAATAAAAATGCCTGTTTACGTCTTCTAGTACTACGGAACATTTCCTGTGATTAAACTGAACAAACTGTCCAAGACATAGAGGAACAAAACTACAACTGTCACAATGAGATTTAATTTTATCTAACATTGGTAGAGTTTATTGTATACAGATATTTATATTTTCAGTTTATTTTCAGCTGCGATATAAATGGGTAATTTTAGTTGCGACATGATTGGGTAAGTTTTAGCTGCGACATGAATGGGTAAGTTTTAGCTGCGACATGAATGGGCATTTTAGCTGCGACATGAATGAGTAATTTTTAGCTGCAACATGAATGAGTTATTTTAGCTGCGACATGAATGGGTAATTTTTAGTTGCGACATGAATGGGTATGTTTTAGCTGCGACATGAATGAGTAATTTTTAGTTGCGACATGAATGGTTTATTTTTAGCTGCAAAATGAATGGGTCATTTTAGCTGCGAAATTAGTGGGTCATTTTTAGCTGCGACTTGAATGGGTAATTTTTTTAGTCAGCCAGGGTAGCACCACGCCCTCAGAAAACAACAATGTGAAATAGCACCATAATGCTGCTGCTTCTGACTAGTCAGTGTAGGGATCTGGAGACTTATAACTGGTGAGGAGGAATTCCACCTCAGTCCATATTATTATCCCTTATCGAGGATGAATATGGGTGTCATGGGCAGTGGAAATCTTTTATCATAAGGCGTACTGAAAAATATAATAGATTTTATTTTATTTTACTTTTATTCAGAAATGCTATGTAAATATTAATCATTAAGACATACAATCCAAAGTCTTAGGAAATATTTTATCAGATATCTTAATATTAGCTTAGGCGACAGTTACAAATTGAACTGCGACATGCAACTTAATTGACTGGAAAAAGTACTCTCCCAAGCAATTTACTATATAATATAAAAGTCCTATTCACACATAGCCGTTTGTTAATTTATCACGTCCGTGTGGTACTAGAATCGATTCCGAGCTAAAATTAAAGATATTATTGCACCATAAAATCTTTCCATGCCTGGGTGTTTTCTATATATGTCCAGTCTCTGTGATTGCATGTGGATACAGAATTTATTGCCCACACCAGTGCATGATACACCACCGAGTGAACAATAAACCAATCATGTGTATAAAGTTTTTAAAGAACTCACAAAGATCTCGAAGAATGCTGCACTAGTGTATAGCAAAGTACTCGTAAGTAATAGAACGACTAAAAATATATAAAAAATTTACAAGGAACCACACATAGATTACGTCCATTCTAATAATAAAATATGATATAAATATGCTTAGAAGAATCGGATTAATGAGGTTATATAACTCTTATTTGTTTGTTATTTAATTTCTTCGTTTCTAGTATTATTTTTTATATATTTTAAATATTAGTAGCCTTTGTCATTAAGTTCACCCTTTGTGAAATTTCAACTTTGTTAAGGTTAATGCATTAAAAAGTAAATAAATATTTATATAGAACTCTAAATCAATATATTTGGAAATAAAGAAAAAAAATAAAAAAATATTAAAAGTCCATTTTGCTCGTTCTAATTATTATTAATGCGATACGACTTAAGCGAGTAATATAACTTCTGTACAAACTGCAAATTACTTTTCAGGTCATACAATAAATAATGTAATGATTTTTTTTATCCCAAAATTAAGCAATCTGACGACCGTGTGGTGTATTATCTGACTGCTACGTCGCTGTGTTCCTGGGTAAGATTCCCAGTCTTGGAACAATATTTGTGCAAAACAAATGATTGGTTTCGTCCACCGTCTTTCGATCTTATTGCATCTTATTGTATTAACATCGGAGTAGGGAAACTGACGACGAGTGAGTGCCTCTGTGTATGAGCAAATGCTTACCGCACTATAAGATATTCTGCGCAGTTAATATCCTCTGTTAATAAGCAGAAGACATCACCATGATCATCATCAATTAAGAAATTATTTCAACTTCAACTCAATTATTTCAACCTCAACTCAATTATTATACAACAACTGTTCAATTTGAATTTCATAAGTGGATAAACAACGATATTAGTTTTTGTTAATGAATGATTTCCGATTACTATATTCCGTGCGGCCGTTTAAAATATGTACAGAAAATGTCATAAAAACTAAAGAAGACGAATCAACAATCAGCAAGCAGCTGAGCAGTATCGTGCATATAGTATATAAATTTAATTATTTTTAAAGATTTTCAAATTTTAAATTGTTTTGAAGGTAACAAAAGCGAACACAGTTTACCAGCTGATAAATGATTCTTGTGACCCTCATTCCCATAACACTAACATTTATACTATATAAGGAATAATAATGAAGATGCGTTGTCGCCCTGACGATTAAAATAGAATGCCTTAAAATACATTTATATTTATATAAAAAAATGTGCAAAAAGTATTTGCATATGGATGGAGAAATAATAAGGAAATAATGAGTTAAATGAGTAACGTAGTGTAGGTAAGGTAATTATTTTTTCATGTTTCACCAAGCAACTATGTACCAGTGTTAAAATTTTAACACTAATAAATTATTTAATATGCGATAAAAATATAACGGCGATATTATCCTTAGTCAAACCCAATGAGGTAGAAGCCGTAACTTTGTAACAACCTTGCCAAATTGACCTATAAACAAAAAAAGATTTGTTTTTTTTTAATAAGATATAATAATTTCGCCTGTTTCATAATTCAACTCCAATATAGTATTATATACTTTCTGTATCTCAATAATAAAATATTATTCCCTTTACCAAAATGACCCCTATTTTACAAGGAAACTTAGTACCCGTATACGAAACATAATATTCTCCAAATTATTCTGAAAACACTAAATGTTGTTTTTTGTTTCTGATGAATCTGATCACGATCGACCACAACAAGTGGTGAAAGAACGATAAGAAACTGTATTTGCATGTATGATGCCAATCGAGAACTATCCTTCATTTTTAGCTTTACCATATGGCCACCCTATTTCCGCTAAAGGTTGCTGTTACTATGAAAACAATTTTAACTTTTTGTATTACATAAATTTTTATTTTATGATTTAATGTACGAGGTTTAATTCGTATTTTAAAGTGTTACTCTCTACTTTACTGTATATTTTTTGACAAATATTTAACCATTTAAGTCTTGTTATACGCGAAGAGGCTGTCATTCCTCATCGAACATTTCTTCAGTCAATATTTTTTCCAGTCAATTATGTTACATTTTACAGTTCATTTGTGACGGTTGTGAGAGCTAATATCGAGATAGCTGATTAAATATTCTAATAATGTTAAAGATTCGTAGAACTTCACATGTAATATAGGTATAAGAATTTATTTGCCGTAGTTATAGCAATAAAGGTATATATTTACAAAGCATGCACATATTATAAGTACGTCAAGTGTGAAAAATAGAGTCATCAGGGGAGGTGCGGTGATATGTGGGGAATTTTATAATCAACACACGATAATGGTGTGTAAAAAAATATATACAGCCTATAATAAGCAGTAAATCTCACTATTATATATATTATATGGAATGTGGGTCTATGCCCATAATATTACATGGGCATAGGCCCACACTAGAGTGAGCGTTATAGCATATGAACTATGCTCTGACTCCCCGTGGTATCACTGCGGATTGGCGGATTGCACATGCCTTCTAATTTATTCAATTAAATTCTTAGACGTGCAACCCTGGAAATTCGATAAATAAATAAAACGATAGTTTCGTCCTACAGATGGATCGACGACCTATGCAAGTTAGTTGTTATAAATATTTTCTGTTTTATATATTTATTTATTAAAAATAACAATATATAAATAATTTATACTACAGCTGCCACCAGTGGGCGGGACCAGCCCCTTTAGGTATGCCCTAATATGTTCTTTCTTGATTAATCGTTACATTAAACAAGTAATTATTGAGATAAAATTTCAGTTTATTCGTCGTAAATGTTTTGTTTTTTATCTACATTAATTAGCTATTTTAGCTGATAATTTAAGATTAATTAAATAGATGATATATTTTATATAGATAAGATAAATTAATCACTGTAACCAGCTGGACTACAGCCGGAGTTTGAAGTCAAGTTGTTTCAATTTCGAAGTAATGTAGGCAGCTCTTCACCGCTGTTCAAACGCAAAATTCGAAAGCATTTGTTGGAAGTAGCCTCAGCAGATTCACTACATCGATAATAATTATGAATATTTTTATATATATATTTACTTTTAGATATGTTTGTATTTATAATATGTATATATTTTTGTTTTATTGTATATGTTACGAGTAGCAAACGAACATACATATCACCGGATGGTAAGTGATAGCTGTTTCCTAATATATATTCATATTCGCTTTTTTGAATATTCCAAGTTACAAATCCCCTAAGGAATGATATGGTATGGCTCCTCTTCCTGGAATCGGATGCCCGGGTTTCTACACTCACCATACGAAACACAACAGTGCCATGGTGTTATTAACACTGTGTTCCTTCCCCAGTCTAGCAGAACCATTTATCTTTCAGCTTGATACTAGAGTTATAAACTAATCGTCATCAGCATCGTCGTTGTGTCTGTCTGTATCCCTTTTATGTGCAACATCAAAAAAATCATTAATTATCATAGATTGATAAATTAATGTATAAGAAATAGTAATAAAAGGAAGAAGAGTAAATACATGTTGTTCCTTCGTCAAACCCAATAAAGTCGGGGTCGTGCCTTTGTAACAGAGTTACTCAATTAAGTTAATCCGGTGAATAAACAAAGATTACAGTGTGACTTCATTTATTACTAATATAATATATTTCATTACGTAATTCTAAAACAGTAGTTTACGATCGATTTCTCATAGAATTCTTATAGATATATATATAGATAAAAGGTTACTTCTAGAAGTCATCTTCGAAATAGACTGTGACTTTTTGTCTTCACTAACTTAATAATAATAATTTGACTTTAGTACGTATAAGATTCTTTAGTAACGAAACCGTACGTCTATAGTAAATGCTCTACTAAACCCCGATGCCTATAATCATATGAATTTGATATCTTAAATATTCTTTAGTGACGATACGATAACCATAACGAGTAGATCTAAAAATACCGATGCCGGTAATAATTTGAATTTCACATATTGAAAATTCGATGTATGATCAGATCCGGGGTATTAAAAAAATACTCAGTACCTTAAAGATTAACTTGTGGTAAGGAAGGATAAGTTCTACAGCTTGATGCGAAAAAACTACAATTTATCTTATATATATATTGTCCTCGATTGAGATCCGTCAGAAGTAACTAATTTAGCCGAGGCTCAGCCCTCTCGGCCTCCCTCGAGTCATTTACTCGCGTGCAGGGTAACAGTCTAAGCCTTCCCTCGGGAACCCTTATGTTGATCACCTATAAATAAAGGTTTTTGCAAAGTTCTCTGAGCGTTCGGCCACCTTTCACACCGGTGACGCCGTAAAAATGCTCGGACTGACAATAATCATAAAACATTATGAAAACAGAAACATATAGATATCCCTGCACTGTATCATATGGCTTATGAAGGCTAAATATGGTTTATTGTATTTTAAATATAAGAGTTTACCGATGGGGAAGAACAGTTCTGGAGTGGCAATGGCAGTCGCAGTGTGGACACCCCCCACTAGATGGAGCTATGACATATGAATGTTTGTGCCAAGTCCTATATTCAGTTATAGACTATAGATAGGCTGTAATAAAGTTATTAGCGTTACTAATATACCCGTTAACCATTCCAACTTAGCTTAAAATGCTTGTGTTGTGAGATGGTTCACGGCTATCATCGAATGGTGGATTTTAACTTACGAAATTAAGTTTTGTGGGAATAAATCTATCGTTGGTGGGCATAGTCCATTGCTGGTCATGCCATTCAGACCTCCACATTAGGGGACTATAGATGTATGTAATGATGGTAATATATGTGTTAAAATCAAGACAGGAGGATGCGAGTTAAAGCTAGTATCTTATAATTCTTTCAAGACTGCATGATATATGTATGATATATGATGTATAGTTTTTGGGTCAATGACCACCCTTAACAGACCTAGATTGTTTACTTTATAATGTCTTACTCTAATTGCTTTTTTAGATATTATCTTTTTCCTTTAGTTAATTAGTAATTATTTTGTTGTTAAGGCATGTCGCACGCGGTTGTGTTTGTGGGCGCGGGCGGTTATTGATAAACATTTTTTTAAAATAAAAAGTAATACTGATAGTATAATTGCAATCTGAACAATCATAACTTCGTGGACAAAACAAAAATAAACTTTATTATCTCCATCTGAAATTCTTGTACAAATTGGTTTACATGAATCGAAAAGAAATTACTCTATACGTTTTAATTGAATGGTAAAATGATTCCGCCGAGGTATAAAAAAAAAGAAAGGCTACGTCAGCTTGAAACTGACTCAGCGGAATCTCGGAGTTACGGTCTGAATAATAATTGGAGCCGTAAAAGGAATTAAATATCAAGTAAACTCTCACATCCTCACACCATTGGATTAGACAGAGACAAGAAAAGCTCCACATTTTACCCGGAGCTTATTTTAGACGTGGTAAGTTGGCAGTCTGTCACCAAACGCTGTGCATAACATTTTTTTTTAATTTTTTGCTCTGAAGAATACGAAAATCTGAAACTCATTGGAAATCAGCCTTTGCCTATTGGAGAAACGACCTATGGAAGATTGCCAACAGTAGAAGACACGAGTCACCAAATCATGGTCTTGTTTTATACTCCATGTGGAATGCTTGAGTTTAATATTTAACTAAAGATCAGATACAGATGCGATTTGCGCTTACTGTCGTAAAGCCGAAATTTAGATTCAGCAGCACGTCTCGAGAACGGCCCATGTACCAGTAGCCCATACATTATACAAAGCGTACATCCGACTCATTATGACATTACGCAAGCCCCGTCTTTGCGCATGCCTCCCCGCGTCACACTCACCTACTTCAGGTAATTCAAAATCGTTTCATGCGCAAGGCCACCGGTACACGGTTATTGCGTAACGAAAATCTACACATAGATCTTGTTTCGACCATAGCTCTCTTATCTTATCTTTCGCTCTTTATCTTATTTTATAGATATTTCTTCTTTTACTTGTTATTGTTATATTTATTATACTTACTTTTAAAATTATTCTTAATTTTTACATAATTTTTTGGTCACGGTCCTAAATAAAATAAATAAATAAGTGATTAACACATTTCTGTATCTGACGCTTCATACTCGTATCAATATAGTTTTTTTTATTTTTATTTTCGGGCTGAAGGCCGCTGTTAGCCCGAGGGCTATTACAGTTTCACCGGGTTGAGAGGTGACCGAGCGCTTATGGCACTCAGTCGAGACCTCTATATATGGGTAACCAGCACAAGGGCTCCTGAGAGGAAGCCTCGGCAGACCGTTACCCTGTTACGCTAGAGCGTCTGACTCGCGGGTACCCGAGGGCTGAGCCTCGGCTCGGTCAGTTGTTTCTGACAGAGAATTCTTTAAATTAATATCACTATTATTATTGGCTATCTGTACCACCTCTTCGGAATGCGTGGGCGCTAGAGAAGAAGTGGCGCAAGAATCTCCAGCGACGCTTCTATATGTATGGACTGGAGAGTACCGACATTAATATAGTATCGTCTGAGTTCTATTTTCGATTTCCAATCAATGTCACAATTTGAATACACGATAATTCATTTTTGTGTTTGGGTGTATTACAATTACTTTGTGGCATTGACATTACTTTTGAAATTTCCTCCGAATTCATGTCACATGTCTTATATGGGATTCTAACTCCATCTATTTTTTGACCCAAACTTACGATAACATAACATTTTTTTATTCTTTATTTTATTACATAGCGAGTAATAAAATAAAAAATAAGGTGATATACCTGCAGCATTTGACATCTATATACATTCATGTTTGACAAGGAATCATAATGCAGATGCGATGTCACCCTTAAGGACTGAGATGGAATGCCTCGTCACCAGTGACAAAGGTCTTCGGATCCCTACACTCACCAGACGAAACATAGTAACATAACGCTGCTATTTTACGCTGGTATTCTGTGCCGGCTTGGCCCTACCCTGGTTAAGCTGACCCATTCATTCTGCAGCTAGAAACAAACTGCAAAAACTAAAACTGGTTTAGCAATGGAAGGGACATGCTTATCTGTAGCTGCATGAATGGTCGGCTTGACTACTCGACCCTCACAGAATACCTAATAGCTCTCATGTGTTTCGTTTGATGAGCACAGGGATTCTGAGACCTGGTTTCAGGTAATGACGCCTTTCATCACAATCCTCATTGGTAACAGACAACGCGTTTGCAACTTGAATCTTTGTTGAGGCTGAATGTAAATGTCATGGGCCAATAACATCATTTACCAACATCGAACAGTACGCTCACCACTGGCACCTCTATATAATAAAAATATAAAATAAAAAGAGACGTCATATGTTTGTACTCTACGGCCTTCATTTAAGTACTCTCACTCTCTTACGGTTGTTGCTTTTTGAAAAAAAAGAGACATATCTATTGAGTGATTGCTCCAACTGGAGCAAATATATCTCTTGTATATGTTATAGGAGTTTACCTCTGCTACAGGTGTTTCTTTTGGGACAGCCACAGTTGAGACTAGAGATTTCCTCTCTGCGTGAGAGGGACTTGTAAGTTATTTGTTAACGAACAATAATAATTACTCACTGTCAACTTCTAATCAGATTCAATACTTCATCCTAGAGAGGGTGTTGGAGCATAGTCCACACGGCTCCAATACGGATTTACTTATGTTACAACAATTACATATATTATATTTGTTTCTTAGACAGATGTTAAGGTTTTATCAACAATGTTTTCTTTTTCATCGCACGTGGTAAATCATCACTTTTTAAATTCATCTGTGCATGCACTGGGGATCAAATTAATTATATTGTAATTAGTTTGCATTGTGTGCTGTGAGGGTTTTTAGAATGTATAGGTCAGATCGACCGAGGTAGGACCACATCCTCACAGAATAGAAGCGTAATGCTGCTGTGGTTCCTCTGGTGGCTGTAAGGATCCTGAGACCTTTATTATTGGTGACGAGGTAATCCAAATCAGTTCTCAAGGGTGACAACGCATCTCCGTTATGATTCCTTGTCAAGGATGAATATAGATTTCATGGGCCGCAGGAATCATTTACCATCAGGTGAACAGTGTGCTCTTTTGTTACTCTCCATGTAATAATAATAAAATAAACAAAACGTGTAGAACTATGAAGAAAATTAAACTTTCCACAAACAATCCAGTCAAGAACACACGTACGTCTTCATTAGCCACCTTACACAGATTGACGCATGTAAATGATTTGTCGATAATATACAACCTCTGGATATAATTATGTGTTCCCACAAGATCCGCGTGCGCAGTGAGTGCACAATATTCCGCGCTACGCTCTTACATTTTATAAACCGGCCTGCAGCGGAATAGTAAACGCACTATAGTAAAGGGGCGCCGGGCTCTTGTATGAAATTAAAACAAAGACTAATTGCCCATTATGGAATACACATAAAGACTGTTTTTTTCCTTTGTCTTGAAGAAAACACACGCATGGTACATTACAACAAAAGCAAAGGATACTTACGTGCTACCCCAACACAAAGTAAGAAGAAGTTACTTTCAAAGGAACCGCATTAATACGCAGAAAATATCTAATGGGTGAGAAATGCTTAAGGCGTTTGGAATTGTATGCCCATTTAGAGTGCAGACAAAAGACTTACATGCAAGGATTTCCGCCTTTTCTGATTTAAATATTTTCTACATGAAAAGTCGCATTACTCCTTTACTGCTACAATTTTAATATGTACAGAAAAGACTTTCTTTTACGTACTTTCAAACAGCAAAAGAACTTTTGCCAACATATATATTTTCAGTACTAGAGCCATGTTTCAGCTTCTTTGTAATTGCAGTATGGGTTGGCTTGACTGGGGAAAGACCAGGCCCTCTCAAAATACGATCGTGAAATAAAAAAGCATAAAAAAGTGTTTCCCATGACGAATGTAGACCGGAGACCCAATTATAGAGGCATTCATTGCAGTCGTTATGGTGATGAATTTTTGTTGAATGGTGGATGTAGATATCTTGATCTAAACCCATCATCTACTATCGGGTAAACTGTGTGCCCATTTGTTAAATATTAGGGATATTATTAAAAATATGTATTTATACAAAACTTCTACACGAAATATGTTCTACAAAGAAGAAAATGCATTTCTTTTATCACATTTATTAATGATGACAATGCAATTTTTCTTTCCTGATTCGTGTGTAATAGCTTAGTACGTAATAATACGGTCTATGTAACTTAACATCTTACTTGCCTACTATCGTGAACTGACACAAATATCTTTGTTGGATTAACGATCAATCTAAAATAGCATTCCTTAGTATTTTTAAAAAAAACTTCACTCGGCTTTCACGTCACATACCTCATATAGAGTAAGCGAAAACAACGATTACCACGAGTGCAAGTTATTGCGCAAATATTTGTCCAAGGTAATGCACCTTTGAATAGAAAGTGATAGAAATTAAATAAAAGGTGCTTAATACACTTTTGTCGGGCGTGAATAAGGCACGTGCGTATAACATTTGTGTCATGCCTGTCCTCATATAGTATACCTTTGGTATACTTAAGTGGACTAAAACCGAATTAGGAGCCCTAGACAGAAAAGTCCGCACAACTATGACGTCCCACAGGATGTATCACCACAAATCGTTGGTAATGAGGCTGTACTTACCGCGAAGGCATGGAGGCTGTGGCCTTTTAAGCACCGTGACCATGCACAACCGTGAAGTGTGTAGCCTCCGTAACTACTTTCTGACGAGATCCGGTGGTGCCTTCCATGCGAACGTTATGGGCAATCGCAGAACCCGGGTTTACAGAGCGTCTCCGATCGGGAGGCCGTATGGAAAGAGAAGGATCTCCATGCGAGGTACTACAAGGCTCTTCACGAGCCGTTTGTAGACACAGTGGCCTCCCTTCACTGGATACGCTTTGGTGACCATTTTGGGGAAACCGACGGTTTTGTCTGTGCAATACAAGATCAGATTATAAAGACCAACAACTATCGGAGATACATCCTGAAGGACGGCACCGTCGACGTGTGTCGAGCTTGTCATCGCCCCGGTGAGTCCGGTTATCTCCGGTGCTTCAGCGCTTTCTAACTCGGAGTATCTGCACAGGCACAACCTTGTAGCCAGGATTCTCCATCTGGAGCTCGATGTTTATAGTTTTTTATTTATTTATTCTATTGACAAACCAGGCGGAAATGGAAAAAAAACCCCTACAATAATAATAATAAAACAGTTTATTGACCACAGAAAAAACAAACAAATTTACTTAAAAAATATTAAACACTTTGGCAAACGGACGTGATACAGCTTTTCCTGAAACAGGATTATAATCCCGTGCAGCGCTGGTTTTCTGCCACTCCCATCCTCCTTAGATGTACTGCGGGAGTCGTGAGAATTGAGGGTTTCCCGATCACCATCTAAAAGTTATATTTTATAAAGTGTTTATACGCAACAAGGGAAAAGAAAAGGTAAGTTTGAGCAGACAAGTAGACTATCTACTACTACTAACTATTACTAATATGTTCTCTTGCATGTGCATGTGTCAACTTGTGTGGGTTTTTGTGTATGTGTAGTTTTGTATGTATATATTCTGAAGGTTTATGTGTGCGATTTTTGTTTTTTCGGGTTATGGTTGTGTAAGTACAAAAAAGTCATTCAGATTCGTATATTACCAGTAGGCATGTTTCCATACCATAACCAGAAGTGTGTTGATAGTGGCTCCATTATCTTCTCTACATGTGTCCTTGATTTTTTTTTAATTTATCTCTTAGTAATTCAAGTTTCCTCAGCACTTATGTAGCCAATAACAATATAATCGGTGCTGGCACCGGAGATCGAATTCGGTTTGCTCGCGCACCGTGAAATTAAAAGCGACCGCCAGGACACTGAGCTACCGAGGCGGTTCACATATTACCATAAGAAATGTACTGTGATCATACTGGATTTTATTATATAAAAGTTAAATTCTAATAAAATACCACACACACAGTGGTAGACCTACACTGCAATTTGATTGTAGCTGCAGAATGAATGGGTCAGCTCGACCGGGGTAGGACCACGCCCTCACAGAATACCAGCGTAAAATAGCAGCTAAATGTTGCTGTGTTTCGTCTGGTGAGTGCAGGGATCCGGAGACCTTTATTACTGGTGACGAGGCATTTCATCTCAGTCCTCGAGGGTGACAACGCATCTGCATTATGATTCCTTGACAAGGATGAATGTAGATGTCATAGGCTGCGGGAATCACTTAACATTAGGTGAACTGTGTGCTCGTTTGTTACTCTTAATGTAATATAAAGATAAATAATAATAATATAATAAGGATATTGATACAAAAAATATTACGCTGAATTTGAACAAAATATATAACCGGCAAGAAATTATTATCTGATAAAGCGTTCGGGTCTAATTGTATTGAGATTTTCCTTTCCATTCCGAGGCTTATGTTCATAAACATAATTAGAAAGTGACCTGTACGAGTATTCACAAATACTAACAGAACTATAATAAAAATGCCTGTTTACGTCTTCTAGTACTACGGAACATTTCCTGTGATTAAACTGAACAAACTGTCCAAGACATAGAGGAACAAAACTACAACTGTCACAATGAGATTTAATTTTATCTAACATTGGTAGAGTTTATTGTATACAGATATTTATATTTTCAGTTTATTTTCAGCTGCGATATAAATGGGTAATTTTAGTTGCGACATGATTGGGTAAGTTTTAGCTGCGACATGAATGGGTAAGTTTTAGCTGCGACATGAATGGGCATTTTAGCTGCGACATGAATGAGTAATTTTTAGCTGCAACATGAATGAGTTATTTTAGCTGCGACATGAATGGGTAATTTTTAGTTGCGACATGAATGGGTATGTTTTAGCTGCGACATGAATGAGTAATTTTAGTTGCGACATGAATGGTTTATTTTTAGCTGCAAAATGAATGGGTCATTTTAGCTGCGAAATTAGTGGGTCATTTTAGCTGCGACTTGAATGGGTAATTTTTTAGTCAGCCAGGGTAGCACCACGCCCTCAGAAAACAACAATGTGAAATAGCACCATAATGCTGCTGCTTCTGACTAGTCAGTGTAGGGATCTGGAGACTTATAACTGGTGAGGAGGAATTCCACCTCAGTCCATATTATTATCCTTATCGAGGATGAATATGGGTGTCATGGGCAGTGGAAATCTTTTATCATAAGGCGTACTGAAAAATATAATAGATTTTATTTTATTTTACTTTTATTCAGAAATGCTATGTAAATATTAATCATTAAGACATTCAATCCAAAGTAGGAAATATTTTATCAGATATCTTAATATTAGCTTAGGCGACAGTTACAAATTGAACTGCGACATGCAACTTAATTGACTGGAAAAAGTACTCTCCCAAGCAATTTACTATATAATATAAAAGTCCTATTCACACATAGCCGTTTGTTAATTTATCACGTCCGTGTGGTACTAGAATCGATTCCGAGCTAAAATTAAAGATATTATTGCACCATAAAATCTTTCCATGCCTGGGTGTTTTCTATATATGTCCAGTCTCTGTGATTGCATGTGGATACAGAATTTATTGCCCACACCAGTGCATGATACACCACCGAGTGAACAATAAACCAATCATATGTATAAAGTTTTTAAAGAACTCACAAAGATCTCGAAGAATGCTGCACTAGTGTATAGCAAAGTACTCGTAAGTAATAGAACGACTCCCGTCACAGCACACAATGCAAACTAATTACAATATAATTAATTTGATCCCCAATGCATGCACAGATGAATTTAAAAAGTGATGATTTACCACGTGCGATGAAAAAGAAAACATTGTTGATAAAACCTTAACATCTGTCTAAGAAACAAATATAATATATGTAATTGTTGTAACATAAGTAAATCCGTATTGGAGCCGTGTGGACTATGCTCCAACACCCTCTCTAGGATGAAGTATTGAATCTGATTAGAAGTTGACAGTGAGTAATTATTATTGTTCGTTAACAAATAACTTCTTACAAGTCCCTCTCACGCAGAGAGGAAATCTCTAGTCTCAACTGTGGCTGTCCCAAAAGAAACACCTGTAGCAGAGGTAAACTCCTATAACATATACAAGAGATATATTTGCTTCAGTTGGAGCAATCACTCAATAGATATGTCTCTTTTTTTCCAAAAAGCAACAACCGTAAGAGAGTGAGAGTACTTAAATGAAGGCCGTAGAGTACAAACATATGACGTCTCTTTTTATTTTATATTTTTATTATATAGAGGTGCCAGTGGTGAGCGTACTGTTCGATGTTGGTAAATGATGTTATTGGCCCATGACATTTACATTCAGCCTCAACAAAGATTCAAGTTGCAAACGCGTTGTCTGTTACCAATGAGGATTGTGATGAAGGCGTCATTACCTGAAACCAGGTCTCAGAATCCCTGTGCTCATCAAACGAAACACATGAGAGCTATTAGGTATTCTGTGAGGGTCGAGTAGTCAAGCCGACCATTCATGCAGCTACAGATAAGCATGTCCCTTCCATTGCTAAACCAGTTTTAGTTTTTGCAGTTTGTTTCTAGCTGCAGAATGAATGGGTCAGCTTAACCAGGGTAGGGCCAAGCCGGCACAGAATACCAGCGTAAAATAGCAGCGTAATGTTACTATGTTTCGTCTGGTGAGTGTAGGGATCCGAAGACCTTTGTCACTGCTGACGAGGCATTCCATCTCAGTCCTTAAGGGTGACATCGCATCTGCTTTATGATTCCTTGTCAAGCATGAATGTATATAGATGTCAAATGCCGCAGGTATATCACCTTATTTTTTATTTTATTACTCGCTATGTAATAAAATAAAGAATAAAAAAATGTTATGTTATCGTAAGTTTGGGTCAAAAAATAGATGGAGTTAGAATCCCATATAAGACATGTGACATGAATTCGGAGGAAATTTCAAAAGTAATGTCAATGCCACAAAGTAATTGTAATACACCCAAACACAAAAATGAATTATCGTGTATTCAAATTGTGACATTGATTGGAAATCGAAAATAGAACTCAGACGATACTATATTAATGTCGGTACTCTCCAGTCCATACATATAGAAGCGTCGCTGGAGATTCTTGCGCCACTTCTTCTCTAGCGCCCACGCATTCCGAAGAGGTGGTACAGATAGCCAATAATAATAGCGATATTAATTTAAAGAATTCTCTGTCAGAAACAACTGACCGAGCCGAGGCTCAGCCCTCTCGGGTACCCGCGAGTCAGACGCTCTAGCGTAACAGGGTAACGGTCTAAGCCGAGGCTTCCTCTCAGGAGCCCTTGTGCTGGTTACCCATATATAGAGGTCTCGACTGAGTGCCATAAGCGCTCGGTCACCTCTCAACCCGGTGAAACTGTAATAGCCCTCGGGCTAACAGCGGCCTTCAGCCCGAAAATAAAAATAAAAAAAACTATATTGATACGAGTATGAAGCGTCAGATACAGAAATGTGTTAATCACTTATTTATTTATTTTATTTAGGACCGTGACCAAAAAATTATGTAAAAATTAAGAATAATTTTAAAAGTAAGTATAATAAATATAACAATAACAAGTAAAAGAAGAAATATCTATAAAATAAGATAAAGAGCGAAAGATAAGATAAGAGAGCTATGGTCGAAACAAGATCTATGTGTAGATTTTCGTTACGCAATAACCGTGTACCGGTGGCCTTGCGCATGAAACGATTTTGAATTACCTGAAGTAGGTGAATGTGACACGGGGAGGCATGCGCAAAGACGGGGCTTGCGTAATGTCATAATGAGTCGGATGTACGCTTTGTATAATGTATGGGCTACTGGTACATGGGCCGTTCTCGAGACGTGCTGCTGAATCTAAATTTCGGCTTTACGACAGTAAGCGCAAATCGCATCTGTATCTGATCTTTAGTTAAATATTAAACTCAAGCATTCCACATGGAGTATAAAACAAGACCATGATTTGGTGACTCGTGTCTTCTACTGTTGGCAATCTTCCATAGGTCGTTTCTCCAATAGGCAAAGGCTGATTTCCAATGAGTTTCAGATTTTCGTATTCTTCAGTGCAACAAATTAAAAAAAATAGTTATGCACAGCGTTTGGTGACAGACTGCCAACTTACCACGTCTAAAATAAGCTCCGGATAAAATGTGGAGCTTTTCTTGTCTCTGTCTAATCCAATGGTGTGAGGATGTGAGAGTTTACTTGATATTTAATTCCTTTTACGGCTCCAATTATTATTCAGACCGTAACTCCGAGATTCCGCTGAGTCAGTTTCAAGCTGACGTAGCCTTTCTTTTTTTTTTATACCTCGGCGGAATCATTTTACCATTCAATTAAAACGTATAGAGTAATTTCTTTTCGATTCATGTAAACCAATTTGTACAAAATTTCAGATGGAGATAATAAAGTTTATTTTTGTTTTGTCCACGAAGTTATGATTGTTCAGATTGCAATTATACTATCAGTATTACTTTTTTATTTTAAAAAAATGTTTATCAATAACCGCCCGCGCCCACAAACACAACCGCGTGCGACATGCCTTAACAACAAAATAATTACTAATTAACTAAAGGAAAAAGATAATATCTAAAAAAGCAATTAGAGTAAGACATTATAAAGTAAACAATCTAGGTCTGTTAAGGGTGGTCATTGACCCAAAAACTATATATCATATATCATACATATATCATGCAGTCTTGAAAGAATTATAAGATACTAGCTTTAACTCGCATCCTCCTGTCTTGATTTTAACACTCTTATATATTACCATCATTACATACATCTATAGTCCCCTAATGTGGAGGTCTGAATGGCATGACCAGCAATGGACTATGCCCGCCAACGATGGATTTATTCCCACGAAACTTAATTTCGTAAGTTAAAATCCACCATTCGATGATAGCCGTGAACCATCTCACAACACAAGCATTTTAAGCTAAGTTGGAATGGTTAACGGGTATATTAGTAACGCTAATAACTTTATTACAGCCTATCTATAGTCTATAACTGAATATAGGACTTGGCACAAACATTCATATGTCATAGCTCCATCTAGTGGGGGGTGTCCACACTGCGACTGCCATTGCCACTCCAGAACTGTTCTTCCCCATCGGTAAACTCTTATATTTAAAATACAATAAACCATATTTAGCCTTCATAAGCCATATGATACAGTGCAGGGATATCTATATGTTTCTGTTTTCATAATGTTTTATGATTATTGTCAGTCCGAGCATTTTACGGCGTCACCGGTGTGAAAGGTGGCCGAACGCTCAGAGAACTTTGCAAAAACCTTTATTTATAGGTGATCAACATAAGGGTTCCCGAGGGAAGGCTTAGACTGTTACCCTGCACGCGAGTAAATGACTCGAGGGAGGCCGAGAGGGCTGAGCCTCGGCTAAATTAGTTACTTCTGACGGATCTCAATCGAGGACAATATATATAAGATAAATTGTAGTTTTTCGCATCAAGCTGTAGAACTTATCCTTCCTTACCACAAGTTAATCTTTAAGGTACTGAGTATTTTTTTAATACCCCGGATCTGATCATACATCGAATTTTCAATATGTGAAATTCAAATTATTACCGGCATCGGTATTTTTAGATCTACCCGTTATGGTTATCGTATCGTCACTAAAGAATATTTAAGATGTCAAATTCATATGATTATAGGCATCGGGGTTTAGTAGAGCATTTACTATAGACGTACGGTTTCGTTACTAAAGAATCTTATACGTACTAAAGTCAAATTATTATTATTGAGTTAGTGAAGACAAAAAGTCACAGTCTATTTCGAAGATGACTTCTAGAAGTAATCTTTTATCTATATATATATCTATAAGAATTCTAGGAGAAATCGATCGTAAACTTCTGTTTTAGAATTACGTAATGAAATATATTATATTAGTAATAAATGAAGTCACACTGTAATCTTTGTTTATTCACCGGATTAACTTAATTGAGTAACTCTGTTACAAAGGCACGACCCCGACTTTATTGGGTTTGACGAAGGAACAACATGTATTTACTCTTCTTCCTTTTATTACTATTTCTTATACATTAATTTATCAACCTATGATAATTAATGATTTTTTTTGATGTTGCACATAAAAGGGATACAGACAGACACAACGACGATGCAATTAGTTTATAACTCTAGTTTCAAGCTGAAAGATAAATGGTTCTGCTAGACTGGGGAAGGAACACAGTGTTAATAACACCATGGCACTGTTGTGTTTCGTATGGTGAGTGTAGAAACCCGGGCATCCAATTCCAGGAAGAGGAGCCATACCATTTCATTCCTTAGGGGATTTGTAACTTGGAATATTCAAAAAAGTGAATGTGAATATATATTAGGAAACAGCTATCACTTACCATCCGGTGATAAGTATGTTCGTTTGCTACTCGTAACATATACAATAAAACAAAAATATATACATATTATAAATACAAACATATCTAAAAGTAAATATATATATAAATATATTCATAATTATTATCGATGTAGTGAATCTGCTGAGGCTACTTCCAACAAATGCTTTCGAATTTTGCGTTTGAACAGCGGTGAAGACCATTACTTCGAAATTGAAACAACTTGACTTCAAACTCCGGCTGTAGTCCAGCTGGTTACAGTGATTAATTTATCCTATCTATATAAAATATATCATCTATTTAATTAATCTTAAATTATCAGCTAAAATAGCTAATTAATGTAGATAAAAAACAAAACATTTACGACGAATGAACTGAAATTTGATCTCAATAATTACTTGATTAATGTAACGATTAATCAAGAAAGAACATATTAGAGCATACCTTAAGAGGCTGGTCCCGCCACTGGTGGCAGCTGTAGTATAAATTATTTATATATTGTTATTTTTAATAAATAAATATATAAAACAGAAAATATTTATAACAACTAACTTGCATAGGTCGTCGATCCATCTGTAGGACGACGAAACTATCGTTTTATTTATTTATCGAATTTCCAGGGTTGCACGTCTAAGAATTTAATTGAATAAATTAGAAGGCATGTGCAATCCGCCAATCCGCAGTGATACCACGGGGAGTCAGAGCATAGTTCATATGCTATAACGCTCACTCTAGTGTGGGCCTATGCCCATGTAATATTATGGGCATAGACCCACATTCCATATTATATATATAATATATATAATAGTTAGATTTACTGCTTATTATAGGCTGTATATATTTTTTTACACACCATTATCGTGTGTTGATTATAAAATTCCCCACATATCACCGCACCTCCCCTGATGACTCTATTTTTCACACTTGACGTGCTTTGTAAATATATACAATGACCTTTATTGCTATAACTACGGCAAATAAATTCTGATACCTATATTACATGTGAAGTTCTACGAATCTTTAACATTATTAGAATATTTAATCAACTATCTCGATATAAGCTCTCACAACCGTCACAAATGAACTGTAAAATGTAACATAATTGACTGGAAAAAATATTGACTGAAGAAATGTTCGATGAGGAATGACGTAGCCTCTTCGCGTATAACAAGACTTAAATGGTTAAATATTTGTCAAAAAATATACAGTAAAGTACAAGACTTTAAAATACGAATTAAACCTCCTACATTAAAACATAAAATAAAAATTTATGTAATAAAAAAAGTTAAAATTGTTTTCATAGTAACAGCAACCTTTAGCGGAAATAGGGTGGCCATATGGTAAAGCTAAAAATGAAGGATAGTTCTCGATTGGCATCCTACATGCAAATACAGTTTCTTATCGTTCTTTCACCACTTGTTGTGGTCGATCGTGATCAGATTCATCAGAAACAAAAAACAACATTTTGTGTTTTCGGAATAATTTGGAGAATATTATGTTTCGTATAAAGTTTGTATTTATTATTCGTACTAAGTTTCCTTGTAAAATAGGGGTCATTTTGGTAAAGGGAATAATATTTTATTATTGAGATACAGAAAGTATATAATACTATATTGGAGTTGAATTATGAAACAGGCGAAATTATTATATCTTATTAAAAAAAAACAAATCTTTTTTTGTTTATAGGTCAATTTGGCAAGGTTGTTACAAAGTTACGGCTTCTACCTCATTGGGTTTGACTAAGGATGTAATATTAATATCGCCGTTATATTTTTATCGCATATTAAATAATTTATTAGTGTTAAAATTTTAACACTGGTACATAGTTGCTTGGTGAAACATGAATGGGTCGGCACGACAAAAGAAAGACTGAGCCCCCACAGAATATCAGATTTAAAAATACAGCATAATTTGTTATCATCTTTTGTTTCATCCCCAATTACAGGTCTTAGGCAATCACCTCCATCAGAGGTATCTCTGCATTATGAAATTTTGTGGAGAATGTATGTAGATGACATATGCCGCAGTCCTCGCTAACCATCAGATGAACTGTGTGCTCGTTTGTCATCCTTAATATAAAAAAAAATCACAGTTAATCATCACGGCCTATCCATAGTCCGTCCACTGCTGGATATAGGCCTCCCCCATAGATTGCCACAATGCATGGTCCTGAGCCACCTGCATCCATCGACTTCTCACAAACTTGCAGAGGTCGTCGTCCCACGCTACGACAGCAAATCCAAGGTTGCCACTCAAAAACTTGTCTTCCCTGGTTATCGGTTCGATAAGCTATATGGCCAGCCAAGTGTCATTTCAGTTTGCTAATCTATTGACATATGTCAGTCACTGCGAATGTCTAAACTGCATATTCTCCTCATGACTGACAACGCTGAGCATATCTCGATGCAAGTCGCTGAGTAACTCTGAGCTTTCTCATAAGTACTGCAGTGAAGTACTATTTAACTGTACCGTAAGTCATCCCTGATTACACTTATATTACAGGCCGCGATCTCAACGTACGATTATGACCAACCTGCGTCATAACTTAAACAAGACTTTTTATGTTTTAGTTATATCAGTGGTAGAGCTACGCTGCAGTTTGTTTCTAGCTGCCGAATGAATGGGTCGCTCGACCGAGGTAGGACCACGCCCTCACAGAATATCAGCGTAAAATAGCATAATGCTGCTGTGTTCCTTCTGGTGAGTGAAGATCCAGAGATTTACTAGTATCAAGGCATTCCATCTCAGGGATCTAGGGTGACAACGCACCTGCATTATAATTCCTTGTCAAGGATGAATATATTATAAATGTCCAGGGACGCATGAATCACTTACCATCAGGTGAACTGTGTGCTCGTTTGTTCATCTCAATGTAATAAAAAATGAAGGTCAGCAAAGGGTTTCGTCTACATTTTCAACATCAAAACAAAATAAATAATTTTAATCTAGAAATAGCACAGCACTTGTGACCAAACTCTCGAGCTAACTACTTAACATTCAATTGAAATTGAAACAGTTTGAATTACAAACTCCGTCTGCGTTTCAATTGTTATCTTTATATTATTTAATAGTTAGCGAAATAAAGTAATATTATTTGTTTATTTATTATTAAATTTTTATTACATTAAATTAAAATTAGAGAATCATACCATCTGGTGAAGTGGTTTATCATTTATCACTCCTAATAATAAAACTAATAACCGGACCTGGCACACTAGGTGACCGACATGTGGGGTGGTATGCCGACCAAAATTATTCCTAACAGCAAACGGGTTAATCCCAACCAGCCTCTCGAATCACCTGAGGCGCTTGAGACTTCGAGATGGGTCGCTTCGGGCTCAAATGCTGAAGCCGGTGCTCCTCGACACCGCTCGTATAGTACGCAGGTTTTTTTCCCTTTCATCCTAATCCTCGATGTTTGGTCTCCACTGTCGAGGGATTCATTTCTGTTAGGTCTGTAATGTTTTATATTATATTGTATACATTTATTTTATTATATGTTTATATAATTTTATATATTTATTCTATTGACCAACCAGGCGGAGATATAAAAGAAAATGTCCCCAAAATAATAAAATATAAATAATGAAAAAAAAAAAATATATATATTTATTTTATAAGTTACTTTTACGACCCAATTACAATGCAGATTAAGAAAAACATGTCGCTCCACTACTAGAAGAAATAACAACGGGCTGTTAATTGTTTCCTAACTCCAATCAGGGTCAGCACATACTCTTGTCACGTAAACGAGTTTACTTAATAATTTTTTCCCTGTCGCTTCTCTTCTGTGGATATTTACAACATGATAACTAATGAGATGAAATTGTGCACGTCTTGATTGGTCTATACATGACTCTATTTCAATAATGCATCAGAAATGCTGCCGGATCTTGTTGCATATGCCTAATGCCAAATGAGCAGAGGGTCCTCATGACGCTCAGCATTGACTGTGGTCAGTGTTAGGAACTGTAAAATACGCTGTATTGCGCTGTACAATATCCGTCCGCTTAATTATAATTTACGCAGTTGACTCGCCACCTCATCACCAGACAAACTGACAACCTAATGATAGCTGACTTCTACCTTTTTTTTGTGTATGGTTTATTTGTATATTATTATGATCTAGAATTTTTGTTCGCGTCTGTCTTTCCCTCCGATTACAATGTGGGTGTTTTCAAGAGTAGAGTGAATAGGCATTTACTGAGTTAATGCGCCTTACCATCCAGGACTGCATTTCCACTTAATATCAGGTGTTTGAAAGTATAAAAAAGTGTATGTGTGGTGCTGTTGGTCCAGAGACCTTCACAGCTTTATCAAAAAGACTCGCGAGCGGGATGCACGCTGAGTAGACAGGCAATGACGATGCTGGCAATGCTGGCACGAGGACTGCTGCTGCACCACCGCTGCATTCCGACCCCTGTGGACGAAGAACATCGACGACAACAGAGGGGGGGGAGGGTGATATTACGATCCGAGGGCTCCTCATAAAGAGATATGAACCTCAGCTCGGATCGCTACCTAATAGGGAGCTGACTGCTCCCACCGTTCGATCCGGTAATCATACCCAATGACGGTTTCGCTCGAGGCAACGGCAATAGTAGTTAATTATACAAACTCTCGCTTTTTCTGAATAAAGATAAACTGAACATACGTTGTGACTTTTGAGGACTGAGAGGTAATGCATCGTTACCCGTTATTGGGTCCCACGATACCTACACCCACTTCAAACACAGCAGCATTATGCTTCTATCTTAGGTTCGTATTGTCCGAAGGATTGATTCATTGGTTGACTAAACCATTAATGGTACAGCACGGCTCATTGCCAAGCCATTATAAAATGCCGAAACTTTAAAGAACCCGTATAGAGTCTGTGTAAGATAGGAATATATAACCCTTATGTTATCTGTGACGTAAATACGCACTATAATATATCTTGAATAGTTATCTGGTAACAACTCGAAAGTATCATAGTGAGCAGATCAATTAATTAGCGTGATTTGATGTAACGACTAGCATGAATGACTTTCTAATATGTATAACGATGTTAGATGATCTTTCAAAAAAATATTATAAAATTAAAATGTCTAAGGTGTCTATAGTAGAAAATATATAATGCGACAGCTAAATTTTAACACATTGTCAATCAAAAATCACAGATTGTGCTGCGAACAATTTCTCCTTCGTATCGTACGAATAACTAATAATAAAAGATATTAACTCCGACAACCAAATGGACTGTAAAATGTAACTTAATTGACTGGAAAATTACTGTCTGAAGAAATTCTCGATGAGACGTAGTAAGACCTGTTCACATATAATAAGAGTTAACATATTAAATATTATCTTAATAAATGCATACAGCTAAGGTTGAAATTAAAACAATCTGTTTCACATAACGATTTGTTATGTTCACGTAAATACTACATTTTAATATAACTAGTTTTACGGCATTTATTGCGTTTCTTGTAAACTTTTTTATCCCAACGTTTCGAATGCTTTACAGCACTCATGGTAACGGACATACACTGCATAAAAAAGAAAATAAAAAAGGCGATGAAGATAGAATAGAATACACTCGAAATGATTGGATATATTTTTTAAATTCGTACGATAAAAACCGTAAAACTAATTTTCGATAATCTATCTGGGCTCATTTTGAATACGAGGGGACAAATTTTGGTTGTAATTAAAACACCTGAGCTATATGTAAAATAGAATAGTACGTCTGAGTCATAAGTATTAGTATTTTTTTTATTCATAAACCTGTTCCCATTAAGGACGTATATATGTACTTTCTATATATATACTTTAACTTTATATATTTAATAAAATTGTATAAATTAAAATATAATAGATATATGAAAATATATGATGGTAAAAATATTTCACTAAAAATGTGTGTTTTATTTATATTTATATATATGTATATATAAATATAAATTGCAGTTAACATTTCACTTCATTATCGTGACATTAAAAACAAACACCCGGACACTAAGCTAACACGAGTTTTAATAAAATGTATTTATTAATATATCATCAATTTTAGATATGACGATGATCCATATATTTGATATAGAAAAGAAACATTAATTACAATTGTTTTTTATGACTTGTAATAAATATTAAATACAAATAATTAATAATTTCATATTATTCAGTAAGTGCATACTATATTTTCTTTCTTGTCTTAGTCTTAAGGAAAAAGTACACAAAAAAAACGTAAGGCAAAGGTTACTAGTGTTGTATGCAAACACAATGTACGCTGGAAAGATCTTAAGCTCAAAGAAAGCTCATTAATGCACAGTAATATCTAATGGGTTACGAGAAAACTTTAAGGCAATTGCCGACTTATTTTAGTTTCACATAAGATATTTTATTTCTTGTGCCTGTGTTTTTCTTAGTTTCGGACAAACGGTACAAATTTATTTTTAATTTTGCTGTAATTATTTCCTCCATTGTAGTCTTGTGATTAGTGTCCATTGGTATAGATAAGTAGTATATATATATATATATATATATATATATATATATATGTATGTATAGGTATATACCAGTGACCTTTTTTATGTAGAATAGATGGCAAACGAGGATGGCATCATGGACATCCGTAACGCATTTTAGTCGCAGATGAGCACTTTACTGAAACTGATACCAAACACCAACACTGTGTTTCTACATTAAATTACGGTGTTTGCTTTACATTACGCTATTCTACATAAAATTATTTATACATGTGCCTTCCAGTCATCATGACAGCCTATCCATACTGGACTGTTGAATGTCCACAAAGCACGATCCGAACCAAACTTACATTGGTCCTACATTATCAATGAATATATCTTTAATTACTTTTGATTATCTCGGACACCTAGATTGTGGTCTTTAATCAGTCAAATTTCTTTAAATTTATATAATTTAAAGTAAGTTCTTTAAATTATTATAACGAAATTGTTAATTGTACTTCTTTAAGGACTTCGATTGCTATGTATGTTGGGACATGTAAACACGATATCTCCTGATAAATGGATAAATTGATTCCATTTTCGTGTATTACGTTCAGAATTTAGCAAAATAGAACCTTTTTGAATTTCACTAAGGTAACTATTATTGTGTTTACAATCAAAAAAATAATTAATTGATTGAACTTTAACTTTATATATTTAATAAAAAGATATAAAGTGAAAAAAAAAGGAAAGCGAATGACACATAATATATTATATTGAATGTGAAAAATATATGATCGTAGAATATTTCACTAAAAATGTGCATTGTGTCTTCATTTCTTTGCTTTATTTATTTATATATATATATATATATATATATGTATATATATATATATATATATATATACATATATATATATATATATATATATATATATATATATATATATATATATATATATATATATATATATATATGTATAGGTATATACCAGTGACCTTTTTATGTAGAATAGATGGCAAACGAGGATGGCATCATGGACATCCGTAACGCATTTTAGTCGCAGATGAGCACTTTACTGAAACTGAAACCAAATACCTTTCCGACAACAAACTGTTTCTACATTAAATTACGGTGTTTGCTTTACATTACGCTATTCTACATAAAATTATTTATACATGTGCCTTCCAGTCATCATGACAGCCTATCCATACTGGACTGTTGCATGTCCACAAAGCACGATCCGAACCAAACTTACATTGGTCCTACATTATCAATGAATATATCTTTAATTACTTTTGATTATCTCGGACACCTAGGTTGTGGTCTTTAATCAGTCAAATTTCTTTAAATTTATATAATTTAAAGTAAGTTCTTTAAAATTATTATAACGAAATTGTTAATTGTACTTCTTTAAGGACTTCGATTGCTATGTATGTTGGGACATGTAAACACGATATCTCCTGATAAATGGATAAATTGATTCCATTTTCGTGTATTACGTTCAGAATTTAGCAAAATAGAACCTTTTTGAATTTCACTAAGGTAACTATTATTGTGTTTACAATCAAAAAAATAATTAATTGATTGAACTTTAACTTTATATATTTAATAAAAAGATATAAAGTGAAAAAAAAAAGGAAAGCGAATGACACATAATATATTATATTGAATGTGAAAAATATATGATCGTAGAATATTTCACTAAAAATGTGCATTGTGTCTTCATTTCTTTGCTTTATTTATTTATATATATATATATATATATATTACTTTACATTACTATTTTATATTACTAGCATATTGTATTATAGACTAAGGAACCTATCCAAAAAATTCTTTTATATACAATTAGGTTAACGTATCAGCATATGTTGATAAACTACTAAAGAAAACCAAAATTCTCAAATCTAATCACAATCAGGAAATATTGCGACTTCGTTATGGTTACACTGAATTATTTTGTCTCATTTACTCCTTATTTGGTTGATGTACATCTTATTTTATTAGAATTAGTTTTTTTTAAGGGTATAAAAGAGCACACAATTCATCTGATGGTAAATAATTCCTGCGGCCCATGACACCTACGTTCAACTTGGATAAGCGATCAATGCATTGCAACTCCTAAGGATCAAGATCTTATGTTTCGTCACCACAACCAAATACACCAATCATACAAATCCAAACGAAACACAGTATCTTTGTGCAATCATATTTCCTTCGCATACATGACTCGGGTATGACTGTACACGTTGTATTTGGTGCTACATTTAACGCTCCCTAAGATCTAGCGAGTCGACCGTTGAGGACTACATTCTCGCGGCCCATGTCCGATCTTCTCTTAATTAAATCTTATTAATTAACAAATTCCACAAGGGTGAATGTATTGGAATGTGAAGGGCATAAATGTGACAATTGATGACGACGGTAGCACGAAGTAGTGTCGATTCATCGTGGTCATCACCGCAATGTTGCTGGGGGTAGCGAAATTACATATACCTTCGGCAGGGGTTGCATTCCAAACGGAGAGCTCGAGAGACTCGTCAGCGCTGCTGGCGATCACCGCGGGAATTTAATCGATAGGAGTCCGACATAACCCAATTGTCTTCCCCCAAAGCCGCCGGGCACTCATAGGGTTCCTCACGCTAAAAAGGTATAAATATCCGTGAGTGACATTATTTAGGTAATCATTTAATACAGCACCCCAGCAAGTAGGACCCATGATCGCAAGTCCTCCTAACGATATCACAATATCTACACATAACCTTAAAGCGAAAAAGAGATCAACTAGTATATCTAGTGTCTCATTGAGCCATCATTAATTTAACTAAAGTGAGGAAAATAAAATTTGGATATTAACAGACAACTGTTACAAAAAAAATATTACATTGAGAGTAACAAACGAGCACACAGTTCACTTGATGGCAAGTGATTCCTGCTGCCCATCATGGGCCATCTACATTTATTTTTGACAAGGAATCATAATACAGATGCGTTGTTACCCTCGAGGACTAGGATGGAATGCCTTTTCACCAGTAGTAAAAGTCTCCGGATCCCAACACTCACCAGACGAAACACAGCAGCATTATGGTGCTGTTTTACGCTGGTATTCTGTGAGGCGTGGTCTAAACACGGTCTAGCTGACCCATTTATACTGCAGAACAGAAAGAGTACTAACGGAACTTGCTTATATTATATTTTATCATATGGTAACAATACAGATTGTATTCGTACATAACAATAATTATTTGCAGATCTGAGATGTGGTTCTTTAATGCTGGCCGTATGAGAATGCTCAAAGTCTCTCAGAGAGCTATGGCTTTGAAGTGACAATTAGTTGGCTCGTAGAACCGATAACCAATTAGGAAGAAAGGTTCACGAGCGACAACCTCGAATTGGCCATCTGGACGATACCCCGCTAGATGGGGTGACGACCTATGCAACTGTATGCAAGAAGCCGGAGATCTATGGGTTCAAAGGATTTTAGATGATGGATGGATGGAGGTAGCTCAGGGTACCATGTTGCAGTCTGTGGGGAATGAACTTATGTTCAACAGTGAACTAGTCATGGGTTGAAATCATGATAATAATGACGATAACAATAGTTCCATAACAGATTGTTTGATTGTAATTGAGTAATGTTAGACAGACTTAGAATGTCCGTCATTTGCCCTCTCCTCTATAAAAGAAAATATTAACAACAGCAATATTCCAATCTCCATATTTTTTAAGATTATCTTCGTTGTTATAAATATCCTCACTTCATATTACTGACTCAGGTATACATATTGTTAGATATAAAAACAATAGTAATTCCTCTATACAAATTTGCAAACATACTTTATACTCGGCTTTAATACCTATAATATACAATAAAGAAAAAATCATTTTCAAATCGAATCATTTAAAATTTCACCAGAAGCTTGAATATATATTTTTGTACAAACGAAGAAAGTAACAATAACCAACAGTTTGCGATAAGTGCCGTAATATACAAGGAAGAAAAAAATTGAGCTTAAAATTCTTCAATAACAGTCTTTTTTCAAGAACAGAATGCAACTCGATATCCGCATACTCAAACTGTGACGTACAAAATATGGTGATATAAAAGGTATGGACAAAGAGACAATGAGACCATTGAAATGAGATGACCATTGTTTTTTAAAGAATCCAGACTGTTAACGTCATACCATTTTGGTTGTAATTAAAAAAAGCCTCATCTGATGTTTAACTATAGCTGTGGTGGGCCACAGTGATAATTTAATTTTTTTAGTATTCACTTTGATTTAATAGATTTTAAATTAAATTGTTATTAGTTCATTAACAAAAAAAAATATTTAAAAAAAAGAAATTTAGTACTAATTACAAATTTTAACCTTTCAAAGTTATGGTATTGACACTAGGATCGACTCCATTTAAAAAAATAATAATAATATTTAGATATTTTTCCAAGTAAAATATGCGTGTTATAGACCATTATGATATTACATATTATTATTATTATTACAATTGATTAAATTAACAAAACTGACTAAACTAAAGGTGTACTTGTGATCTACTTCTCACTTAAACTATTTACTGCTCAAAAGGAAATTGAATTGCACAGACTAACTTGGTTAGCTTTAAAACAATTACATCGGAACGTTATATTGTAGAGAAAATTTACTTATCAAATATAATCTACGGGAAAGTAATATTTTAAACATTAATTTCATGGAGGATTTATATTAAATAAAGTAATAAATATAGGACTTTAGATTTTTCATTTCCATTTCATCCTTATACTCTGATTATTTTCTATTTTTTTTTATTTAATGACTTATAACCATTATGACTATGTCAATCCTATGGTTACATCAACAAATTATCCAAAGTTTATATAATATACATCTAAAATTATTATACACAACCTTATGTGTAAACTGGTCCTACCGTCTCTTGAGATTTCATTGCAGATTAGCTGAATATACTGTGAAAACATCTATGTTTAAAATTTATTAGTAACCGTAGCCTTTTAAGGGACCTCGTTTGGTTTCATGCCGGACACATTTCAACAATAAGTCCCATATAACCTACAGTTGAGAGAAACTATTCAAGCGTAGTAACTATTCTTATATACATATATGTATATATATATATATATGTGCATATATATATAAATATACCTATATATACACCAAATTCTTTAACTGGTTAACCATTTTATAGAGGTCAATAAATACGTTACGCTATAGAGAAAGGTCAAAATGAGCCAAGTGTTTGAGAACTTCTTTTAGAAACCCTTGAAACCGTAGGAACCTATTTTATATGGATGAAAGCTGACAAATATTAACCCAATATTAACTACAAGTGAGTAACTAAAACTCATAATCAGCTACATCGAAAATAAAATATAATTATATGGGTTACATCAAAGTTTTTAACAAAATCCCTCATTATTTTTTGTTCGGATTCTGTTCACATAAATAAGCATATATAAACATAGAAGTTAAATATTAACCGTAGAGGAGCTACGTACATGGCTATTGGTTTGGGTGTGTACAGGCTGTTGCTTTTACATTAAAGAATACCGTAAATGTGTTTTTAAATTGAAGTGCTTTGTTCGAAGCGATAACGTGCAATCAATATGTCACACGCTCTCAGTCTGTTGTCTCTCCACAGCAAACTTTCTCGATGCAAGTCCGATGGCCACCAATATTGAGTTACTTTAGCTACGGCTGAAGCGCTTCGATAATGGCTTGTTCTTTCAGTATTATAACGAACACAATTTAACAATTATAAAATTCGGAACGGATCCTTAAATATGAAATTGGCTTTTTGTCGAACTGGCCAATTTGACCTCAAATAACCTGGCGGATGGATAGGAATTCCAAATTCAAATATATTTAAAATTTAGGCTTGTGGATTTTTATTTCTTATTTAGAGATTCATTTCTTTTCACGCCATTTGTATTTTCTTTGACATCCTTCTGGATACAAAACTGGAACAAAATGGAAACCTTGAAATATCACGTTATTTACAAATATGAGTTCCAAGGATTCGAAGAATTAATGATCTTAATTGGTCAGCTCGACCGGGATAGGACCAGAATACAGAATTCCAGCGTAAAATAGCATCTCAATATTGCTGTGTTTCGTTTGGTGAGTGTTGGGATGCAGGGATCCGGAGACTGAGATTACTGGAGACGAGGCATTCCATCTCCAATCGAATCCTCAAGGGTGACAACGCCTCTGCTTTATGATTCCTTGTCAAGAATGAATCATATCTAGCATCTAAAGTAACGATACGATTGAAAATTTCGTCGTTATTGTGACGGTTTAGTAATGTAACGCAGCACTCAATGCGTGTTTGTTGGTGTGCTTCATTTAATTCATGCGTTATCCATTTCTCGAGCTTTTTGCTTATTCAATTTGTTCCAAAGTAATAAAAATTATTTTGTCCCTCACACCGAAGCCTGCCGCTAACTCTAACGTGGTTTGTGACGGATTCGCTTCCACGATCACCTTTAATTCTTAATTGTAAACTTGGGTCTCCGGCCGTTCACGGGGTGTGTTTTGGAGGTCAGAGTCTCCAGAACGAAAACGTTGGAACCAAAAACGTACCGTGCTTTCTTTTTCAGTAGCTTTCTCATATATATATATATATATATATATATATATATATATATATATATATATATTACATTAAGAGGAACAAACGAGCACACACTTCACCTGATGTTAAGTGATTCCCATTGTTCATGACACCTACATATGTACATTCACTCTCTATAGTGAATCAATATGCAAATCATTATCACCCCCGAAGACTTTAAGAGCTGTTGCATTTCTATGCATTTTTTATCGAATTTACCATGGGGAACATTCGGAGTACTTGTTAGTATTAATTCCAGCCGCTGAGTTTAAACGTCGTACATAACGACAGAATTCATAATTTCTCCTCATAATCTCAATGGTTGGCAATCCATGGAGGCGCACTTTACGCGAAATTCTCTGTCACTACTCAGAGGAATCAGTTGCCGCTAGCGGTATCTCTCAATCGATGTGACTTAGGGACCTTCAAGAAAAGAACCAACACCATTCTTAAAGGCCGACAACGCATCTGCGACTCCTCTAGTATTGCTGATGTTCATGGGTGACGGTGATCTCTTACCATTAGTTGAGCTGCTTGCTCGTTTGACAACTATTCTATAAAAAATATACTGAAAAGGAATGTCTCTTCATCAGTAATAAGTGTCCCCTACACACATGAGGACGATCATGGAGGGATCGGTCCTTCTGCGACTTCCTGAGCCAACCCATATTTGCTATGGCTAGGAACAAACTGTAGCGAGGCTCTACTCACTGTCGATTTTTACTACATAGCTCACCTGGTGGTAAGTGATCATAGCCGCCCGGCCTTCAGTATTGATTGTGTGATAGAGATATTTTTACATGTGATATATCTTATAATACGCTTATATACTAGGCAGTATATTACGGATACTATGTAGGATAGGATATACATTATAGTAAGTGAGGCACAAAAAAATCTACTGTTTGCACCTATTCTATATAAAAATGGTGGCGGTGATAAAAAAAAGCAATTAAAAAAAGCTTTACTAAAATAAAAGCACTGCGTAATGTATTATAAAATGACTACCATAACCGTTACAGTCGAAGTCAAAATTGAAGTTCATGTTTTTATTTACACTTACTGTGTATTTACGGCCGCGTGTTGCAGTGGTTAGAGGTACTACTGTGTCGCGGGTTTTGGTTTCATTCCCAGCCGGGGTCCAATATTTGTGTACATATTAGATATTGAATAGGCATTTACTGAGCTAGTGCGCCTTACCATCCAGGACTGCATTTCCGCTTAACATCAGGTGTGATCGTGGTCAAGCACTTGCTTAGAAAGTTTAAAAAAAACAAACAAACTTGTTGGTTTTCGGCTCTGGCTATATTGTATCTACATCTCGAAAGCTGTATCTGAAGCTTCCTCAAAACTTATTTCACATGCATATCGGAATAGGGAAGGGGATGACTAGTGAGTGCGTCCGTGTTTGCGGCATTATAAAATATTCTGCGCAGTTCATCTCATCTGGCAATTATCAGAAGATATCATCGTGATCGAAGTCAACCAGGAATACATCATCAACACTGTTCATCATTATTATCACAACCTATCAATATTCCACTGCTGAACATAGTTTGCCACAAAGCACGATCCTGAACCAACTCCCTCCATCCAGTGGGGGTCGTCCTAAGTCATGACTGCCAGGCTGCAATTTACCAATTGCCACTCAAGAATCTATCCTCTTCATCAGTTATTGTTTCTACGAGCTATATTGTCAGACCATTGCCGCTTCGGCATGCTGATGATTTTAGCCATGTCGGTTACCCTACGGATGACTACGTTGCGTATTGTATCATACAGAGAAGCACACACGGAATATGGTTTATTTTAAACTTATTCATAAACTTGTTAAAAGCTGCGGCAATCCGCAACGAATAGTCTAACCACAAGTAATCAAAACGATAGAAACACGATTGAAATTTTAATATATTTTGTTTTGATTAACTTTATTTAAGTTAAATATTTGAACTAACATATTGTATATTCATACAAACAAGAGAGTTAGTTCATGATATTGAAATTTGTATATTCTTTTGAATACAAGCAAATGGAAGAGCAATATTATATTTTATATTTAACTAAATTATCAAAATCGGAGATATGATTTTTGAAATGGTAGGATGATAATTTAAATGGAACATTTAACTTGATACTATATAATATGTATGTGCCGTGTCATTGTGTGGTGACGAGGCATTCCATCTAGTAATCTCCATCACATATATCTTTCGCCATACGATGACGACATAATATGACGTCGGTTAATTTGTCCGCGAGTCTTTTGAAACAAGTAGTAGAGCCACGCTGCAGTTTGTTTCTAGCTGCAGAATGAATGGGTCATCTCGACCGGGGTAGGGTTCGACGCCCTCACAGAATAGCAGCATTATTCTATATGCTACCGAGTATAGGGATCCAGAGACCGTTATTACGGGTGACGAGGCATTCCATCTAGTAATCTCCATCACATATATCTTTCGCCATACGATGACGACATAATATGACGTCGGTTAATTTGTCCGCGAGTCTTTTGAAACAAGTAGTAGAGCCACGCTGCAGTTTGTTTCTAGCTGCAGAATGAATGGGTCATCTCGACCGGGGTAGGATTCGACGCCCTCACAGAATAGCAGCATTATTCTATATGCTACCGAGTATAGGGATCCAGAGACCGTTATTACGGGTGACGAGGCATTCCATCTAGTAATCTCCATCACATATATCTTTCGCCATACGATGACGACATAATATGACGTCGGTTAATTTGTCCGCGAGTCTTTTGAAACAAGTAGTAGAGCCACGCTGCAGTTTGTTTCTAGCTGCAGAATGAATGGGTCATCTCGACCGGGATAGGATTCGACGCCCTCACAGAATAGCAGCATTATTCTATATGCTACCGAGTATAGGGATCCAGAGACCGTTATTACGGGTGACGAGGCATTCCATCTAGTAATCTCCATCACATATATCTTTCGCCATACGATGACGACATAATATGACGTCGGTTAATTTGTCCGCGAGTCTTTTGAAACAAGTAGTAGAGCCACGCTGCAGTTTGTTTCTAGCTGCAGAATGAATGGGTCATCTCGACCGGGATAGGATTCGACGCCCTCACAGAATAGCAGCATTATTCTATATGCTACCGAGTATAGGGATCCAGAGACCGTTATTACGGGTGACGAGGCATTCCATCTAGTAATCTCCATCACATATATCTTTCGCCATACGATGACGACATAATATGACGTCGGTTAATTTGTCCGCGAGTCTTTTGAAACAAGTAGTAGAGCCACGCTGCAGTTTGTTTCTAGCTGCAGAATGAATGGGTCATCTCGACCGGGATAGGATTCGACGCCCTCACAGAATAGCAGCATTATTCTATATGCTACCGAGTATAGGGATCCAGAGACCGTTATTACGGGTGACGAGGCATTCCATCTAGTAATCTCCATCACATATATCTTTCGCCATACGATGACGACATAATATGACGTCGGTTAATTTGTCCGCGAGTCTTTTGAAACAAGTAGTAGAGCCACGCTGCAGTTTGTTTCTAGCTGCAGAATGAATGGGTCATCTCGACCGGGATAGGATTCGACGCCCTCACAGAATAGCAGCATTATTCTATATGCTACCGAGTATAGGGATCCAGAGACCGTTATTACGGGTGACGAGGCATTCCATCTAGTAATCTCCATCACATATATCTTTCGCCATACGATGACGACATAATATGACGTCGGTTAATTTGTCCGCGAGTCTTTTGAAACAAGTAGTAGAGCCACGCTGCAGTTTGTTTCTAGCTGCAGAATGAATGGGTCATCTCGACCGGGATAGGATTCGACGCCCTCACAGAATAGCAGCATTATTCTATATGCTACCGAGTATAGGGATCCAGAGACCGTTATTACGGGTGACGAGGCATTCCATCTAGTAATCTCCATCACATATATCTTTCGCCATACGATGACGACATAATATGACGTCGGTTAATTTGTCCGCGAGTCTTTTGAAACAAGTAGTAGAGCCACGCTGCAGTTTGTTTCTAGCTGCAGAATGAATGGGTCATCTCGACCGGGATAGGATTCGACGCCCTCACAGAATAGCAGCATTATTCTATATGCTACCGAGTATAGGGATCCAGAGACCGTTATTACGGGTGACGAGGCATTCCATCTAGTAATCTCCATCACATATATCTTTCGCCATACGATGACGACATAATATGACGTCGGTTAATTTGTCCGCGAGTCTTTTGAAACAAGTAGTAGAGCCACGCTGCAGTTTGTTTCTAGCTGCAGAATGAATGGGTCATCTCGACCGGGGTAGGGTTCGACGCCCTCACAGAATAGCAGCATTATTCTATATGCTACCGAGTATAGGGATCCAGAGACCGTTATTACGGGTGACGAGGCATTCCATCTAGTAATCTCCATCACATATATCTTTCGCCATACGATGACGACATAATATGACGTCGGTTAATTTGTCCGCGAGTCTTTTGAAACAAGTAGTAGAGCCACGCTGCAGTTTGTTTCTAGCTGCAGAATGAATGGGTCATCTCGACCGGGGTAGGATTCGACGCCCTCACAGAATAGCAGCATTATTCTATATGCTACCGAGTATAGGGATCCAGAGACCGTTATTACGGGTGACGAGGCATTCCATCTAGTAATCTCCATCACATATATCTTTCGCCATACGATGACGACATAATATGACGTCGGTTAATTTGTCCGCGAGTCTTTTGAAACAAGTAGTAGAGCCACGCTGCAGTTTGTTTCTAGCTGCAGAATGAATGGGTCATCTCGACCGGGATAGGATTCGACGCCCTCACAGAATAGCAGCATTATTCTATATGCTACCGAGTATAGGGATCCAGAGACCGTTATTACGGGTGACGAGGCATTCCATCTAGTAATCTCCATCACATATATCTTTCGCCATACGATGACGACATAATATGACGTCGGTTAATTTGTCCGCGAGTCTTTTGAAACAAGAAGTAGAGCCACGCTGCAGTTTGTTTCTAGCTGCAGAATGAATGGGTCATCTCGACCGGGGTAGGATTCGACGCCCTCACAGAATAGCAGCATTATTCTATATGCTGCCGAGTATAGGGATCCAGAGACCGTTATTACGGGTGACGAGGCATTCCATCTAGTAATCTCCATCACATATATCTTTCGCCATACGATGACGACATAATATGACGTCGGTTAATTTGTCCGCGAGTCTTTTGAAACAAGTAGTAGAGCCACGCTGCAGTTTGTTTCTAGCTGCAGAATGAATGGGTCATCTCGACCGGGATAGGATTCGACGCCCTCACAGAATAGCAGCATTATTCTATATGCTACGCCACTATAAAATATACTGGGCAAATGATATAATTTGGCAATAACCTGAAGATATAGCCGTAGTCGAAATGAACCACGAGGATTTCATCACTCACATTCGCATCGCCGTGGTCAAAATCGATCAGGGGAAAATCATATAATATTTTCAAATAACATATTGAACATAAAGCCGTTGTTCCATTTAACTATAACTAGACTTGTGATCATGAATTGAGACTTCGACTACAACTAAGCGGAAATAGTGGCTAACTTTATTCCAAATAAAGATTTTGCGGAATATTTTCGGAACGGTGAGAATGCTCGAAATTATGGATTGGAAATGAATAAAAAGTTTGAAGAATTTGGAAAAAACTGCATTCGATACTGCAAATAACAATAACTTAGACGCGTAGTGCATAAAGAAAGAATGACAGAAGCCTTCCAATAATCATGACGGTACAACAAAATATACCAAAGGGACATCCTAAGAAACAATGATGAATACCAACGTAAAATATGAGAACAATGCTACGGTATTTTCTATGATAAGTGTAGGGTTCAAATACTTGCAGGTGGCGCATTCTATCTCAGGTCCTTAGATGTGGTTACGCTTATGTACCTTGAATCTTCGTCGAGGGATGGGTATAGATTCTCGGGTGAACTGTGTGCTAATATCAATATAATATTAAAAGAAATAAAAAAAACTGCACGACTATTTCGTGTTTTGTTCACCTTAATACCATGCTTTTTAGATAAATGTCTAACTTGCCTAACAATTAAAAACTTTAAATTTAAAGCAGAGCCTGCTCGTTTAAAATTAGAAACAATAGAATGATGTACCCTTTTTTTATAAAAAATTAGGTGTTTGCAATTTAAGATTAAATAAATGAATAAACTATCACACACGATCGTGAAAAACGGCAGTGTTTCGTAGTAGTATGCTACGAATGCTGCATGTCATCTAGTAATAGACAGGTGAACTGTCTCCAATCCAATGCACACCTCCAATGCTCATAAATCTATATGTAAAAATAAAGAAAAAAATTAAATGATACAAAATGTAAACTAAAAAAGATTTTAGTTAGTAAATTCTGTCATCATTTATTAATTATAAACAAAAAAAATATTTACTTGCACAATTAATTCTAAAGTTTTGGAAACTCCTGAAAATTATTGAACTTTTAACTTGGACCTGCTTTCCTACTAAGAAAAGTATATAACATGTTTCTTTCGTTGAATAAAATATTTCTTAGGGAGTTAAGTAATATTAAATAGACATTGAATAAAAATGCCACATAAGTTTATCTTTAGAAATAAGCTGCGTGGGTCTTTCTATTCATAAACGCCCTTAGAATTTATTCCTATAGCGTTATCTTTCATGAAAGGTTCCTACTTAGATTTTAGATAACTGGAACTTTAAATATATAATTTATAACGGAAAAAACCAACGAGATGTTGAATAATTTATAATTGCGTAATCTCTATCACGCTATCTCTCTCCATATTGTAAACAAAATAAATATTTACTTGCACAATTAATTCTAAAGTTTTGGAAACTCCTGAAAATTATTGAACTTTTAACTTGGACCTGCTTTCCTACTAAGAAAAATATATAACATGTTTCTTTCGTTGAATAAAATATTTCTTAGGGAGTTAAGTAATATTAAATAGACATTGAATAAAAATGCCACATAAGTTTATCTTTAGAAATAAGCTGCGTGGGTCTTTCTATTCATAAACGCCCTTAGAATTTATTCCTATAGCGTTATCTTTCATGAAAGGTTCCTACTTAGATTTTAGATAACTGGAACTTTAAATATATAATTTATAACGGAAAAACCAACGAGATGTTGAATAATTTATAATTGCGTAATCTCTATCACGCTATCTCTCTCCATATTGTAAACAAAATAAATATTTACTTGCACAATTAATTCTAAAGTTTTGGAAACTCCTGAAAATTATTGAACTTTTAACTTGGACCTGCTTTCCTACTAAGAAAAGTATATAACATGTTTCTTTCGTTGAATAAAATATTTCTTAGGGAGTTAAGTAATATTAAATAGACATTGAATAAAAATGCCACATAAGTTTATCTTTAGAAATAAGCTGCGTGGGTCTTTCTATTCATAAACGCCCTTAGAATTTATTCCTATAGCGTTATCTTTCATGAAAGGTTCCTACTTAGATTTTAGATAACTGGAACTTTAAATATATAATTTATAACGGAAAAACCAACGAGATGTTGAATAATTTATAATTGCGTAATCTCTATCACGCTATCTCTCCATATTGTAAACAAAATAAATATTTACTTGCACAATTAATTCTAAAGTTTTGGAAACTCCTGAAAATTATTGAACTTTTAACTTGGACCTGCTTTCCTACTAAGAAAAATATATAACATGTTTCTTTCGTTGAATAAAATATTTCTTAGGGAGTTAAGTAATATTAAATAGACATTGAATAAAAATGCCACATAAGTTTATCTTTAGAAATAAGCTGCGTGGGTCTTTCTATTCATAAACGCCCTTAGAATTTATTCCTATAGCGTTATCTTTCATGAAAGGTTCCTACTTAGATTTTAGATAACTGGAACTTTAAATATATAATTTATAACGGAAAAACCAACGAGATGTTGAATAATTTATAATTGCGTAATCTCTATCACGCTATCTCTCTCCATATTGTAAACAAAATAAATATTTACTTGCACAATTAATTCTAAAGTTTTGGAAACTCCTGAAAATTATTGAACTTTTAACTTGGACCTGCTTTCCTACTAAGAAAAATATATAACATGTTTCTTTCGTTGAATAAAATATTTCTTAGGGAGTTAAGTAATATTAAATAGACATTGAATAAAAATGCCACATAAGTTTATCTTTAGAAATAAGCTGCGTGGGTCTTTCTATTCATAAACGCCCTTAGAATTTATTCCTATAGCGTTATCTTTCATGAAAGGTTCCTACTTAGATTTTAGATAACTGGAACTTTAAATATATAATTTATAACGGAAAAACCAACGAGATGTTGAATAATTTATAATTGCGTAATCTCTATCACGCTATCTCTCTCCATATTGTAAACAAAATAAATATTTACTTGCACAATTAATTCTAAAGTTTTGGAAACTCCTGAAAATTATTGAACTTTTAACTTGGACCTGCTTTCCTACTAAGAAAAATATATAACATGTTTCTTTCGTTGAATAAAATATTTCTTAGGGAGTTAAGTATAAAATAATCTTGTTGATCGCATTATAATCGGGCAAGTAGTTTTAAACTGGTGCGAATAGAAGCGAACAGACAACGACTGACGAAATGCGTGAGTAAACCCTATGTGGTATTACATTATTTAGGATTTATCTTCAATGTATCTACACAATAAATTTATCCATTTATTTATGTATATTTAGTTATATATGTAGAATTTTTGTGATAAAGCCTCGGCTTGGACTGTAACCCTGCGCTGTCAACTTACTCGAGGATGCGAGACGGCCGATCTTCGGCACTATCAGCTGACGGATTAACTAAATTAATATCATTATTATCAACGACATTTACCACCACTTCAGTATGCGTTGGCGCTGGAGGAGAAGTGAGGCAAGAAACACCAGCGACGCTCCTATTTAATTGGTGTAAGCCGTCCTGATATATGGCAGTATCGCGGAAAACTTTTCTTGCGACGTCCTTGCCGTGGGCCTACGTGCCTACGGACGCTTATGAAGTGATGGTTCGCGATGGAATTATAAGTAATCAGCGAGTTTAAGTGTGTGACGGCAGAGTTGAAAAAGCGGCGGAAAGCTGAGCAATGGTTGAAAGTTTAAAATCTAAATGGAAATTTTCATTACGCAGTATATAGCTGCACTCTCGGTGGGGCTAACTTCGATCCTTTATTTCTGAAACCAGTTCCCCTAACTATTGGCTGCGGATTGGAGGCACTTATATACAGTGTCTGGTTTATATCCAAATGCATAGAGGTCGTTGTCATTGGCAAATAGGGCTACACCACGAGTGCGCGGTATGTCGTTGGTGTAGTCACACTACACAGTGTATAGAGGATGGGACCTAAAACTGAGCCTTTTGGAACACCGGCGGCTCGAACGGGGTAAGCGTGTTCCCTCGAGGCGGTATCAAAAGATTAGACCCGCAAGTAGCACGAAAAACTTAAGAGATAGTAACACAGTAACAGTTTTATAAGGATTTTTTTTTGTCTGTTAACCATCAACCTGTCTTCCCCTTAAATTTGTCGTGCTACTTACGGGACGCATTGTATATGTGTTTTGTTTGAGTCTTTTCAAATGGAGCATGATTTGATTTGTTTTTTTTTTATTTATGAAGAGTTGTTTATTTACAAGGATAGTGATTTGATATCACGGTGAAATAAACAAAATAAATATTTTACTTGCACAATTAATTCTAAAGTTTTGGAAACTCCTGAAAATTATTGAACTTTTAACTTGGACCTGCTTTCCTACTAAGAAAAATATATAACATGTTTCTTTCGTTGAATAAAATATTTCTTAGGGAGTTAAGTAATATTAAATAGACATTGAATAAAAATGCCACATAAGTTTATCTTTAGAAATAAGCTGCGTGGGTCTTTCTATTCATAAACGCCCTTAAATTTATTCCTATAGCGTTATCTTTCATGAAAGGTTCCTACTTAGATTTTAGATAACTGGAACTTTAAATATATAATTTATAACGGAAAAAACCAACGAGATGTTGAATAATTTATAATTGCGTAATCTCTATCACGCTATCTCTCTCCATATTGTAAACAAAAGCCGATAAGAACAGCCTGTAGATTGCTTCGGTTCGAGCCGAATCAATGGAGTCGGCAGTGCAGAGCAATCTAAGGTAGGGGGAAACCGGACTGGAATAGATTTTTTTTTTCATTCCAAGTTATAACTCTAATGCTGTAAGCATAAGAGATAGGCTTGCCACATGTTCTCTTCTTTAGCGTTTTATCGTATCGAGAGTGACTGTGGATACATAATTCACCAGATAGTAAGTTATTCCTGCGACGTAATGACACGCACATTCATTAACGATAAGATATCATACTTTAGGCGGATGTGACCCCGAATCCCTATACTTTCTAGACGATAAACAATAGCGAAATTATGTTATTTTGCTCTAGTACTCTGATAGGGCGTCGTCCTTTCCCTGTTGAGCCAACCTGTCTTAATTCTTGGATGAGCAGGCCAGAAAAAAGGTTCAATGTGATATCACCGATTCGATACCGAACAATTTCCGATGTATATGTAATATGTACATCGGAAATTTAATAATATGTGTTTAACAATTTAAATTACTTAGTATAGATTATGTGAAGTAAACATAAAGGCATTCACGTACCAATATATACATATGCACACACAAATAGAACCACACACTAACACGCACGCACACACATGCAAACACAAATATTACATAAGATGAACACTTAAGTCGATTTGGTATACATAGATTTATATATTTAATACAAGATATCGCAGAGCGGAATCGTTAACCACGGGCATATTTTAAATCCTTAAAAAGAGATTCCAGCAATTAGTGGCTTAAGTAAATATTTTTATAAAACTATGAATGTTTCTTTTTTTTATATAATTTAATACAAACTGAATTCAGTTAACGATTGACTACTTTTCTACTTTCGAATCAAACCATTTAGTTTTAAGCTGGAATTGAAATAATCGAGCCGACGAACTTTGTAATTATCACAACGGTGCCGTCCGAACATTTTACAGTGGCGCTACGGCTAACTGCGAAAATTGGCTCGCCAAAATTCAGATGGCGACCATGTTGGGAATTTGTTGTATTAGATTTTATTTTATTTTATTTTTATTTATGAAGAGTTGTTTATTTACAAGGATAGTGATTTGATATCACGGTGAAATAAACAAAATAAATATTTTACTTGCACAATTAATTCTAAAGTTTTGGAAACTCCTGAAAATTATTGAACTTTTAACTTGGACCTGCTTTCCTACTAAGAAAAATATATAACATGTTTCTTTCGTTGAATAAAATATTTCTTAGGGAGTTAAGTAATATTAAATAGACATTGAATAAAAATGCCACATAAGTTTATCTTTAGAAATAAGCTGCGTGGGTCTTTCTATTCATAAACGCCCTTAGAATTTATTCCTATAGCGTTATCTTTCATGAAAGGTTCCTACTTAGATTTTAGATAACTGGAACTTTAAATATATAATTTATAACGGAAAAAACCAACGAGATGTTGAATAATTTATAATTGCGTAATCTCTATCACGCTATCTCTCTCCATATTGTAAACAAAAGCCGATAAGAACAGCCTGTAGATTGCTTCGGTTCGAGCCGAATCAATGGAGTCGGCAGTGCAGAGCAATCTAAGGTAGGGGGAAACCGGACTGGAATAGATTTTTTTTTTCTATTCCAAGTTATAACTCTAATGCTGTAAGCATAAGAGATAGGCTTGCCACATGTTCTCTTCTTTAGCGTTTTATCGTATCGAGAGTGACTGTGGATACATAATTCACCAAATAGTAAGTTATTCCTGCGACGTAATGACACGCACATTCATTAACGATAAGATATCATACTTTAGGCGGATGTGACCCCGAATCCCTATACTTTCTAGACGATAAACAATAGCGAAATTATGTTATTTTGCTCTAGTACTCTGATAGAGCGTCGTCCTTTCCCTGTTGAGCCAACCTGTCTTAATTCTTGGATGAGCAGACCAGAAAAAAGGTTCAATGTGATATCACCGATTCGATACCGAACAATTTCCGATGTATATGTAATATGTACATCGGAAATTTAATAATATGTGTTTAACAATTTAAATTACTTAGTATAGATTATGTGAAGTAAACATAAAGGTATTCACGTACCAATATATACATATGCACACACAAATAGAACCACACACTAACACGCACGCACACACATGCAAACACAAATATTACATAAGATGAACACTTAAGTCGATTTGGTATACATAGATTTATATATTTAATACAAGATATCGCAGAGCGGAATCGTTAACCACGGGCATATTTTAAATCCTTAAAAAGAGATTCCAGCAATTAGTAGCTTAAGTAAATATTTTTATAAAACTATGAATGTTTATTTTTTTTATATAATTTAATACAAACTGAATTCAGTTAACGATTGACTACTGTTCTACTTTCGAATCAAACCATTTAGTTTTAAGCTGGAATTGAAATAATCGAGCCGACGAACTTTGTAATTATCACAACGGTGCCGTCCGAACATTTTACAGTGGCGCTACGGCTAACTGCGAAAATTGGCTCGCCAAAATTCAGATGGCGACCATGTTGGGAATTTGTTGTATTAGATTTTATTTTTTATTTTTACATTGCGATTGCTTAAACTTGTACCCCAGTCAAATTTAATATAATTTTTTATAACTTTATTTTATTTTAATTTTTTTATTAAGAGTAACACATGAGCACACAGTTCACCTGATGGTTAGCGATTCCTGCGGCCCCATGACATCTACATTCATCCGTGACAAGGGATCATAATGCAGATGCGTTATCAATCTTGAGGACTGAGATGGAATGCCTCGTCACTCGTAATAACGGTCTCTGGATCCCTATACTCGGCAGCATATAGAATAATGCTGCTATTCTGTGAGGGCGTCGAATCCTACCCCGGTCGAGATGACCCATTCATTCTGCAGCTAGAAACAAATTGCAGCGTGGCTCTACTACTTGTTTCAAAAGACTCGCGGACAAATTAACCGACGTCATATTATGTCGTCATCGTATGGCGAAAGATATATGTGATGGAGATTACTAGATGGAATGCCTCGTCACCCGTAATAACGGTCTCTGGATCCTATACTCGGCAGCATATAGAATAATGCTGCTATTCTGTGAGGGCGTCGAATCCTACCCCGGTCGAGATGACCCATTCATTCTGCAGCTAGAAACAAACTGCAGCGTGGCTCTACTACTTGTTTCAAAAGACTCGCGGACAAATTAACCGACGTCATATTATGTCGTCATCGTATGGCGAAAGATATATGTGATGGAGATTACTAGATGGAATGCCTCGTCACCCGTAATAACGGTCTCTGGATCCCTATACTCGGCAGCATATAGAATAATGCTGCTATTCTGTGAGGGCGTCGAACCCTACCCCGGTCGAGATGACCCATTCATTCTGCAGCTAGAAACAAACTGCAGCGTGGCTCTACTACTTGTTTCAAAAGACTCGCGGACAAATTAACCGACGTCATATTATGTCGTCATCGTATGGCGAAAGATATATGTGATGGAGATTACTAGATGGAATGCCTCGTCACCCGTAATAACGGTCTCTGGATCCCTATACTCGGCAGCATATAGAATAATGCTGCTATTCTGTGAGGGCGTCGAATCCTACCCCGGTCGAGATGACCCATTCATTCTGCAGCTAGAAACAAACTGCAGCGTGGCTCTACTACTTGTTTCAAAGACTCGCGGACAAATTAACCGACGTCATATTATGTCGTCATCGTATGGCGAAAGATATATGTGATGGAGATTACTAGATGGAATGCCTCGTCACCCGTAATAACGGTCTCTGGATCCTATACTCGGCAGCATATAGAATAATGCTGCTATTCTGTGAGGGCGTCGAATCCTACCCCGGTCGAGATGACCCATTCATTCTGCAGCTAGAAACAAACTGCAGCGTGGCTCTACTACTTGTTTCAAAAGACTCGCGGACAAATTAACCGACGTCATATTATGTCGTCATCGTATGGCGAAAGATATATGTGATGGAGATTACTAGATGGAATGCCTCGTCACCCGTAATAACGGTCTCTGGATCCCTATACTCGGCAGCATATAGAATAATGCTGCTATTCTGTGAGGGCGTCGAACCCTACCCCGGTCGAGATGACCCATTCATTCTGCAGCTAGAAACAAACTGCAGCGTGGCTCTACTACTTGTTTCAAAGACTCGCGGACAAATTAACCGACGTCATATTATGTCGTCATCGTATGGCGAAAGATATATGTGATGGAGATTACTAGATGGAATGCCTCGTCACTCGTAATAACGGTCTCTGGATCCCTATACTCGGCAGCATATAGAATAATGCTGCTATTCTGTGAGGGCGTCGAATCCTACCCCGGTCGAGATGACCCATTCATTCTGCAGCTAGAAACAAACTGCAGCGTGGCTCTACTACTTGTTTCAAAGACTCGCGGACAAATTAACCGACGTCATATTATGTCGTCATCGTATGGCGAAAGATATATGTGATGGAGATTACTAGATGGAATGCCTCGTCACCCGTAATAACGGTCTCTGGATCCTATACTCGGCAGCATATAGAATAATGCTGCTATTCTGTGAGGGCGTCGAATCCTACCCCGGTCGAGATGACCCATTCATTCTGCAGCTAGAAACAAACTGCAGCGTGGCTCTACTACTTGTTTCAAAAGACTCGCGGACAAATTAACCGACGTCATATTATGTCGTCATCGTATGGCGAAAGATATATGTGATGGAGATTACTAGCTGGAATGCCTCGTCACCCGTAATAACGGTCTCTGGATCCCTATACTCGGCAGCATATAGAATAATGCTGCTATTCTGTGAGGGCGTCGAATCCTACCCCGGTCGAGATGACCCATTCATTCTGCAGCTAGAAACAAACTGCAGCGTGGCTCTACTACTTGTTTCAAAAGACTCGCGGACAAATTAACCGACGTCATATTATGTCGTCATCGTATGGCGAAAGATATATGTGATGGAGATTACTAGATGGAATGCCTCGTCACCCGTAATAACGGTCTCTGGATCCCTATACTCGGCAGCATATAGAATAATGCTGCTATTCTGTGAGGGCGTCGAACCCTACCCCGGTCGAGATGACCCATTCATTCTGCAGCTAGAAACAAACTGCAGCGTGGCTCTACTACTTGTTTCAAAAGACTCGCGGACAAATTAACCGACGTCATATTATGTCGTCATCGTATGGCGAAAGATATATGTGATGGAGATTACTAGCTGGAATGCCTCGTCACCCGTAATAACGGTCTCTGGATCCCTATACTCGGCAGCATATAGAATAATGCTGCTATTCTGTGAGGGCGTCGAATCCTACCCCGGTCGAGATGACCCATTCATTCTGCAGCTAGAAACAAACTGCAGCGTGGCTCTACTACTTGTTTCAAAAGACTCGCGGACAAATTAACCGACGTCATATTATGTCGTCATCGTATGGCGAAAGATATATGTGATGGAGATTACTAAGATTAAATGATGCTATCTATTGTTCATCGACTTAACTAAATGAATAATTAGAAATTTAATGGCGCAGAGCGAGAATGCACCAAGTTACTAGCCAGAATGGGTTGTCTAGACTGAAGAAGAACCACGACCTCACAACCGCTGCTTTGTTTCGAATGGTGAGAGGAATATTAAAATCGAATTACTGATAATGAGACATTCAATCTTAGTCCTCATAGGTACGCAGTTACATCTTGTTTCAGTGTCATCAATTTTCGTTCGGTCGGTTATAGATGCAATGGGCCACGGTTATCACTTACCATCTGGCGGTAACAGCATACTTTGTAACCCCTTATATTGTACAAAGTAAAGAAATAACCAAAATGAACAGAAATAATTATAGTTGAAATATACTTGGCAGTATTAACAATTGAAAATTTGGTACATATGTTGTATAATTGTATAATTAGTATGTATAAAAAGGTAGTACTACCTTTAGACTACCTTTTTATTATTGGCTACTGTTATAAATATATATTTATATATGTTTATATTTTATATGTATCAGTGTACAGAAAATTACATATTATATTTATGTATGTATATTTTGTACGTATATTTTATATATATATATATATATATATATATATAATTCTTTATTTGTATAAGTTATTTTTAGTCCTTTCTTTTTATTAATTAGTTTATTGCTACACCTATCATAATATCTCACCACACCTTGGGTTGACTGGTAGAGAATGCCTTCGGCATGGATGTCCGCTCTTTGTGATCCTTTAACTTTGTTGAAGGTAAATGCTATATAGTATAAATAAATACATAACTATATGATCCTTTGGTGTAACTGGAATACAAAGACCGGCAGGATCATTTACCGATAAGTGACACTCACTCTTCGTAATTCTCTCTCTCCCTCGCTCTCTCCTATCAAAAAGAAATATGCGTACTTCAAAATACACAACACATAAGTCAAGATAAATACCAACCAGCCTCTCGACTCACTTCAGGCGGGCTTCCTTAATGGGCAGCTCCGGGTTCAAATGCAGATGGCGGTGCTCCTCAACACCACTCGTATAGTCCGCAGGTTTCTCTCCGTTTCGCCCTAACCCTCGACCCGTGTCCCCTGTCGAACCCGCGACGTAACTGACCCATTAATTGTACTGCTAGAAACAAACAGTGTGCAGTGTAGCTCTATCACTGTAAATGGTAAAGCTATATTGCAGTTTACATCTACACTAAGGGTTTTCGAATAAAGTAATTATTTGTATTCGCTAAATATATAAAATGCACATTTATCAATACAGTATAGTTAGTATATTGCACTTATAATCGACGAGATGTTCAGTTGGGGACAGCATAAATACCTTCAGGTACCTAAAACCTAAACTTCGTCAACTACATCAGTCCCTGGCTGATTTGTCATCCTGACATGTCATCTTTATATATATATATATATATATATATATATATATGTATGTAACTGAGGTATAAAAATAAATATGTGACTTTTATAAATATTTTTTTTATTAATCCATTGCTCCTATTAAAAATTCCTTTGAAAATATGTTATGTAGTTTTTGAGATAGGGATTTTGGATTATACGCAATTTATTGTGTTCTGGACTGCAGTTAATACCTTTGTTTTCCAAATTATCTATGAGAAATATATACATATATATATACTTATATATGTGTGTGTGTATATGCTATGTACATCCGCGATACATTGTGGTTACGTGTTAGTGTGTGTGTTGTGAATAGTATAGATGTGAATGTTTAAGTCCTTCACATGACATTGCAAAAACGTATAACGTACTCATGATATTGGGATAATAGGGAGGATATTTCGTTGAAGTTAATTTAAAATGCGATTATATGTATCTGAAAGCTAAACTCAGCTCGTATCATAATTCCTCTATACCCCCCCCCCCCCATCTCGCCTAAAACGGGTACAAACGCCCGCAAATTGCTATTTTCAAACGACATACCTACCCTGGTTTAATACGTGCTCAATGCAGTTTCGTGACCGATCGTGTGAATATTGGAATCGGGAATCTGGAGATAATTCAACAGGCTCTGTTCAATTTAAATTTGATCAAGAGGGTTGACATTTTTCTCTCCAATATAGTTAGGGTTCCGTAGCCAAACGGGAAAAACGGGAAATCTTATAATTTCTGTCCCTTTTCCATTTTGCTCCGCCTATGCCAAAGCAATTTTGCTCGGATACCATTATACATAAAATTTGGGAATTAAAAATTACAAATAAAAACTAGGAGCATTTGGGTTATACGCAATTTATTGTGTTCTGGACCGCAGTAATACCATTGTTTTACAAATTTTCTTTGAGAAATACTATAAAATATAAATAAATTTTTCCTACCGATAAAATTAATGTAGTGTGTACTAATTTTTTTTTCTGTTCGATTCGTAATAAAGTATACAGTAAATAAAATGAATAATAAAATTTATTGTTAATTAAAAATTTTAACCAACAATATCCTTATAACTGCGGAACCCTTCACTTCGTGTGGTCTGCGATGCACTTGGTCACTTTTTTCTTGATTTAGGACTGGAATAAAATGACAGAATTCACAACTGAATATTAAGTGATTACTGTGCAATTAACGACCGACTTAAATGAAGCTTAATTTGCCTCCGAATTAATGAAATATCAAATTTTCAAATTTTGAACAATAATATCTATTTTAAACCTATAAGCCAGTATCTGTAGATATCTAGAACTGTGTAAAGTACTCTTAAATACGTAAATATACGTTCCTCTTGGTCGCCGATATCTTTCGGGTAATCGGGTTCACGGATTGTTTTTCTTTTAATTAAGCACAAACAGGGACGTCGAGGGGACCCAGGGCCAGACACTATACAAAGTCAAGTTCCCGGTTAAGCGAATATGGAACTGACAATAGCCTAGCACAGGAATTTACGCTTAGTTGGAGTGGTTTGGTAAATGGTATGTTGTGTAATTTTAATAGCACTACTAATATTCATTAAAAAAATATAAAAACCACGCAGTTTCCATGCAGCAGTTAATTATTAAAGTAACAGCTTATATACATATAAATCCCACAGCTGGGAATAGGCCCCCTCTTTAGCAAATGTATTAGAGTATAGTCCACCGCGCGGCTCTACTGCCGATTCACGCGCTTTTTTCTTTTTTGTTATATATTTTTTTAATATATTTCTTTAATATTAAGCCTCAATAGCCTAATGGTTTAGGGGTACGGTCTGCGAAACTTAACTTCTAATCCACCATTCGAATATGGCCGTGAACCATCTCCTAGCACAAGCATTTTCAGTTTAGTGTTTAGTTTAGTGGTTAACCGGAATATTAGTAATGTTAATGGCATTGCTAATATTCTTTTTAATTAAAAAAAAATACAGATTTCCTCACGATGTTTTCCTTCAACGCCAAACACGTGGTAAATTAAAAATTGTTATTATTTAAAACTGTTTTTTTATTTTTCAGCACAAGCCAATGAATCGTCTGTAATGTGCAACGATTTTCGTTAATCACGTAATACTCTGTGCCTACCCCGCAATGGCAAGAAAGTTTTCTGTTTTAGGTTTGTAGACTTTTGAGTTTGTTAACCTTTTTTAATCATAAAGTTTGCTTTATCGAGTATTCAATCTCAAGGGTATTAACAAGTTCAATTATGTTTATATTGGTACATTTTGTAATTCGACTCGGGGCTTTTTTTTTGTTTTTATAATAGAAAGCCTACAGCAAATATTTTTATAAGATTTTTCGCTATTATTAATATGATATGGGTATATTAAAAAGGCTCTTACAATACATAAACTATATAAACATGTTATTAAATTTCAGGGATGAATGAAGAAAACGACAAATCGTGTCTATAATTTGACCTTTTTTCTTGTTTGTAATTTTTTATAATGTGTTTTGCTGTTAGCCCTAAAAGCCTCTACAGTTTCACAGACAGACAGAGTCATGAGTAGGGGGCCCTCTAGTAAGGAGTATGACTATATAACTCCGCTGCACTCTAGTCATCGACGCGAAACGACATCGACGTTATAGGGGGGCGATCCGAGGACCCCTTTTATGGAGGTACTTGATTTCGGCTCGAATCGTTATCGGATGTGTGTCAATTAATAATCATACTAATTATAAGTACACGCCGGAAACATCGAAAATAACCGCGACAGGCTCTACTGGGACTGACCCATCATCACGGACAGGACTATTCTTGCGAATAAGCCTGATGTCGTGTTGATGGGCCGGGCACAGTTAAGTATATTTTTGGTCGACATCACGATTACCAGATTAAACTGTGCAGGATATGTGTACAAAAGAAATTAGATTCTGAAACAAATTTTGAATTTGTTGTTTCTTTTCAAAGTGGACTTTGGACAAGTGTATAGCGATGATCACTCTTTTTAAGCATCAGACACCTCAGTTTTCAGCTAGGACCATCTTTTTTATTTTCAAATTAAAAATTAAGATATTAAAGCCGTACCAAAAATATATGAAAAATGAAAGAGCAAAAACAACTTTTCTGTAATTTTCGGAATTAATAAAAACCACTTAAGTAGTAGATAAAAATCATGGGTCAGACAAATATGGCAGGAACGGTAGATATTTTTTTAATTAAAATATTGGACTGTTGTTTCAGAATTTTTTTTAAAGGCGGGCAGCGCATATTACTCCTCTTGGCAACTTGGCAACACCAATGGGCGATGCTAATCACTTAACATCAGTTCAGCTGCTTACTCGTGTGACACTTACTCTATATAAAAGAAAGAAGTGTGCGGATTGTAGTGTGGCAAAGAAGGTGTCAGATTCTCGACTTCGGTTGATTGTCATACCAAATGGACAATTTTTTTTTAAAACTCTCACATATCACTCGGAGTTAACTGTACTTTGTTCCACTACTACCACAGTAGCAAATAGTACCGTCTTGTAGAATAATGAAGCAACTTTGTTTGTGTGCTTCGTGCACAGTGATATTTAGTTCGGGAGTCGGCTTATCGTCAAAGCAACGTATCAATGCGATTGTGGCTTTGTTTCAGTATCATAGTTATGTAACCGTGTTTTGTCATCTGTCCATATAACAACTACTATATTATATATTTTTTTTTATGACCAACAAATACAAACTATTATATTTTTCTTACAACCAATTTATCTATCAAAATTCTAGCTCATCGTTAAGTTTGTGTGCATTCATTTCCAACGACATGTCTCACTGTTATCAATGAATGATAGTCTGCAATGCAAGTGATACAATACTGAGTTCTAGCTCTACATTTGTAATCGATTAGGTTTTACAATAAATTTTTGACACCCAGAACATTTTCTTGAATAATCACTATTGGCGGCCGACCTCTCTATGTCTCATCTACAAAGTCTGCTGTTCACTCTTATCATCCGGTTAAGTATGTTTGTTAGTTTTGCAAATGATAATATTTCGCTCTCTATAAATGACATAAATGAGGGAGTTGATTCACGATATATGACATTTCACATAATCAATATACTAAAAGCTTTGCCGCTAAAGGCACGAAATGTCAAAACCTAAACACGTTCACATCCCTGTGTTACGTCAAACGTGGCGTAGCAGTCGCAAATCGATCGTTATTTCCGAATGAAAAGCCCCGAATTAATACGTGCTCAAACGGCTCTAGAGACGGTACGCGTGAATATGGAAATCAAGCATGAAACGACAATTTTGTTATGTAAATTTATACTTGTGATGCGCGAAAACTGCCTTTTGGAGATTGCCGCCAACGTGTCATCTATTATGAACACTCTTTTGAATCGAATGTATCGGAAGGAGACGGGATTTGATTTTAACATTCGCATTACCAACTGAAAAATTAAATAAACGTGTGACGCAGCCCTTAATTATATCAGAACGTTATAAAAACGAAGTGATTCTTGGCTGTTTTTTTTTGTTATTTTATTTACAAAACCACAAAATAATATGTGTAATTACAATAACATATAAATAAAACCCTGTTTCTAATGGTAAATTACCAAGAACTCTAACTACATTATTATTATTTATTCTTTATTCCAACAAATAAAACAAACACTATACAAAAAGGCAAACTTGATGCCAAAAGGCATTCTCTACCATCCTACCTTTGGGTTGAGCATAGAATATATTGTAGGTGCAAGAAAACACTTATTCTAATTTTAACCGTACATAGATGTATTAAATAATATATTAAAAGAAATAATATACATATAATAATAATTAAAGTTACTCTACATTACATTCCTTACTCAGCGGGCCACCCGCTCGCGGGTCTAATTAGATAAAGCTGTAGAGGTCTATGGACCAACAGCAATACTCACGCACAAAAAAATATATATACACATTACATACATATTTATTTGTAGCTCTACCATTGTACAATGGTAGAGCTACACTGCAGCTTACACTCTACAGGGGATGGACCACGTCCTCGCAGAATACCAGAGTAAAATAGCAGCAAAATGCTGCTGTGTTCCGTCTGGTGAGTGTAGGGATCCGGAGACCTATACTACTGGTGATGAGGCATACCATCTCTCAGACCGCAAGGGAGAAATAGTACAAAGATATCTTTACAACAGACTCCTATTTGTGCATTTCTTTTACTCAACGTTAAGTTGAGTAGTTTCGAGGTCCTCTTAAGACCAAGAGATAAAGGTCTGAGATGTGAGGCACTCACCAGATAACCCAATGCGTCTACGCATGCCGCGTACCACATAAGAGCTTTGCTCCTCTCCAAGGACCCATCTGCTCTATATGAGTCTACCGCTATCGTCCCTGAAAATTCCACAAGGTATATATCCTGCGTAATACTCGTATTTGAGCCCTGCAGAGTTTAGGAAATTGTTGCGGGATATACTGCTTGAAATTTCTGGCATTATAGTTCGTGGACACAAAACTCTAATAACGGCTAATTGCTACATATTTTGTTTTAGATAAAAGGTTTTGCGCGAAACACAATCACACATACAATTTTAATTACATCAATTGTAAACTTGATTTGTATTGTGTTTATAAATATCTTTAGCGGAGGCTTCTCAAAACTTTTTCGGGTGAATGTTACGTTTTTACGTTTCCTCATTTATTGTATTATATGTATGTTTACATAAATACAGTTTCATAGTTTTTATACTTCATTATTTTTATTATATTATTATATAAATAAATACTGATAATAATTATTAATTTATTTCTAGTTAAATTTACTTTATTTATTTTTTTATTTATTTATTTAACCATCTACAATACATACATGTATGTACATTAACGCTATTCCTCGGCTTACAAATTATACAGCACATTAGAAACAAACAGCTATACTGGCCATATATATTATTAATAAAAAAAGTACTAATAAATTGATAATAATAATTGAAAAATAACAATAAAATAAATACAAAGCATAGATGATGTTCTCTTGGTCAATTTCGACCGAACGGCGATATATTCTGGTTATTGTCAAATGACATTAACTGCGCAGGATATTTTTGTAGTGTCGTAAGAATTTGCGCAAAACACAGAGGCACTCACTCGTCGTCCCCTTCCCTGTTCCGGTGTACAATGTGTTAACAGTACATGTGTATGTACAATAGGATCGGAGGACGGTTCAAATTTTGTGTTAGGGACACGGGAAATATGTACAATACACCCAGACTTGAAAAGCAACTTTATGTACAAAAGTTTTACCTCGTTTGTATATCGAACCTTGCACTCGGGACGCCGTAGCCATATACTATAACCACTACATACAATGATAATATTTATAAAAAGTAATAACATTTTTTTTAGTATATTGAACAACTGTATTTAAACCACGTAAAGGTAACACGGATTTTATTTGTTAAAGAATTTTTAGTATTAAAAGATTTTATTAATAATGTTAGCATGGTACAAATATACATAAAGTACTAGACGGGTAAGAAATTCCATTAACACTCTCCCCATAGGAGTCGTAAGAGTCGCCCATAAACAGGATCCTTACACCAAACATTCCCTGAGCTGTTTATGTTATATAAGCGATAGAAATAGTATCTGAAATCTACTATTGTGTTAATCTGTGTATTTATTTATTTGTGTATACTATTTGTCAGTATGTAAGTGCTCGCTTTAAAGGTATACGAGCAAAACGGTCTGCAATGCCTCGTAATGGAACCAATATATAGTTAGCTTAACATTATATATATATATATATATTTATATATATATGTGTGTGTGTATATATATATATATATGTATATATAGTGACCCCTCTGCTGGACAACAACATGGAGTGGTCCCGGGTTACCAAACCGTTACCGGGGAAGCACAACAAGCCTACTAGGCGGCGTAGGTAGGCTTAGTAGAAGGGTACTGGTGTATTCTGTTTGTAACGACTAACGACAGCCCCCGAGGAGGTTTTAGTGGGTATAAATTCCACATAATCCTAGCAGGGTCTTTCGAAGATTCCTCCCCAATACCAAAAAAGCAATCAAAAAAAGAATACCTTTTGTTCTAAGGCAAACCTTTCCTGAGCCGAAAATTTATTGCCAGTAAAAGGTTAAGGCTAGGCATTTAGCCAAACTAAATATTTTGAGAGGAATTTCAAATAAGGTTGCTAGAACTTGCGGTATCTTCACTCAATTAATTTTAATGGCTCTTCGAGAAACGGCATAGAATTCGGAGCGCCTAAGTAAATACCTTTGCTGACCAAACTGAACCGAAATGAGCGAATCGTATTATACGTACATTGTAACGCCACTTGGATATACAAGAACACGACGACGTTTATTTATCAATTCATATACATATATAATACAGTATACGCATAATAATTAAAATACAAAGTTAAAAAAATAGAACCCGGATACCGACGTTTTGAAAAAAGAAAATAGTACATACTTAGGTTTTTTTGAAATCTCTTCCGGCAGACCCAAGTAACATTCATATTAGTTAAAATTAATAAAACAATATTAGAAATATCTTTAGTCTTAAAGAAATATCCAATAAAAAAAATTGGAAAACTTGGAATTAAACTTTTCTGAATGACTAAGATGATTTTTTATATATCCTGTGAAGAGTTTGGTGTCAGTGGTTACCCCTCATATCATCCATATTATCGTCTTTCAAACATCACTTCTAACGCACTATTATATAGATAATGATTCCCCTCCTTATTTTATTATTTTGAGGGTAACAAAAGAGAACAGTTCACCTGACGGCAACTGATTCCTGGCGCCCATGACATCTATGTACATTCATCCTTGACAAGGAATCATAATGCAGATGTTGTCACCTTTCAGGGCTGACATGAAATGTCTCGTCACTAGTCATCCGACCCCTACACTCGTCAGACGAAACACAGCAACATTGTACTGCTATTTTACGCTGGTATTCCGACCAAGGCGATTTTTTCTAGATATAACCAGATGGAATAACTTACGCATGATATGTTATAGTACCGTCAGCATTTTAGCAAACACAGCGGTGCTCATTCAACGACACCTACGCTAGTGCTACGTAATGCATGCGTGATTTGAAAACATATTCCGATGCAGTGTCAAAGATACGTAACGTACATACATAACACCCAAACGTGAAAACCAAAAATTTGCAATACACAAATAATGTTCAATATCTGGGAAACGAATCCAGGGACTCCAACGCCGTAGCGAACTACGCTAACGACTTCGATACGCGCTCGTCTAATAAGTATTAAACGCACTCATTAAAAAGCTAATTAGCGACTTCCGAAAGATTTTAGAGAGATAATTAGATAGACGACTTTAAATTATTTCTGCTTCTACTTCACATGGCTTTAACTTAGCGACGCATGTTAGTGAAATAAGATTATAAGCTTAGCATTGCAAAGCTTTTAGTGCATATAATATGTACATGGTTTGACAATTTACCTCTGAGCTTTTGATTATGAAACCAAGGATAACCCATCACGTTGTGACCTCTAATATTATATCAAAAATGAACAGTTCAGTTCAACTGGAGAATGAACGCGTCTTGACACAATATCAGTGCGAAAAAACAGCATATCACTGCGATGTTTTGTAAAGTAAAGTAGTATTAAATTTCATACCTCACAATATATTCCATTTGCCCCTTTTATGCCCCCGTCAATGATTGACGTAGATGTTATGGGCCGTTACTATCAACTTTGTGCCCATTTGTCACTCTTTATACTATAAAAAAAATTGTTTTCTTCGGAGGGTGATAGAGCTGCAGCCGGGTATTTATATGAAATGTTAAGCGTTTCGCTAAAATACGTATTACTTGGGATGAGGAAGAATTTACGCCAACGTATAATGGCGAAAGGCGAGGTTTACAAAAACCTTTGCCACACAAAATCATAAATTGATTATATTATATAATATTAACTATTCATAACATAATTTTTTTAATTTTAATTTGTTAGTTTTAAAAACGAATATAGTGGAAGAATCGCATCTGCAGTTATGAACTAGATAGTTACAGCACAAAAGCTTGACTGGAGTTGGGCCACGATTTCGGCAATAGTATAATGAAATAGTACATCAGTGCTACAGCGTTACTTCTAGTGAAAGGAAGAGGCCGGAAAACCTTGTGATATAGTGATAAGAGTACCCAGTAAATGCGTCACACAGGTCCTGGGTTCGATCCCCAGCAAAGGAACAATATTTATGATTCCTGCGGCCCATGTCATTTACATTAATCCTTGACAAGGAATCATGATGCAGATACGTTGTTACCCTTGAGGATTGAGATGGAATGCCTCGTCACCAGTAATAAATGTTTCCGGATAAAACATACTGACATTATGCTACGTTATTTCACGTTGGTGTTTCTGCGCAGTTGAGATCAGCTAGCAATAAGACATTGTTGTGGTCCAAGTCGACATCTGGAGGACAACATCATTATTTCTAATAATATTAATATAGATGCATAATATACTACTACTACAATCTTTTATTATATGAAAGCGTGATCCATAGTCGTGCCGACCCATTCGTGCATAGTTCTAATTAAAAAATGCAATTTTCTTATCATCACTAAGAGCAGATATTTGCAAAACACAGTCTTAACAAAACATTACAAAGTATCACAACATACTTTGTAAACAAGGCCTTATTTTCCTGTTTCGTTTGTAACATTGGATTTAGGCCGTACGTGCGCCCTAAGCCTTAGCACATAACGTGCCAGAAGCTTATCGCTCACAATGTGGAGCTTAATTATTTCGAGGTCGACTAAGGTCGTTAAACAGACTGCTTATGAATTAAACGAGTGAGATAGCTTATAACATTATATGGGTTATTTTATGTAGGTACGTTGCATGAAATAATATATGTTAGTATATTATGCAAACATTTATCTCTTGTTAGTTATAGCGATAGTACACATACTCTGACCAGAAACCCATAAATTTGTGGTAACATCCAAACAATTACGCCACGCAGTGCAGGTTAGAACGAGAGGCAAGTAGACAGGTTTCCTTTACCTTCTCTTCCTTCCATTTATTTTCTTCTAATATTCATATTGTCTTTCCATGTTAAATTAGCGTATTATACTACAATTATAATTTTTTGCCATTTTATAGGTAGTTCATTGATTCTATTGCTGAAAAAATTTTGGAAGCTAGAACCAATAAAATCTTTGAAATCGGTTTGTACTGCCTTATTAGAATTGAAGTTTTTCCCTTGCAAGAAATTGTCCAAATTCCGTAAAAACTGGTAATCTGTTGGAGCATGAACCGGGGAGTATGGTGAGTGTCGGAGACATTCCAATCGAAGCTCCTCTTAATTAACGACCATCTGTCGTGAAGTATGGGGTCTAGCGTTCTCAAGAAGCAGCGGTGGGCTAGACCAGTTGACCAGTCTCGGTTGTTTAACCGCTAGCTTTTCCATCATGGTTTGCAATGGTTAAATATATGGATTTGCCGTAATCGTCTGTCCTAATCTTAGAAAACTGTATGACACATTAATTCTTCATTATCTAAACACGAATACTCGAGCCTAATTTTGAAATACATTTGAATTTAGAATTCCTAACCAAACGCACATTATTTAAGATAAAAGTGGCCAGCTCGACAAAACGCCAATTTCATATGTAAGGACTTAATATTAGGGGTGGCGATAAAGACGCATTTAAACTATAGTAAGTGATCACTGAGGCCTATAGCATCTATACATCCTCAAAGTTCCAACAAACACACAACGTTATCCTTGGGGGCTGAAATTCACACCACCTTGACTTAGGTCATCGGATCTTTACACACACGTGGACGCGGTTGAGCCAACATATTTATGTTGTAGCAAGTAACAAGTTGCAGAGTGGCTAAAACATTGTTTCCCAAGTCTATAGCTGTGGTACTGTCAGACCCTTTGTAAACTAAAATTACAGGTTCATAAGTAAACAACACTACTATAAATACACAACTTTATAAAAACTATGTCAAACTATTTTAGATTGCGTAATGTACATACGATATTTCTTATAATGTATAGATTATTCTTTTAATGTTCAAATAGTAAAATATAATTAAATATAAATATAACTTGATAAGGTATTACCTTATAACATTATAAGGTATTACTGCACAAGAAAATTACAAAACATATTTGATTTTAAAGAGCACCACCAAACATGTTTTGGTAATGGCTTCTTATGTTACTGGGCTTGCCTGTATCATAGTGAAGACCGTTCCAAACACTCCTTCCACGAAAGTGGAGTCAAAAAAAAATAGATAATAATAATAATGACTTTTTATTTTCATCTCCACAAATTACATAAATTTAGGTAAACATGGTATTTATTAAAAAAAATTATGGTTGACAAATGCAATTTGTAGGAAATCTGGACCCTAAATTAAGCCGAATCCTGCATTTTAGTGCACCAGGTGTATTTTTGGCTAGATAAATGGGGGACATTTTCCTTGGCAATAATACGTATATTGTGGAGATTATGGACTGTCGTGAGAGATACGGAATGTCGGTCAGGTTTTTTGTTCCGTGTCGGGGGCAATCTTCAAATGATACCCCGCCTTGGGGGAAGACAGAGTCATGCGCGATTTTAACCTTAGACCAGGATCTCTTACGGAACGCTCCGGCTTCCTCCCAGGGCCGATATCGATCTTCGTAATATTACCAAAACTAATAAAAATCTATTGTGATCTATAAAAAAATATTTGATGACAAAGTATTAAAAGTTTTACCCAGTCTACATAAAACAAACTTTGGAGGACGTAACTTGTAATAAAGATAGCCATCAAAGAAGAGTAACAATAACATTTATGGGATCTATTAAAAAAGCTCTCTTAGGCTAGCCTATAATGAGACAAAAATAGAATATTAGATATTTAAACGGCACACTAGATATTTACCACGATAAATTTAATTTTAAAAATGGTAGCTGTTTCGATTTGCTGTACGATTGCTCTACGCGCTCGCTTTTAATTCACGATATTGGTAAAATCTGCATGTCTAAGAAATAAAGTAATACGTATGTAAATGTTTATATATATATATATATATATATATATATATATATATATATACGTTCGAAGACTTCAGTCCGATGCAGTAGAGCTGCGTATTGGACTATGTTCTAGCACCTTCTGTAAAGAAAAGGCCTAAGTCCAACAGTGGGATATATATGCATAGGCTCTTACTTTATTTCGTAACATACGCTGTGCTCATCTAAACTTAAAATCATATGTTACAAAAATGTTACGTATAGATTTTGTATAGATAATTATACTAATATCATTTTGTTGATGTAACTTTAAATAAATACAAAAATAAAAATTTGTTTAGATTTTTTTTAAAAAAAATCAGAAATGAACCTTTATCTCCATATCGTTGTAAACAATTTTTGAAAAACAATTATCAGGTTTTGAAACAATTTGACATTGTCGAAATAAACCCCAAAAGCAAAAGTTTCTTTAAAATATCGCAACGTAAATAACAAAATAATTCATTTCAGATTCGAACATCGTTTTGACTATAAAACTTAACTTTTTATTACTTCCAAAAGCAAAAGCTGGAGCATGAATTTTACAACGTTTTGCTCCAGCGAATACTAAATTACGTAATTATTTATATTTTAGCTTTTCACGAAATTGGGACAATGTAGTTGTTTCCAACCGGAATAATAATATTGTTATAAAAAATTAAAGTAACATCCTATATACAAGTATATAGTTCCCCATGTGCACTTTACTTCTTCGATTTTTTAATTTATTTCATAGGATCAAAGCCAAACGCTAATTTGGTAATATTATATTTGAAATTTAACTTTTTCATGCTACTGAATTGGATGTAGCCAAGTAAAATGACTCAAAATTATTTTATTGCGTTATACCGATTTCAATCGTATGCGCAAGGAAGTTATGTTAAATTTCAATTGTTACTAAATTAGTCGTTTCGCCGTCACTCTGTTGGTCCAAACGGACCCTTTGACATGCATATTTTAAGATGTTTTTTTTTGGAAAAATATAAAGTCCTCATTGTTTACCACCAATTCTATTTTGAAAAAGTTTTTTAGAATTGGTATTTGATTTCAAATTACTTTTGCAACAACATATAAATGGATAAAGAAAAATTGACTTTAATACAAATTTTGAAGCGTTAATTAATAGCCTAATTGGTTTAGATTACGGTCAACAAAACTAAAGGACGTAGGTTTGAACCCGCCGTTCAACTATTGAGAACACAAGTATTTTAAGCTAACCTGAAGTGCTTAGTAGTTTTAATATTGTCGTAAAAATTGATTAGAGATCAAATTTCAATTCGATTTGTGCTATATTTTTAAAACGTCATATTTTTCCAAAACCAAACGTGCCAATGATTTACTTAAAAACAATATGTAAATATTAGTTATAAAAAAAAGATTTCAATGAATATATTAATAGATATAAAGGATAAAATACATTACAGGTTTAGTTACATAACAAACCGTTAATTAACGTTATTAAACCAAAGACTCGACGTGTTCATTTCTGAAGTTAAATTAATATATTAGGGCGAGTAAAATAGAACAATAGATTGCTATACACGGCGTCCTAAATTGTTACTATTAAAATTAATGGATTCCTTCTAACATTAAATGAATAAATAGTGTCCCACAATTTCATTAACGAGTCCGGGAACGGCTCCCATTACATTTTGGGTCCCGTGGGTTGAGACGGTTAACCACGATTTTTGCCGAATGAGGGATGATGTGATCATAACATTAAATTGAAATTATTTTCCTACTGAACCAATATATTTTCGTTTAGGCAGACAAAAAAAATAAATTCAGTACGCACGTATACGGAGCTTCTGAAATGCGAACAGAGGGTTTTTTTTCCCATACATTACACATTACAATAAAATAATTATTGATAATGTTACTAAAACTTATAATAACCATAAATTTAAAAAGACTATATAATATCCTCAAAACGTTAGATTACGAATCCACTGAAAAGCTTTTCGAACGAGTTGAATAGAGACTTTCTTACACACACACCACATAAACATGCACACATACACATCCACACAAACATACACACATTGTAGTTTATAGCAATAGTTTTCAATTTTGTTTGTTTATAATTTTTATTTTATTTAGTTTTTTCTCTATTCCTATTTTTTTTAATTAATTATGTTACTGAAGGATATATACTATGTAATAAGTGACATTAATTGGGAAGACACTGTAGCTTGTAACACTAGCACAAGGTTCACAGTTACCACAAACATGTAATTATGTCATAGTAAATAAATAAAGATTATTATTATTATTATTATTTGTAAGTTGCGTGGAAAGAAGAATCAAGACTGTAATTTTAGATGGAAAAATCTTCACGTTAATCGGGCTCACCATCTCTCAATACTGTCCATACCCATAAACCACTTTATAATAATGGGAGTAATAAACAAGCACAAAGTTGACCTGATCATCCGTGACATTTCTCAACAAAGATTTAAGATGCACATCCATTATTGCTAAGAATTAAGAACTAAGGCGGAACACCTCGTTACCTGTAATTAGAACTCCAGGTCTACATTCACCATACAAAATACAGCACCGTTGTGCCGGTACGCGATACTTCGCGCTGGTATTCTGTGATGACGCTGACCTTCCATGATCGGGTAGCCTTTCATGCTGAAGCTACAAACAATCAACGGCGTGGTTCTACCACAATTTTATATATCTTAAATAACTTATTATTCAATTCAATTATTTGTTGGATTACAAATAACAAATCGTAGTATTTTTTTTCTTCAGTTATTTACTTTGCACATCCCCAAGTTCAAAATCTCATCAATATAGATTGCTTGTCCAACTGATAGAATAATAAGAGATCCCAAGACAGTCGTTACGTTGCTAGCCACGCCATCAACCTGGTTTGGACTAACCAATACACTTAGCTGATTCCATATAAAGAAAACATAATGAAAAAAGGGAAATATGATATTTAACGGAGCACAACTGTTTAGTAACCAAACGAAATTATAGGTTGTACTTCTATAAATGATCTGAAAAGAACTTAATAAACATATACAATATTTAAAAATATTTTTCATTAATCTATCGATCACTATATGTTATGTAATATTTCTTTATTTTAAGTTATAAGTAAATCTTTTCATGATGTGCAATGTGTAAAGTGCTTATATATATTTAATCTTAATTTATAAAGTAAAAGAATGTTACGTTTACACGAAACCTAACAACTGTTAATTGAACATTGATCGAGCATCGCTTCAGCAATTCCGGCGTTTTTTTTATGACTAATGACCGCGACATCTTTTACAGCTTCACCGGGCTGAGCTCCGGCGTGTAACTGCTACATATTAAGTGTGTTGGTTTGAGCGAGGAAGGACTACGCACTAATAGAATGCTAGTTTGAAATGAGAGTGTTTCGTTATTCGTTCGTATTTCACCGTTGCCCTCAGGTGCGACTACGCATGTGGTTCTTGAATCTTAGAGAAACCTGTCACGTGTTATGACTTAATACGATGGACGCAGGTGATTCGTGCTTTGTGGCAATACAATAGGGTATGTATAGGCTGTGAAATGAATTATAATAGATGTATTCATTATATATAAATATTAGTAAAAAAATTGTAGACCATTAATATTACATTTCACTTAGGCTATTAAGGAATTATTACCGATACTTTGTTTCATAAAGGTTCTTTAAATCTCTCGCAACAAATATTTTAATAGCCGCTGTAAATTTGTAGTTGCGCTTTGATGACTCTCGTAATAGTTATGTTCGAAACATTCATATTGTATAAATTGCTTTATTGTTTGAATTTTTTTAAACTTTATATATTCATACTAAAGCACTAATAAAGGCGCGAGTGAATATAATATCTAAGCTTTGTGTCAGGTTGAATTGTAGTCAAATCTACTTAAATAATTAAAACAAAAATACAAGCAAGTGTTATTTTCTAATCAATAACCAAAAAACGTAATTAAATTTCTTTAAATTCGCATAAAACAAAAAACTCCCCTATGGTGGAAAGGTTAAAATAAATGTTGGTATGTCCCGTGTCCCTGACAATGAATCTGAACCATCCTCCGATCTTATCACACATGCATTACATCGGAATAAGGAAAATTTCGACGAGTGGAGTGCCTCTGTGTTTGCGCAAATGCATACGGCGCTATAAAAATATATTCATCAGGCAATAATCAGAAGATATCGCCGTGGTCCAAATCGACTGGAAATGGAGTACATCTATATTAAAAAAAACAAAAAAATCGAGCGTCACCTGTTTTCTATTTCACCTTTACATTAATCTGTAAACGGTCAAAAGCTTGCGCTTTCTAACCACTGACGTTCCAAACCACCAAGTGAACAATTTTGAACAAATTAGTAACTACGTCAAAGCTCTAATCACATTCGTCGGATTCGTCATCGGCATTTGAATTATCGCGCACAAACTTCTTTTTTCGCATTGCATACTCACACGATAAGCGGTGCTCTATAATCCACTATATAGGGACGTTGTAATAATTACGATATTATATAATAAAATATTATAGAATACGAAATTTAATAATTTTCCAGTACGAGTACGCCTTTCATGAACCTTCCTTTGTCATCGGTTATCGATTCAGAGGGCGCAAATTTAGAAGGCTACTTCAGCTTTGAGATTGTTTGCACCGTGTCGGAGTTCTTGGGTATACAGTGGGGCTTCTCGTTACAAATGCAGTCATATATAGAAATTGCAAACTTCTGCTTGCTCGTTTAATGCGACGCCGGACATTTCTAACCACAAGGATATGTCTGTTCTGTTCGCGGATTGTACTGTTTTATATTATATTTGGCCATATTATTCTATAAGCAAAATAATAATAATAAGGCGGTTGGGACTACGTAATGGTCAGCTACATGCTCAAATGCAAAAGATGCCCTTGACACCATTCCCATTCGCCCTAACCCTCGACCGTTTGGTATCCCCTGTCGAGGGATTCCCGTCTGGTTGGTATTTATATATGTATTATATTATATTGTATATATTTGTTTCTTTATATGTTTATAGTTTTCTATTCATTTATTCTATTAACCAACCACGCGGAGATAGGTAAACAAATATATCCCCTACATAATAATAATGATAAATATTATTAATGTATTTTAATTATCCAGGCGGAGATAGAAAAAAAATATCCGTATAATAATGAAAATGTTTATTATATTCTCTCACAAATTAAGATCATAAAAAAATTCTGTGAGTGACTGGTGTACTGGTGTGTACCAGGATGCCCTGTGTGACAGATCACCAGGTCCTCACCTTACGGACTCACTTACTATATATATATATATATTAATAATTGGTTTGAAAAGGTGTGACAGGAAAGATTATTTTTCTATTATAAGGTTAGCATCATAAGTTTAAGGCCATAGGGGTAATATTTGGCAAACAGTGAATCGGATTGGTCTCAGTCCACGATTCAAACTCAAAACTGTTTAATTAGGATTGACACGATACAGTACGCTTCATCTTGGATGTTATGATATATGTATGTTGTCTCGTGGAGGAACGCAGAGTGGCAGTGGTAAATAGTGGCATAACATTGCTGTGGTAGTCACTGATAGTAAAGTATTCCATCTAAGTTACAGATGTATAATACAAGTGCATGTTGAATATTTCTAGAGTATCTTGGTGTTTATGAGCGACAGTCCTCGCTTATCGTCATGTGTACTGCGTGCTCATGTGTCAAGCTTAGGATAAGTCTCAATTTTAAATTAATATGACATATTTCATCACCTAACATAAATTACAGTGGTAGAGCTACACTGCAGTTTCTAGCTGCTGAATATATGGCTCAGCTCGACCTGGTAGGACCACGCGCTGCTGTGTTTCGTGTAGGGTTCCGGAGACATTTATTACTGGTGACGAGGCATTCTGTCCCAGTCCTCAAGGGTGACATCGCATCTGCATTATGACTGCTAAGGATGAATGTAGATGTCATGGGCCGCAGGAATCACATGCCATGAGATGAAATTTGTGCTCGTTTGTTACTCTCAATTTAATAAAATTAATAAAATATTCAGACTATATATTAATAGAATGAACATGTTCTAATAAATCACTTAATTATAATCTTGTTTTAGTTGTCTGAGGCTCACGTGTGTATGTTGTAGTCTACTTTGAGAGGATGAAATATTGTTATGATAAATATATATATTAATATCTAAATAACATATAATATTGTATATATTTGATAATTTGTTACTAGTATTTTTATTTTTAAAAAAATTCTTAGCCTTTTAATTTTCCTTCATCCACGTGATACATCATCACTTACAATAACAATTAATAATTTAATCACTTCAACGCTGAGCTAAAAAAACAGTCTGCTGGTCCTCAGTCAAAAGTCTTTTTCTATGACTGTTGGTCACTGTTGGCCCGTGGGCTTTTAAAGCTTCACCGGTTTGAAAGGTGGATCTTTATTAATGGGTAACCAGCACAAGGGTTCCCGAGAGAGAGCCTCGGCTTGGACCATCAACATGGGCGCGATACCATCGCTCGCAGCGTCGCTCCTATCTAAGAACTATGAATCTTATAACTTCTCTAAAGACTACGCTTATGATCAGCAATGGGATTTATATAAGCTGTTATATACTTGTTACCAACATTCATTCGTACTAAACCTATACTTGCGGTCTAGTTTTAATCGCTGATATAAATTATAAGAATAAAAACAGAAATAAACTCTATAAACTAACTGTTTAACAGGACCAACCAAATTATCAATGGAACCTATTTAGTACCTTGAAAAGCAAAAAAATATTTAAAAATGTAAAGTGAGCCATGTGTGTAACATGGTTTGAGACAAACAAAACACTTGAATCAATTAAACAAGTTTCTGATGTATAAACTAAGACTTGTCGATAAGGGAAAATGTTAGAAAAAAAAATGCAATTAAATAATACATAGCATTGTTTCGATTTCATTCAAATGGAATTAACATTTATCTTTATTTATTTGTAAATGGCAACTTGCGACTTCGTGGGCGTGGATTTCAGAAATGAATCCAGAGAGAAATGAGAAAAGTGAGAGGTATATACAGACTAAATCGCGGGTAGATGCTAGCTTTAATATAAATTGAGGTGTCGTTAAGCTATCTCATTTACCGGGATAAAAAGTATTCTATGTATGTGTTAACCCAGATTATTATGTATGCCAAATATAATTAAAATCCGTTCAGCCGGTTTTGCGTGATTGAGTAACAAACATACAAAAACACAAACTTTCACATTTATATTGTAATAGGATATTATTCTACCTTTTTCTTTTTCTTCCTCCTAGACTTTTTCCCATTTACTTAGGGACGGTCTTCCTTGTCCGCATTCTCCATAGCGAACACGTATGAGATATCATTTAAATTAAAGTTATAACTTAGAAGTGTTGTGTGAGTTTGTCAATACACAGCCACGTGATACCACTACACATTGGCACAATCTAATCTTTAATTTATTTGTCAAGCATGCTTGATTCGTCGCGACGGTTTTGCTTCACTTTGCACCAGGCATCGAATTCAGGTTACTCAGGTACTGTGAAATTACTGATTCAGATTTTGTAAGTATATGTATGTATAAAGATTTAAAAAGTAAAGTAACAGCCTATATATATCAATCCCACTGCTGGGCATAGGCCTCTCTAGATAAAGTAATAAAGCATTAATAAGTTGTGCAAGTGGCTCTGCAGATTGGTGAACTTCAAAAAAAAACCAAATATTACTTTTTTTTTTTAATTTATTCTTGACATGCTGGTTTCCCCCCAAATTAAAACAAATTTAAACAAATTTCATTGGTCACGGCGAGTTCTTAATCGCTTAACTAACACAAAACTGAGATACAAAACTAATAAAGCGCCTCAGAAAGAAAGCAAGCCTTAAATCATCCTTATGGTTTAGGGTGCAATCCACTAAAATTAAGGCCGTAGGTCTTCCATCTCCAAGCACGAGCATTAAGCTTAGTTGTAATAATATTGCAAGGTTTTGTTTTTTACTTAAAAACCCTCTTAGCTACGTACTGATATTGAAATTTAACTATCGTGTAATTCTTTTGTTTTTATTCAAAAATATATGAGTATTTTAGGCGACAAATATGTCAAAAAGGGGATAAAAATATATCATTCGTAATTTAACTATCAATAATCGGGCGTAGACTTTACGTGTCAAAAGCTTATCGCCCACAATGCGAGGGGTAATTGCTCCGAACTTAGATATGAATTGTGGTAATTAGGTAGACTAGATAGATAGATCCATTAAAAGCTTTGTTATTATAAGATTCAAAAGCTTACTATATTCAAGTTGTTCGTAGAAGATCAATCTTTAGATTTTTTTTTTGTGCAACAAATTGTATTTTCGTTGTTTTTGTTTAATTTGATAATTTATAAATTACGTTTTAAGAAAGTTAAGTTTTATTTTCCATTTTTTTAAATAACGTTCAAAAATCGTGTGTTAGATCGACTGGGAAAGGTTCACGCTTGCACAGGATACCAGTATAAAAAATGTTGCGCTTACATTCTGTGTGTTTTATATGCTAGTATGTTTTGTATGGTCGAAAAAAATATAAGAATATCCTTTAACAGGGCTAGAGCCATGTTGCCTGATATTGAGCACCGGAACCCTGCACGCACCAAACAAAACATTGCAACGTTATGCTGTTATTTCGGGCTGGGATTGGTATCGGTATTGGTATTGAGGGATTGGCACTTCCACTGTCATAATTCGTTTGTATAGATATTATGCCTTGCCTACTTACACTGGAACAAAAGTGTCCTTAGACTACCCCAGTACGTGCTTCACTTGAAAGCTTTTGTATTTTTATTAGAGTTAATAATTAGCAGTTTATTTTCGTCCCACTGCTGGGCACGGTCCCTCATTCTAGAATATATTACAGCCCTCCATATGGTTTCATAACACGCGAAGAGAACATTACCATCGTTAAAGGATCGTTAAACGTAAATAAGCACTAACGACATCAAAAACGTTTGCAGGCCAAGTTGTGAAAAGATACATTAAAAATCATATTATTATCAGTGGCAGAGCTACGCTGCAGTTTGTTTCTTGGGTCAGCTCAATCGGAGTATGACCACGCCTTCACAAAACACCAGCAATATAAAATAGCAGCATAATGCTGCTGTGTTTCGTCTGTGAGTGTAGTGATCCGGAGACCTTTATTACTGGTGACGAGGCATTCCATCTCAGTCCTCAAGGGTAACATTATAATTCCGTTTTAAGGATGAATGTAAATGTCATGGACCGCAGAAATCACTTGCCATTTGAACAGCTGTGTGCTCGTTTGTACAACTCTAAAAGTAATTTAAAAAAAAATGCTAAGTTCCTGCCTATGCTATCAATACCAACAAGTGCCAGGATGTTCAAATAACATCATGATTCTCTGAAGACAGCATGGTCCGGTTGATGCATCGTGTGTCCATCCTTAGCCGCTGCGAATTGTCTTTCCGTGTTTTACAGTATCTTACAGTCTATTCCTTACAGTATCCACGAATTAGACTTTCGTCTTTATTCATATGGTTTTTCAATCAGGGAGGCCATCGACATATCGAAATCATTTCATCATCATGAAAGCGCCAATAGCTTAATTGTTAGGGTACAGTCTGCGAAATGTAATGCCATTAGTTCGAATCCACTATTTGACTACTGTCAACATTTCAATCTTAGTTGGTTAACGGCAATGTTGACGATATTAATTGCATGCCAGTTGAATTCTTTTTATAATAATAATAACACAAAGAGAACAAAAAAGAGAGGTCGCAATCGGCCGAGACGACATCGTAATGAGTTGCAGTTGAATGAACAGAATCCCAGGCAATGCTGATTCTTCTTTTTGTCTTCTGTAATTACACACAATTTATTCATTTTTGAAGTTCTCAAGTATTATGACTGCATTTCTATCCTCCTCTTCCTCTTATAATATCGTCTGATAATGGGATGTTTGTCGTAATGAGTTTATTTTATAAAAAAAGGGCGTTCTACACAACTATCCAGTCCCTCTTTCACGGTTTATAAGACGTTTAAGTAAATATATACACATACATATATATATATATATATATATATAAATATATATATATATATTGGATACTAGATATTGAAGTGCTTATTGTATTAATGTTGATAGATGTTTTTTTTATATGTAACAAAAAAGTCTATTATTTTGGAATCATTTCATAGCTTGTCACTTGTTAAGTAAACAAAATAACTACCAAAATGAATGTATAAACTTATACATCTAAGAAACGCTGTTATTTCGAGAACATTTATTATGCGACCTACAAAAATACATAGTTGCAGCTACCCACTGTTGCAATGTTGTAGGTCAACTCTTTGTTACTTTGATATTAAATTCACTTTAGTTGTACAGAATTTACGGAATTTGGAGTTTATATGGACGTTCATACAATATTTATTTTAGTGCAATTTTATAGACGTTAGATTTTAACAATTTCGTACTATATAAATTGCGCTAAATTTACGCGTAATTTTCTATCACGCAACTACTCTGTAAAATCAGCGCCAGCGGTATTTCCGAACCGGTAAGACTCTGAGACCTTCAAGAAAAAGCCTACATCTCAGTGATACTGATGTTCATGGGTGACGGTAATCACTTACCATCAGGGGAGCTGCTTGCACGTTTATCGCCTATTCTATAAAAAAACGTGAACAGGTGTTGTCACCCCCTGAGGACTGAGATCACTCTCATCATACGAACATTCAAGATATTCGCTGATATTCCGAGTTACTATTACTGTACTATACTATATTGTTCAGGTGAACTGAAGACATCCATAACTGTTATATATGTGTTATTTAAATGATCCCTGTCCACTAAATAATGATGAATGATAATGAAGCCTATATTCAGGAGGGACTCCTGAATATAGGCTTCCTCCACAAATTGTTACAGAGTACGATCTTGAGTCACTTGTATTTACATTAACTTTCCACTGACTTGCATAGATTGTGTGTATGTAGTGTGGAATCGTTCTTCAATCAATATTTCAAATTTTTATTATTTGTTAAAATTGATAATAAATATATATAAGTAGGCATTAAGTACATCAAACGCTAAAAGTAACAAACTTTTTAACAGCTTTTTAGAACCTACCACCGAAGAAAAGAATCCTCACGAACCTCTCACAAGTTTGATTTTTCGTTGGAAAATTTAGTTATAGAGGCGATGGTTGATGTTTGACATTCATAAGGCCTTAAGGGGAAAACGGGGAAGATCTTTCACCAGCCTAACTTTGTATACGAACTATATATATATTTACCAGGTTTGTACGGAAACTTTGATGGCATGATTCACGTATCGTGGACGATTATTTGTCATTGCCTGTGACTCGACAGCGACGCCACAGATATTTCATAACAGACGAAGGGCCCTCTTTTCTAACATATTTCATCTGAAATAAACTCAGTTGTTAAATTACTGAGATATGATCGAAACATACTAAAAGATATTTGTACAAAAGAATTGCTATATTTAATTCGTGAAAAGTTCTGAACAGAAGGATTAAAGTTTATTTATGAGTTTCAATATAATTAAGGTCATATTTTGCATATCAACGAACGAATTCGTAATTTATTCGCTGACGGTGCATAATTAAGAGGTTATTGTATTGCGGAAGGTTGCATATGTTCAATTGTATCCAGTATATATATAAAATTGTATACAGGCATAAAAATATCAATAATGAAATGTGCAAATTTAATTCTCATTGAAACTTTTTTCGTGCTGGGTTGGAAGAGACAAAAACTCAATGTGCTATTTGCTTCACATACGGGGAAAGGAGTAAATTTTTAAGAAAAAATAGTTAAGATAAACGAGAGTTTTCACATTCAATGTGTCCCGTAAATAGGAAGACAAACTTAAAGGAAAAAAAAGGAAGGTAGATTGATGGGTCACCTACCAAAAATATCGAATATAGTGACACTTTTAAGGTCATATTTTTGACACGTCAACCTATCTTCCCAATACGTTTGTCGAGCTACTTACGGGACACACAGTATAACGACTATAAACACGTATAAACGATAGTTCTGACATAAGTAAGACCCGTACCCTTATAGACTACCTGTGTGGAAGTAACAGCACACAACTGCTATGTTTCGTATGAGGAACCGGCGACCTAGGTAACGAGGCATTCAATTTCAATCCTAAGGGGCGATAACGAACGCACATTGAATCCTTGTTGAGGACAGATGTAAATATCATGGGCTGCATCATTTACTATAGGTGAACTGCATGCTGGTCGATAACCCCTAATTATAGAAAAAATATGAAATATCACAATAAAACACAAAAAGTAACAACCTACATCGTAAATTTCTATTTTGTTTTAATATAAAACCTCTTGAGCCTTGTGGAAATAGATGATATATAAAAATAAAATAAATAATGAAACGAAAAACCGCGTGAACCTTTTGGAAAACCTATTACCTTTATATTAAAACAAAAATACTCATCCGGGCCCTTTTCGGTAGCGGTTAGCACCCTATCAGTTGCGTGAAATGCCTTCGATAAATAACCACACCCGTAAAGCACTTTATTAACTCACAGTTTATGAACTTCTATTACAGACAACAAAATAAATGAGGAATATTCTGTGGATTTTCCTCTATATATCTACATCTAAAGTATTTTTTTTCGTAAAAGATCAATGCACTTACAAAATTCTTAATATTACGTGTTAATTGAGCTTATTACCAAAAATAGTATAATGTACAAAATCGTCAATAATCTAATGATTTCGAGAGCAACAGTGAACTTAAAGTGGTTGGTACAAATCCACCAATTGACTGTTCCAACCACAAGTATTTTTGTTAGACTGACGGCCGCATTGGTTTTCCGGTCTGGGTGTGTTGTGTAGGTATGTCGTGCGTCCCGTACACTGCATCTGATACTTCCTCCTCCATTCATAACGTCGGATTAGGGAAGAGGAAGACGAGTGAATGCCTCTGTATACGCAAATGGTCGAAAAATAAGAAATTCTAGTACCATTACTGATCTTTGAAAAAATACATACAGAATACCATCAGTGTAAAGAGTCACAGACAAGATTGGCTACACGTTAAAGCTAATTTTTACATGCAAACCAAGAAGATTAATCAATTTTTACTTGCTTGTACTAAGCTTGTTTGTAAATGTGTTCTCTTACATGGGGCAAACTGTTCGGGAACACCGTTTCATAACAAGATCACGTGTCACGATCGCGATGAGGCTATTTCAATTCAAAAACATTCCAATTTTAACAGAGAAGATAGCTGAGTGCTATCATGTTGGACTTGGGATTGGGACCCTGTGATTAACAAATTTAAATCCCAAAACACTGAATATTAAATACGTACCGCTGCAAGATCTCAATATACTGTAAGCACAGTAGATGGGACCAAAAATAAATAATTAAAAGGGATAATTCAGGTTAACGACGACATCAGGACCGCAAACATTTCATTACTCTCCCTAACTATGAAAGTTGTAAGGCGCTCGAATGTTGCCTGTATGGATAGCAATGTCCGTTACCCTAGTGCCTGCTTTACTAGCCAACAAAGATTCGGCGACAAGATAAAATTCCACTCTTCTTTCTCAGCTTGGTCGGTTTTCCAGTGGAATGCATCAAAATACCTAAGTAAGCTATGCCGACGAGTACAGATTTTTCTCAGTACCCACTAACTCGTGAAACCTCCGATAGTACCTCCAAAGTACAGGTTCACGACGGGGCAAGAAGGGTACTCCACGGTGAACTTTAGGGAAAAACTTTAGGGGGTTCCTGCAATATTCTGCACGTCAAGAATTCACTGGCGTAATGATTCTAATTGCGTCGCTAGGTTGACATCTCGTTCCATTGCCATCTTAATATTTTTCATTTTACATGTCTCAAAACAGATTTTAATCAAGTATAAATCAACGTGTAAAAAACCTTAATATCAGCGTAAATGGGTACAATTTTACATGAGAGCATTTCGTGAGCAAATAAAAGCGATACATAAATTCAACACGTGCCTATCTTATCTCAAACGGGAAAATTATTCTCGAATCGTTATTTCCAAATGGATGACTTCGAATTAATAGATATTTATTTCACTCTTAGCGGCAAATGAGAATTTGGATACGGGCTATAAATATTGTTATTTTTTTTTACATTCACGGTGATTCATATTTCTCACCTTAAAATTCTAATAAACTTGAAATTTATTTATTTATTTAATCTTTATTGCATTAACCTTAACAAAGTTCACAGTTCACAAAGGGCGGACTTAATGCCAAAGCCATTCTCTAGCAGTCAACCCGAGGTGTGGTGATAGGTGCAGCAATAAACTAATTAACAAAAGAACAAGAAAAAAAAAAACTAATACAAGCAAATAATAATACATACACATTAATATATATATATATATATATATATATATATATATATATATATATATATATATATATATATATATATCCTTGATATGATCACAACATAAGTTACATGATGATTATAATAACTTCATTCATTCACATTAAGGGTTAGTCACCCCTAAAGATTAAGATGGAATGACACATTTCTTGAAATCAACTTTCAGATTCTGCATGCGTAGGAAAGAAAAAAAAACATGTTTATTTGCTACACACAAATATGTAAATAAAATTAAACTAAAGTGACATTTGGTATGGTATATGGTAGAGATACACTACAGTTTGTTTCTAGCTGCAGAATGAATGGGTACAGCTTTACTGGGGTAGGACAACGTCCTGAGAATACCACCGTGAAATAGCAGCTTAATGATGCTGTATTTCGCCCGATGAATGTAGGCATTCGGGGAATCATATCCAATGCTGATTTATTATAAGTCTATTTAATACTATTTTATTTTTATATTATATATATACATATATTATATTTTATTTTATAATTACCAGAAAACAATGAGCAATGTAGAATAGGCAAGAAATTTTAACAGTGGTAGAGCTACACTGCAGTTTGTTTCTAGCTGCAGAATGAATGGCTGGGATAGGACAACGCCCTCACACAATACCAGCGTAAAATAGCAGTATAATATCACTGTGTTTCGTCTCATCAGTGCAAGGATCCGGAGACCTTTATTAGTGGTGACGAGGCATTCCATCTCAGTCCTCAAGGCTGATAACGAATCTGTATTATATTATTCCTTGTCAAGGATGAATGTAGATGTCATGGGCCGCAGGAATCACTTGGTGAACTGTGTGCTCAATAAAATAAAAAAAATGGGAAAAAAAAAAAAAAAACACCATTCCATGGCGACGAATCGTGAGTCACTGGCATTGTCATCTCTGATCGTAGCTCCATTGCTCGTATTTTTTATTGTCATGCATCAATACCATCCGCAATCATTCAGGTGAACTGCGCGGACAATTGCGCGCTAATATTTAAGTTAGAATAAAATTAACGCATGTTACACTAAATGTTACATAAGTTATAGTAACTGTACACTAGTTACTGCCTTCAATGTAAAATATTATTACATAACGGCTATGATATAATTGTAAATCACACAACGTTATACATTCAGCGACTCTAAAATGACCCAAAAAATGGGCACAAACGTATTATGATTTTTTTACTCTTGTCAACTATTTACGACTTAAACACATGATATACATAAAATTGAATAAGTATTTAACAAATTATCAGCTATGCAAGTCTGAAGGAAATTGATGGACTCCGATGCCTCACTAGATGCGACGTAGGTATTCCCGTTAGGAGGTTAGGTTTTTACTATTTGTGATAATTTTAACCCACATATGCATTATGCAAAAGTGAACCGTTTTTGAGTTATCGTGTTTTTTAGCTTTTTTCAAAATAAGTCAAAAATGCAACATCAAAAATTTATTAAAAAAAGTATCAATTTTAATCTATTTTTTTCTTCTGATTTATAAAAACGATTAAACGCTGGTTATTAATCAACATTAAAACAACAATTATCGGTCAAAATTTAAAAAGGAGAGATGAAAAACGACATTTTTTCCACTAAATTGCCTTGTTTGTAAGGTAAAAAAAAAACATTATGAAACTTGGCTTGCAGATTATTTTAAAAACATAACCGTTTTAACAACTATATCATACTAAACTGTATAACAACTAGGAACTTATTTCAAAGAAACTGAAAAAAAAATGATCACAAAGGAAGCAGACGGAAATTCGTATTCGAACTAAACTTAAGGTCTGGCTTAGGTACGCATTTAACCTATTTGCAAGATATTCAAACATCGATTTTAAGTCGTAATATAGTCGAATATTAAACTTGTCCATTGCAAATTTTATGAAAATAGTACTTTTTATCTGTTCATGTAAATAAAATAAAATACGAGTAGGAAAATAGTGATATTATGAAGCACAATTAACTTCTTTTCTTTTCAGCCTTTAATCCCGATGATATCAGGGTCAGTCACTGAACAGTGTTAATTACAATTTGTTCAACTTATATCTGTTGGCTTAGGACTCTGTCTAACAAAAGACAAGAAAAACCAGTAATGAGGGTTTTTGTTGCGCGTTATCACACCTTTTCAGCTTCCTCCTTTGGTTAAGACTTTGTTGGGGAAATGTTTATTGCAAAATCTAACTATGCGTAAGGTGCTCGTAAGATGTATGATAAGTGATTTTCCTTATGCATTATATATGTAAATAGACATATATGTATATATATATATATATATATATATATATATATATATAACACTCTAATACTAAATTGGAATAAGCGATACAATGGAAGACCTAATTGCTAAAACCGATCCCTTCAGGGCAATATTTGAATGGACAGAATCTATAAGAACAAGTGAGTACCGAAGCGTACTCAAAATAGTTTGAGGAAAACAAAGCAATAAACTTACTTAAAGCTCAAGTGGCTCCCCGTACGATTTCGCAGGAAAACTCGGTTACATTCCTTCTTTTAATATACTTCGCTCCCCAAAGACTGTCATATCTCCGCAAGCGGTTTTCTTTTGAACATACGCCTGATGAATCCTGCAGATTGCAGCTTAGACCCCTTCTTCAATTTCCTTCTCATAAACCCAGTTTCTATACCGACTCTTTCACTGTGCAGGGAATTCGTTTGTGCAATGCTCTTCCTGAAACACTTCGTGTCTCGAGAATTGTTGTGCTATTTAAAAAACTAGTGAAGGAACATTACTATTCAGTTGAATATATAATGAAATATTATGTTAACTTTAGTGTATTGTATTCCATATTTATTATTTATGTAATATTTAGATGTATTCATGATGTATATGTATTATTATTTATATATTTATAAACATTGTTTGTAAATAAATACAGTCCTGTAATTATTTTTTTTTATTTTTTTTTGTGTACACTATGTTTCTTTATTTTTCGATGATTTGTCCAACAACAGGCCTGCTGGAACAGAATTTTTAAAAGAAGCTGCGCCTTTGTGCATACTTTTCGTATCTTAGTTTTACATGTATAAATGGTGTGTGTATATGTGTATCGATATCGAAAACTTGTCCCACAAAATAACGAATTATTGGTGAATCAAATGACAAGACGAGACCCTGAAAATAGTTACCGTTATGTCATTCGTAAATCGCTAACACAGCAATATTATACTGCTATTATACGCTGGTATTCTGTGAGGGCGTGGAGACCACATAGAGAAGGAACCCCGGTCGAGCTGACCCATTCATTTTACAGCTAAAACTCTACTACACCTGTTAAAATTTATTACCTACTCTACATTGCTCATTGTTTTCTGGTAAAGACAAAACAGTATTACATAGACATGTTATAAATCATTATAATATATGATTCACATACAAAATTATAAGTACATGTGTATTTAAAAAAAATATAAATGATAGCGACCACAGACAGTGTTTAGCCTTTTTAAGACGACGTGGCATGTCGGGCAGAGATAAATTATCTTTAACCTTGGTAGAACCAGAGAAATAAATTGAGCGAGGAAGGACTGCTCCCCACAAGATACCAGCTTGAAATGGCAACATTAAGTTCTGTGTTTCATATGGTGTGTTTAGGGATACGGAAACCCAATTACAGACAATTAGACATTCTATCTCAGTCCACAGGGGATAAAACGCATGTGCATATTGAATATTTATTGAGAATGGATGTCAAAAGTAGCGATAAATAATAACAGCACTAGACATCAGGTAAATTGTGTGCTCGTTAGGAGTGTCTTTTTAATGTTAAAAAACAAAATACCATCCTACCGTCGTGTATACTCCCACGTGAAACAGTTATTGTGCAAATCTCAGATATGATATATATAATAGTTTTTTATTTATAGTTTTAGAGAAGGGTTTGGGTATTGAATAGATGTAGGAACTCGAAACTCACATCGAGATTAATTAGGATAGAAGAAATAAGAAGGACGCCCCACAGCATCCACATGAGCGAAAGGATATGTGCATTGCAGTAAGGTGATTTGTTAACCAATTATCTAACATATTCCTGATTAATTAAAAAAAACGTACAAATGTGTCCTAATCAATATATGCCGAGCTGGTCTCCTTACAAAAAAGCTCACAATAAATAAGGAAACATTTCCGATGACGAAAACAAATTGAATCGATCGACTTAATATTTACTTAATTCAACTTTGCCGGTTCTCTCTTTGCACTCATAAATTGGTAGCGCTTAACTTAATTTCAAATTGAATAGCTTTTGATTATTTTTATTTTATTTTATTTTATTTTTATTATTTTGATTTTATTAATATATATGTATCTTCAAATTAAGATATGTATATGACTTCGAACACATTTTACCATGTCTATATTTACCACATTTACATGTAGTTATTTCCAAATAAGCACATATTGGAAAAAGCTATCATGCCTTTTATTTCAATTTAAAAACTAGTAATACCTTGCATTTTATCCTTTATAAACCATCCAAACCAAAAATTAAATATTTAATATATAATAAAATCGTCAGCAGTTTGTCCACGCACTCTAATTTCCATAATGTTAGAACCAATTTGGATATGGTTTCCAATGATATATTGAAATAAATTGGGCTACAATTTAGTGTTTACATTTCAATCAGTTGACGGATAAAATATAATGTAAATTTAATAAAATGGAACCGGAGATGATGAATATTTGCACGTATTTTTATACTGTGTTTTGTCGCGGGCATACCTAGCTAGTATTATGTTCTAAGCTTCCTCTTTTGACTTACCCGTGATAAAAATCTTCTCTTGTCCGACAGCCTTATACTTCTGTGTAATTCTCTAGCTTAATCCACTCTTCCTTATTTGTTCGGTAAGTTATTCTCTAGAACGCTCTCACACTCTCCTGAAATCAAGACAGCTGGAATCATTACGCGTGCAAGATGTAAGTTCGGGACCGTTTTCTGAATACATTGACAGAATCATTAGAATATATATTATATTATATACTGCATTATGATTCATTATCGAGAATCAAAGTGGATGTCATGGGACGTAAGAATCGCTTACTATGTGTTCCCGTCAATACAATAACAAAACATTATGATTTCTTATATTTCTGTAAATAATACCCACTCTAACACTCTTTACCGCACTCTTGGTCACGGATGAATAGTCCACCATAATTATAACTGCAGAAGAGCACTCGAAATGACGGGAAATATAAAGCAATAAACGCGATAAAATCAGTAAAATTAATTTTACTGATTTTATTATTTAATTATTGGACAAATCAACCTATATACGAACAGAGTCAACTGATATTCAACACTCTCACGAAATCCCAACTTCATACTGCTTAAGCTGTAAAGCGCTTTATAGAATCACGTATAAAGTTAGAACCAGCCCAACTTCGTCCGGATTATTCCGAACGGAATTTCAACGTCATTGGACATCACAACATGCAAACACCAGCTGTACACAGAACGTGTATTCTCATAGGATATTAATTATATAATTGTAGTAAGTAAATACACAAATTTTGAGTGTCGGATATAATTTATTGTAAACTCGTTATCCAGTGAGCAACGCAGCGGACTACGCTCTGTATTTCTTTGCGTGCTAGAAAACGCAACGTAAAGTACCTGCAGTAGAACGTTTGTGACCGGACATGGCTAAAACGATCAATAAGCTGAAGAGGTAATGGATTTGCCATATAACTGATAAACCGACAACGAAATGTTCTTAGTTACTTACTTCAGATGGATGGATGGACAGATGGATAAACGCTTACTAAAAGTGGAACACCCGTTCACCACGTTGGAATTGGTGAAGAAATTGTGCAAGAAACCAGTGACATTTCCCATAGCATTGATTAGGAAACATGTGTTGAGGTGTGGAGGTATTGCGAGTCACTTAGTTTGAGACGCTCTCGCCGGTGACGGGGCTGGTATTATGATGCTGTGGGTCTTAAGGAGGGTTTGTGCCTTGGGACGTAATTATTATGCTCGTACTGTATTGTGCGTGGCGACATTTAATCAATGTGAAATGAAGCAGTTATGAATTGGTACTTAGTCTATTTTTTTTTATAAAAGCTTATATATTAAAAATATGTTAACATTATCACAATCACAAGCGAACACCACATGCACGGAAAACAAGTATATACGCTATACAATTAATATTATAAAAATACAGGACATTCCTACAATAATATCACCAAATTAATTAAATTAAAATTATTATTAAAAGCCATAAACAATAATTCATAAAAAAATATATTCACATAGAAAGTATTAAATTTATAATACAATTTAGAATAGGATCAAAATTAAATCGATATTAAATTAAAATGAGGAAATTGCACATTATAACTAATTTTGTAATAAAGTTCGGTAAGCATGCAGCTATTAAAATCGATTCGGTCACTAAAGCTATTAATCAATTTACACATTTATCTGCGAAGAGGTGGATAAAAGCGTAGTTATACATGTCTTCTAACATTGTGTACAAATAATGAGTGTATTGGAACCTTGAAAACGGCTCATTTCATAATTAAATAGATGTTGTTTTCTTTCTTGTGTGAATAACAATGCTTTTAAGTAATCATAAAAGAATTTCTTTCAATAATGATTAATGAACTCAGTATAATATGTCTTACAAAAAATCCGTTGGGAAACTTGATGTGGGTTATAAAGGGGATCCTGACTTCAATCACACTTTACTCACAAAGAATTATTTATCGTTCAACATTTTATTCAGGTATGGGTGGCGGTTACGGTAGAAATTTCTAATGTCAATTTGTTAGATGATCTATATATGACACTATTCCCGATTTTTTTTTGTGTATGAGTATTGCTGTTGGTCCAGAGACCTCTACAGTTTTATTTAATTAGACTCGCGAGCGGGAGGCTGCTGAGTAAGGACTATTCCCGAGCATGATTGTATTTCATAAATCATTTGATAAACATTGACAATAAAATAAAATAGAACAAACAGGCAAAAGGTAGACTTTTTTATAATATTAGAGATGAGAAACGAGCACACAATTTACGAGATGGTATCTTATAACTGGGATCCATCGCATTTATACCCACCAAAGATGCAATATTCTCTTATGTTGTCACCACTGAGGTCTCAGTTGGAATGTCTCGTTATAAGTTAAAATATACCTAGGCAGTCTGACGTAGAGTGGTCTACTTTTCGGTATTCTATAGTTATATATAGTACGTTTTAATACATTTTAAGCGTGTTTGTTAAAATTACACAATTGAATTTCTTCACCATCGGGCAATAAAGCGATTTGCATGTCCAAGCATATAACAAAGGATTGGAATAGTTATTCTGCGAATACTTTCTGGCATCTGAATATATCCCGGTTGTCGTCAAGGAACAATCATCTCGGATTATACCACCTCTTACTATAAGGTGTACAGTAGTCAAGTACTAATGTAGAGATAAAAAAGCCAAATTCGCCAATATTAGTATCTTCATCATCTCAGCCCATCACTAGTCCACTGCTGAGCATATCCCTACACATATACTAAAAGCTGAGTCAGTTCCTTAGTAAGATGCCAAAAATATAATAATAATTATAAAAGTAATCGATCATAAAATTAACAAATAGAACTTAAGCATATACTTCATCAAACCTCAAAGCAATTCGGACCGTAATTATACATTGCTGCTTGCATACGTACAGGCGCTTTGCAACAATTACCTAATATAGGGAAATAGGTCGAACTATGTGTAAGGACAGGCTAACCCAATTAACAAACGTCGCTTTAGCATATTATAATCCTTTTCTTCTCTTGTTGTGTACTGGTTATATTACCTGGCTACTGAGTTCGATTCCCAGTTGAGGAACAATATTTGTGTATCACAAATGGTTGGTTTTCGGGTCTGTGTAATGCATGTTCCGTGTCTTTGATACTTCGATCGATCTTATTAAGCATGCATAACATGGAACTAGGGAAGGTGACGTGGATCGAATGCCTCTGTATTTCAAATGTTTACGACACTATACTCAGTTCATATCACATCAGGTTAACCAGCGGTTACCGCCGTGGTCGTCATCGATCACGAGATCTTCGGCAACAAAATAACCATACAACCGTACATTTTTAATTTATCTCACACGAAACAAACATAATTTATCTTATATTTACTTCAATTACGAGTTTATTTCGCAACCGTCTCCGCGCTCGAAATAATTAAACCCCGCCTTGTGAGCGATACGCTTTCGTGCTTTTGACACGTAACGACCTAAGGCCATAGTTCCACTGTATTTCGGGAACTAGTATTGGTATATTTTTATGTAGGTATCTTCTTAATATATATAAATATATATATATATATATATATATATATATATATATATATATATTATATTATTGGCATTAAGTAAGGATGATAAACAAGCCCTCAGTTCACCTGATAATAAATAATTTTTGGAACAAATAAAACGCCGCCTTGTGTGCGATACGTCTACATGCTTTTGTGACTTAACGACCTAAGGCTATAGATCCACTGTACTTCAGGAACTAGTAGGGGTTTATTTTAATGTAGTTATTTTCTTCTCATTTTTATTTTTATTGTATTGATGACAAACGAGTCCATTCGTGATTCCTGCTTAGGAATCATAATGTAGATGCGTTGTCACCCTTGAGGGCTGAGATGCAATGCCTCGTTACCAATAATAAAGATCCCTACACTCACTAGACGAAACACAGCAGCATTATACTGCTAGTTTACGGTTGTATTCGGCGAGAGCTTGGTCCTACCCCGGTTGAGCTGACCCATTAACTCTGCAGCTAGAATTAAACTGCAGCGTGCCTCTATCACTGTCCAGAATAATTATTACATAACAATAAGGTGAAGTAATTCCCGGGATAAGTTGGGGCGAACCCAAATTTGACTCGTTAGCGGACGAAACCACCAACTTTTGCCTATTGGAGATATGACCTATGACAGCAGAAGACACGAGTTACCGTTTCATGGTCTTGCTTTATATTTAGTTTTCGAGTTTAATAGTTAACTAAAGATCAGATACAGTTGCGATTTTCGCTTACTGGCGTAAAGCTGAAATTTTGATTCAGTAGCACGTCTTGGGGACGGTCCGTCTACAAGTGGAAAGCTGCATGTTAGTGATTATCGGTAGCGTTAATAACCTTATGGTTTAAGGTATGGTCTGCGAAATTTATGGTCATAGTTTCGATTTGCCATTCGTCTATTGTCGTGAAACATCTTCTAGCACGAGCATTTTAAGCTTAGTTGGAATGGAAATGTTAGTAATTTTAATGCCAATAATATTTTTTTATTAAAATCAAAATTTTTACTTTATTACTTGTCTCTATTACTTATACGAAAGCATCGTGACGACAGCTGAGAGATAATTTTATTCTCAAATGATATCCATAAATACTTAACTAGTTTATTAAGGATTTTCTTTTATATGATCTTATAGTCGGAAGTAGGATTTGTTGAACATAAGCTCCAACTACCAGCATTTTACACTGAGTGCTACTGACTTGTGCAAGTCTTTACTCCATTAAACCATCTATGTTACGCCTGTTATTTGAATTATTTGCAGAATATTAATAAAATAACCAGGTATGCGTTTACCCCTTATTATGCAATGACTATTGCAATATTGAGACGATTTCCATACATACTAAATACCGAATCTATCAATTAGTTTCTATTCACATTTCCAAATATTTTATTAAACCTTCTATATACGCCTTTAGCAAATCTCGTTCATAATTTCGATATCTTCACGAAAGATTTTGATATGACGGCACCATATGTTCCGCAAAACACAAAGCCGCCCATTCTTTTGTGAATTCTATAACTCTATATAATGTTAATCGATAAAAAATAGTAACTAGAAATGCCCTGCCTGGGTTTATTACACTCCCACTCTGCGATGCAGATAAGTTCTTCGTAATAATTAGACTATGTGCGGGTCCAGATTCATTTTTTTATAGCAAATGCCTCATACCGACTGGAATAGGGAGTTAGGACATATGCCCGACGTATACTTTATATATATATATATATATATATATATATATAATAGTATTAAGTATAGTAGACACCCTCCTCTAGCTATCTTCGAGTAGTAGAGAAAGTACTGGGGGGGATGGGTCACTTTGTAGGATATATGGAGATACAGTAGTGATATAGGGTTCTTCTTTTAATTATAGTCTAATAGCTAAGAAGAAGTACTGTGATATGTACAGATGAGCTTTCTATTTGGGTTTTTATGCCTAAAATAAATTGAATCGTGTGTGACTAATATCACTTACTATCGAGTTTGGGATTTTTATTAAATCCTCTCTGGGTTAAATATGGAATGAGATTGCTTGCAGGAAATAAGTTGAGTGTTGTTGTTGTCTAAAGCATAGACAATAGATTTGGTAAAACTTGCGTTAAACCATGTCCATTGTTGTGCTGGTTTATCATTCAAAAATTATTCTCTTTGTGAATGTAAATATATCAGCTACTTTACAGGTTTTTAAGCATATTCGTTTATTGTCCGAGCTGCACTACTCTGCAATTCCTTACCCGATAACATCAGATAGGTTAAAAATATTACTAGTTATGGGTATAGTAGTAAGATTAATTCTTTAGTCAGATAATCCTATCCTCTATGGAATTTATTCGTAGCTACCGCATTTATATACCTATATAAGTAATTGAAAGTTATTTATAATTGTATAGTATAAATACAAATAGTGCTCTTGCTATCCCAATGTGGATAAAATATCTGTGAGCATATTCATGTGTGTAGGTATTCGTGCTATATAAGAAAACATTTAATTCTTGTGCACACGCCTTATGCAAAGGTTGTCTTGCATGAATCCTACATTCAGGACATAAGTTGAGTGTTGTCTAAAGCAGAGTCAAGCTTTGGTGAAGCTTGCGTTAAACCGTATGTTTTGTTGTGCTGATTTATCGTACGACTGTTTGCAAGTTTAAGTTAAATTTACACTAAGTATAATGCGTGAATTGAACATTGTGTAAAAATACGTATATGTTAGATATTTTTGAAGGTAATTTGATTTTGATCTCCACTGCGGTACAGTTATATTAATTAAATAAAGTTTTTGTATTTTTGATCCAACATTTCATTACTCATTCGCTTTCAAGATATATTTTATTTTAAAAATTATTTCGATTTTGCGTCATTTCAAATATTTTTTCGTGTTCATTATCAAATTTCAATATGGAATGGGGTGTTAAAGAAAATAGGATTGCAGTGATCGCCCTGCAAAAAGTGGGTATGGAGTCATCGGTCATATCCCAGACACTTCAAAAGCTTGGTATCAGCCGTATGTTCGTATATCGTACTATCAACAGATACATTAACACTTCTTCTGTCGAAAACCAGAAAATATCAGGGCAACCGCGTGCTGTTATAACTACAATGGCTGTTAATGCTGTTAAAGCCAGAATACGTCGAAACCCCATTAGAAAGCAAAAAATCTTATCGTGATGAATGAAGATTCCCGCTAGGACTCTATCACGTATTATAAAACAGACCTGAAGCTCGGTGCTTATCGCCGATATACAGGACATGCCCTATATCAATCTTTACAATTAAAGAGAGTGGATCGATCAAAACGCCTTCTGTCGCGATACGCAGGTGAAAGGCAAAAAATATCCTCTATACCGATGAAAAAATTTTCACTATTGAAGAACACTACAATAAGCAAAATGATAAAGTGTACGCTCACAGTTCTAAAGAAGCTGCTCAAGTGGTCCGAAAGGTACAACGTGGTCATCATCCTGTGTCTAGAAGTCCTGAGGGGTGACAACGTATGACGACTAAAATGACGTTCAATTTTCGTTGAGGATAGACGCACGTCTAGGTACGTTGCGTTGCGTTGCAGTTGTAGAGCTACGCTGCAGTTTGTTTTTAACTGCAGAATGAATGGTGCAGCTCGACCGGGAAAGGACCACACCTTAGCAGAATACCAGAGTGAAATAGCAGCAATAATGCTGCTGTGTTTCGTCTGGTGAGTGTAAGGATCCGGAGACCTTTATAACTGGTCACGAGGCATTCCATCTCAGTCCTCAAGGGTGAAGACGGACAACGGGCCGCAGTAATCACTTACCATCAGGTGAACTGTGTGCTCATTTGTAACTCGCAATGTAATAAAAAAATGCGAGTAATATAAAAAAAAGAAAACATGAATCACGTACTGTAGTAACACCTTGCTATCTTAAGTATGTGAACTGAATATTTATAAAAAAAATCCTAAACACAGTTATATCGTAGCCAATACGTTACTCTTGATCTTACTTCGTTGAAATTCAGCATGACAATCACAAAGCCAGTTTGCGTTGTTCAAATACAAATTTGCATAACAAAGTTGCCGTTTTACGCCCGACTAACACATTCTGTAACTGGGATTCGAGGAATTAATTCGAATCGTTCATTCGAAAATATCGATTATGCGCTGGTCTACCGAACCTCGATAAGACGATATATATATGATATATACCTAGTCCCGCCATAAGTTCCGTTACAAATGAAAATGCATTTTTTTTTTAATTAAGTAATGTAATATTATTGAAATTTATACCTACATATTTATTAGTCACAGCAATAAAAATAGACTATTCGAAAGGGGCCACCCCTTTGGCTTTTATAGAGGCCTTTATTCCGTTTGGCCACGAATCTATGGATTTACGCACTATTTCCAAGGCAAATTTCGCCACTGCTTGCTCCAAAGATTTTTTAAAAGACTCAATGTCACCGTGTCATTAAGAGCATGCCATGTCCTCTAAAACGGACCATAATTTGAAGTCTAAAGGGCCAGTCTTAAGCTCTTATAAAGTCCGGAACGTTGGTTTCAAGCCAGGCTTGGGTAGTTCGTGCCTTGTGACCAGGTGCAGAGTCTGCTGGAAAGTTCACGGTATATTTTTAAAAAGTGTATTGCTGAGAGGTTTCACAACATGATCCAAAACTGTATCTTAATACACTTTGGCTGAAGTTTTCACTTCTTTTTCACAAAAATGTAGTTATGTGACTCCTTGATAAGATACGCCCCACCAAACCATCACTGATGCAGGATGATGACCACGTTGTACCTTTCCGACCACTTGAGCAGCTTCTTTAGAACTGTGAGCGTACACTTTATCATTTTGCTTATTGTAGTGTTCTTCAATCGTGAAATTTTTTTCATCGGTAAAGAAGATATTTTTGTGCCTTACACCTGCGTATCGCGACAGAAGGCGTTTTGATCGATCCACTCTCTTTGATTGTAAAGATTGATTTAGGGCATGTCCTGTATATTGACGATAAGCACCGAGCTTCTGGTCTTGTTTAATAATACGCGACAGAGTCCTAGCGGGAATCTTCATTTCTCGCGATAAGATTTTTTGCTTTCTAATGTTTCGACGAATTCTGGCTTTAACAGCCTTTGTAGTTATAACAGCACGCGGCCGCCCCGATATTTTCTGGTCTTCGACAGAGGAAATGTATCTGTTGATAGTACGATATACGAACATACGGCTGATACCAAGCTTTTGAAGTGTCTGGAATACAACCGACGCCTCCATACCACTTGCACTTTGTGCAAGGCGATCACTGCAATTCTATTTTCTTTAACACCTCATTCCATATTGTAATTTGATAATGAACACGAAAAATATGTGAAATGACGCAAAATCGAAAGAAGTTTTTAAAATAATATACGTGTTCCAAATTCAAAATTTTTTATGTAACAGTATTTATGGCCAGACTACACTACACTACTACTACCGAGTCTCGGTTATTTAACGGCTAGCTTTTCCTTCATGGTTTGCAATTGTTGACAACACAGATATGCCGTAGTCTTCAGATCTTAGGAAGCTGTAGCGTACGACACCAGAACTGATCAACCAAAGATTCGCCAGTACCTTTTTCTGAGTCTACTTACTTAGTTGGGACAGGATTTGACCGGTATTTCTGAGTTCAACCACCGTGATGAGCATTTCCGATTCTCGTACAGTATTCATTTTTCATCAAAAATAATGATACAATTCAAAATTCCCTCGTTATTGTGACCATTGAGTAATGTAATGCAGCACTCAATGCGTGCGTGTGCTTCACTGAATTCATGTGGTACCCATTTCTGGAGCTTTATCGCCTTTCCAATTTATTTCAAGTGAATTAAATTTATTTTCACTCACACTGAAGCCTGCCACTCACTCTGAAGTGGTTTGCGATTGATCCGCTTCCACGATCACCTTTAATTCATCATTGTAAACTTGGGTCTCCAGCCATCCGCGGGGTTTGTTTTGGAGGTCAAAATTCTTTCTTTTACAGTAGCTTTCTCATACATATCATTAACCCTTCGAGCTTTTTCAGCAGCGTTGGTGACACGCTGGCTCCATATTCATAAATAAATCGATATTTCAAGTTTTCCACTTTTGTTAAATGAAGAATGTCAAAGAAAAAACAAATGAATTACTAAATACGAAATACAAATACACAAACCTTAATTTGAAATACATTTGAATTTGGAATTCCTAACCAAATGCCAGATTATTTGGGACAAAATGCCAATTTCACATGTAAGGACCTAATATAACAGCTTATATTTATGTAAAACCCACTGTTGGGGATAGGTCGCTCTAGTGAGGGTGTTAAAGCATAGTCCACCACGTGGTTCCTATGTGAATTGGCTGCTTTTACCGTAAGCACTTGGAAAGTCATGACTTAATATTTCATTCAACAATGTTCATTGATGCCAGCGCCTTGTATCGAGTTCGATTTGTTAGCGTCCGTGAAATAAAAGTGTGACCTTAGACACTAAGCTATCGCAACCCTTTATCTATTTGTATTCTTAAAATAAAGACAATGGTATGTTATGTCTACCTTATAAATAAAGAATAAATAACCTCTTTATTTGCATATTATATAGATAGAAACATTATATCTTTTTATATGATAATGTGGTAGAGTGGTAGAGCTACACTGCAATTTGTTTCTAGCTGCAGAGTGAATGGGTCTGCTCGACCAGGGTAGGACTACACCCTCACAGAATACCAGCGTAAAATAGCAGGAAATTGCTGCTGTGTTTCGTCTACTGAGTGTAGGGATTCGGAGACGTTTATTACTGGTGACGAGGCATTCCATCTCAGTCCACAAGGGTGCATCTGCATTATGATTCCTTGCCAAGGATGAATGTAGATGTCATGGCCGCAGGATTCAATTATCATCAGGTGAACTGTGTGTAGTTACTCTCAAAATAATAATAAAAAATACAGTTACCGATGTTAGTACTCTACGTATACGTCTTGGATCATTGTTGATGTTTAATGTTTTTTTTTTGTATTGGACGTCACAGTGCTTTTATTAAAAATAAAAATAAAAATTTTATTAAAAATAAAAATTAAAAATTCTTGTCCTGGGACATGGTTCACGACAATACACAAGACAAATGGTGGATTCGAACCTACGACCTTAACTTTCGTAGACCGTACCATAAGCCATTAGGCTATTTAAGCTTGTGTAATTCACATAAGGGATTCCCGCGGCCAATGGACATCTTCACTGTTAAATATATAAGAATAGAAAAAGAATTGCATGTTTGTTCGTTAAACTTTAAAGAATTTTGAATACTACTTTTTCAAGACGTAGCCATAAATTGATTCGGATTTCGTTTGAGAGCGACGCTCCGCATAGTGTATTTATTAGAGACAAATCATTCTTCGTTACATAGAAATCATTTTTCCTTGAAGTAATAGGTTTATAGAATCCTTTAATTATATAAACTGTATTTTTTTTTTAATGTGATGTAATAAGATCCAATATATAAACACAATAGATAACCACGTTTTCAGGAAATTAGATCGGTTATTAGTATTAAATCGTTTCTTATTAATTTAATTAGTTAATAAACTGAAATGTTACGTTTCGCTAAGTCCAGTTTACATCCGGAGATCAATCGACGAATGCTTGGAAAGCATTTAGAAACCTGAGGATGAAAGTTTTGTACAGCATTGGACTAGTGTTGGGATAATTTTATCGTTATTATCGTACTTTATTATTTTAGTTTATCTTATTTTATGATATCTTAAGAGTTTTATCTTTTATTCAAAATATTTTTACAACAATTAAAAATGAGCCGCGATACGAAATTATTGGTAGCGAGACGATATCAGAACTCAGGGCAGCAGTCAATACTTCCAAGTGTCATCAGATACTGTGTCCTCAATTGTCACAGTGAGCAACCAATCAGATATATGATATTTCCTCTTATTTTCTATTTATTTTTTATTTATATTGAACCACCAACAGAATATTTATATAATGTTAAATACATGTAGTACTAAGTATTATTATTAGTAACACTATATAATGTGCACTTAATGTTACATACAATTCCTCTTATAGGCGGCCACAGCATGTAATAAATATTACGATTTTTGAATAAGCTATATCACTTTTCTTTGTAATATATAACACAAAATATGGCCTATGTTGTGCCATAGATCAAGTTAAAATCGTTTTCACAGTGCTAGAGACACTCTGGTGCTAGTTATATGTTAAATTGCTGGTCGACCCGAGCAGAACCCTCACGGAGTACACAATAACTGTAGTCTGTTTCTAGCTGCAGAATGCATGGGTAAGCTCGACCGGGATACGACCACGCCCTCGCAGAATACCAGCGCATCTACATTATGAAGACTTGCCAACGATGAATGTAGATGTCATGGGACGCAGGAATCACTTACCATTAGGTGAACTGTGTGCTTGTTTTTTACTCTCAATGTAATCATGACAAAAACCAGCCTGAAATAGCCTGGTGAGTGTCTCTGCATTATACTGTAACGTGGCTTCATTCCGATCCAGCACAACGCATTTGCATCTTGGATCTTTGTTACGCTGGAATTAAATGTTATGGTGACTAAAACTTCCCATCATATGAATTTGCTATGCTTGTTTATCTATAATATAAAAATAACAAACTACTTTCAATAAAATAAATATTATCCCATCAAAACTCAAGATCACTAAAGCGTAAATATCCAAAGACACATGTTTCATCAGCAGAGATGTAGGTACAAATTTATCTAAAAAAATAAATCTTCCACACTAACAAGGATTTCCACCGAAGTGATAGATGATTGTATCAGTAATAGTAGTTTGGTACAAAAACCCGCTTCGAAACTTGATATGGGAAGTAATGGGGTCCTGACTCCAATAATAGTTCGCGCACAAAGTATTATCGATCAACGCCTTATTTACGGTTCGAAGGAGGTTCCGGAGGCAATCTTTCCTCGTTATACAAGGTCGGCCTTAGAGATATGTACACATACATATGTGCACTGACAGCTAACTACAAAAACGTCGAAATATTTCGATAGTTTGGCAAGTTATTGAGGGTCATTTTATGTTTCCTTTTTGAATATTACCAATTTTAATATATTGCATCGAGGCTTGATAGTGCAGTGTCTGTCATTTGTTTTTTTGGCAGGTGAACAATACGAATTAGATCCACGGTGCCGGCATAATTACGTTCTGATAAATCAACGTGCTCGCCGCTTAATTTAAACATCCTGCAAGTCATGTGAAGTCCGCGAATCCGCAGTGAGGCCGCGTGGTGATCTATTCTCCAACATTCACTCTATAAAGGTAATAGGGGTGACTATTTGCGATAATTTTAACCCCCATATGCATTATGCAAAAGTGAACCATTAAGGCCTAAGGCTTAGGTACTCATTAAACCTATTTGCAAGATATTCAAACAGCGATTTTCCAGCCGGACTCTGTACCTGGTCACAAGGCACGAACTACCCAAGCCTGGATTGAAACCAACTTTCCGGACTTTATAAGAGCTGAAGACTAGCCCTCATCTAGCTCAGACCTCAAACCTTTAGACTTCAAATTATGGTCAGTTTTTAAGGACATGGCCTGCTCTAAACAACACGGCGTCATTGAATCTCTTAAAAAATCATTGGAGCAAGCAGTGGCGAAATTTCCCTTGGAAACAGTTTTCAATTCACGGTATGTAAATATCCAATGCTAATTATAGTTTAAAGACTTTTCTCAACAAAGATGAACAATTACATTTCGCTTTCATTGAGAATAATGTGATAAACATACCTAGGCGTGCATTATGCATTAAGTAAACTCAATATTTAATTATTGTGTTCTCCAAGTCGTTACTTAAAAAATTAAATCCTGTTTACGGATAAATCAGCCAGGATGCCTTTTTGAGGTTTAGGAAATAATGTTTGTAAACTTAAAATATATCTAACTTATACATAAATCATTCTCTTACCTACATAATTGTATTAAAATATATGTTATAATTAGGACGACTATGCAGCATAGATAAACCCCAGTGGTTTGCATGTTGCGGTACCATTGTTATGTATATATAAAAATAATTAATAAATATTAAAAAAAGAAAACTATCTTTAAATATATAATACGTTTTCTGGTATATTGTTGTAAAATTGCGCAAATCGTGTATCAATAAAATAATTTGTTTTATTGTTTACGTGTTATTAATTTTTTTGCTTAACGTGCTCATTATATATTGTTAATTCCTTAATAACCAATATAATTTATTTTATTCACACATAACTCTTCGCTCTTAGCACTAATTATTAATGCTTACAGCTAACTTTTATTTCGAACTGTAATTAGAACGGCATGAACAAACCAAAGAAATGAAAAGACGGGCCCATTGTTACCGAAACCGTAATAACAATTTTCTTCGGAGAAAATAACCAACAGTTCTTTTTCTTTGACTCCGCATTGCTCTACATTTTTTATGTTCATATTTCTCAAAAACAAATAATCCATTGGCCTTTGCAGTATTCATTTGTATATTAATTCTATCTGTACTTATGTTTTTCACTTAGCCGTTACTCAAAGTTCAGCGTCTGCGTACCTTTATTGTCATGGTATGCGAGCAACCTGAATTCGATCCGTTATCGGCACAAATTGTTGGTAACAATTATAAGTGCCGCTTTATCACATGTGTGTCAAAATAATTAACGCCCTTGTGCTGGGTAGAGTACATTTTTCAGGTATCGCTGGGGGGGGGGGAGGTCATAATAAATGCTGCTTGGAATGACTGAGCTATGTAGGTATTCCTTCCATTAATCCCCATCGGCGAACGCTCTTAGTGTATAGGGAAGGGCTTATTGCACGAGCATTACGACGGACCGTCTCTGAGCACGGGTGAACGTTTCCGTTTTGCTTACGTTTCAATAATATATACTCCGCAATGGATAGATGCATGTAGCATAACATCGGGGAAAGGGATGAAGGAGAGAAGCCATTGAGTACATCTGTGCTTTCAATATTTGCGGTACTAAAATATATGTTGCGTATTCATGGTCAAAGCGATCGGGACGAAATTAACTCGTAATTACTGGTGACGTGGCATTCCATCTCTGTTCTTAGGCATGAACATCTAGATTCTTTGTTGAGAATGGATGTAAGTGTTAATAGGTTGTCAACATTTCAATCAGTATGTACTGTGAGCTCGTTTAAACAATCTCTCTCAAATATATATAATATAATTTTTTAAAAAAACTCTTTTCTTGTGTCATTGTCATGTCATTTTTCGATAAATACACTCAACACGAAATACACAAATAATGACAGTGAGACTACACCGGTACAAAAAATGCATGTACTTTATCTTATCCATTTGAACTGATGAACTTTTTAACTTGCGACGTTTCGAGTATCTTACAGCATTCACAATCATGGGGGACGAATGGTTAAGTTAGTTTTTAATAGTCATTTTTAGTCCGATCTAAGCAAAAAGAGTTTAGCGCCTTGTGGTCCGACAGTGGTATGTTTAGCATAATTATATATCACAGAATCCCAAGCCGGTTAGCGCCCAATCATTATTTCCATTGATATAAGAATATTTTTTAATTTCAGGAGTCTCTCAAATGAATGCATGTTGGACATTCTCCTTTTCTTAACCCGACATATTGAAATATTTACACGTGAACAAAAGATAAGAACATGAAGCAAAGACAACCTTGCTGTAGCATAAAATTAAAAAAAACAATTTCTTTTTTTTTTATGATATTACTCATAATGGCGTAAAATAAACATTTCATATACGAGTTCACATAAAGTTAAGGTTATGAGAGGAATTTAAATTTATTCCGAAACACACAAACACGTCTAGACGTCTTCAAAGCGTTTTGAGTTTTACGAGCACGGGCTTTGATATGGAAATCTATCAAGTGTGCAACCTCTATATAAGCGACTGCAAAAATGTTTCCTAATCATGAGTATTCATTCATGACTGTATATACAAATACACACACACCCGTATTTCCTTAAGGAGTAGACAGAACACTAAATTTGAATAACGCTACTTCAAAATATATAAAACATCAAAAGGTCGTTTTTACTTCCTACTACTCGTATTATTTACTTCATTGTTTCTCAACCATTTTATTTCACGACCCACGGTAGCCACTAGGTAATTAGAAAGCCTCGTGACCCCCTTCACTATAAGATTACAATAACATTTTAATTAATTTACTTGCACTTCTTCACACTCAAAGTGCACCTTACCAACATCCGAGGCTTGCACTGTAATCTCAATGCAGTCCACCACCACCTCGAGAATGAAAAGCCGCACTTATTTTTCCTGACGGAGACGCAGATTCGTTGTCCTCTTGAACCCACCCAACAGACGAAACACAGCTGCATTATTCTGCTATTTCACGCTGGTATTCTGTGAGAGCGTGATCCTACCCCGGTTGAGCTGACAAATTCACTACGCAGCAAGAAACAAACTGCAGTGTAGCTCTACCACTTATCTCTTGACACTTCTAAAAGAACTGTATAAAACTATACAATACATGTCTCGTATAACACTACAGTATCATATAATGTTCATGTATTTTAGGCATCAGTAAAAGGAAAGTAAATAAAGTTAACTTAACCCGAATAGTATAATACTTCAAACACGTACACTGCGAACGCAATAGGAAGTTGTGGCTTGTTTCCAACCACCGGTAACTTAAAATGTTTGGTACAAGTGACACGCTGGAGCGTGTTTGGGTTTTTGTTTATTTATTTATGTATTCGTTTATTTATTTATTCATTTTTATTATTTATCTGTAACATATTTTGTTAGTTTTCCATATTTAATGGAACACTAACAAAATATGTTACAGATTTGCATTACAAGTGAACACTTTATTTAAAGTACAACAGCATCGCTTTAAAACTAATACAATATCAGGTTTACTAAATATAAGGTTTTATTAGGTTTCAGTTAAGTATAAATTTAAGTTAATTATAAGTTAGATAATTACGTTTCATAGTAATAGAGCCACGCACAGCAAGTTACTAGCTGCACTATTAAATTGTCAGTAGGCGACGGACCAAGCGCTCACAGCATACATGCGCATGTATATAACGCTACTGTGTTTTGTATCCCGAGTTTGAGGATCTGGGTGATTTACAGGTTATCTCAGTCTTCAAAGGTGACGGTGCGTTCAGATGCACCATCTTGAATCGTTCTAGAAGATGGCTGTAGTATCATGAGTGGTGTAACAGGTGTGTGACCTGTGTAACCTCCCCACCCCTCTTCCCCAACACCTTTCACGCGGTACCACCCTAAGGACGTTTCATTTTATTTTATCACTTGTACCAAAAGTTATATTTTTTGGTAGACTTTTAAAACTATGCAGTATCACTCATAGAACCCATATAAAGTTACTTATAGCTGGCACCTGCAACGCGCACAGCCTGATTAGTTTTACTTTTTTATACTTCTAGAAAATTTAGTTTATCTCTTGTCCCAAAAGATTTGGAAGAAGGCAAAGTGTTTAGTTTTAAAGCTTGCACTTTGCGGCGTCAGTCATAGAATCCGTACTAAGTTACGAAAGCTGGCAAGTACGTAGAGTTCATAAGAGGCTTGTATTTGAACAAAATGTTGGCATATTTTCCCTATCGCCGCTCTAATAAAGTTTAACTTCACGATAATTCAGTTTCATATATAACTTTTACCAAAAGGCTTCAGAGGTCCTCAGTGTTTGAGTCTTAAAGCGTATACTTTATAACGTCACTATTAAATCCGGACTAATGTACGATAACTGACTACTGAAAGGCGTGCGGAAGTGGCTGGTATTTGTAAAATGATAGCATATTCTCCTTATTGGCGCTCTTAAAAAGTTTAACTTCACGACAATTCAATTCCATTTATAACTTGTACCAAAAGACTTCAGACATCCTCAGTATTTGAGTCTTAAAGCGTGTACTTTATGACGTCACCCATTGAAAGCGTACGAAGGTACGAAAGCTGGCAAGTACATCGCGTTCAGAAGTAGCTTGTATTTGAACAAAAACTTTGCATATTCACTCTCTCTCTGCACTCACAAAGTTTAACTTCACGAAAATTCAGTTTCATTTATAACTTGTACCAAAAGACTTCAGACGTCCTCGGTGTTTGAGTCTTAAAGCGTGTACTTTACGACGTCACTCATAGAATCTCGACTAAACCTAACCGAGTCGGATTAAGCTGTACGCTTTGTCAATTGATTTCTAAAGTACAAAACATAAACAATGCTATAGAACCAATCGTATTGAAACAACGACAACCTTGTTGGTGGTGTCGGGTTACAATCTTATTGCTGTGTGTTTATCGATGACCGATAGAAAAAATACAGAGTAAATCTCTAATTGGAGATGAAACCTCTTAAATATTGTAGAAATGGCGCGAGTTCTGTATTCACCATTTGACTTATGATGGTGTGATTTATGATTGATGTAGAGTGATATAGTAGATGCATTTAATAATAATAATATGTTTTATCAATCGTTGTGTATTGTGTGTGCTATTTTTCTTACATCTACGAGTATAGCACGCACCATAGACAACGAATTGAATCGTGTGTCACCCATAGTTTCAAAAAATAATTACACGAATCTTAGCCGTTGAAAAGTTAAAAGAGAAAAAAATATTGTTATTCAAGCGGTGTATGCTCTAAATTGTTTCATCCGACATTAAATTATAATTGTCATTTCAAGTTCAAAGTTTATCATTTTTCATTTTACTTATAATCGTACTCCGTACACACTGTATGTAAATGTTGAATGAAGAAACGGATACTAGATTTCATCGCTTTTGATGTATATCTTTTAAAAGTATTTAAACGAAAATATAATTGCTTTAGTACCGGCGTGGAAACGATTTAGTTTTAATACGAAGCCACTCGTAGAGCTGATTCCAACGCGTTCAATTACCAGATTGTTTCACAACCGTCGTCGAGCTCCAAATAATTAAACGCCGCATTGTGAGTGATACCCTCGTGCTTTTGGCGTGTTGCGTTCTAAAGCCTTGGACACATGTACCATATTTAAAATCATATTAACGTTGATTTTTTTTAATTCTTGGTGGTAAAGGGTGACAATGCATCTGCATTATGATTCCTTATCAAAGATGAATGTAGATGCCATGGGCAGCAGAAATCGCTTACCATCAGGTGACATATGTGCTCGTTTGTTACTCTCCATGTAATGAATAAAACATTTATTTTATAACGTTTTATCTCGAACACTCAGGGTCAAGGGGGGAATAAGGTATTTGACGTCCTGATATCATAATTACCCGCACTACATTACGTGTATAGTTACATATACCGACCTAGGTCTTGTGGCAGTGAATGACTACCCCCCATTGGATCGAGCGACATACCTATGCAAGCGGAAGTGGATGAATGCAAGTGACTCATGATCTGTTTTTTGTAACTGATGACCACTGTTAGAACGAGGGCTTTTACAGCTTCATCGGGTTGGAAGGTGACCGATCGCTTAGGGCACTCAACTGAGACCTTTATTTATAGGTAACCAGCACAAGGCGTCGGCTTAGACCCTACTGGCTCAGCAATCTATGGAGGCGATTAATATATATACATACATATATATAAACTATGTTATTATATAAAATACGAGTTGAAATTCCGAATGAAAATAAACAATCGTCAAGCGTTTGTTTCACACTGTGTAAACATCCAACGTTCGCACTCGCCTTAAGGTTATGTAAATCCTGCATCCAGGACATATGTTGAGTGTTGTCTCTAACAGAGTCATGCTTTGTTAAAGCTTGCGTTGAACGCTGTTTGATTTCCTGATTTGTTATATGACACAATTCTTAATTAAAACACATCTTTATTTGTTACAAGTATATTTTAAAAACTTAATAAAGTGACACGTTGTTTTAGAAAAGCGTAATCTATAGCCATAATTAAAGCCGAAACTAACGTCGTAGATTCGAATTCACCATTCGACATTTTTTTTAAACGAATGATATCAGTGCTGTTACATTACATTACAAATACATATATACAATTTACATTTTAATATATATATATATATATATATATATATATATATATATATATATATATATATATATATGTGTGCGTGTGTATATATGACTAGCTCAACTACTTTTATATATCACAACGTAACGTATAACATCCTAAAATACCAGTAAACGCAATGTCCAAAGGAAATATATTTAAAATGTAAACGAAATGCAACACTGCCTGCGTGAAATTATATCATTCGAATAGTGTTATGTTATTTTACTGTGAAACGGACTGTAAGTATATTTAATTCCTACGTACAGTCACTACTGAGCACATATATTTCACTCACAATATCCTCCTTTGTAGGGTAGTGAAGAGGTATATGCCTAAGAAGACTTGACCCCGATAGCCCTTAGAAGTAGCCCTCATTAACGACCGCTCATCAGTCAAGTGGGCTTGGGATAAGCGTTGACAAATACAGGGACACCACTCATGCTTATTTGAAATGCATGAATGTGCTTTTAGAGGGACTGAATATATCTCTATAGTTTATAATATTATATTTCTGACAAAATTATGGCCACACTACGACGAATGGGTCGTTTTCGAAAAGGATGAACACGTATACATATCAGCATAAAATTGCTGGATATCACTGCCGTATTTGGTGGGTACCAATTACAGATAGCTTCAGTGTTGACAACGGATCTTCAATCTTTGTTAGGGTTGGATGTGAATGTCATGGGTCGGAGGCTTTACTTGCTATCAGGTGACCTGTGTAAACTATATGTAAGGTCCTTACATACGAAATTAGAGTTTTGTCGAACTGGCCACTTTGATCTCAAATAATCTGGCGTTTGGTTAAGAATTCCAAATTCAAATGTACTTCAAATTTAGGCTTGTGTATTTGTTTTTCGAAATTAGTGATTAGTTTGTTTTCGCGCCATTTGTTTTCTTTGACATCCTTCTGTTAACAATATGGAAATTCACGTGAAACAAATTGGAAGAGTGAAAAAGCTTGAGAAGTGGGTACCGCATCGATTGAGTGAAGCACACCATCAAATACTAATTGAATGATACTTTCAACCGTCACAATAACCACGGAATTTTGAATCGTATCGTTACTTGTGATGAAAAATGGATACAGTACGACAATCTGAAACACTCATCACAGTGGTTGAACCCAGCAGAACCGGCCAAATCCTGTCCCAAGCGAAAATTGACTCAGAAAAACGTAATGGTGAATGTTTGGTGGACCAGTGCTGGTGTCATACACTACAGCTTCCTAAGATCCGGCCAGATGTAGAGGCTACGATTACGGCAGATCTGTATTGTCAACAATTGCGAACCGTGCTGAAAAAGCTAGCCGTCAAACGAGACATGTCAATTGCTCTAGCCCACTGCTGCTTCATGATAACACTAGACCATTCATGCTAAGACAGATGGGCGCTAAATTAGAGGAGCTGCAAATTTAAATAAATTACTCTTGTCGTTGTTAACTGCATGTCTAATATTTGTTTAATTTGTTTCTTTCTGTTGTCTTGTAATTGTTTGTTATATGATTGATTATGATATGATTAATTATATATTATTTTTTATATAATAGTGTATAATGCCATACTTTACCGGTCAACTAAAGGTGTTGTGAGATATTGTGATAAGTGTAGCAATATTTTTTTTACAATGTATGACACTACATCAACCACAATTTCTCTCCACGCCATGGGATTATTCGGCATTTAGCCTGCAATTTTATATTATATATATATATATATATATATATATATATATGTATATAAACTACTGGCACTGGTGTTTGAATACATATATTAAATAATACTATAAATAGATAGTAGACAATACTAGTTTTAATAAGGTTATATATAATATATAATAGTGTTACCGTGCGATAAGTAACACCCTCACAGAATACCAAAGTGAAATCTGAGTATAACCACAAATTATGGTTGGAAATAATAATCGAAATAAATAGTGTGTACATAGTCGGGAACATGGGATGTCCCTGACACTGCATCTGGACCTTCCTCTGATCTTAATGTACATACATCATATCGCAATCGGCCTTCACTGACGAGTGAGGCACTCACTGTTTTTCAGCAAATACTTACAACACTACATATACTATATTCTGCGCTATTGATGTCACGTCTGGACATCGTCACCATCAAGTCTAGTAACTAAACGGACGCCGCAAATAATTCTGAAACTTATTTTAATCCTATTTCTATGTATCCCCCTGTTCAATAGTACTAAACTGATATAGGAGTTCTAATCTCATAGTATGGAAATTGTAGAGCTTAATAGAATCGCTTAGGTATACGATAGAAGTGAGATCCAAGCAAACTTCGACCGAATTAGTTAGGACGGAATTTGAACCTACTGCATAAGCCTGCATGCAAACATCTTCGTAAGCATGAAGTTTACAAATTAAATTTATAACACTGTATTAAAGGGTGGGTCGTGGTTGGAACTTCCGGCATGTGAACAGGTAGGAGCTTTTCAGCTGTAACTTGCTTTAGAAATGTCTTTGATTCCATATTTAATGTACCAGTATTATATTCAATCTTGTTGATGTTTTAGGTTATCATAAACGTTATAAATATATTATAACATGGCAGGCGATATCAGTAGATATAAGGATCTACTGCCCTTAAATTATCTGGGGTATATATAAAATGAAGTTTACAAATGGAATACATATATAATAGGTTTACCTATGAAATTGCCGTTTTGTATGAAATAAATTAAAATATTTTTTTTCAAACTTTTTTCTGTTATACAAAGTAATCACCCATGTAATCGATGCATCTATGCCATCGCACTGGTATTTTATTGATGCCCTTCTTGTAAAAACAGCTGGACGGGAGGCAACAACCTCGTCAAAGGCATTTTGTACTGCCACTCGAGAATTGATTATTTCCCGCTAAAAAAGTTTGCCCAAATTTTGGAAAAAGTAATAGTCGGTGGGTGCAAGGTTTGGTGAGTACGATGGATGAGGGAGAGCTTCCAACCCCAACTCTTGCAATTTTTAGACTGTCTGTTGTGCAGTATGGGGTCGCGCGTTGTCGTGTAGGAGCATCGGGGACGACCGATTGACCAAAGCTGGTTGCAGATGTGCGAGCTTCTCTATCATTGTCTTCAGTTCTTAACAGTTCCGTGTTGGCATCAACGCGGCACAAACGGCACGTAACGTTTACGGAGAGAACTTTTCAAAATAACGCACAACCTGTTAGTGGTTTCCCGGTTCCGTTCTGGACATACCGATTTGAAAAATGAATCTCGTGGTCGTCCGGTCACTATGGTCAACAATGATGAATTAAAGGCGATTGTGGAAGTCGAGCTTCATAAGATTTTTCGAACATTCCTAAAATAAATAGTCTAAAGTACTCTGTAAAATTTGTTACCGAAACAATCTGTTATGTTAATTTGCAAACACCTACGACTTCATATAATAAAATCGTTCACATATTTTGTGCTTTCCTGTGCTTTTATACACGCTAATCACCACAAAAGCTTAATCAAATTGGATGCGGTTTTCAGTAATGAATTGAAATCAGCTTGGGCTACCATTTTTTATTTCATTTAAATTGGTTTAAAATTAAAATAGATATAGCAATTTTATAGAGCGACTCGCGAGAGTAGACGGTACATGATTGCGTGTACAAAATCGCAGGCGCGGTTGTTTTCCGATGAGGGAAATCCATGGTTTATAATGTTCATAAAATATTAAAGCGCCTTTTAAATGCTAAAATAAATATTTGACTGCATCGCTATATATCCTTGTTAATTGTATTTATGTTTAATGTTTCTTGTATGCTGTGAAGTTTCCTAATAAAGTAAATAAATAAATAAATAAATTAAAGGTTTAGGGTACGGTCTGCGAAACTTAAGGTCGTAGGTTCGAATCTGCCATTAGACTATTATTGAGAATCTCCTAGTACAAGCATTTGCAGCTTAGTTGGAGGTTAATTGGAATATTAGTGATATTAATAGCATTGCTTAATATATTTCAATATACTTGTTCCTCCCTTATCTTATATAAAAAAAAAAAAATAATGAACTCACAGAAAATATACATAAAACATTTAATCTAAGCAACAGTATATTAAAATACACTTGCTATGTTCAGAGAAATGTAATTATAAGAATTCTTCTCGCAATATTCCTTTCTATTTGTTTTTACATGAGAAAATATTTCTTTTTGCCTACTTTTCTAATGATACGCCTACGTAATCCCTTTGAAAAGAAGTGCCCAAGTCACTCAATTTCGACATTTAAATACATTTCTGAAACGAAATTATAATTTTCAATGTTTGAAACAAGCTTTATTACTTTAAGAGATATATATATATATATATATATATATATATATATATATATTCTATAGAGGTTTGGTCAATGAATTATCTTTTGACGCTAGTACTCGCAATATACGTTCATCTACGATACAGTCCAGGTTTAGCAATATAATATAATAATTGTCTTATCCGACTGCGGAAAGGCAAAAATGTAATAATTAATATTGGCAATAATATTATTAAAAAAAACGCGTTCTACTCACTACACAGTGAAAGTGGTTTGGATATCTATCTATCTATATAAACATTACAGAAAATGCTAGATTTAGTCGGGATTTCGACTATGTGGGTAACGATAAATATTACAGAAAATGCTAAATTTAGTCGGGGTTTACCTAGAGTTAATTTTTTTAATCGTTCAAACTTATCAATGTTATTTTTATCAGTAACTTTGAGTTGAAACGTTTTCGATAGATTTTACGTACTTAGGTAGAGACTCCTTATCATGGTCATCATTTTAACCCATCACTAGTCCACTGCTGAATATATGCCTCCGCAATAGTCTACGGTCAGCAGTAAAGTGAAGTCCTTAAGACAATAATAAAATTTTGTAACTGGTCGAGATAAAATATAAAGATAGGGCAATTGCACCCGTCGCCTCTGTATCCACCTGAATTGGAGATCTAATTAACACGTATCCATTCTAATTATCTTCCTAGAAACTTGCATAGATCATTGCTCGATTTAGTGGAGGTTGTCCTGTCACTGACACTTCCGAAGTTGCCACTCTAGAAATTTTCTTCCCCATCGGCTATCGGTTCTACGAGCTATATGACCAGCCTATTGCTACTCCAGTTTCCTGATCTCATAATTATAATGGTGAATTGAAATAAATTTAATCGATCGTTAATACCCTAACCACCATAATACATATATGGAAACGCGAATGAATCAAGAAAAGAAATCAAATTATTTCCGACATCATTATTTAACAGATTACCTTACCTTAGTGCTTGGCAAATGACAGCAGATATTCTGTTGTGTCAAGCATAACATTACTTATCATGTACGTACGTAACTATAATACGTGTACAAAATATATTGTTAAAATTAATCAAAGGAAAAAAATGCTATTACATTTCTATCAGGCGTTTTATATTATTATGACATCCTTCATACATAAAATAAATAAATACAATGACGTCATATAGAAAGAGGGAAAACTACCAGCGCCGATGAACTTCCTCAACTCCATAGGGATTGAAGGTTGCCAGCCTTTTTTTAAAAAGAAAAACAATACTAGCAGTGTTTTTAACCTTGCCAACATTACCGTTAACCATTCCAACTAAGTTTAAATCATTGTGCGTGCTATATGGTTCACAACAATAGCTGAATGGTGAATTAAAACCTACGACCTTAAGTTTCACAGACTGTACCCTAAACCATTAGGCTATTTACGTTTCATTGAGTATGTTTTGGAGGATCTTATGAACTTCCCTGAAAAATCGAAAATACCGCTTGCGACAAAAGTGATTCCACAAATTATGTTATCACAAAGCATAGAAATGTTAGTTGCGTGTCAATATGAAATTTTAGTTATAAATAATCTTTTTAAGACAAGCTTATCTTCGCCTTCCGACCTGATCACTATCGGCAGATTTGACATCTAACACCCTCGTCTTCTAAAGGCCCTAAATCGGTCCGACATTAATTTAACCGCGGAATTTTCACTCTGCAAATTAATCTGAATAGTTTATTTGATAGACGTGGCCGAATACGGAACCTTCGCTCAACTTGTCTGAAGGCTATTTTAACGGACGGCTAATTTCAGCATAATTGTCAGAATTTTCCCGTTACAAAAAAAAGTTGAGTAATGTGTCAAAATTCGGTCGTTGATAATTGTCATAAATATGATATATATCGTTATAACATATATAGAAGCATGCTGCAGCTTGTTTCTAGCTTCAACATGAATGGGTTGGCTTGAACGAGAAAAGCTCTCATAGAATATAGATGTCAAAAAGCATCATAACGCTACTGTGTATCGTATGGATGCAGGGAACCGATTACAGATGAGGCATTCTATCAGTCCTCCTGGTTAGTAAATCATCAACGCATGGACATCTTGAATCTTTATTGAGAATTATGTCGAATTAACTGGCAACACTATCGCTTAACATCAAATAAACAGTATCGTTTGACACATCGACACAAAAAAATTCAGCTTCGATATTTTCTTTAACTAAGTACTGTTAACTCGTTGAGCTTTAATACTATACTATACTTTATCGCTTATAAGGCACAAAAGGTTATTAAAAAAAAAGGTAATTGTTTTAGTAAAATATACATTTTTGTGTGTACACCTGACCTTGCTGGAAAATTATGAACAGATTTTCTTTTGATTCTCATCATATATATCAGTAGATTAATTCAAGTTCAAGATTTGTAGATAATTTATAAACACAGAATACCAGCGTAGAATAGCAGCTTAATGCTGCTGTGTTTCGTCTGGTGAGTGCAGGGATCCGGAGACCTTTATTACCGGAGACGAGGCATTCCATATTAGTCCTCAGAGTTGACAACGGATCTGCATTATGATTCCTTGTCAAGCATGAATATAACTAGTCTGGCCATAAAAACTGTTACATAAAAACTTTTCTTTTTTTCAACTTTTTAATTATTTTGAATTTGGAACATTGGATATTTCACATATTTTTTCGTGTTCATTATCAAATTACAATATGGAATGGGGTGTTAAAGAAAATAGGATTGCAGTTATCGCCTAGCACAAACTATATGGAGCCGTCGGTTATATGCCAGACACTTCAAAAGCTTGGTATCAGCCGTATGTTTGTATATCGTACTATCAACAGATACAACAACACTTCCTCTGTCGAAGACCAGAAAAGATCGGGGTTTTTTTTTGTGTGAGTATTGCTGTTGGTCCAGAGACCTTTACAGCTTTATCTAATTACACTCGCGAGCGGGAGGCCCGCAGAGTAGGGAGACAACGACGACGCGAGAAATGAAGATTTCCGCTAGGACTCTGTCGCGTATTATAAAACAAGACCTGAAGCTCGGTGCTTATCGTCGATATACAGGACATGCCCTAAATCAATCTTTACAATTAAAGAGAGTGGATCGATCAAAACGCCTTCTGTCGCGATACAACAATGAAAGGCACAGAAACATCCTCTGTACCGATTTCTAAATAAATATTTCACGATTGAAGAGCGCTACTTTTTGTAGCTGTTGAGCAAAATGATAAAGTGTACGCTAACAGTTCTAAAGAAGCTGCTCAAGTGGTCGGAAAATTACAACGTGGTCATCATCCTGCGTCAGTGATAGTTTGGTGGGGCGTCCTATCAAGGACCCACAAAACTACATTTTTGTGAAAAAGAAGTGAAAGCTTCAAAGTGTATCAAGATACAGACTTGCACCATGTTGTGAAACCTCTCAGCGATACACTTTTTAAAAATAGACTCTGCACCTGGCCACAAGGCACGAACTACTCAAGCCTGGCTTGAAACCAACGTTCCGGACTTTATAAGAGCTGAAGACTGGCCCTCATCTAGCCCAGATCTCAACCCTATAGACTTCAAATTATGGTCAGTTTTAGAGGACATGGTCTGCTCTAAACGACACGGCGACATTCTCTTAAGAAATCTTTGGAGCAAGCAGTGGCGAAATTTCCCTTGGAAACTGTTTAAATCCATATATATAATAAATATAATAAATTAATATATTCGTGGCCAAACAGATTAAAGGCTTGTATAAAAGCCAAAGGGGCCACCTTTCGAATAGAATAATTTTTTATTTTTTGCTGACTGACTAATAAATATGTAGGTATAAATTTTAATAATATTTCATTACTTTATTTTAAAAAATGCATTTTCATCAAGCCTTCAGAACTTATGGCCGGACTAGGTAGATGTCATGGGCCGCAGAAATCACTTAACATCAGGTAAACTGTGTGCTCGTTTGTTACTCTTAATATAATAAAAAAAAATGTTTTGCACCTTTGTAGCAAAAAAGTAAGTAAAAAAGAGGCCTGAGAGTTCCTTGCCAGTTGTACTCTCTGACTAGTTTTTAGACCAGACAGTAAACCTATTCGAAAGTAACAATTTCAATTTTATTGATCAATTCAAGTTATATGGATTTGTTGCAGAAATATAAAAACGTATAACGGAAAATATCCTACTATTAAGTTTTCGTTCAAAAATCAAACTTTTAAAAATGAAATAATAAAACTCATAAATTAATACAAACATTTTAAATTTGGTAAGCTTTTATTCCGTTATTATAAATTTCCATTTTATTTATTTTTAATATACACACCGACACATCGTAGTATATATTATTTATTGCTGTAAAACAAAGTAATTGCATTTGAAAAATCATTACAATAAACCAATATCGTATTTACCCTTCCTTATATTCTATTATTACTTTAAAAGATATCCTCTCACGTGATATTTAATTTGCATATGATAATGTAAGGTAATATACATAATGGATATTATTTATACAGATGAATATACATCACTATTTTTATTACCAAAAAATAATAGCGTTATCTGCACATATAAGAAAAAAAAAAAAATCAATTTCGAAGAATCCCACAAAATTATAGATGAATCGCAACAAGGTAAGAAGCACAAATTTGTTTACGTAATTTTACCAAACCCTCCACCGCACCCCATTCGTCTATAATTTCATAGGACTTATGGTAAGTTTAATTTTTAATATCTTTGCCATTGTCAAGTAACCAAAAACTTAAAGACTGCATATTTGCAACCTCTAACCTATTCTACATAACCTGTTGTTTTTTTTGTAGTATTTAAAAAATAGGTGTATATTTTTACGTAACAGTCACCATGAAAAAAATTTTTAAAATTATATTTCCTTAGGCGCGTTACAAATTTAACAAGGAGATGCAAGTTGCGGCATTTGCAGTCGACTACGAAAAACATGAAGTTAGAATAACTTCGTAATCTATAATGACGTCAGAGCGCATGCGAACTTGCCGATAATAACTGTTAAACTACAAAAATATAAATTATTTAAACTTTAAAAATTATCATAATTAATTTTTACTTCATTCAATTAATTTTATCCATCTCGATTATATCATTCTGCAAACCTTTTCACTTAGCCAAAGAAGTATAACTTGTGATCTGTCACAAAACATTCAAACTAAACCCAGTATGACGCATTTACCCAAATATATATAAATTAGTGTTGTCTCTTTCCATCTAATTCAAATTCACACGACTTCAGAGGTATTTTGTGGCATCCAATTTTTTTTACTGTTTACTGTGAGATTATCCATCGTCTAATCGTATTAATAGCCTGGTCTCGATATTTCTTTTCGATGGCTCTCAGTTAAACATTTATCACCCTAAACTAAAAAAACTTCACCAACCAATAAAAAATGCTATTAAATTGTACTTATTTGTATTTACAAGCATATTAAATACATACAATAAAAAAAGTAAAAAGATAAAAAAAACATTAAAGTGCATTTATTCAACTATTAAAAATTAATAATATATAACAGCTAATTTTAAATTTATTATTTCAACTATGATATGTTACAAGTGAATACATATATATATATATATATATATATTTATATATATATATATATATATTTATATATATATATATATTTATATATATATATATATATATATATATATATATATATTTCTGCAACTAACTATACTTTTAATATTATATAAGTAAACGTTTTTGATAAAAAAATGTTAAAATATGACAAACATATCGATTCTTGTAATAAAAACTATTTAACTATTCATTCTGGATAGACAGATTCAATAAAGACTATATAACATGGTATAAGAGACCATTTATTTATTTATTATTATTAGCAGCTATAAATAGGATGTGACGAATTTATGCAGTATAAGACAAAATATATTATACTTTAAAACCAAGATTATCGTTCTGTATTTTTCTAACAAAAATTTATGACACTAAATTATTTAAAAAAATAGTTATAAATAGTGCAATATTCTTTGGGTGAAGGTTTCGTATCTTTAGATTCTTTTATAGGTACGTTGTATGTTTATTAATTAAATATGAATGTTTTATACTTTACATATATATGTTCTCAGAATCTTGATAGCACTAACCTAACGAACTGGAAAATCGGGATCCAAAGAATTATGCAAAATTTTATTCTGTGAGCGCTCGCGTAACACACTATACAATTAAACACAAATATAAGTTTTTCGTTGAAAAGGATTGGAAATTATTGGGTTATATGCCTTAACTTTTTTAAGAAAAAAATTTCAAATTTTCAAGTTTGTAGGTGTACCATTGTATAGGTTTTACTGATATGTGTTACTTGGGAGCCATAATTTTGTAAGAAAAAAGGTATTGACACATATGTATGGACAACGTTGTGTAGAATAGGTGTTTAATTAATTATAAAAATAAAAAATATATATAGTTTTTTTTTTATACCCACTGCCACATATTTTCGAGGTGTACATCCTACATCTTTGATGCTATCTATGAGTAAGGCATTTTCAGCACAGTTTCATGTCACTCTCTTCTTTTAGTACATCACATATATAATATATACAATTTCAGGCACATTACCTATACTGAGGGAAACCAAATTTAAAACTTAAATTTTGGATACAAATTTTCAATGTGTTTTCTTTCTAAATTTCAATATTTTCTGGCAACATTGCAAGTAAACTGGTAATATTATGGTGGAAATAATTTAAATTGTTAAAAAGAGATGTAAACTTCAAAATTTGCATACACAATTCTCCTCAATAAATATAGTCATAATACTCGCATAATAACAGAAAGCCTGAACTCTATACCGAATGTAGAAATAACAGATTTTGTTACTTACAAAGATTCAAAAATGCAATGGCAAAATTAATAAAAAAGCGAATTAACCTAAAAACGCATAATTCACCAATGCCTCATCAATTTATATATATATATAAATATTTATATATATATATAAATATATATCTCCCCACAAAATACTTAAATATAAAACATTTGCATTGCAGCCAATCTATACAAAAATGTTAATTCAAAAAGTTTTAATTATATGGTACAAGTATAATCGTAACACGACGATTCTTCTTGCCGCCTCCTATCCTCATTAGATATACGAATGTTAGATGATGATCCGGTTGATTCCCAAAGACCAGGTGTTTCGATGATCTAAAATTAATTTTATATATGAAATACAATACCCACAAATTTTATTGTACACACACAATTTGTCACCAAGAAGAAATGACGCTATAAATTTTTGTAAGGCTATATATTTTTTTTGTAACAGAAGGGGACGACAAATAATAAAATAATAAATATTTAAATGGAATAATAATAAATAGTCTTTCCATTCTGAGTATGTGCTTGTTTTCAAGGGAAGAATTTTTAGGAATTTTCTCTATCAACAACCTCTACTTTACCATTTTACATCAGTTGGGATTGAATACATGTACTGGGTTGTATCCATTAAAAATATATATAGTTTTTTTTTATACCCACTGCCACATATTTTCGAGGTGTACATCCTACATCTTTGATGCTATCTATGAGTAAGGCATTTTCAGCACAGTTTCATGTCACTCTCTTCTTTTAGTACATCACATATATAATATATACAATTTCAGGCACATTACCTATACTGAGGGAAACCAAATTTAAAACTTAAATTTTGGATACAAATTTTCAATGTGTTTTCTTTCTAAATTTCAATATTTTCTGGCAACATTGCAAGTAAACTGGTAATATTATGGTGGAAATAATTTAAATTGTTAAAAAGAGATGTAAACTTCAAAATTTGCATACACAATTCTCCTCAATAAATATAGTCATAATACTCGCATAATAACAGAAAGCCTGAACTCTATACCGAATGTAGAAATAACAGATTTTGTTACTTACAAAGATTCAAAAATGCAATGGCAAAATTAATAAAAAAGCGAATTAACCTAAAAACGCATAATTCACCAATGCCTCATCAATTTATATATATATATAAATATTTATATATATATATAAATATATATCTCCCCACAAAATACTTAAATATAAAACATTTGCATTGCAGCCAATCTATACAAAAATGTTAATTCAAAAAGTTTTAATTATATGGTACAAGTATAATCGTAACACGACGATTCTTCTTGCCGCCTCCTATCCTCATTAGATATACGAATGTTAGATGATGATCCGGTTGATTCCCAAAGACCAGGTGTTTCGATGATCTAAAATTAATTTTATATATGAAATACAATACCCACAAATTTTATTGTACACACACAATTTGTCACCAAGAAGAAATTACGCTATAAATTTTTGTAAGGCTATATATTTTTTTTGTAACAGAAGGGGACGACAAATAATAAAATAATAAATATTTAAATGGAATAATAATAAATAGTCTTTCCATTCAGTATGTGCTTGTTTTCAAGGGAAGAATTTTTAGGAATTTTCTCTATCAACAACCTCTACTTTACCATTTTACATCAGTTGGGATTGAATACATGTACTGGGTTGTATCCATTAAAAATATATATACGAGACGACACGAAGCAGCATTATGCTGCTATTTTACGCGGGTATTCTGTGAGGGCTTGGCCCTTACCCCTGTCGATCTGACCCATTCATTCTGCAGCTAGAAGCAAAATGCAGTGTAGATCAACAACTGTTTAACAATCTACTTTTTATCTTAAACATGTACCGCGATCGACTCGTCGACTTGTGATCGAACGCGTTGTCATAGGCGTTATCTAAGGGGGAAAAGGGGGTCTCGGGTAGATAGACCGTTAGGTCAACTTGTTGGCCACCCCTGCAATATAATATTTGTGAAATATCAGTATTAACATAATTAATAGTATTAACATAATAATAATGTACATAGAAATTTATATAACAATATATTTTAATAAAATTTAAGTGGTCACTGATCCTTAATAACTGCGAAGACGTTATGTCTCCATATTTTACTAATAAGAGAAAACAAATATACACAAAAGACAAAACCAAACTATAACAATACCATATTGAAGTTTATGGTTTAATAATATCAAAGTAAGCTTTTAACATTTTTCAATACTTTTCAAAGCCATTAGGATATGGATGCAGAGCAAAACTTTGTAAATGCAAAGAGGGAGCTTCCATACCACTCAATTAAAAAGTTATTGTTATTAATGATCAAACTTACCTTTTGCACAAGCTCCTCAAAAGCTAAGTTGATGCCTTCCTGAGTTTTAGCACTACTTTCTATGAACAGCATTCTGTGTTTCATTGCAAATGCCTGACCGGCCTCTCTCGGCACTACTCGAGGCTAAAGAAATATTGTTTTAAATAAATGAAAAATTGTTAATTATACAATGAAAAGCAAGCCAATTTTATATCAATCAATACATTGGAGGAAACCTGAATGACTTAGGAAAAAATATTTCCAGATATGTCAAAGAAGCAATCCCCACTGGAGTCACATAGTGGACTGTGCTCCTATTCCCTGTCTAAGGAGGTCTATGCCCAGCAGTGGGTTATATATAATACATAGGCCTTACTTTTTGTTATTTTGACTTTATAGGAATATTTACTTAATTCACATAATTAATTCTTAGCTGCATGAGCTAAGTATAAAAAATCTGTCATCTGTCAAAACTTGTCATCCCCTTGATATAAAAAAAGAGTGAATGAATGTGAAATGACTTGGACCCATGTATAGACCATAACTGCATTATAGATAGCTATAAAAAATATCAATCAAATCTTACCTTATCAATCTTATTGCCAACAACAAGACAAACAATATTTTTCTTTGTTGAGTAAACCTGAAGTTCTTCAACCCATTCATTAAGTTTGGCAAGTGTTTTGGGTTCCGATGTGTCATATACCAAAATCGCACCATGTGCATCTCTGAAATGAGATTCTGATAAACACATTTTCACTATATTCTTAAATTATTATTATTTTACCCGAAACAATTTTTTTAAAGAGGCACTCCAGCTAATCAACTTTTTCTTACAAATCAGAATGTTATTTTTTGTAGAATAATTATTCGAGTATCTAAAAATAAATAACACGAGGATATGCATATTTGTTCATACAGTAAAATAAATGTCAATATCTCGAGAATGGTGACAGTTTTACTAAGATATTATTTTGATCTAGAAGGTAGACCGTCAATCTATCTTCCCATATATATGTACAAATATATATACACATATATATAATCCATATATATATATGTATATATTATCGACAGCCACATTGTATAGTGGCTAGAGTATCTGAGCGGCTGCTGCGTTGCATTCTGAGTATTTGTACAATATTATATAAGTCCCGTATTACAAACACTGCATCTGAACGTCCTTCCGATTTTACACACATGCAATACAAAGACTCTGGGAAGGGGACCACATGCGAGTGCCTTTTCTTGCACAAATGCTTACGGCACTATAAAATATTATGCACAGTTGATGTCATCTGGCAATTACCAAAAGGTATTGCCATGGTCGAATTCAACCAGGAGGGCACATATTTTATTATATAAGAATATGTTACATAAATATGGCTCGGTAAGTGAGATTATATATTTAGCAACCTTTGGCCCATTTTATGATAAATTAAGTTGCATGTAATTCTGTTGGGTTCTATTAAAAGAAGATAAAAATAAAAAATAAAACTGTTGGGCCAGAAAGATCCTGGAGTGGCAACCTTGTAGTAGCCATCGCAGTAAAGAATGATCCCTCACTAGACGAGTGATGACTGATATATATCTACGGGAAGTTGATGGATGCTGGTGGCTCAGGATCTAATGAACTATGGCAGTCTGTGAGAGTGGGTTCAGCAGTGGACTAGTTATGGGTTGAAATGACGATTATGATGAGTATTGTGTATAAATATAATTATATATATATATCAGATAAAAAAAATTATAAGTACCTGTAAAAACTATTTGTCAATGTTCTATATCTCTCTTGACCTGCCGTATCCCAAATGCCCAATTTCACTTTGAGCCCATTCACTTCCATCACTTTGCATTTGTAGTCCACTCCTATTGTAGCTGGAAATGATGCATTGTAGTCGCCTGTTGTGAATGCTAAGATAATACTAAAAAGAATTGTTGTATATGATATTTATATTAGATTGCAGTTGTTGAATATCAAATTATTTTAAATTACATGTTAACAATTCAGAAAAGTTAAACTGATGCCCATGACAACCAAATTCATCCTCAATGTCACTTCCTGAGAATTAAAATGGAATATGTCATCACCAATTCTGGCCAGATCTGTTTTGTCAATTTCACCATTTGGAACATTTTATACAGGTTTTCTATGAAAGCATGATCCTTCCATCTATCCATCCTCCCAGTCAACAGCATACCAGCATACATAGTTTGCCTGCCTATATATTGCATGGGGAGCTACTATCATAATAAATTTTACTTTTATTTTCCATACTTAAGCCATCCTTATGGTTTAAAAATTTGTGAAGATATTATGACCTCAATATATTTTTTTATGTAATGTTTTATTTCTCTATATAATTCAAAAACAATATTTATTTTCCTTATGTACTATAGCAATAGTATTACACATTATTACTAATATCATATACATTCAGACTCCATAGTTTGGTATATAGAACTTCAATATCCTATTAACCTTTTGCACTTGGATGTCACTGCTAAGGTGACATTATAAGGTAAGCAAATAACTTGTCACCGCTGTGGTGACATTGTTGACATTTAAAAAGTTAATTATTTTTTATGTTGTATTGTATTACTTAAACAAATTTTGAATAAGTACACACTTTTTTTAATAGTAGCTAAATCCATAATGGTCCTCATGCCCCTATGAATTTGCCCTAGAGTAGCCAATTGTATAAAAAATTCAGGAGTGTTGGTATGGCCATATTTAAAATTGGTCTGAGTGCAAAAGGTTGTCACTATTTCATTTATAGTTTCAACAGATGAATTATATTAACCATCAAACTATAATCGAAAATATACCAAAACCCTTCAGTGACTTTTGTTTATATTTATAATTTTTTTTTATTACATTAAGAGTAGTAACAAAGGAGCACAGAACTCACTTGATGTTAAGTGATTTCTACGGCCCATGACATCTTCATTCATCCTTGATAAGGAATCATAATGCAGATGCATTGACACCCTTGAGGACTGAGATGGAGTGCCTTGTCTCCAGTAATAAAGGTCTCCGGATCCCTGCACTCACCAAAAGAAACAGCTGGTATTCTGTGAGGACATGCTCCTACCCTGGTCCAGCTGACCCATTCATTCTGCAGCTAAAAACAAACTGTAGTGTAGCTCTACCACTTTGAATTATCTCACTCTCTGTCCTTGGTAGGCTAGTTTTTATAAATAAATTTCAATGACTTGACAGAATTTAGACTAAACAGCTAGGAATTTACAACAAATTTCCTGACCATGCAGGTCAGGAAATTTCTATCAAATAATATTATAAAAAAATGATGAGTATATTTGAAATTAAATATGCCTTGGAGCAAACAGATTTCTTGATTTCATGTAAAGTTAGTAAAGCAACTTTCAATCTAAAAAAATAATTCATGAAAACAATGATATCACATTTCGATGACAGTTTTGTATAGTAAAATACTTCTCTCAAACTTATAATATACATGTGTATTATTCACACTGAGATGTATTGATATAATTAATACCATGTAAATGAACACCCTTCGTTTACTTATCTTCTAATTGTTCTTATCTACTCACTACACTATTTTAACATATTTTGCAAATTAATTTTAATACCTTTTGGTCATATAAAGGCGCCCTTGACACTGTCTCGAATGCAACAAAGAATATAAGGTGGATAAGAACTATATTTTACCTTGATTTACCAACACCGCTTTCTCCGATAACTAATATCTTTAATGTGGTCACGTAATCCATTTTAGATTGATGTAATGCAACACGAATGTAAAATCAAAAGGAAAAAGATACAATTCCTTTGTTGTAGGACACACGAGATTCACTATACCTTACCACCATAAAATCGATGGTGATAAAAACTACAAAATTTAGGGGAACTAAAATAATACAGAAAGTAAAGAAATATTAATATTTTTTAAGAATAAATAGTGCAATATATGAATCACTTCCCTTTCGTTTATTTTATATGACATGACATTATAAGTCTTGGAAAATTCAATGACGTTTGTAGCGTTCCATTTATCTCGTACTTGTTGACAAAAACGTACTGTTTGTAAACTCTAAATTTTTGTTTTAGTTTACAAAACAACTTAAACAGAATTAATCTCATAGTTTTATGTGCTTATAAAAAAATATAGATATAAAATAGCCTAAGATTTACGAAATGTTTCTATTACAAAACTCCAGATGAAAGCAGCACTGACCTAATAAGTTAAATAATTAGAAATTTACACGAAGAAATATATTTGTGAAATTTCGAGGATCCTTCTTTGATTTCTTTTTTGATGTTGGGAAAGACTGCAAGTGTAAAAAGATATTACAGAAATTATATTCATTCTCTCTTACTCTACTTAAAGATGAAAACTGTTTGTTAGAAAAACAAAAAAAAACCTTGTAATGCTTCGCTGATACTCATTATAATTTTTATTCAGTACTCATAAGTCAGTGAAAGTCATAAAAGAAAACTTGAAAACAATTGTGATAACTTTGGAAGATATCCAAATATTATGAATGTGTGAATATGTACATTGTTGGTGTGTCCACAATAAATAAATAAATATCCAAGATCGATGCAAATCAAATCATGACATAAGATAAGCAGTAAGCTTACACCTTCCAGAGACATGTATGAGGTTTTAAAATTAGACCTCCGTTAAATTTTGGCACACGATACAGGAAGTAAATTTAGTATAACAATATCAACAGTCTTTAAAAATTTGAAGATCAGAATTTGGGTAAAATTAACCAAACTAGAAGCTCAGAATTAGTTTTTAGTGACGGAACGGACTACAATTATAGAGAATAGAGAAAAATATTTTTGGCACTAAAAATACAATGATGGTAGTCCTTATTATTATATTTTTATACATGTACTTGACTGATATGGACAATGGATAGTAAAAAACGGAAAATGTACGTCAATTAATGTGTGATTAAATAGAATAATTTATGCAAGAATACTGGCAACGATATATTTACGGCCATGAAGGGACTCTCCAAATTTTGCAAATTGTTCCAACAAAGTCTAGGCTTGAAATTTCACATGGCAAAGTAAATATTCACAATACAATTGTAAAAAAAGTATCGAAGGAAATAGATTTGTACAATGTTATTGAGAAGTTCAGTAAAGTGAATACACGAAAACGTGTAAATTACTTACAGTAAATAATTAGTACAAAATACAACTACTAAATTAATATTAAAAATAACAGCCACTATCTCATTCCTAGGGTTATATCATAATAGTAAAGGCATTCAGTTTTAGGCAGACATATAAAATAAAAGTTACTTTCTTATCATATTCTTTATTATTTTTTGGCACCTGTTGGTTGCTGATTCGTATTCTAATGATTTAACCCATATCTATATATGTGTAAATCACTAGTACGAAATCGTAAGTTAATTATCTACAATATTTATTTCTTACAAAATATACATTACATTTTTCGAACAGATCGGAGATCTCATTAAGCTCATCGTCCCGGGCCCCGCTGACAGTTAGTCCGTATCTGAGACATAAGCTGTTCTGTAAAAGAGCGTATAATCACGTCTTTCAGCAATTCTCGATTATGTCGGGACCGACTGTATATGGGCAAACCTGTTAATTTTGTCCAATAAGGATATGGAGCGTAGAGGGAGAATCTACGGTAATGCTTTCCTTCTCCAATAGGACCAGTTGGTCCTCATTCAATGTTGTGAGACTATGAATTACGGGACAGTTAATAAAACTACTTCCGAGTGTCGCCAAAACACAATCTTTACGTCGCTTAACGTCAAATGCTTTCACATGAGCCTCAGTACTAATTACTACTTGTATTGTGTGGCTTCCAAACATATAATATATAATTTATTAATCAGCTGTTACTGATAGTTTCCGATTTAACGTAATTTTTACAGGGTAGTCCCATGCCGCATCTTTGAATAAGCTGTAGCTCGAATAAGTCGAATTGACAGTGGAAAGACCACATTATACAAGAAAGTAACATAATAAACTATAATAAACTAATACTATGTTTCATAAACACTAAATAATTATACATGTACGTTTTATATAATTTTGACTGTTATTGCTTCATCTACATTGCTTCTTCGATGCTTGCTTTGTTGACCCTAAAAGCTTTTAAATATTTACCTATGAGAGAAGAAAACCAATTTTTTTAAAAAAAAAATTATAAGTAACAAAATTGGGGTATTTTTATTAGCCTAGTTCATATAATATAAGATATTATCTATAATTGCTAAGATAATGGATTCTAAAATGAATTACCACTTTCCTGTATGGATTTACAACAATATAACTATTATTTAAAAACTCATTATTATTTTAAGTAACAGGTACTGCACACAACTATTGTACGTAATACTATTTTATATTGCTTGCGTGTTAGCTGCCATATCAAAAAAAAAAATACTTATAGTTTTAAATGATGACATGACAGATGAAATATAATAATTAAGACTATTACTAACAGCGTAAGATTCATAGGTTTAGGTTATATAAATAACAACTCAACGCTGTAGTGCTTGTACAATCACTCGGCCCTAAACAGAAGATAGCAAAAAGTGTATCTGTATTAGTAAATAACAATATATATATTAAGCTCTGTAATATTTTAACTTCTAAGAAATTCCATGCTCAACAAGTTGCTAGTAAGTCATATTAAAAATCGCTATGAATGCAAGGGGCTCAAAAAAACATAATTACAAACTGACAAAATAAATTAGTAAATTCACTATCGGACAATTAGTTCCCAATAAAATGAAATACTTAATAAAATCACGATATTTTCTCTATCTGATATCGATAGGGATTATTAGATGAGACTGAAATTAAACTTATTAAATAGAATAATTCAATTCATTAATATTTAGTTGTCAAAAACTGCTGCTTAAAAAAAGTTTATTGTGTGTCCATTGACTGTAAATACACCACATGCGTTAATCCTAACGTATGTATAACTAATAAGTACTATGTATAACGAACTAATTATAACATGCAATATACATCATTGTACATAATTCGAATATTAAATAAATTAAATCATAAACATTTCTTTTGTCTAATATTTTTTTTTATAAATGATGGAACTTATAAAATATACCTGAAATTCATAGAGTAACTTGCAAAAATAAAGATGTCTATTACTGCTGAATAGGAAAGTCATTTCTTTAGAATGAAAGTGCAATTGTTTAGGATCGGGAGGATGGAAGCCGCTGCACTTTATACACAATAGGAGTCTCACTGAATACGTTCTAATGAAATAAAGAAACGTTTTGTCGAAGCTCACCATTGACTGTAGACCCACATATGAGATGAATAGACTTCGCTGCGACCTAGTTGTTTCTTTGTAGATGGAAAAATCCATTATCTCACGTTCCGTTGAACTATCGAGATGGGGTGAGAGCGTATCTTTGTTCATATTTATTATAGCGTAATATTGTTTTCGATCTTTTTCTGATCTCTGCTCAATTGATTTCGTGTACCTACAATACTGATTGTTCTCTTTCGATTTTAATAATAAACTAAAAAAAAAATCAAAATACCGCATGTAATATCATAATACTACACATTAAATAAAATGATAGTAATATACATCATACGATCATTTTATTTAATGCATAGTATTTGCGTAAATATTATCGTCAAGATTTGATATTCTATGAACTTAAATTTAACAGATTTTGATTTTTTAAACTATTATATATATTTTTTTTTACATTAGAGTAAAAAACGAGAACACAGTTCACCTGATGGTAAATGATTACAGTGGCCCATGACATCGCCTTCATATATTGGGAATCGAAATTTAATAGCTCTGGCACTATTTTAATTTATGTTTCGTGTAATCTCGTGTCTAACTAAACTAACTTTGTCTGAATGGTGATTTCAGGACCACGGATTAAATGGAGCTGGCCAACGTTTGACCCTGAACATGACTCAACATTTCTGGTGGTAATAAGTAGTAAGTTGCCTAAATCTTGCGTCAGAACCATAGATTTATTTCCTTTTTCACATTATTATTTTACAATTCATGTCAAACCACTGTCTTTTCAAATTCTAATTCATTTCATTTGCGTAATGTGTGTGCTTGTAAATGTAACTTATAATTGTCCCAATTACATTAGGCTAATCTTTGGCGTTCAAATATTATTTTAAATGTCAAAATTTAATTCTATTTAATCTTACATTCATAAAAAAATATGAATAGAATAATTAAATTATTATTAATAATTATAAATTTTTTTAAAAAAAAAACAGGATCGCAGCTTTCTTTAACGAATTTATTGTTTAAATTCTCAAATTTCCCTGCAGCTAATTGTAAATCTTTACACCTGTAATATAGCAGTTCCTAAGTTACAATGCCAATCGAAAGCCAAAGGAGTTTGATCGCTCACTAGGCGGTCAGGGTTTATAAGAAGGTACTTGCCACACTTTCTAAACAATTTCTTATTTTGATGTACAAAGGTGGAAATCTCCAATATGTATATACAGGGTATTGGCAGTAAACATATTTTAAAAAGCAGTTTATACGATATATAAAGACTTCAGTTCCTAATCGCATGATCTATAATTTTTTAAATAAATTTACCAATAGAATGCTTAATATTTCAGAATTTGTGTCAAAATACAATTGGTTTATTGATTCGGATTCAATGAAGGTAATTTAAGAGAACGATTCGATGACGCATTAAGGAAAGTAAGATTTATTCCCGAATTGAATAATAAAGCTCGCCATTCTGCGATGAGCGCCGAACCAAACGGCTGAATTTGAATAAAAGCCCCGGTTAATATGACTGACGTTAAAGCGCTTTACATTTTGCGTGACGTGATCGTTTTTACTTTTAAATTAAAAATCGCGTTTCACGAAGTTTTAAGGTGCCATGAACTGAGTACAAATATGTAAAAGCTTTATTCTTATATGTAAATTATATCAATGTTAAAAAAAAGTATGCACCCGCTATGGTATATTGTTCCCACCAACTATTCTAGATAAGAGTGAGTGCAACTGACGTTATCAAATTTCCGGTGTGCCTATATCGTGGATCAAAACGAATGGTCTCAGTTGTTACACGGGAAATACAGCAGCTTTCCGCTGGTATTCTTTCAAAGCATTTTCCGGTCGAATGAGCCCATCGAGTTTAAAATAGTAGCTCCATGTTATCATGAATAGTTCATAGTTGTTCTACTCTGCTATTAATTAAATATATGTTTAAAAACTCTATAAATATATAAATATATATATATATATATATATATATTTATTTGTATTTGTATTCTTGTAAATATGCATGTTAAATATACCGAATGTACAATTTTCAATTGAACTAAATAATTAATTATATTAAAAAAAAAACAAGTAATATATAAAATTTAGGTAAAACGTAAATGAACTATCTAGTGTATAATATAAAATAGAAATTAAAAATGTGTTAAAATAAATACATTACTCTAAAATCCAACGAGTTATATGTTATGTAAATATCAGATTAATTTAATAACCAGATTTATATACATATATATATCATATTTTACTTTGAATACTCGTCTCGTTAACGTATCGTGACATTAAATGTTCCATTTCGTCGTAAAATATTAGGGTTGTCAGATAACGAAAAACAAAGTGAATGTCAGCTCCTTTCGAGATTTCTTGTTGCGATAAATTTGTTATTTTGTTGTCAGGCATAAATATATTTGTGTTATAAATTCGTTCTCATTACTACAAATAAGAAATAAGCATAAATGAAAGAGAAATATAATTATAAGACAGTACTTTTTAAACATTTTGAAGTAAGTAAGTAAGAAAAAGTTATAAAAATTTGGGTAAATTTCTACATGAATGTTTGAATAAATATGACCTTTACCTGGAATGATTAAATAATGTCATGTCGACGATATTACGATAACTTCATGAAAAAGTAGTAAGTCGAGTATAAATAGCAAATTATTTTACCTTGATCTCAGGCTCGAGAGGAACGAACTTATATAGTATGCTCCATAAAATATTATTTTTTGTTTTAATTCTGACAACCCTATCCATTTTATGTCACTGAGGTTAAGCTTTAGGGCATTATTTAAAATCATTATTGTCCATTACTCCTTGTGACATTGTATCTTTTATTGCACCGACTATTATTTAAGATACAAAGTGTTTTGTATTACGTAAGGGTGATCCTAAAAGTGTTTTTTATAACATTGTTAACATACGATACCGCCCCCGCCGATGGGTTATTCGTCGCTATCAAGGTTATTCGTGATAGCGCCATATCATTAGCCGGATTTATGCAGTCAATACAGATAGAGCGACGCTGGAGTTTCTTGCGCCACTACTTCTTCAGGGACCACGCATTCCGTAGTGGTGGTATTGATAAGGAATAATAATTAAAAACGATAATTCTTAATCAGAGGCAACTGACAGAGCCGTGGTTAGGCCTTCTCGAGTGAAACTGTAAAAGCCCTCGGGCAAACAGCGGCCATCATCCCGAAAAAAAAATAAGATTATGAGAAACCAACGAGCACACAGTTCACCTGATGGCAAGTGATTCCTGCAGCCCATGACATCTACATTCAACTTTGACATGGCATCATAATGTTGATGCGTTGTCACTCTTAAGGACTGAGATGGAATGCCTAGTCACTAGTAATAAAGGTCTCCCGATCCCTACACCCACCAGACGAAACACATCAGCATTATGATGCTATTTTTAGCACGACCGTTCGAACTTTCATTATACTGATATTCTCTTCTATGTTACAATTCTGCAAATCCGATGTTATATGTGTTTACAATACAGTTGTGGTCTACAATTCCACTAGGTGTTAAGTGGCGAAGTAGACGTTGATGGAAGAACGCACCAGCTCAGCAAATACCTATTCACTCTTCTCTTGAAGACAACCACATTATAATCGGACGGAACAACTATCGGAGGCATATTATTCCATTGCTGTATACAATAAAAAAGACGAAGTATATCGCTTCTTCCGAATGCGAGGAATATTAATAACGAAAGTATGGAAATCCGTCGTGCGTCTTATTGTACAATGGTGTAAAGGGGATGGGAGAATCATGTTGTTGCTCACCTGAGACGATTAAAAGGACGAGGTACCTACTCTGATATTAGTAGAATAAAGATGAAAAGAATTCATAAGATAAGATGGACAAATTAGAATTGTTTAAAATTGAGTAGAGGACATGTAGAATTCTGGAGCTACATATATAATAATAATACTAATTTATTTATTTGAAGTAACAGAGACTCATTTTTTAGTAATATTTTTTTTCTTTTTTTTTGCTTAAATACTATTGTTAGTAGAAAGTACATATAAATTTATACTTACTTAAATTATTCTACTGGCTTTACTGTGCTTATGTACGCCGCACCCTTAACACATGCCATGCGAGACACAGTCAAGCCTTTGAGCGATCATACTGAGGATGCTGTTGGAACTGGTCTGTGCACCCTGTGCACCAGAGATGCACACCTCTTGCGCATGGTCGTAAAAAAGCATGCCATCTGTGCATCCGCGAACATCCCCGAAACACTACAGACGGAGAGTGCTGTTAGATCTATGAGTATACTTAGCCCACAGACTGCTCGTGTAAAAGGTTGTATAGTATGCTCGGAAGAGTGTGCGCTTTACATTTAGAGAACAGCGTGCAAATCTGAGGGCCAGCACCTTTGCTCTTACCGACAGCGCACTCCGCTCTCTTTCAATGTCGAGGTCATCTTTAAAGTCGGACGTCAGTATATGACCAATATATTTAAACTGATAAACCCTCTTTAAAACTTTATTATCGAGTCTGACCGGTGGCATGCTATCGTGAATATTGGGCCCAATCTCAAAGACCATGACCTCAGACTTATTTGCATTATATTGCAGGCCATGTATTTCAGCATATTGTTCATATATGCGTATCAGTTTTCTGAGGCCGCAAACCGAAGCACTTAACGGTGCCATATCGTCTGCATAACTGATATTATTTACGCAAATCCCGTCAACCGGTAAATTTCCATCTTCGAGCTTCCTCCATAAGACATCATAAGACTAGATCAAAAGCCCGAGACAGATCAAGGAAGCAGACATACACTGACGTTTGCCGTTTTGTGTAATACGTGGCCGTATGCTTTAGACACAACACTGCACTTTCCGTTGACAAACCAGGTCCGTATCCAAACTGGTTGTCATGCAACTTTAGCATGTTTTTTAATCGTGTGTTAAGCACACCGTCAAACACTTTCGAAATCACTGTGGCTAGTGTGATTGGCTTATAGTTATTGCAGTCCGCGAGGTCTCCAGTCTTGTTCTCAGCAATCGGTACAACTAAATTACGTATAATTTCGGACAGCAAGTATCTATGGCTCAAACAAATGTTGTATAACATTGTAAGGGCTCTAGTTATGTGCGCTCCAGCGTATTTCAGGTGCTCGATGCTGAAACCGTCATGGGCTGGAGATTTACCCCTCGATATAGATCGTATGATGTGCGTAAATCCCTTGATTTAATTTTGACCCTCCTTGCCATGTCGATTACAACATCGGGCAGTGACTGTGACATTTAAAGATTTTTCTAGCCTCGATCATGACGTCATAAACGCGTCCTGATTCAGGTTTGCCATTCCATACCCAAAATGTAAATGTCTGCCTAGTCTCCCTGTGAGCCTCAGCAACGTGTTTATTCCAGCCTACTTCAACTCTTTTGCGACGCCTGCAGCCACTTCTTCGAGCTACCGCGGCCGCATCACTTAAGGCTTGTACAATGTTCGAGTACAGATTATCAATTATTACTCTGTGACCAGACTCGGTGCACATGCCATCACAATACTTACTAAGTAGGAAGTCAATTAGTCTCAGTCTCTCATGACTTTGTTTTCTATATACTTCTGTTTCTATTCGAAATGTTAAATCGAGAACACATCTAGTTATTTTCCTTTAATAATTATAAGATTAGACCATAAATTCTCGAAATAGTATTTTCGATTTACAATGAGATATGACAAATAGGAAAAACTGCAGATTTTTTATTACATTTAGAGTAACAAACGAGCAAATAGTTCGCTTGATCGTAAGTATGATTGCAAATCCTCACCATAAAGGTCCCTGGATCTCAAAGGTCACTCACCAGATGAAACACAGCAGCTTTATGCTGCTATTTCACGCTGGTATTCTATGATGGTGTTTTACTTGGTGTGGTATTCACTACGCATCAAGAAACAAACTGTAGTGTTGATGTACCATAAATCTGGTATAAATAGTTTTAACATCAGTGGAAGATTCAAACTCGTTTACGTATCTAATTACGAATTACTCAGTTTTTTAAAATTAACCTAGACTATTAAGTTACAGTATACATGATGGTAAGCGACCGATTGGAGTCCATAAACACTTGAATCCATTCACGACAAAGGTTCAAGGTTCGAGGAGTTCCATGTAAGTTGTCATAAATGACAACGCATTTGAATCTTGAATCTTTGCTGAGAAAAGATGTAAATGTGAACTCTTTTATCACCTGTAATATTAGAAAAAATCTACATATAAATATTATAGCTTAAGCTAATTATCCACCACGGAACATAGCTTTTCCCATTATCTAGCGATACTTATAAGATTGGTTTCCCAAATGTCCCGTACTAGAAAACTCGGCAAACCATTGAAAATTAATGTTTTATTTAATCACAAAACAGCCATAAACTAATCGACGAAACCTTGTATCCAGCATATATTTTACAATTAAAAACGTTCGGACACGGAAGTGAGGAATTTGAAATAAATCAACATTCCATTGTACTTATTCAAGCAACATATGTTCATTGAATATTCAATTGAGGTTAGGCGCGATAGCATCTGGCAAAATATAAAAACCTTAACATTTCGAGGGTCGCGAAACTCTTCAACCATATTTTATGTTATTAATATATTATTCATGCATCTGTTTGTAAAAGGCGAATGATTTTTTGAAAGTTACTTGCAATGTTTTGTCCGTGGTTTCGCATGCATTACATTTGCTAATATTACGGTATAGCAATAGCCTTTACGCGAACTGTGTGCCCGTTTGTTACTCTCAATGTAATAAAGAATGTGAAAAATAATTCTAACAGTGGTGGCGAACGGGGAACGACAACAGTATAACACTGCCGAGTTTCGTCTGATGACTATAGGGATCCGGAGAAAGTTATTACTGGTGATTAGACATTCCATCTTAATCCTCAGGGTACAGAGTACATGCATCATGATTCTTCAGCGATGTGAACTGTGCGCTCGTTTTCCCAATACAATAAAAAAATATAAAAATACATCATAATAAATATGAATGTAAAATATTGAACGATTAACCTTAAATAAAATTAAGCGCACAGCACGAAACTCCCATACGTCTCCATTTCTCAATGTCACAAGGGTTTGCTGGAGATAAACCCTTTATTAACATTGTACATATTCACGGTTCTAATTTATTACCGCATCATTGTGCCCATAAATGGTTAATTCTCACGACGAAGATACCATAATTTGTCAAAGGGCAAATACGACGGAGCCGACCGCGATAGTACTAACAAGGAGTCTTCGTTAATGAGTGGCCATCTGTCACGTGGTTCCCGGGACGAGGGCTGACAAATATGAAGGAAGCTTTTGTAATGATAAATGTGGAGTGGAAAAGCGCTTTGGGTGTTTTGATTTGTATTTTAGTCTCATGTTGAATCGCTTTGTATTCGGAGTACCTTGTTATGTCGCACATTCAATTGACAGATAATAGAAGATTGCGCATCAAAAACACTTGTGTATTAATGTTCCTAAATTACGGTATTAAATATATTTTATAAATTACCAATTAGATTAGGGTTAAGAAGTTTTAACAGGTTATATGAATGGGTCGGCTCATCTTGGGAAGGAATACGCTACACAGGATACCAGCGTTAAATAGCAGAATAATGCTGCTGTGTTTCTGTTCTCAACGAAGATATAAGATGCTCGTGCGCCGTCCCTCCTGAAGTTTAAAATGGATAACATCGTTACCTGTATTTGCGTCTTCAGATCGTACCGGTCAGGGTTCCAACACTACAAATGAAATAAGAAGCGTAATGCTGTTTGTAAACCTTCCCCGGTCGATTCATGTTGCACCTTTAAATACAGTATGTCAACACGAAGCTCAGGGACATATCACATCATTGATAAAAAATCAAAACAAACATTTATTTATTTATTTAAGTACTTATTCAAGGCAACTATGATAAGAAAAGTATGAACATAAACGCACCTTAATTTAATAATTAAAATCTCTTCCAAACATTTAACATTTATCTAAACTTTTTGCATCAGCCACCTATAAGAGGCTAAGAAAAGCGGACTTCAACCACGGGACTAATGACAGATGCAAGCACGTGCTTATGTAGTGGCTAAAACATTTAACATTATACTAACTAAATATAATAACAATGCAAAATAAATAGTGTAAATCATAAGTACATACATATGTACAAAAAAGAAAAATTTAATTAAGAAACGACATAATATAATTCAATTTACTTATATTTCTTAATCAAATGGTACAAACCATCCGCAAATCACGGCATTATAATGAAACATACCGAATTAATAGCCCCTGATATTCGTGACATTGCGTGTAAATGGTAGATTTCACCGTAAAAATGTCATTCTGTTATGTAAATTCGTATTTAACATTGCGCTTGTATTGTCTGCTTTCGTTATATATCGACGATTATGATCCAACAAATGGTTGGCGTTGAATAAAATAATTAAATTTAGTATTTTTTTTATTTTACATTATTATTATTATTTACGTATTTAACATTGCGCTCGTATTTTCTGCTTTCGTTATATATCGACGATTATGATCCAACAAATGGTTGGCGTTGAATAAAATAATTAAATTTTGTATTTTTTTTATTTTACATTATTATTTACGTATTTAACATTGCGCTCGTATTTTCTGCTTTCGTTATATATCGACGATTATGATCCAACAAATGGTTGGCGTTGAATAAAATAATTAATTTTTGTCTTATTTTTATTTGTATGTTTGCTTGCGGTCTACCGTGAATTCAACTTCAAAAAAGTTTCACGCCTCACCAGTATAGAGCGTAATGGGTTTTGAGTTACTTTAGGTAGGGTGTAGGAGGAGCAATCCTCCCTCGCCTCCCTTGGGACGCATTTCCCTTCCGAATGCACTGAGGGACGCCACCGTCATGTCTTCCCCCTATGAGGCTAAGGAGGAATTCTTCAAAAGTAACCCATTTTTAAGATTTCCTCCCCGACACCAAATGAAAGAGGGGTCCATGATACTTAATTTCGTAGGTATTACATTAATTAATCCTTCGATTATTGTCCTAAACCATCTCCCATCACAAGAATTTTAAATTTAGTTGTTAGAGTTAGAGTTGTTAACGGAAATGTTAGTAACTATATATCTCTCTCATAGTCCACTGCTGAATATAGGCCTCCCTGAAGATTGTCACAAAGCGCGCTCCTGAGCCACTTGCATCCATCTATTTCCCGCAGGCTTGCATAATTCGCCAATTCATCTAGTAGGGGCTTGTCGTATAATGCGGCTGCCAGTCCGAGATTGCTACTCATTTTCCCATTGCCACTTCAGCTTGCTAATCTTTAGAACTGTGTCGGTCACCCTCGTTCTACTGCGGATGTCGGCGTTGCGTACCGCAAAAAAACAATGAGCGTAGTACGGTCCATAGCTCGCTGATAACTAACTATATGACGAATAGCTAATTACGGCTTAATAATATCTACTTAACAGGATATAAGTCGTCTTAATTCGACTTTTTTAAAGGTCAAGAAACCTTGTCAGTAATTTATGATTTTATAGTCATTCAAATCGTCTATGCACTTGTAGCTATTATTTTAATTTGAATGTCAACTTAAATTAAATATTATTTTTAGTTTAAACAAGGTAGTGATATTAAGTTCGGCTCAAAAAGGAGAATTCAAAATTTTATATTATTCAACCGTCTATGTTTCTTTAAGAGATATATTTTAGTAAATGTTTCTTTTAAATCAAGTCATACATATACGTTCCATTGGATGTATTTTATTAAGTATTGAGTTTGGAAAGAATATTTGATTTTATTTACATATGTAAGTAGAATTTAGATATTTTATTCGTAGACATAAATTTATTAAAATTCAATTTTTTATTTCTATAAAGGTTTAATAAAAACTTACCATAACTTATTATTTTTTAATCGAACAACAAACAGTACATGCAAATTGATTTATCAATAAAACGACCATAGGTTTCTAATCTAAATATACATAATTACATTTACACCATCATGCAAATTAAAATTAATCGTACGATAACTTAAGATTAAAAGCAAAATGAAATTTTCATCAATTTAAAATTAGTATTTAAATTAATTATGAATTCATAATAATGATACGTTTTCCTACGCATTACCTCCTTAGACAATTTTAGCTTTGAATGTTTCTTATTTGTCACGAAACTGTTCAATAGACTTATCTCAATTTCTATTATTAGCATATGTGATTAACAATCTGCAGATCTTGTACTTAGATGATAACTTAAAGCGAAGTAAATGGTTGGAAAAGATTAAAATCAATGTTACGACTAACGTGTGTCATTAAGTTGAGTTAGGAACATTCGTCTTCCCTGTCGCGGAGGGAGAGGAGTGTCGGTGTTTCTCTTCCTATCCTCCGCGACTCAAGCGGGGGTTGCACCACTTGATGCGGCTGCGGTGGAGCCGCGGGGGAAGAGGAGTGTCGGTGTGTCGTTGCCGCTCTCCCTGTCCTCAGCGGCCGAACATCGGTTGGCGGTGGAGCCGCAGACCAGATCCGCCGCAGGGGGTTGGGATTGCTTACTGCTTTCCTGCTTAGTATTTTTTATGGGTGGATATGGGTAGGCATTTCCCCATGTAACAAAAAAAAGGAACATTTTATTTACACGACATCTAGTTTTAGTTGTAGTATTTAAGGTATAAATTTCCCTGAGTGTTGTTTCTTTAAATAATTTTTTTTGTATTCTAAATTCAAAATAAATTGTTGTTTTAAAGTTATTTTTATGGTTATCAAATAGAACGATGTCCGCGTAAGTGGAAGAGTAATTGTTTATTCTCAGCATACGCCATTTAATCTCGTTTCATTGACAGAATTTTCAGTCTCGTCTATCGATCATGTAATGAATGGGATTGACATGTCATATGTCACCGGACTTGAAATCAACGGAGGGTTATTGTTATGCCGGGAAGGTTTAGTGGATTTTCTAAGGTGTTATAGATGATATATAAAAGTATTTAGGAAAAGGTATTCATTCATCAAAGGCTAGGTCCGCATACCTAGTCTCGGACGGTTAATAGATATCACCATCCATTCTCTACTCTGGAGAATCTTCAGATAGCTAGGCAATTGGCAACTTAGGTGGCAATCAGAGAGAAAAACAGCACGGACCGACACGATCAGAGAAGAAGCGTTTCTTGGCAGGTAAGAGAACTAAAATAATTAGCCAGCTCACTGACCTCTGTTCCGTGAGCCCTGATTTCGATGAAGCTGTAAGAGCCGCATAGGGTAACAGCATAACCACCAACAGAATCTAGACATATTCATCCATCACCCGTACTTGTTATGTGGTAATACACACCAAGTATAGCATAAATTTTGATTTTATGAGTCATAATAAATCAATGACCTCTCAAGAAATACAATCACAAATATATACCTAGTCCGGCCATAAGTTCTGTTACAAATGAAAATGCTCTTTTTTTTTATGTAAATAATATTACCTACATATTTATTAGTCTCAGCAAAAAATAAAAAAATATTCTATTCTAAATGGCCACCTTTCCTTTTTACAGGCCTTTAATGTTTGGCCACGAATCTATGGATTTACGCAGTTTCCAAGGGAAATTTACAAATTACATTATCAAATTACAATATCGAACACCCCATGTGTTAAAGAAAAAGAGCGGTCATATTCCAGACACTTCAAAAGCTTGGTATCAGCCGTATGTTCGTATTTCATACTATCAACAGATACAACAACTGTCGAAGACCAGAAAAGATCGGGGTGGCCATGTGCTGTTAGAAGTATAAAGGCTGTTAATGCAGTTAATTTATTTGGTGAGCGTGATAAATTTGTTTGGTGAGCGTCCTTGCATACCCGGTTATTGGTGGCGAGATGGATTCTATCTCAGTTCTCAAGGGTAACAACGCAAGTATATCTTGAATTTTTATTGAAGATGTATTTTTATGGAGGATGTACGTGTTTATGGGTTGACGTCATTATTTCCCATCAGGTGGTCTGTGTGGTCCTTTGTCACCCTTACTACCTTTCTGTTTTCAAACGCCTCGCTTCGCTATCAGCAATGAATTAACGAAGAGCTGAGATAACGATTTTGATTATCCATCGGTAACATTAAAGTCGTAAGAGAAAACGTATTGTAAAATTTCTTTTAAGTACATTACAGTATGTACAATCGGAATTTGAATTCTTTATTCAGAATTGAACGAGATCGCTTTACAAACAAGAACTCCTGTTCAATAAGGAGAGTGAATTGAATCGGACTGCTTGAAATTTGCTAGATTTAACTTTTTCAATTTCCGTTACGATATAATGTCGTTCAATTTGTACTTTTATATTTATACTTTACTGGCAGCTATGTGTGCTAGCAATAAATATCGTGGTAATCTATATTCTGTTTCTGTTTGATGGTTTAATTCAAACGTGTATAATATTATTTATAATTATGTTTAATTACGCATTTATATTATTAAGGTGGTTTCCAATTTCCTTTATATATATATGAAGGAAATTGGAAACCACACGGGATCTTGGAGTCGATGTCACGCTCTCCCTTCACTCCATGGTTGGTGACAGCGCCATTTTTATTACATTGAGAGGAACAAACGAGCACGCAGTTCACCTGATTGCAAGTGATTCCTTTTGCCCATGACATCTACATACCTCCTTAACAAGTAATCATAATGAAGATGCGTTGTCATTCTTGAGGACTGAAATGGAAAGACTTGTAACCAGTAATAAAGGTCTCCGGATGCTTACACTCACCAGACGAAACACATCAGTATTATACTGCTATTTGACACTGGTATTCTGTGAGGCCGTGGTCCTACCCCGGTCGAGCTGACCCATTCATACTGCAGCTACAAACAAATGGCAGTGTAGCTCTACCACAAAAGCATGTTTAATAACCATGTTTTAATTAGACAGAAGCATACCTAGTTATTTATTATCATAAACCCAATTAATAATCCACTGCTAAACATAGGTTGCCACAAACCTCGTTCCTTAGCCATCTGCATAGATCAACTTCTCGCAAACTACAGCCAACTGCCAGTTCAAGTCACACCTATCTTCCACATCGATTGTCGGTTCTACGGTAACATGGCTAGGCCATTGCCCTTACAACTTACTGATCTTTCGAGCTACATATGTCAGTTACCCTCGGTACACTGCGGATGTGTAAGTTGCGTATTGTATTAGGCAGAGAAACACTGAGCGTAGCTCTTTGTAGCCTAAGCTTTCTCATAAGGGCGGCATTTACCCATTTGTTGCCCATTAGACGTATTGGGGGTGATACTTTCTGCGATATCACTGAAGTACCTACTCGTTCTTAATTCCACTTGGCGTAAAAAAGGAATAACTTGAGACAAACATGTTGTTATAACAAAACTGCCCAATTCTTATTATAACGAATTTCATACTGTTCATATTTACTATAAAATACCGTATATATATTACGTTTCGTATTCAACATTTTTAAATAGCTTTGTTATAAAATTCATGTTACCATTTTAATTGCGTGATAAATTTTGACAATTTGTCCTCCGGTGCGCATTATATATGGGGGCGATGTTTTCTTGTCACAGGCGATATCTGTGTGACCAATATTAAATATGTATTTTGTTTAATTTATTTTCTTGAAGTAGATTGATACTTTGTTCTTATATAAAATGCAACAAAACGTGACTGGGGTCTATGGGCCTGATAAAAACCTAACTAGTCTATCAGGTCTAGATGTTTGTATGTAAAATTCCTGAAAATGATGCTATCAGCTACGAGTAACCGAGTCCTACATCCTAGTTATTAGGATGTTATCACAAGACACAATCCTGGACATTGGTCAACAAGATAATATATGATATTTATACATAAAATATTCCTTTTTTTAGTAAAAACTTACTTTACGCCGAATGTATTGAGCGTGTAGTAAATTATTAAGTAAGAAGTAATTTCGTTTTAGAATAATATTTTTTTATGTAAAAGAATTTATTTATTTATTTACTCTTTATTGCATTAACCTTAACAAAGTTAAAAGTTCACAAAGGGAGGACTTAATAACAAAGGCATTCTAACAACAAAAGTACTATTCTGTACTGTTCAGAATAGTACCATTGTATGTATTCTGTAAAACGGACATCTACCACGAATTGATATAATATTTTTGTGTTTTATCTTAGTCAAATCATTAAATAATGATTTGACTAAGATAAGACAAATTGTAATATTCATTCCCATTGTAACTGAAATATTTTTGTAGGAAACTTGGCAGCCATGAAGCTAATTCATTTTATTGATTCCTCACACTTTTTCTATTTACTTCGATAAAATACCCTCACAGTCAACATGGGCAATCATTTTTTCTTACTAGACCACGCTACTTATATTTTGAAGAATAGGAATGCATATATGCATATATATATATATATGCATATATATATATATATATATTTATGGGAGTGTTTATTGTGACAAGCGGAAATGAATAAAGTGATTCTGGTTAAATTACAATTATTTTCCATAACAAGTAAAAAATATCGTTTCCTTTGTTTCAATTCATTCTCGTGATGATAATTAAAAAGATCTTGTGATGAAATTTAGTGTTTCTATAGATATATTTTATTCTCTCTTTATTTCAAAGCTGCTTGACGCCCTTATTGATAAATCAATCTACTAAATATATATTATATATGATAGAATCCTTAAGTAAATTCCTCATCGAGTAAACAACTCAATTTTGATAGATTACTTCAAATATGTCATCATAATTTCAGCCCATGATTCATCACTAACCCACAGTTTTCCAATTTTGCGCCACCTGCATCTATCGACTTCCCGGAGTCTTTGACCCAGGTCTTCACCCAATCTAGAGGTGGGTTACAACGTGGTTATCATAAGTTTATTGGTAAAGTAATGTTGCTTATAGTTGTGACATTAATGGAACGGCTAGACTGGAGAAGGACTGAGCTCTTGTAGAATACCAACGTGAAATAGCTCCATCATGTTTCTTTTTCGAACGTTGAATATAGGAATTTAGGAGATTAGTTTTCTTTAAAGAATTTTAAACACACTTAACTATTCCAACTAAACTGAAATACTTGTGCTAGGAGATCGTTCACGGCAATAGTCGAATGGCAGATTCGAATCTACAACACGAAGATTGGCAAGCCATACCTTAAACTATTAAGCTAATGAGGCTTCAACTTCGTTAAAGGTAGCAAGGCATTCCATTTTTTTATGGAATAGATGGCAAACGAGCAATCAGCTCACCTGATGGTAAGTGATTACCACCTCCCATGGACATCCACAACACCAGAGGAGACGCAGGTATGCTGCCGGCCTCGTGTGCAGTCTTCAGGTGTCATGAATGTGCATTTTCAACCATTATTGAGGATCTATTGACATTCTGTTGACATCCAACAATCATAACTTACTATCAGATGAGCTGGTTGGCTCATAAAATAACCAACAAACACGTATGGACTCGGCAAACATCAATTTACGCCATCGACAGCTTTTAGAGTCAAATTCAGTATTTATTTGGCTCCGGCGCAAGTTTAGTGTGTATCGCCGGACTGCAGTCACTGGTCACGATACATCATATATATATATATATATATATATATATATATATTATACATAGCTGTAGTTATTATACACGCTAAAGTTTTTTACTTTCTAATTCTTCCATTAAAAATTGCTATTGTTTTTAGATATGATGGGTAAAATCCATCGTGTCTCATTGTTTATCTTGTACAAAATTGTTAGTAAAATATTGTACACATTTCACGCCTTCAATTTATTATTATGTTATACTATTGTTTTCTAAACGGGTAATTCCCCTGACAAAGACACCTTCATTTGTCAGTCGCGAATATGTCAAGGGTCGACCACGATAGCCCTAAGAAGGCGCCGCTTAACTATTGCCATTAATCAGGATTTCTCGGGATATGTGCAAGCAAATATGAAACTGGCGCTTATAAAGTTTGTATTGTTGTCTAAATAGTGACGTTTTTTTTTTAATTCAATTACACAGTAATAAACAAGCACACAGTTCACCTGATGGTGATTGCCATGACATCTACATTCATACTTGACAAGGAATCATCATGACATGAGGAATCATAATGCAGATGCTTTGTCACCCTTGAAGACTGAGAATTCCAGGCATTCGTTCTCCCGTAAGCGCTGCGTAATATTTAAAGTACATGATAAGTAAATTTTGCAGGTCCTAGATTACGTTTCTAAGTCTTGAACTAATATTTGTGCCACATAAATTGTTTTGTTATAGAGAATAGAGGTCTTGTTTGTAGCGAATTCTTGATGCCTCAGACGTACTTTTTATGATAATATTATTAACACGCTGTCATTAACTTGTCCTATATGTATTTATGTAATAATTAAATCATACATTAATTGATTATTTAATGATTAATTGATTAAAGTATTTTATGTGAGTAAATAATGTGTTTATTCACTTAATTTTACCGTTAAAGCAGAACGGCAACATATTAGGTCTTTACGTATGAAGTTGCCGTTCTTCAGTATTGGCCATTTCAAATCAAAAAGAAGTTTTGATTGGCTGTGAATTCTAAATTAAAATTAATTTTGTTTTAAAATGACATTCTTTTTACAAAGTCAGTCTTTTGTTTATTGATTAGCTTTGTATTTTTATTACGTTTGAAAATTTTTCGCCATAATGGATACTTTAAAAAATCGTGTAATTATGGAATATGAGTTCCGTCGTGGTATCAACGGGGCACAAACGGCACGTAACATCCACAACGTTTACGGAGAGAACTTTACAAATGAACGCACAAACTGTTATTGGTTTGCCCGGTTCCGTTCTGGAAATTTTGATTTGAAAAATTAACCTCGTGGTCGTCCGGACACTTGGGTCAACAATGATGAATTAAAGGCCGTCGTGGAAGCTGATGACACTCAATCTACAGCTGAGCTAGCAGCTGCTTTTGATATTAACATAATACTATATTGGTCCATTTGAGACAAATTGGCAAGGTAAAAAATCTTGATAGATGTGTGCCCTACGAACTTAACGATCGCCAGCGCAATATACACGTTGTGACCTGCCTCGTGCTGCCCAACAGGCACAGAAATGAAAAAGTTTTGAACCGAATTTTTACGTGCGACGAAAAGTGGATTCTGTTCGACGATCAAAAGCACTCAGCAAGTTGGTTAGATCCTGGTTCAGCACCAAAGCAATGTCCTAAGCGAAAAATGAACAACTCTAGAAAGTTGATGGTCACTGTTTGGTCTAGTGCCGGTTTGATTCATCACAGTTTTTTACCAAACGGCATGAGCATTACTGCAGATGTGTACTGTGAAGAACTAAAGACAATGATGGAGAAGCTCGTACATCTGCAACCAGCTTTGGTCAATCAGTCGTCCCCGCTGCTCCTACACGACAACGCGCGACCCCATACTGCACAACAGACAGTCTCCAAGCTGCAAGAGTTTGGGTTGGAAGCTCTCCCTCATCCACCGTACTCACCAGACCTTGCACCCGACTATTACTTTTTCCAAAATTTGGACAATTTTTTAGCGGGAAAAGAAATCAATTCGCGAGAGGCAGTACAAAATGCCTTTGAAGACTTTGTTGCCTCCCGTCCAGCTGATTTTTACAAGAATAGCTATCAATAAATAACCACTGCGTTGGTAAAGATGCATTGATTACATGGGTGATTACTTGGTATAACAGAAATAAAAAAGTTTGAAAAAAAAATAATTTAACTTATTTCATACAAAACGGCAATTTCATAGGTAAAGACCTATTATATACAAGATTAATACTATACTATACTACTGTATATATATATAGATTATAGCATTTATTTTATATTTATTTCTTTATATTTATTTAATGAGATTAGGTATACCCCCTATGTTATCTTTGTACGCTGCACTATTGAACTAAGTAAGAGCAAATTTAAGAATAAATCAAACGGAACCAATTTATTATAATGGAAAATCATGTTCCATCAGATAGAAATAATCGAATTGATCTCATAATACTTAAAACACTATCAACGACTAGAATGGGAGAATAACAATAAGATTTGATCAAATATATTTCCCTTTGTGTTCCATTCAGGTTATGTGTAACGCGTATACACAACTTCCTCGTTGTTATAGAAGGAAACTAAAACGTACAATAGAGGTTTTATTTCGACCGTTCGAAAAGATATCCCTTCAATATACACTATAATTGTTTCACAGAAAAACATAGGCCAACAAAATATACTCCTTGATAAGAAAAAAAGGCAAACCGTGGAAGGTCCAACCCCTCACAGAGTATCAACGTGATAGATACAGTATCATAACACTACTGTATTTCGGAGACTCAATTACAGGTAATGAAATCCTCAGTGACGCACGTAAACTTGTTGAAGATATCTGTAGATGTTCATGGGCCGCAGTCATTGTTTATTATTAAAAAAAAAAACAATTAGCCAAAAAAGTTGCAGTGTCGTACTAGCAAACGCTGAGTATGTTAATTCTGTACTAAATGTATCGAAGACCTGGGCAAGTGATTTCATTCACCGTTCATATAAACTGCCTGGGGAACAATTGGGCGAGATTGGCTGGGAATAATTTCAAATTACATAAAATCAGCTTAAAGCAGTAACTTGCAGTAACATTAACTTGATATGTTTCGCCTTAAAGTGAAAGAAACTGGTGATCTTGTTGTTACCAGGATTTTAATTTCATCATCATCAACCTTTTTTTTTGTGTGTGAGTATTGCTGTTGGTCCAAAGACCTTTATAGCTTTATCTAATTAGTCTCGCGAGCGGGAGGCCCGCTGAGTAGGCAGACAACGGCGATGCTGCGAAGCTGTCGCGGAGACTGCTGCTGCACCACTGCTGCACTCCGACCCTGTGAACGAAAAACGTCGACGACAACAGCGGGGGGCGATAATACGATCCGAGGGCCCCTCATAAGGAGGTACGAAACCTCGACTCGGATCGCTATCTAAAGGGAGGATAGTCCTCAGGACGTGACGACGTGTATGTATTATTATTCCGTATCGATGATGAATGACGATTATATGGACCACAATTATCACCATCCAGTTATCACTTATAAATATCATAATGTACAGGAAGTCGATATATGCGTGATGAATCTTGATTTATGATCGTGCTTCATTGCAATCCACGTGTAATGTTAACACTAGGTAATTGACTAATTAAAGGCTAAGATGTTATCTTTTTTGAGAGATCTTTTTTAGTGAGAGTAACAAACGAGCACACAGTTCACCTGATGGCAAGTAATTCCAGCGCCCCATGACATTTACATTCATTCTTGATAAGGAATCATAACACAGATGCGTTGTCACTCTTGAGGACTGTGATGGAATGCCTCGTCACCAATAATAAAGACGAAACACAGCAGCATTGTACTGCTATTTTACGCTGGTATTCTGTGAGGGCGAGGTCCTACCCCAGTCGAGCTAACCCATTCATTCTGCAGCTAGAAACAGACTACAGTGTTAGCTCTAACACTGTAAAGGTGCCAAGACTATTGGTACACGGTAGTACGTCGACCTCAGTAGATCCTTTATCCATTTACATTTCGTCGTCAGAATTCGATTTTGAATTCTAAACTTTACTGGACTTCACTTTATTAAAGTTTCAAAGCTACCCATGTGGTTTTCCGTGAGAAAGGCGTTTTGAAATATTAATTGAGCTTAGGGTATTGTGCTACATTACTTATTAATTCGAACAGTATTGGTCTATACTATTAATAAATGGTAATTTAGGTAGAGTTAACAGTTTTAACAATAGATTCATACAGTATTTTTTTCTAACTGCAGCATTAACGGTTCTGCTTGTACGCGGAAAGACCACGCCTTCACGGAACGAAAAAGAATTACAGCATAACGGTGCTATGTTTCGTATGGTGAATGTGTTTGGGTTCCAGCGATCCTTATTATTCGTAACGAGGTATAAGATTGTTTAAAAGCTTGGAAATAACTAAAGTATGACAAGCCATCCTAATGGTATACCTAGTCCGGCCATAAGTTCTGTTACAAATGAAAATGCATTTTTTTTGTTAATGAAGTAATATAATATTATTAAATTTATACCTACATATTTATTAGTCTCCAAAAAAAAAAAATATTCTATTCGAAACGTAGCCCCTTTGGCTTTTATAAAGGCCTTTAATCTGTTTGGCCACGAATCTATGGATTTACTCAATGTTTTCAAGGAAAATTTCGCCACTACTTGCTCCAAAGATTTTTAAGATACTCAATGTCACCGTGTCGTTTAGAGCAGGCCATGTTCTCTAAAACTGACCGTAATTTGAAGTCTAAATGGTTGAGGTCTGGGTTAGATGGGGGCAGTCTTCAACTCTCATAAAGTCCGGAAAGTTTTCAAGCCAGGCTTGGGTAGTTCGTGCCTTGTGACCAAGTGCAGAGTCCTGCTGGAAAGTCCACAGTATATTTTTAAAAAGTGTATTGCTGAGAGGTTTCACAACATGATCCAAGACTGTATCTTGATACACTTTGGGTGAAGTTTTCACTCCTTTTTACAAAAATGTAGTTTTGTGACTCCTTGATAAGACAAGCCTCACCAAACCATCACTGACGAAGGATGATGACCACGTTGTACCTTTCCGACCACTTGAACAGCTTCTTTAGAACTGTGAGCGCACACTTTATCATTTTTCTTATTGTAGTGTTCTTCTATCGTGAAAATTTTTTCATCGGTAAAGAGGATATTTCTGTGCCTTTCCCCTGCGTATCGCGAGGGAAGGCGTTTTGATCGATCCACTCTCTTTAATTGTTAAGATTGATTTAGGGAATGTCGTGTATATCGACGATAAGCACCGAGCTTCAGGTATTGTTTTATAATACGTGACAGAGTCCTAGCGGGAATCTTAATTTCTCGCGATAAGACTTTTGCTTCCTGATGGGGTTTCGACGAATTCTGGCTTTAACAGCATTAACAGCCTTTGTGGTTCTAACAGCACGCAGCCGCCCCGGTTTTTTGGTCTTCGACAGAGGAAGTGTCGTTGTATCTGTTGATAGTACGATATACGAACCAAGCTGATACCAAGCTTTTGTAGTGTCTGGAATACGACCGACGGCTCCATACCCACTTTGTGCAAGGCGATCACTGAAATCCTATTTTCTTTAACACCCCATTCCATATTGTAATTTGATAATGAACACGAAAAAATATGTGAAATGGCGCAAAACTATTTATATATTTTGTTTATTGATAACGAAAAAGAACACAAAAGAATTTTCTAAAAGTTCTTGAAATATTACGAGATGAACATCCGGAATTGCTTCAATATAACACAAACAAAGCGTTCCTTATTCCCGAACTGAACGAGATCTCTTTACAAACAAGAACTCCTGTCCAATAAGGGAAGCAAATTGAATCGGACTGCTTGAAATTTGCTAGATTTAACATTTTCGACTTCCGCTTCTATATAATGTCGTTCACTTTTGTACTTTTATATTTATATTCTATTGGAATGTGTTGTGTTATTTTCTCCTTCTAAACTACTATTTTATGTACTATCGTATTATATGTTTGTAATTTGAATTTTGCGTTCAAATAACACCACGCGTATCACAGAATACCATCTTGAAATGGTAGAATAACAAGACAGCAGGTGTTTAGTCTGATGAGTGTAGTGTCAGGAGACCATTATTACTGGTGACGACACATTCCATCTTAATCCTCGGGGGTAGAATGATTAGGAGGGCATTATGATTCCTGGATTAAAGAGGATGAATGTAAGAGTCAAGGGCCACAGCACTTACCATCAGGTGAGCTGTGTACTCGTGTGTCGATGTCAATAAAATAAAACTATTTTCTTTTTTTGGATTTTTATTTAACGAAATGTTATATCTATACATCGAAGAGTAGCAGAAGGGTTAAATATTTTGTTTTACAAGAATGCTATCAGTGGTATATCATAACTAACATAACTTAACTATTCCAACTAAGTTTCAATACATGTGCTAGGAGATGGTCTACGACAACAGACGCATAGCGGATTCGGATCTACAACCTTAAGTTTTGCACACCGTACTCTAACTACATGACTCCCTTGTAATAAATGTCACGAAAACGGATTACCTCTACTTGAGAAGTTCACGCATAAGTAGAAGCATTAAGATCATATGAAGAAAGGCATACCAAGTTTTTGCCAAGTAATCACTATATTGTTCCAAGTCATGGTTTAATATCTATGAGGATTCGTGTGTTTAGGATCTACTTTTCAAAGAGAAGCGTAATTGCGTCTCAATTAGATATCTGTTCAGTGAAACAGAGGCCGAAAATACGAAAAGAAGGATATAAATTAAATGACATTAAAAAGAGGTTAAAAATTTAAAAATGGCAAACATTTACTTCCTCGTAACGGTATTTTTCTTTAATAATTAAAAAAAATGATTAACAGCATACATGTAAAATACATTATAAAATAGCATATATAACGTTCAGTATGCCAACATTTTAAATATATTTGTTAGAAAATTACAGTATTTAATCGCACTATAAATTTTGACAATTTGTACTACATATACCGAGTATTTTTGTTAACGTCCGTCCCAACCGTTATTTGTACGAATATTAGTAAATGTTACATTTTGTTTTATTCGTTTTCTTGGTGTAGATTGATGGCGTTCAGTCATTAATCAATAAATTAATCAATATATTCTTTATTGTACACCAATTTAAAAAACGGTTGTTGGTTGTACATTTGTGATAAATTTTAATAAAAGGTAAGGATACTTTAAAAAAAAAGATTTGCTTTAGATTTTGCTCTTTTATATTTTTTATTTTCCCTTAAACTAGGGTAACGCACCTGCTAATCCTCCGGTGTTGCGGATGTTCTTAAACAGTTATGATCACTTGACATCAGGTGGACTGTGGGCTTGGCAGACTCCACTTTTCTATTAAATCTTTTTTTTTATTAATTAATTTCTCTGACATGCAAGTTTCCTCGCGATTGTTTCCTTCATCGCCGAGCAAGTGAAAAGTTAACATTTTCAATAACAATTAACATATTGACGCCAATATGGGGAATCTCTCGGTTTGCTTGCATACCGTGAGTTAATAGCGAGTGCTTAGACACACATACAAATACAAAACTATTATTATATTTATTTTATTTTGATTTTGTCTCACGCCTCTCACTTAATTACAAACAACGTTTCAGTATTTTAAAGTTTCTAAGAGAGAGAACACATGGGTTCTTGTACTTCGCTAGTGCTAATTTAAATTTAAATAGAGAATTTAAAGTTAAATAGAGTAATTAGGTGATAACTTTCACAGTTTATTTATAACTTTTCGTTATATAAAATTGTCAAGGTGCCCTTGGTTCTTATAGGGGAATTGCGCCCACGACGTCTAAAACGAAATACCCCTACCGGTAATTAAGTACATATCGGTGAAACATATAATAAGATTAAACATTAACTTTCAAAGTACAATTCACATATATTTCACTTATGATGCGTACTCCGTTTTTAGAAACGTTAAACGCTAACGCATTAGTGATCAATACTAAACGGGAACACGAGCTTTCAAAAGTAAAATCGTACACTGTGGGGGATATAACACTAGTTTTAATTTAACCTGAGCATTCAGACAACCAACATGATAATACAAATAACCCACTCCACGCTTTCGATTCAAACAATACCCCACGGACGACACGCTACGCGCACGATACCCTCCGAAGTATATAAATGCTGTTAGTGATGTAAATGCTGCAAAAGAAGCTGGAATCGGGTTAGTAAGGTTCAAAATAAACGCAATAAAACCCGTAAAAAATGGTTTATCCAAAGTGAAACTATATAAATATATTTAATATATATATATTTTTTTATATATATTTATTTATATATATTTTCACTTATATATAATAAATCATTATGTTAATGTTATATATTATTCTTGAAATAAATCCTGTTGTATTATATTCTATTCTAAGCAATGAAACATGCTACGAGCTGATAATTCTTCCCGAAAATTGTGAATTAACTGATAACTTCATGATTAGTCAGCCAAGCCTCACGGCAGTGGCAACCTATGCAAGTCAGTATCTGAGAGTGGCCTATGTTAAACAGTGGACTAGTGATGGGTTGAAATGATGACGGATAAGTGAACTATTTTTTTTTAATTGTAGTTGGAGAATGAACAAGCAGCTCACCCAATAGTCAGTTACCTCTGCCCATGAACATCCGCAACACCAGAGGAGTCACTAATGAGTTGGCGGCATTTAAGATTAACGTTATTTAGTGTAGGCTCTCTTCTTGAAGGTCCCTAAGTTGTATCGGTTCGGAAATACCGCTGGTGACAGCCGATTCCACAGAGTAGTAGTGCCTGACAGGAAATTTCGCATAAAGCGCACAATGGTGGGTTGCCAACCATCGAGATGATGAGGGTGAAATTTTGAATTATTTCGTGATGTACGTTTAAACTCAACGGCTAAAATTAACCCGAACTACTTCTGAGAGCCCATGGTAAGTTTTGTAAAAGAATACTGCAAGTGAATTACTCCAAGACCGTGGAAAATAACGTCGCTCGATATGTTGAAATTATTATTACTATTATGTAAAAAGTTATTTATTAATTTGTCCCTTACAGATAATACTGCACACATAGTTAATAATATTTTAATTATAATAAAGGTTTAAGTTGATGATATGAAATATAAAAACAAAATCTGTAGAATAGTGATTTTTCTATAAATCCACAGCCACAGACAACAATTGTGGTCTATGCAAATACGAATTTGCATAACAAAATCGTTGATTCACGCCGATCTACATATCCACTAGTGCCAACATGAAACTGTTTTGCGTACATTTTAATTATCGATTGCTTATTCATGTTATTTACTAAGAAGAAATTCACACAATCAATATATTAATTGGGGTAACCTTGAACCTGTGACTAACCCTACGTAGTTTTTACTATTTATGACCTAAATGGATGGTATAAGGCTGATGTGTTCTTCAGAGAAGAGGAGGAGATCCGAAGAATACTGGTTTATTACTGATGATGAGGCATTTCAAATTCGTTTTCAGGGATGACAGCGAATCCGCATTATGATTCATGATGGAGAATTAATATAAATGTCATGATTTTGATCACTTACGATCAGGTGAACTGCGTAAATACATGTATGTAAATACAATAAAAAATAGGAAAAATATAAACAAAAAACCTTTGGTTTTAAACTTATAGTCAGGAAAATATTATAGTATTCTAATTTTATATTTTTGTGTATTACTATTAACAAACAAGCACAGATTTCACCTGATGGCAAATGACTCCTGCGGCCCATGACATCTACATTCATCCTTGACAAGGAATCTTAATGCAGATGCGTTGTCACCCTTGGATAGTGAGATGTAAAGCGGAGACCTTTATTACTGGTGACGAGCACCAGTAATAAATGTCTCCGGATCCTGCACTCATCAGACGAAAAAGCAGCATTATGCTGCTATTTTACGCTGGTATTCTGTGAGGGCGTGGTCCTACCCCGCTCGAGCTTACCCATTCATTCTGCAGCTGGAAACAAACTGCAGCGTCTACCCATATTAATGATAATAATAATAAAGATAATAATACCACTGAACTAAATATTGATAGTTCGCTTTTAATCATTTAGTACGCGAACAAACCGATACCCGGTCATGCTAAATTCAATGAAATTGATTAATTGCAATTATAAGTGATGAACGAATGAGGGGGAATAAAACATCCTACATGTCTATATATCATACAATTATTGTTTGAGTATCAATGTTCTCGTATAATTTGACAAATTCGTGTGTGAGTCAATAAGTGGTCAGCCAATCCAAAGTTGTATCGAAGCGCTCTGTATACATGCATTATTCGGAAACTTTGGTATCGTGATTCACTTGGTGGTTGGCTGTGACATACCAGCGCCGCCACACAGAATCAATTTATTATAATGGAATTTCCCATTATAATAAATTGGATCTGTTTGTATCCATTTTCCATCAATGTTCAACGAAAATATATCATGAAACTTAAAAGATCATCAGCAACTAGAATAGGAAAATAACACTACGATTATGATCAAATATATTTCCTTTGTAGTCATTTCATGTTAGATATATAACGCGTCTACACACTTTTTCTCTTGTAATTGAGGAAAATTTACGATAAAGGAGATTTCATCTCGTTTAACTACTTTGATCTTTCGAAAATATATTCTCTGTTCAATGAATAACGTCTTTATATTGATTCTCTAATACTATTATTCATTGCAATCGCATTCCAAGATAAAATGTAATATTTTAGGAAAATGTATTGTTATTGTTTTCCCCTTCGTTTTTATGTATATGTATGAAACAATGGCTGTTGGAATTAGATTTCTTATAATATTAGGGGTAAGAAACCACCTCATAAGTTATCTGGTGATAAGTGCTCGCCGCGGCCCATGGCATTTAGGTACATCCATCCTCCAAAAGATTCAAGATAAAGGAATTAAAGGTATTGTTATCTTTGTGGACTAAGATGGAATTCAGCATTATCTGTAATAGGTACCTCGTACTCGTACTCGTACACTCACCCTACGAAACATTGTTTCTATTTCATGGTGTTATGGTATGAGGAGGATATGGTCCTACTCAGTCAAGCCAACCCATCCTTGGTGCAACTACACTCCATCACTGTTCACAGTGTTTTTATTTTTATTTATCGATATCTCTAGATACACAACACAATTTTTTGTTACCACAAGGTGTATGATGAATTGATTGATCATCATTTTTTCATTTACGGCCACTTTTTTAAATAATATTATGATATAATTGTAAGATGGCGAAAGATGTTACGGATTCCATGGGCAGTACATCGTACTAACGAGTCCATCTTGAATGAACTTAAAATCAAGGCTAGGCTGTCCATCATATGCCTGGAATATTTCGGTCACATTGCCAGAAAAAACAGTGACAACTTAGAAAAGCTGGTTGTCACAGGAAAAATTAACGGAAGAAGAACCTAGAGGTCGAAGGCCAACACGTTGGTCTGACCAGATCCGCACCACTCTCGGCACATTGGTTAGCAATGCTTTGCACACAGCGGCAGATAGGGGAAAGTGGCGACGGATCACCAACGACAGACTGTTCCCACGAGACGGTCACGACCCTCAGTATTAAGGGAACCGACGCGAGGAGGAGGAGGATGATGTTACTAGAATGTCTTCCGACAATGGCGTGTTAAGCCCAGACAAGTGCAGATGGACGCGTGGAGTAACGATACTCCACGCGTCCATCTGCACTTGTCTGGGTTTGTCTAATTTCGTAATTATTGTTAATCGGGTCTAGGTGCATAGCGTGTACGTCTCGTTTCGCTTAAACATATGCATATGAACTTTCCTTCGATATTTTTACACATGTGATTACATCAGAATCAGGAAAGGGACAACGAGACACTAATCTGTGTTTGCACAAATACTTATGGTACTATAAAATATTCAGTTGATGTCATCTGTCAATAATTAAAATATATGGCCAACCAGGTTGATCTCATTATCATTGAGGTACAAAACCTGTTTAAATAAATCGACACACACAATTAGAATTTAAAATATTAATCGTTGTAAGTCTACACGTGAATCACATTGCATTATACGAACATACAAAATATTGTTACGTTTGGTATTCAGAAACTTTGTATAGATTTATAGTATATTCGGCATATTTAGGTCAAGGTAATAACAGTTTATTACTCTTTTATTAGGTTGACCTGTATGAACGTAGCGGATTCTTTAAATTCTTCCTTTTTATTATTAGATCCGGATGTCTAAATAATTGGAAAATTTGTAGAAGTATTAAGAAGCCATGTCGATACAGTAATTTTTTAACTAAGAGTGTTGTTTTAGTTTATTTATCACCGTCTCAGCCTGCCAATAGTCGACTCCTGAACATTGGACGGGCTTTTCTCATAAATTGCCTCAAGCACGCTTCTGAGCCACCTACTAATTACTGTGGTAGAGCTACACTGCAGTTTTTCTCTTCAAAATTAATGGGTCAGCTCATTCGGGGTATGAGCACGCCCTCACAGAATACCAGCGTAAAATAGCAGCATAATGATTAGTCTGGTGAGTGTAGGTATCCGAAAGCCTTTATTATGTGTGACAAAGCTTTCCACCTCAGTCCGCAAGGGTAAAAACACATCTGCATTATGTTATATCAGGGATGAATGTGGATACATGGGCCACAGTAATGACTTGTCGTTAGTTGAACTGTGTGCTCGTTTGTTAGTCTCATTGTAATAAAAAAAAAGTCTAGTTGCCAGATATATTTTTATTATTATTATATTTGTATACTCTAAATGTAATTAACAAAAAAAAGAAAATTAATTAAATGAAAACCTACACCAACTTCCCGTAATTTGAGGTTTTTAGTCTTGAAAAGAAAATTATTTTTAGTTAAAATGTACCATTTAATAGTGCTATAAAATTTGAACATTCGTAACACCAGTGCACTTTATATATGGGGGCAATATTTTTCTCGTCACAAACGATATCTGTGTCGGCCATTGTTAAATGTACATTTTGTTTAATTTGTTTTCTTGATGTGGACGGATGACCGGTAATGTGGCGTTTGTAATAAATTTTATTGTTATCTTATATCTATATAAACCACGGTATTAACATTAACACGGGAACCAATTTATATGACAAAGCATTTTAATTTCCAATCCATTGTATTGATTACGTAGATTCAGTGATTTTAAATCATTAATATCTAGCTGGTTTTTCGTTATAGTAATGGTCAAGCAAACTCCGTAATTTCGTTTAAACAATATATTTCTACTAAGATTATCATAAAGCTCCTAAGATTTAAAAGCAAATTAAGTTTTATTGATGTTAATAATATGGAGACTATGTGCAAGTACAGAACAAGCCATTTAAGACTACAGAACTGTTCATTTAAGAAAAAAAATGCTAATAAAAATCAATAAACTTCACAGAGAGTTTCTTCTGCCACAGAGGCTTTTTTTAATTTGAATCTCAAAACTCTATCACCATACTTTCAGAAATGGTGATAGAGTTTTCACATTCAAGCAGTGACTAAATATTTTAGAATTTGATTACTAGTTGTTAAAAGGCTATTATATGTCTTAAACTTTATTTAATACTAAATATGTTTGTATACATATACAGAATCCAAACTTCGGTTTACTTTAGCAGTTAAGCAAGCGTGCGAGATAAACTCTTGAACTTTGCTAGTGCGAACTTTGAGCGGATTAGTTTGAATCGAATGTCTACTTCATTGCACATGGTACCGCCACATCGGGTGACACTTGACGATGGGACATACATACATACACACACATATATATATATATATATATATATATATATGTGATAGTAAATGAAAAATTGATATTTTTTTATTACGTAATGCCTACAGGTTATGTAAATCATATCATATTCATCATAATTAAGCTAAGAGTCTGATAGAAGAAATATAGACATTTATATTGACGCCTGAATTGCCTATAAGTCCGAGTACCTGCCTTGCTAATTATTTTATTTTATTTTATGATTTTACAAAATCCACAGCTCTTTAATATATGACAACCCATTCTTAATTAATCTTACAGCCAAAAAACGGATTTACATTATTTACCTGACATTATTTTAACAGACGGCAGAATAAAAACAAACAACTGTTAAAAATTAAAATAAAATGAAATTTGTGATCATCAGTCGATATAAAACTAAGGATGAAATTTAATTTAATTTTGAATTTGTCTTTGTGTTTTTGATTAGATATGTTCATTTGTGTGTATGGTATCCGTGCCTCCTTAAATCATCTGTTTTAAGATATAATTTTTAAATGTATTCCTATTAGTGTGAAAAATATCAATTGAGTGAAACTTATCATTTTAAACTTTATGTAATCGATTAACCATAGAGTTCTGCGTGTAACGTGTAATCGAATACATCATATCCAAGAATCTATTGAGAATCAATATATGTACAATCCTCATAGAATACCAACGAGAAATAGCATCCTAATGCTGTAGTGTTTCGCGTGATGAGTGTGGGGATCCGATAGGTAACGAAGCATTCCTTCATAATACTTATGGGCGACAACGCATATTGAATCTTTATTAAGGATGTATTAGAACGTCATAGGCCGCAATCATGGAGTAAATCAGCTAGTTTATATTAATTAATCAGCTAATAATAATAATTTTTTGAATGTTGTTGGTACCTTGTAAATGTTTTTGTATTAACCTATTAATAGCCCTTACGTGTTAGGCCTGTAGATCCGAGGCCTTGCCGTATGCGACACCATGGCGGGAGAAGTGACTTTACAGCGACGCAAGGATGCCCAAGAGTCTCGTTATTGTGACTCACACCTGGGAGACATTTATTCATATTAAAGAAAAGTGTAGCGAGGTGGTGAGAGCCTGTAGGTATTAAACTTGGGAATGTTGTATATATCTCTCTTGTCCTCGATGCTACATCAACCTTATTCCGAAACAAAATAACGGACGAAATTCGTGGACGACAATTGGGAATTTTTTTATCAATAATTTGTCAATTATAAATTTCATAAAAAATAATAAAATAAATAATAAATTTATGTTATTCGATAACAATAGTACTTATGATACGAGTATATATTATAGTGTTACGGTTTTTGGGTCAAACCACCGTAGCACATAATCGATGACATCATCGAGCACATACCGATATCTACGACCACATGGAGGTATGCGGTCAATGCAAATACGAATTTGCATAACAAAATCGTCGTTTTACAAGTTACAAAACGAACACGCTTTGCGTAAATTTTAATTATCAATTTTTTACTTAATTTAAGGTAACATTTGACTAGAATCCCACCGTAGCAACGCCCTAGTAAGTTTCCAACTATATTATGAATGGGTCGGCTTGACTCGAAGAGTATCAGACTCTCGCAGAATACCAGAATACTAGTCCAATAAATCTGTTGTGTTTTTTAAAAAGAATGCTAGAAGTTCTGTTAATTACTAACATTCCTGTTCACCAATCCAACTAAGCTTAACAGACTTTCGCAGACCGTACCCTAAGTCATTAGGCTATTGACGCTTCAACGTTTTGTTTGATGAGTGAATGGATGTAAAGACCCATTTACTGATAGTTAGGTAATTCATCTCAGCCCACAGAGGCGACCGCGCATGTTCACCTTGCATCTTTGTTGATGATGAGTGAGGAGATGACACGGGTCGCAATGATTACTGAACATCGGATGAACTATTTGCTCGATTATCACTTGTTATTTATCAATGTTATTTAACGTGGGTTATATTCTCATGTATATTTATTACATATGTATGTATATTGGAGATGGGGAAATTTTTGTATGTACAATTTCAGTATACATCCTCCAGAATTTATATTATAAGACAACAAGAGACTGGCCTTTCTTCTCCTCATCTCGAGGTAGACTAGGTTATTTGATCATATCTATTTTATAAATAAGCCCCATGGTAAACCTAACTCGGGCTGATGCAGGTGCTTTCGGAGCGAGGGAGATTCGGTAAATATTAGTGCCGCATAGTCGAATGTGAAAACTGCCATCATTATGGTTGTGATTACTGTATGGTACACTGTTTGAGTTAAACTCTTGCAGTAGTGGGTAACCTTTCGGCCCCGAGAAGTTTCGAGCGGTTGTGGAGTGTGTTATCATCTTCGAAAAAGTAAGTCACATGCCCACGCGGTCGATACTGTGTGTTAAAGAGACTAAAATCATACATATCTGTATTGTTCAAATATCGTGTAAGTATTCCAAAACTCCGATAATTTTAGTATAACAATAAAAAAAATATCTTATAAAATCTAGGAAATCAATTTGAAAGTGTACAATTCACAGGATCTTGACACTCAGTATTCATATGAGCGTGACACTAATAAAATTGTTCCTTCATGTGCTCGTTATCGTGGGTAGTAAAAGTTGGAAGTTTATCGTCAAGGAGACGACAAAATATAAAGTAGGCAACTAACTGAGCTTTTATATGTATCTTTATTATCTAATATTCGACAACGTGAACTACACGGCAAACCATTCTATTCCGACAAGATCATGGTCTTACAAAATAACAGTAGAAATGATAGTAAAAATACAAATTAAGTAACATATTTTATTTATATTTTCGGTGTATTAACAATGATTAACTAATTTTTGGGAGCATTCAGTTATTTAGGAAGCCAATTGTAATTAGTGTCTTAATTATGTATAAAATCATTGATTGATATTGCAAACAATTTAAATATTTCCTTAAATTTTAATATTTTCTTAACACAAGAAAACAGTAGATTTTAATCAACAATTTTTTCAACATAATTCCGAAAGATTATATTGTCGGTTTTATATAACTCTTTTATATAATCTTTTGTCGGGGGCATTGTTTTATTTAATACGATGCCTTTGAATTGAAATCGACAAAAATGCAAAAACTTCATTTAGTTTCGTTTAGTATATTTCCTACAAACTTATATCATTTTAATGGATATCTCCCACTAGTTATATAGTAGGAGATATCCATTAAAATACACTCAGGATTTGATGCAACTATTTAAAAGGTTTGATAAAATTTTTGGTTTTGAAAATATATTACTATTTAAAATTTTCAATAAGAATAATATTTTATATTTTATTCCTGAAACTTCTAAACTTTTTTTGTATATTAAAGGATTTTTTCTTGTATTTATATATAGATATACACATAGAGGTGAAAATGATAGCAGATTTGACAAGATTTTCAATTTTTAATATCTTTCAAAAACTCCACGCAATGCGATATTTTGCATCCTTCCACACTCTTTGGTTACACTGTTTACATTTTTCCTTAAGTTTAAAATTCTATAATTTAGATATTTACGGCTTGACATAATACTTGTGAATATTGGGACTTAATCATGTAGAATATATTGAATAGTGTTTGTGTTTATGTTTTTTGGATGAATGTGTAAATTATTACTGTATATACAGTATATATTATTAAAACTATCTCACCTTGTGGTAGATGTAATGTACGGTGAGGATTTTGGCACGACAGAAGTTTATTAAGAGGAAAATGAGGGAATGAGGTTTTAGTGCTTGGCGGTGTTCATCACAAAAGAGGAAGTAAAATCTTTGACGCGCAAGATGACTTACCACGTTAAGGTGGAACTTCTCTGTACACTTAGTTGTCAGACGGTGGAAATGGTACAGGGGGTATCAGCTCGGTGTATTTCCAGCTCACCGCTCAAACCAGATGCTACTTTACGGCAATGGATCCTCTTTCCCATAGAGGGTGTTGGAGCATAGTTCGCATTTCTCGTGATATTTTTTCATCACCACCCCGCACTTGGTAAAATTTCATACTTTTAATTCCATTGTAGCCCCTTACAGTAGCGCACGATAGACGACGATGAAGAATTGTAAAATATTTAACAGCAAGAAAACCATTTTATTACTACACTGAAACACTTTTAGCAATGTTGTGGACAAAATTGATTTATAGCTGTGTAAGGTTTTTTTTAAAGAATGCTAGCAGTGTTATTAACATTACTAACGGCTCAAAATAAGCTTAATGCCACGAGCATTCGAGAGCACACGAGATATATGATTCGCGAGAATAGACCAATATAGCCTATATCTTTATATATGCATGAGGTTATTGACTTTTATTTCACTTTAAAAATATTACTCATACCACGGAGAGCGAGCGCGGGGACAACGAGAATAAGCAACTACATTTTATACACTCGGGCGATATTAACTTACCGAGTTTACCCTCGCGACTTGAAAACTAGACATTTTAAGCGTTGAATACGTTTCAGGTTTGACAGTGATTTGTTTCCAGGTGTTTTGTTCTCGTTGAATATTTGTAGGAGTGATTTAATTTCTTGTGATATTTATTAGACGTTATGTCTATTTTTTGTATAGAGGGTGACAAACCAGCACATAGTTCACCAGCGTGTAATAGCTGGCATAATGCTGTGAGTGTTTCATCTGGTGAGTGTAGAAACTTTAAGAAGTTGATAAGAGGTTCAAGTTCAAGACTCAGTCCTCAGTAGAGACAATGACAATGATTCCTAATAGAGGATGAATGTGGGTGTCATTGGCCTCAAGAATCACTTACCATCAGCTGTACGGTGTCTATTTTTCCCCCCTAAATACACTTAAAAAAATATCTTTTTAATTCATAGTAATAGTTATTCTTGTGACGTATTATATAAATTATAAATCTATACCGGAGAGTAATAGATTAATCGATTAAATTTGTTTTCCTGTTTGAACGTATACCGGTTCCAATATGCGGTTCATTTAATTTGCAATATTAAACTTATTAAAAATGCTTTTAGCCGTAAAGTGTTCGCTTTATATACAATAGCTTGCTAAGGTAAGACTTTGTCTACTTTAGTAAGTATGTTAGTACACGCTCTCACAGAATAACGGTTTCAAAAGCAAAGAAACCCAGTTACAGTTACTAAGACATACTGCAATATTGGTAAGAAAGACCACGCTCTCAAAGAATACCAGCGTCATACAGCAATTTAAAGCTGTACTGTGTTTCGTACGGTGAGTGCACGTACATAAGGGGATCTGTTCATAGGTAACATGCCATTCCATTACATCTCTAAGGAGTGATAGCACATGTGTATTTTGAGTCTTTGTTGAGGATGGATGAAGATAACATGGGATGTAGTTATCAGTTACCATCAGATGAACTGGGTCCTGTGTCGTCAGTCACCTTATTTAAAAAGAAAATCTTGTTTATCTAATACAGATCATCGGGCCGTATTCTCAGTGTCAGAGTGCAGGTCTGAAAAAAACGAAAAACTATCATCGCAATTTATTGGAAGCTTATATATATGCCTAATGGGAAGCTTTCCATAAGGTATATATTAAAGAGATCCAACTTTGTTACTATGAGTCCAAACATCCTGTCAAATCCATTGCATGGTGTTATTTACAGATGCCAACTTTATGCACAAACTTAAAACATATTGCCGGGTCACTATAATAACTATTTTCATCTCTGTAGGATTTCTAATGGCTTCGATAAGTAAAGGCTATTTATAATACCATGGTCAGTAACCATTATGTGACTTTCTCATTTTCTTATATATTTTTCTCCAAAAATATGGCTATAAAAAATGATACCTTTATCTCGAAACTTTAGGCATTTGCATTTTTTGTGATAAAATTTATTCTATTCTATTAGCATCAACATTAATATTTTGACCCAACAATAGAAGTAAAAGCTCTGCACGAAGAAATTTTTCAAGCTTTCAAAAATAACAACAAAGTATATAAATTACCTGTCAAATATGGGAAGGAATCTCACCAAGGCTTGAATGATAAAAAATTCCATTCAACTTAAAATCATAAAATACGTAATTGTATATATTTTTTAACTTATTTGATAACAATATTTGATTACTAGATTAGTGTAGTTTTTCTATTATTTGTTCTCGTTAGTTGACATATGGCAAAGTCAGCAATCAAAGAAATTTTGCGCCCAATGCAAATACAAATTTGTATAACAAAATCATTGTTTCATTCCCGATTTATCAACATTTTATCTCAACGCAAAATATTAAAATTTAAAATTCCATACAAAATTCCACTTCAACCGTGAAGGTGTTGGTTTTTGTTAGTAGAGATTTTTAAATTAATTATTTAAAGAATTTTTTCCTTTGTTTGCCCGTCTATAATTATAATTACAATTAACGAAAAGTTTATTATGTTAGCTAACAAATTTAGAGATAGGATGCAATTACGGAGATTTATCGCTATTAGATACTAGATAAAATAATGAAACCAGATCGTAATATTGAAGTCAGAAGGATAAATACAGTAGCTCCAAGTCTTCGTGAAAACCACTTTAACAAGACACGTATTATATATTTGTCACCTAAATCGATTCAATTGTAAGAAAATTTTAATTAAATTGTGTTAAAAAATTATAATGACTTACTCGAAAATAAATATGATAATCTACATACCTTTAGTAATATAAATATATGGTATTCATACAATATATATACATACAAACACACAAAATATATGAAGCTTTTGCGTGAATATTCCTAGTTTATTTCTAGCTTTTATTTTTTATACTGTTTTCTAATGTTATACGAGTAATAATGTATGCTATGGAAGAATGGATTCTCCTAACGCATGATTTTTATACTTAAAATATTTTATGGATACCTCATTCCTAGGTATATTGTAATATGATTAATCGCAGTGATGCTCAAACACTGTGCCGCGGCACTTATGTGTGCTGGCAAATTTTGGAAATGTATATAGATATTCTTATGTAAAATCTTATGTATTCATATTGTTAATTTGTAATTAATCTCATGATAAACGTAGTGTTGTTTTTGTAGAACATATCATTTTATTTTACATTCAAAACTATTATCATAAACTACGCAGTGTATTGCAGGTAAGTAAACAATTTTTAAATTTATCTTTTTCTCTGTGTGCCGTAAAATTAGGAAATCGTTAAAAGTGTGTCGCAACAAAAGAAGGTTTATAATCATTGATTTATAGGAAAAACAATTTTTAATTTAAATTTAAAAAGATAAATTCTATGGTACGTGTAACAATGCTTTTATCGTTGTAAAAGAAAAACTCATATTATATTTCACGAGAGTAGGGCAGCGGCATCGCGGAAACAACTAGCATAAATAACACGATTTATACTCTCAGGAAATATTAACTAACTGAATATGACCCCACAACATGGAACTAAGCAGTTTTAAGTGTTGACATTTGTAGTACCTAACTTATATCTACGACCTGGTTTATTAGAAGTTACTTTACGAGCTGTAGATTTTATTATCAAAATGAAGAATTTTGGCTAAGCTATTGACGCCATATTTACTAACTATATGGATCGAGCATTCATTTCCGCAACCGATTCTCCTGTAAACCAGGATCCCCCGCGGCGTGCAATGTGAAAAACAATGCACGGAGTAGTCCAAGCAACACGGTAAATTTTTACGGGAATGTTTCTGAACTGTTATCACTTTAGTGAAACAAAAATTATTTAACACACGGAAATTTGTCCTCATTGCCATGAGGTCTGGATTAATAATCTAATATGATATTGCGAACTCTCATAGAGTGATAGTGACAGAATGATATTAGCCCCCTTATTAATTAATCCATGTAAGGCATATGTGAAAAGAACGAATGTGTATTCAGAAGTAGTATCAACGATATTGGAAAAATATCAAAACTCGAATAACACTAAATTGTAAAGTAACAAAATATGGTTTTGGCAACTTAGTAGTTAGTGACGCTTTTAATTTAATAACATTTTTAATACTTATGTTATTGCTAAATAACTGATATCTTTATAAGTAATTATTACTAAGCATAGCTTTTCTCTTAAGAGCGAGTGTAAGAGCAAAGTCTGTAGCATATCCCGTAGAAAGTATTTTTTTACATTTCATTCATTTTTTGCGGATATCTTTTGTCTACAAAATATTCTTTTTATTTTTCAGCACTTGACGAATTGAATGGGTTTATTTTAAAGTGCCAGGTTTTGAACATTGTTCACTCGCATATTTTAAAATTGAAAGCTAGCTCGGAGTCCGGATTCTTAAAATCCACCATCCGTCACCTGTTGTATAATAATTAATAGAGAAACAAAAACAATGTAATAAATCTAATAAAGTTATGATCTAATGGTTTTTGACACAACATAAGTGCTGTTATATAGATGTTTATTGTCACTTGTGAGGAAATTAAAGCTGTGTTTCTAAATTAACTAGCTGCAGCCATATTGTGCGATATAATCTACTGCGGTGAAACCTCGAATAGTGCAAGTACTCTAGGTCGTAAAGTAAAAGTAAGTTTTTTTATAGACTAACTGATGAAGTAATGATATTAATACATAGTAAAATCAGGTACAATTAAGAAAATAGACAAATAAATAAATGAAAAACAAGTAAGACCAGCTGTTGCTGACCAGATTAGGTACTGTTGTAACTTTAGGTAACCTTGATCTTGCGTGAAGCCTACACAAGGGAAGTGGCGGTCCCCATTTTATAAGCTGTAATAAAAAATAACAACATTTCATGAAGAAAAGGAAAAAGATAAACAAGATGACAAGATGAAGTTATAGTGTATTAAACCGGTTTAAAAATGAAAAAACATGATTGAAAATATTTTAAATTTAACTCATTTGAATTTACTGTGGTAGTTGTGTTCCGAATAAGTTATCAATCATCATTATCCCTTTTTAATTCCATGTACATAATTCCATATGTATAATACATCTTTGATATTGATTTAAAATTATGCCGTGCTTTAAGATTTCTAATTGTTTAATTAATACTTAAAACTAAAAATAAAACTTTTAGGTCAATATAAAAATTATAGTATTTCAAGGTGGTAGAGACACTAGAGAATGGACCTGATATATCGTGAAAGACCACGCCCTCAAAGAATACAAGCACTAATACCAGAATAACTAAATAGCAAAACCCCAGTAATTGACAACGAGGTATTCCAGCTCGGGCCTCAGGAGTGACAACGTACTTGAATAGTATTATCTTGAATCTTTGTTGAGGATGTATTTTTATTTTAACTGACTCTCCTTTCCTTATCTAATAAGGATAAGATCATCCCGAAGCAATGCTAACAATGCACAACCAAGTCGATTGACACTCAGTATATACAGAGTCTCGAGATGTGATGGGATTTAAAGCAAAACCAATATTTGTAGCAAACACAAAACGCTGATATTTTAGTTAATTCTAGATCTACTGTGAATAGTTCGTATTACTCTCTCTGACTCTGATCATTTGAATTAAATTTTATTCTAAATTAAAAATTTTTTAGTCATTGAAACGAATGTTTTTTTACAGATGAATAAGAAGGTTTCGCACTTGAATGGAAAGGAAGCAGCAAAATCCTTTTGTATTGTTTTGTGTCTCTATAAAAATATGCTTTTATTTCGCTTCACCGATTTGTTTTTATAATCTTACGGATTTAATTTGTGACAAAATCAGTCGTCTTGCTGTCGACCTTCGCTGACCCTACATGTTCAATTTATATTAATGTTATGTCACAGGTAATAACTCCAAGCAGTTTAGTTAATGTTATGTCACAGGCAATAACTCCAAGCAGTTTAGTTAATGTACTCAATCTGTATCAATACTGATATTGATATTAATCTGCATGATAAACTCACACAATAATCGGGAATCAGTAGTCAACCAAAGGTATGTTTCATGACATCGCATGTTCATTCAATTGATAACGGAAGTAATAAGTTTAATAGCTGACAATATGGACCCGTGACTTCGTGCATAGTATCTTAGTATTGAAATCTCAGAAGTCGATTTCTAGACGAGGTTCATATTTGTATAACAAAAATGTTGTAATGCTAATATTTCATTTGGTCTCTGATAATGATGCCGTTCCATTTTAGTCTTCACGGGAAACAACGCATGTGCATCTTGAATCTTTATTGAAGATAGATGTATGTTATTTGTCAATCATAGTTTTGGAATCTTTTCGTGTATGAAATTACAAATTATCACAAAAAGAAAACCCTTCGTATTCAACGAATAAATTACTTAAATGTTAAAATAAAGCGTAGGAATATGTAAAATAAAGTGGAACAAATATCCTTTTACATTAAGGCATGACGAAATTACTACATATTTCTAATAATATTTAACACGTTTTGTCTTAACTTTATAGATAGAGAACATTAAAGAAATAAAATAATCATAAAATATATGATGACTTTTCATAGGAGAAAAATTAGAGACAAAGTTTTGAGGAGCCCTTTTTACTTTTTTATGCCAGTAGATGAACCTCACTTGAATATTCAATGTGGTTGAATAAACTGAACATAGTTTTGTGAACATTCCTCTTGTTATTCCTAAAGCGAATTGGAAATCCAAGCGATGGGGAAAATTTGCTATATCCTCGTATGTCATCTAATATTCTCCTATTTTTTTAAGGATTTAAATCACACACTGTAACATGGTTCACTTTATGGTAAATTATTCGTTCGGCCTACATCTACATCTATATTTTTTTATAATATTACTCGTGACAAACGATTACACTGTTAAACTTATGCTTCATATTATGTGTGGTGTTGGCGATGGTCACTCCAAGTTCCTTGGATTGCCATGAGAACCAATGAGTCTATACTTCACCACACGGCTCTCCACAATCTGCCAAAAAAGAGTCCTAGAGGTTCTTCGGAATCATTACATGGTCTTCAGAGCACTGTCTTCAGAAGCGGAGTGCTAAGGGAGGGTGCCTACAAGATGGTATGACACAATAAAAAGGCGGTGGGCGATCAACTTGTAAATTAACACTGTCAATGGAGACTGATTGTTCGTGGTCACGATCCCCAGCAGTGATGGAACGAGGAAGAAGAAGACATAATAGTAAGTGGTGACGGCGGCCAATGATATCCAAATCCATCTCAAACTAAAATTCCAGTTGCATATGCGTTGCGTAATTGCATCCGGGATCCATTCACGCGCCATACGAAACACAGCTGTGTAATGCATAGTCTAGCTGGGGAACAGGTCGACTCGACTATTTCCTCACAGAACACACGTTGGTAACGTAAAATAACAGCATACCGCTATTTTTGGATATAGTAAGTGTATTATAACTGGGATCCGGTGACCCAGCTACTCGCCTACCTACCGAGGTATTCCATCTCAGTCAACGGCGGTGACTTTTGCATCATAAATATTTGTGGATAGATATTGTTTGTGCGTTACAGCTATACTTAACAATGGGGTGAACTGTATGCTGGTTTATTGTGTTTGCTAGATTCTATCTGCAGAAACACACACATATACTTTTAAAAATAATTCTGGATGAAATATACGTGTAGCTACGTTAACTGTTTTATAGCTAAATGTATTTATATATATTTTTTTAAATAATATATATTTTTTTAGATATCATTTCATTAAACTACAATAAATAACATGACTTTATACACTCGAGTAATATTAACGTACTGAATTTGCTTCAACCACATGAAAGCTAAGCTTTTTAAGCGTAGACTTATACGACGTGTTACATACAGTGTGTTGGTTCTTAAACTTTTGTTCATGTTATTAGTATATCTAAATAAGAGCTATTAAAGTTCTTGACTTACACCTGTATTGCATAAATCAGTATTTTCTACCATTTTAGGTTACCCTATTTATAATACTTAATGTTTTTCTGTGCGTGTGTGTAGTATGTCCAGTAAGGGTTGATTTTCTGCTAAGCTTAATTCAGTACACAAAAGTGGCAGATATCGTACCGCATTCAAATAGTAAGCATATATTTTTACATTTATTTTTATACTTAATTATTCTACTTTCTTCACTGGCCCAACGATCCAAAGTGTATCTTGGCCTCCGACGTGAGTACTCGTTATTGTTTTCTTGTTCATAGAAAAAAGGGTAACAAACGCGCGCACAGTCCACCTGATGTTTCGTGATTACTGCAACCCATGACATCTACATCCATGTTCTACAAAGACTCAAGATAAACAAGCGCAGTCCCACAAAAAGCAAAGGTCTGAAATGGAATGCCTTGTTACCCTTTATTGGGTTACCAGATCCCTACACTTCTCATACGAAACACAGCACAGCTTATGCTGCTGTTTCATGATAGTATCCTATGAGGGTGTGGTACTTCTTCTTTTCTTCTTCTCTACCACAGTTTTTGGCGATTCCCCACAACCCATTTAGTCTAAGCTTCCGTAGGTTCAAGTTCACCACATCGTCTCATCTGTCTGGGCGACGGTCTGAACATCAACTATTAGTTGACCCTGATAAGCTTTCTTAACACCGCGTTTTTCTATCTGGCTCTAGGTGAATCAGCTAGTGGCTTTATGTCGCTTTCCAGAGTTCCTCGAATCCTTTTTTTCTTTCAAGGATAATACTTGTTGTAAGGAGTGTGTACATGGTAATTTGTAATTTCTTCTCGCTTCCTGTTTTTAGGGGCGGAACATATAATGCTTGTAAACCACTACAATGACTGTTATTAAGTTTCCCAAATTTTACGAATCAAACAGTACAATTATGATTGTACTGTTTCTTCTTCGTGCTTTCAAAACTCTGATGGCAATCCATCGAAACAAGGGACTTGTTTAAATGTGTTTCCATTTCGGGATATAACAAAAGTATCCACTTGTTCATTTCTAAATTAAGCTTTTATTTCTTTGTGCAATTAATTAAGTGAAATATGTTGGAGCTTTTATGTTATACAATATGAAATTGAAAAAAACCATAACTACTAGAATCGTCTACGTTAGGAGATCGTGCTGTAGACGGAAGGTTAATAACATTTTAAGGTTCTTGTCACGTATTGAATAAAGTATAAACTTAATTATTTGCACTGGAGAATAGAAGAAAAATATTTTTTTTTCCAAAATGAACGTATAGTGGTTCCATTATTCCAGGAATTAATTTTCAACAAATTTAATGTAACTTGTTAGAAATTATTCAAGTCGTAAATTGATTCCTTTGGAGACTAACTTGGTAAAATCAGTCTTACTATCTTTAGATTAAACAAATCCTGGGAAATGGTTGTACTCGGTATATTCGCGTATTTGCCCCTAAGGATGGAAACCATACGTGATAAACTTCATTGCAATCTTCATATATTTTATATAGTGGTAGAATATGAATGGTATCAGCTCGACCAGACTCAGACCACTTCCTCACAGAATTCCAGCGAAAAATCGCAGCATAATGCTGCTGTGTTTCGTCGGGTGAGTGTAGGGATCCGGAGACCCTTATTACTGGTGACGAGGCATTCCATCTCAGTTCTCAAGGGTGATTATCTCATTATGATTCCGTGGCAAGGATGAGTGTAAATGTCATGGGCCACAGGAATCACTTACCATCAGGTCGACTGTGTGTCCGTTTGTTACTTCAAAAAATAATAAAAATATTGATGATAATGCGGTTATATTTTATATTCGGACAATAGCACCAATTTTACTTCAACAGCCAAAGCTTTTTTTATAATATTAGTGGCAACGAACAAGCTCGCAATTTAGCTGATGATAAGAATAAACCAAACTGCACTCTTATTTAACAATAGTCCTATTAATATAGCATAGAATAACATAGGCAAATAAACGTTTCCACAGATTAAAACAACTTGTAACAGACAACATGTAGTCACAAATAGTAAATAAACTAAAAAATTAGATACGTTATTTATACAAACTATGTTTATGTATGTGTGTATGTGCGTGTGTGTGATTGTATGGGCGTTATTATATATTAATATAAACTTAATAATTTACTAATATTACTTGTATAATTTTCGACACCAAGGAAGATCAAAAGGTATTGATCCAAGCATTTCTGCAGAATCAATCCGTCCAATTAATATATCATAAAGTGTCTAATACACCGCCGTCTCTGCTCAAGTGTTATTAAATTGTTTTATTTACTGATGATGTATGATGTTTTGGTAAGAACTAATCATCAACGTAAATCTATTGAATTAGTTGATTCATACTACATATTTTTATCTCAACTTGATCGTACGTCGCTCAGTAAGCACTTTGAAGTTTAAATTGTGAAGTTCCAACTTTGGCCGGATTAGTCCAAACACCTTGTTAAATCCTATGCATGCCATTATTTGGAAGCACTTTTTTTATTGTAAAACTATAAACATACAATCACGATGATAAACTACGATTATGCTCTTAGTTCGGTCTTTTTTTATTAGTGGAATAATTTCTAATCATTATTATTATATACATCCCTTTTCATCATCAGGAATTATTTGCCATCAGTGGAACTATGTGCTCAAGATCTCAATACAATATAAAAAAAGAATCAGAGTATTAACAGTACTGTTTCAATATTTTTTTTATTATATTATGGGTGACTGTCGAGTCTTGAAAGTAAAGCTTAAGGTATTTATATAAATTTATTAATATTATATATCCAAAGTGTATATTATATGAGTTTTTTGTATTTAGTATGTTACATATATATATATATAAATATATATATATATATATATATAATTATATATATATATATATAAATATATATATATATATATATATATATATATATATATATATATATGCAACATATTTTAATCTAAAACACCTTTGTGCTATAGATTCGAAAATAAATATGATAAATAAATATTATAAAGTAGCTTGTAGAACCGACAGCCGATGGGGAAGAGAGATTCTTAAGTGGCCACCACCTAGAATTGGCAATCACGGTGCAGGACGACCCCCCAATGGAGCGACGACTTTTGCAAGTTTGCCGGAAATCGATGAACGCAGATTTTTTTATTACACTGAGATTAAAAAACGAGCAAACAGTTCATCTGATGGCAAATTAATCCCACGGCCCATGACATCTACATTCATCCTCGACAAGGAATCATAATGCAGATTCATTGTCATCCTTGAGGACTGAGATGGAACGTCTCGTCAACAGTAATAAATGTCTCCGGATCCTACACTCACCAGACGAAACACCAGCAACATTATGCTGCTATTTTACGCTGGCATTCTGTGAGGGCGTGGCCCTTCCCCTGTCGAGCTGCTAGCTAGAAACAAACTGCAGTGTAGCTCTACCACTATAAAATGCAGATGGCTCAGGATCGTGCTTTGTGGCAACTCGAGGCCTGTTTCCTGCAGTGAATTGATAGGCTGTGATGAGGATTTAAGAAGTACAAAAATAAAAGTTATTTAGTTTTAAATTGATTTACTAATCGTAATCCTATTATATCCTTAATATAATTGGACAAGCTTTTATAAAGCTTGCACCAACAAACTGCCACAGCCTTTTCATATTGTTTTCATAAGACAAGCTAAGCAAACAAAACTTGTGTACGCTTATATTACACGAATGACGTCACTGTCGGGCATAAAAAAGAGGGACAAGAAATCAACTATATAGTATTATAAATACTATGGCATCCTTTATTGACTTTTACAGTTAACCTGGGATGGAAGGCATTTGGCAGTGTCTTTATTGTACGTTTCTTTTTCCTTGTTTGTCTTTTCTATTGTTCTGCTAGTATTGTTATAAATATATATTAATATCTATATTTATATATACCTAGTACATAAGTTTTGTTAGAATTGGAAATGCATTTATTCTTAATGAAGTAATGTAATATTTTTAAATGTTATACCTACAGGTTTATTAGTCAGTCAGCAAAAAATTAAAAAATATTCTATTCGAAATAGCCACCTTTGACTTTTATACAGGCCTATAATCTGTTTGGCCACGAATCTATGGATTTACGCAATGTTTCCAAGGGAAATTTAGCCACTGCTTGCTCCAAAGATTCTTTAAGAGACTCAATGTCACCGTGTCGTTGGCAGGCCATGTCCTCTAAAACTGACCATAATTTGAAGTTTAAGAGTTGAAGTCTGGGATAGATGAGGGCCAGTCTTCAGCTCTTATAAAGTCCGGAACGTTGATTTCAAGCCAGGCAGATCCAAGACTGTATCTTGATACACTTTGGCTGAAGTTTTCACTCTTTTTCACAAAAATGTAGTTTTGTGACTCCTTGATAAGACGCCCCACCAAACCATCACTGACGCAGGATGATGACCAAGTTGTACCTTTCCGACCACTTGAGCAGCTTCTTTAGAACTGTGAGCGTACACTATATCATTTTTCTTATTGTAGTGTTCTTCAATCGAAATTTTTTCATCGATAAAGAGGCTCCATACCCACTTTGTGCAAGGCGATCACTGCAATTCTATTTTCTTTAACACTCAAAAAATAACACACTAAAAACTATGTGAAATGGCGCAAAAACGAAAGAAGTTTTTAAAATAATATACGTGTTCCAAATTCAAAATAATTAAAAAGTTGAAAAAAAGAAGTTTTTATGTAACAGTATTTATGACCAGACTAGTTAAATATGTACGAAAAGAAGAGAGCGAGAAAGTCACTTGCTATTTTTGTATATAATTTTATTTTTATTTATGGTCCTATGTAATAATCAATGAAAGCAAGGTGCAAGCACCAATGAAATCGTTAATCTCAATTTTACATGCTGATTTACCACTTGCTCAGCGTTGAAGGAAGACATCGTGAGGAAACCTGAATGTCTAAGAAATAGCAATAAAAAAATATTTCGAAGACATGTGAAGTCCGCTGATCTGCAGTGTAGCCGCTATGCTCTAACATCCTTTCTAGAGAGGAGGCCTATGTCCAGCGGTGAGGATTATATATATATATATATATATATATATATATATATATATATATATATATATATGTATATATATATATATGTATATATATATAGAGTATATAGGTATATATAATTGAATAGTGTAGCACAGTATTAGTTACTTAGTTATTTAATTTTTATTTTTTTAATTTATGAGTTAATAATTAGAATCGCTATAAATAAAAGAATATCTACAAAAAAAAAATCTTATCATACTGTGTGTATATATACATATATCTATTTGTATTTAGTGTGTGTTTGTTCAGGATATATATTAAATGTCGTATCCTTATGATATACATTATACTTGGTAAATAATTGTACCAACCGACTCGATATTTATAACACGAATGAAAAATGCGACTAAAGTCAGGGGATCTTTGGATTCAAAAGAAGCATTAAAGCGATTAAACAGTTGGGCTGTTTTTTTTTCTATAATTTCTCCGCGGTTGATGGCATACGGCAGAGGCAACCACAAAGGGGAGTTTGCGGGCAATGCAAATACAAATTTGCATAACAAAATCGTCGTTTCATGCCCGATTTCCATATCCACAAGTTCAAACATAAAACCGGTTTGCGTGAAAATATTTCATGGTATTTATTTGTGAATAGCAATATATCAATTCCAAATATCCGGCGTTTTTTTTTATATATATATATTTTTAAATGAATGTTTAATTACTACATGTGTGATACTTTACTTTTGTTTTGTCGCTGGTGAAAAAAGGGAGAACTCGCATTGGGCAACTTCGGAGATATATTCCTAACGTGATTTAGTGTTCTACATATTATTGCATATACTTAGGGCTTGACGAACACATGACATAGCTCTACAAGAACTTGGAAGGATATGGTGACATATTCTAGGGTTATGTGAATTCCGAAGAGAGGTCGAGACTGTAAGTGTACTTCCGAGATTCCGGATGAGAGAATACTATCAGAGAACTTCTTTTACAGCGTTATGGAAGCAGCCTGTGTGTCGACCGGAGCGACTCCCTTTTAATTAACTGAGAGGTATACGCAGCCAATGAAGTAGAGAATTGTTTACTGATCTCTCACTATACCACGTAGGCCCACTACAAAGTTATCATGGAATACAAAATTATAGCAAATCGATAGCATGATCCTATTATTTTAGTAGCGGAGACCGTAGAGGGAGACCTCTTCGACTGTCTAAAGAATGGATCTTTTGATATATTCCTTCTACCAAATAAATAACTAAAAATAAGCTTTGGAAGTCGGTATTCCATAATTTCATTCGTTTTACTATATCAATGTATTAATTAAATAGAAAGAATAATTTAAACATTGCACCAAAATATTGTTAAGTGCCGTGTTTTATCTGATTCTATTTTTCTGATTATTTTATAAAAAGACAACGTAGTTAAAAGTTTGGCTACGGGTAGTTTAAAGCTTCGCTACTAAATGGCAAGACTGTTGTACAATTGTTTGACTAATCGCAAGTTCATAAACTACGTAACTATTTTCCATAATGCACTTGTGTAGAAATTAATGTTCTGTTTAGAAATTAACTTCCTGCGGCCATATCGTGCGGTCGATTCAATCTGCTGCGGAGAATACGTGGCTCATATAAATGCTTTTAGTCGTAAAGTAAACGTTTTATAGACCGGTGGAGTTTAAGTTTTAGTGTATTAGAACTTCCTTGCACAATTAATAATTTGATCGCATCCAAGATTCAGCGTTCTATAGCCTAGTGAGTATTGAATCGCTAGGTTACTGGGTTCGATCTTGTGACTCAAATATTTTCTAGATTTTTTGCGTATTTTATTTTGCAATGTTTTGTTATATCATCATTGTCGCAGCCATAGTCAACTGCTGAACATAGCTTCCCCCGTAGATACCAAGCACGATCTGATTGAGTCATCGGCATCCATCAATTACACGCAAACATGGATAGGTTTTTTTTTATCGCTTGTGGCCACTGTTAGTCCGAGAGCTTTAACTGCTTCACCGGTTTTAAAGGTGGCCGAGCGCTTAGGTCACTCAGCCGAGACCTTTATTAATGGGTAACCAGCACAAGGGTTCCCGAGATGGAGCCTCGGCTTGGACCGTTACCCTGAGCGCGATAGTGACTGACTCGAGGGTGCCCGAGAGGGTCGAACCTTAACTCGGTCAGTTACTTCTGACGGATTAAGGATTGGACTTGGATAGGTCGTCGCTCAAATGGTGGTTCTTCCCACAGTGCTACTACCTGTCCATGATTACCGTTTAAGAACCTTTCTTCTCCATCGTTCATCGGTTCTACGAGCCATATGGATTAGCTCATTGTCACTTCAGCTAGCTGATCTTTTGAGCTATGTTGGTTACCGTCATTCACAAAAACCGGGCATAGCCTAAACAACAGCTCGCTCAGAGACTCTCAGCTTTCTCATGCGGCCAGCAGTGAAGTACCATGTCTCTACCGTAAGTTATCGCTGTCAACATGCACTGGTTAAAGATTTTCCTTTTTAGAGTTTGAAGGATGTTGGACTAGATGGTGTGTCGCAGTTTCGTTAATTACCTTCCCTAATTTAAGTCCTTTTTTTGCATAAAAAATTTGAACTAGGATGATCGCTGTTCAGAAAATATTAAACAAGCAATGTTGAATCGTGACTGCATTCGGCCAACGTATGATAATCGGGGGTCCACGAAAATTTACGTTACGTTATTAATGTTTAATTTTAATTATATTATGACTGTTATTATATTACAATGTAAAATGATAAAAATAATAATAAATAGCGTAATCATTACATTATTGGATTAATACAAGACAAAAAAATACTACCTTTCTTTTACTATTTTTCTTTTTATTTTTACCACTCAGAATGGGGAGTTTTCTAAATGAAATAAGTTAGAATTGATTGGTTCCTTGTGATTGGCCAACTTTACTTTTTTTACATGCACTCACAGCACAATCTATTAATTAATTAATTAACCAATCAATTCTCATGTTTTTTTCGAAAACTATTATTTGTGGTTGGAACTCAGCTGCAACGCAAATTTCCATAGTAAGATCTAATTTTCAAATTTTTTGTCGAGTTTTGGGAACATCGTAGAGTTGTAGCTGCAGGGGTCCACCGGAACCAGCTAGAATTTGAGAGTGATATATGAGATAAAAAGGCGGAGAATCTCCGGTTTAAATAATCTATATATAATAAGATAGTATAGGTGTAAAATCCAATGGAATCATTAGGTCTCACAAAGCCTATTAGAAGTACTACTTATTATGTAAGATAGCTTATAAGGAAATAAAGTTTATTATTATTATTAATCAAATTTTGGGCTAAAATCGATAACGAATTCTTAGGTTATCGATTGGTTGTTGTAATCAGATGATGATGATGCTATTAATTTATCCCTAATGGGAAAGGCAAAGGACTTTAGTCCATACAGCCAGGTCTTGATAGATGATGGTTGGTCTGAAACTTGTTGTAATCAGAATTTGAGCTCTATTATTGTTTGTTTCTTTACTTCAACATATATTTGGTTGGTGAGTTTGAATTTATGTGAATATATGTATGTACCTACATTGCTTTACTGTTCGGTTGAACGAGTTTTATAGATTACTAAATCGATTATATTAGTAATTGAGCTTTTGTTGTTCTACTTATAATTACAAAGGCAATCAATCTCAACCCTCAGGCGTGACACATGTGTATCTTGAATGATTTTTTTGTTGAGGCTGGATTTAGATGTGATTGGCCGCTGTCATCTCTTACCATCTGGTGAGCCGTGTGCTCGTTAATCAGCGCTTATTTTATAAATAAACAGTTATAGTTAAATATCAGCGTGCTTTATCAGTGGTAGAGCTACACTGCAGTTTGTTTTTAGCTGCAGAATGAATGGGTCAGCTCTACTGGGGTAGGACCACGCCCTCACAGAATACCAGCGTAAAATAGCACTATAATGTTGCTGTGTTTCATCTGGTGAGTGCAGGGATCCGGAGAACTTTATTACTGGTGACGAGGCATTCCATCTCAGTCATCAGGGGTGACAACGCATCTGCATTATGATTCCTTGTCATGGATGAATGTAGATGTCATATATATGATGTATCATGTAAATATTTATATGATTTATTTAAGCGTTAATAGCCTAATACTTTAGGGTACGGTTCTGTGAAACTTTGTAATCGCAGTTTCGAATCCGCCCTTAGAACATTGCCGAGAAACATCCTCTAGAATTTAAGCTTAGTTGCGATGTTCAACGAGAAATTACAGCTCTTTATTTTTGAATTCTATTGTTTCAATAAAACAAAATACGTAAAAACAACTTGAGACCAGTTTCACTAAAGCATATTTGATTTAAAGTCAGGGAGAATATTCCGCCGTGGGCATGCAAAAATATTTACAAACGTCGAGTGGTGTTACACGATTTTAAATCTTAATCCCTTGCGGTAACTCTTAAATTTACTAAACTCTTCGAGGCTAAAGCTACTGATGTTTTTATCGACACTGCGTCATATAAGTTATCTATTAGTTGAGTACGAGGCTTCTAGGAAGCTTTTAGCGCTGATTTATTGTGTCAATAAGTTTGCTTTAATATTGCGTTGCCTCTGTATTTTATAATATATACGCCAACGACGTGAGTCTACTATATGTATGTTACTCCATAACCGTATTTTGTTCATGTAATAGCAGTTGGATGGTATTATTATTATTCCTAAATTGGTGTTATTTTTTTATTGAATTGAGGGCAATGGTGATCGAAACCTAAATGCGCTGTCCCTCAAGTAATCACCACACGAAGAACAGCAACGTTACGTAGCTACTTCATATGTGAGAGCGTGGTCCGTCGTCGAGGTGACTTATTCATGCCGTATTTATAAACAAACAGTGGCTCTGTTTTTAGTGGAACTGTTTTTTAATAAAACATATTCCATGTGTATTAAGAAATGCTCTCTCTCCCTCTCTTTCTTTAAATATAAGAGAAAGAGAGGGAGCATTTTTTAATTTAATTAATTTATGTCTAGTTAGGCGCCCCCTACACGTACAATTTTGCACAATATTTTATTGTGAAATATTATTGTATCCAAAGGTTCTTTGAAAACCTCCTTGGAATCCAAACGTTCAATAATATTCACTCAATAAAATTAAAAAACCATTTTCATCAATATTTTCATGCGAGCAACATGTTTGACGACGAAGTTTTTAACTCTTCCTTTTTTGCTTGTGGAAACATCTATTTATATTTGGCTACCAATGTATCATAAGCCATATTTCTTTCCCCGGTTATGATAAAGCTTATTTTTCTTTTCCCGGTTATGATAAAGCTTATTTTTTATTTGCCACAAAACTTGTAAATCTCTATACAATTCGATACACTCAAGTAAAAACTCTCTTTCTTTATCGTTCACTGTATTCTTCCTCGTCATTTTGCTCGATTTTAATACACGACCTAACCTACACTACACCGTGACTGACCGATAGCGACCTTTTCGCACAGCGAAATGAAAAACATTGCGCAATATTAAACCTAAACGGTGCAATAAAAAATATTGCACAATAAAATTTAAACTCGCTCAAACTTTTGTTCAATCGTTACGCAATGTTTCAATACTAGCCCAGTACGTTGAATAATATTGTACAGTTTAAAATTTTACAATTGAGGCGCCTTAAACAAAAAAGTAAATATAACGGTGATAGAATCAAGCGCTAGCATGAGAAATATAGTGTATATATAGGTAAATCATAAACAATAATCATTAAATAGAGTAAGTTATTTGTAAAAGAAATATGAGATAATGAATAATTATTATTTATATAATATTTATTTATTTATTCCTTATTTGCACAAGAATAACAAACAATGTACAAAAAGGAGGGGTCAGTGCCGAAAGGAATTCTCTTTGGGGTTAGCAAAGAACATATTGTGGGTGCAAGAAAAAAACTTAATTTATTTTAAAGAGTAAATAAATGTAATAAATAATATATTCATAGAAATAATATACACAATAATTCAAGTTACCAGAACTTTACACACATATAGACTATATATTTTTCACACATAAATATATAAATATATGTACATACTTATTGTCTAATATATGATAACATAATGTCAAAATAATACACACTATATTTAAAGTTTGTTAAAAGTTGTGAAACGATAAGTTTGTATAATACGAAATGAAATCATTCGGTTCTTTTCCAATCGCCTCGTACGGTTCATATAGACCCGAGGTTCCCAGACTTTTACTCATAGACCACATTCAAAATTTAGCTGATTCCAGTGACCCCTACAGGTACATTTCTACCATATTACCAAAACTCGACAAAAAATGTGAAGATTAGATCTCACTATGGAAATTTGCGTTGCGGCCGAGTTCCAACCACGAATTAATAGTTTTCGAAAAAAAAAACAGTGAAAATTGATTGGCTAATTAATTAATTGATTGATTGATTCAAATTTTTACAAGTTTTTAGATTTTAAACCTTGATGTATAGAAGCAGGAATCAGAAATATTGTATTGTATTAATTGTGAAGAAGGAAAAAGGAGTTAACACATTATTGTTCAGTTGACAGATTAGAGAGCACAAGCTGGAGGTTTCTTGTGGAAAGTTCGAACGCAATATCTCAGTCTCATGGTGACGATACATTTGCATTATGATTCCTCATCGAGATTGAGTGTAAGAGCTATGGACAGCGGGAAATTACATAGGGCAGGTTTGTCACACTCGGTATAATAAAAAAAAACAGTACCAAAATGAATTAAGTAACCTTGAGACCTCAAAATCACGAAAAATAGTATCTATCAACGATAACTTTTATCATGATACGCATAGTACAAAAAGTTTTTAATTTTTTTATTACATTGAGAGAAACAAACGGGCTCACAGTTCACCTGATGGTAAGTTGCGTTTTCACTCTTGAGAGCTGAGATGGAATGCCTTGTCTCCGGATCCTTACATTCATCAGATGAAACACAACAACATTATGATGCTATTTGACAGTGGTATTCTGTGAGGCCGTGGTCTGGTCGAACTGACCCATTCATTCTGTTCTTAGAAACAAACTGCAGCGTAGCAACACATGCAAATTTAATAATAATAATAATAACATTTCAAGCTCAAATATTATGGTCATAATTTTGTTAGTAAGACTCTTAATAACTACATATATTAGTAACAATACATATATGTAGATATTTTCGTTCCTAAAATGCTACATACAATTATTCCCCGCCACATGCAGCCTTAGGCAGTGATTGACATACTTAAAATCTAGTGTACAGGCAATCATTTCCAGAATGGTGTTAGGGCTGGCTCGCACCCTGCGCACCAGGGATGCGCATATTTTCGCCATCGTGTTATAAAAGCAATCGACGCGCGCTTCAGCATACACCTCTGATATAATGAATTAATAAGACTACTTACGAGTACTTGATGCTCATACTTAAATGAAATAAATATAATGAAGAACTTGCGAATTAGTAGCATTACACTCCCATGGTATGTGTAGGAATTCTGGCACTCAATTACGGGTGACGAGGTAACATCCCTTATCAGTCTTTAGGAGTGACAATGCATCGTGAATCTTTGTTGGATGGATGTAGATGTCATGGACAATCATCACTTACTATCAAATGAACTGTGCGCTCTTTTCATATCCCTAACATTTTGTAAAAAAAATAATTAATTCCGAAAAATGCGTTGATTTTCTATCTCGAAATATCCAGAAGAAAATTTTGCGACAAACCCTTCGGTTAAGATTTTTTTATTCCAACAGATGATATCGAACCGAACTTCATACGAATGTTCAATGTAATTGAATTGGTGAAAACAGAGTTTGGTGAATTGGAACTGAGTTTTATTGGTAAAGTGAAATATATTTAAATTATGCAAATTTATATCTTAACGTATACCTATATACGTAACGTACTTTCTTTTTTTATAGAAGAACTACATGTCTGACTACCTACAATTTATTATTATAACTTCTGTTCAGGGATTATCAGTCCTAATCAACCTTCCAACCCCAATTCATTGATTTCAATAAAACTGGATGCATCGTGTAAACTTTGTTTCATTACATATTGAAACATTAAATGATGCAAATTTATATCTTAACGTATACCTATATACGTAACGTACTTTCTTTTTTTTATAGAAGAACTAGATGTCTGACTACCTACAATTGATTTGATTATAACTTCTGTTCAGGGATTATCAGTCCTAATCAACCTTCCAACCCCAATTCATTGATTTCAATAAAACTGGATGCATCGTGTAAACTTTGTTTCATTACATATTGAAACATTAAATGATGCAACAGTATCGATTGTGATATCTTATCATATACATCTTTCTTTTTTATTGGAGAATAACTCAATATTTATTTATGGTACACGCGCATCTTATGTTTAATCTGAAGTTCGAGTAGACCCGTTTATCCTGTAGCAAGAAAATAGCTTGAGAAAAAAAACGTGAGCTGCTGTGAGCTTTATTTACTTTTTTTGTTATATAATAGGTCGTAAGCAACTCACCTGATCGTAAGTGATTACCGTCGCTCATGAACATCACTAACGCAATACGGTCTTTAGGAAAGGTGTAGGCTCTTATCTTGAAGAACCCTAAATCGTATCAGCTATACATTGGTTCTACTTATACATCATTCATGTCTAACAATGCTATACGAAACACAGTAGCACTATGCTGCTACCTTACGCTGTTATTCTCTAAATGCTGGTCGTCCCCTGATGGAACCGACCAATACAAGTAGCATAGCACCCATAACAAAAACATCTTTTATCCTGATCCACAATTTATTTGTTTTATAGTTGGAGTCAATTGCAAGTTTTTGGTTTGGTTTCAGGATGACCACGTACAACGGAGAGATGACCTGTGTCATTTTGGAGGAAGTCGATGATGTGTTCATCAGTGAATTGATGATGATCAACGAACGTGGCAATCGATGACATTACCATGATCAGCTCGCCGGATGATAAGTTATCACCACCGCCCATGAACATTCTCATCTTCAGAGGAAGAAAGAAAGTTTTTAAGAATGCAATGCCTTGAGAAAAGGCTCTTCTCGACGGTCCCCAGGTCATATCGTTTCAGAAATACCGTGTGAGAATATTTTCTTATGATGAAATGTTCAATTATTGTTAAAACCATCTAAGTTTTATTTAGCTCCCGGAATTTCCAGTACGGTTAACGTTACACATTTCCTCTTAAGTATTTCCTGTTTGCTCAATGGCTCTCAAAACGAGCTTGTGGGTGCTTACAGTCTACGTTAGGTGTTCAAGTTCTATACAATTTACGCGATACTAAATGTAATCGAAAGGGCTATTTCTGTTTAAGTTAATTATTTGTTTAGAAAAAGGAGTATTTTATTTATTTTATTTGTGACAAGTTCTATCTGACGGTAAGTGATTCTTGCGACCAATGATATCCACATTCAACCACGATAAGGAATCATAATGCAGATGCGTCAAACCTGAGGACTAAAGTAGAATGCCTCGTCATTCCGGATTCTCTACACTCACCAAATGGAACACCGTAGCGTAATGCTGTTATTTTACACCGGTAGTCTGTGAGGGCGTGGTTCTTCATCAGCCCCGCTGATTCATTTATGCCGTATTTAGATAAAAACTACAGCAAATTAAGCAAGTTCTACATTATATTTTCTTCATTTAAGTATTAGCATCAAGTACTCGTAAGTAGTAAGTAGTTTTATTGATTACGTTTTATATTATGAGTATTATAATAAATGTTATCGAAGGTGACAGAACCAATATGAAGCTATAAACTGACTGTATGTTTCGTGTTTTTCTAAATTCATTTTGGTACAATAAAAAGTACTGAGTGTGACAAACGAGCACATTTCATCCCATTTCAATTCCTCCTGCCCATGTCTCTTATATTTATTCTCGATAATGAACCATAATGCAGATGCGTTTATTCCTCGAGGACTAAGACATTGCTTTGGAATCTTTTTCCGTTTAGAGCCGATGAGGAAGTGTTTCTGTTTATCTGAATTCTATAGGCCCGTCACGAAGCTTGAGGCTGGTAGGGATTGCAGACATGACTATAGGGGTAAATTATTATTACTATTATTATTAACTATTGGTCGTATAAAAAGCTTTTAGTGAAAATAATGGCCAATTGGGCTAAGAACAAAATTCTTATCTGTGAGACCGTATCCTTTGCTCCCCGTCAATTGAGAGAACCACTTTCAATAAATTACTACTTCGATATTGTGTTGTACATATTGAATTTATCTTTGTGAATTTCTGAGCAGCTTTTCTAAAGTTAACTGAGAAATCAGGTTCCTTACTTAGGTAAAATTAAATATACTGGAGGTGATTTTATTCACATTTTTACTTAACGCCTGAATCCTGAAAATTCAAACTATTGCATGAATCGAAGCTGTCCTTATTTTTAACAGAGACCTTCAGAGAAATCCATGACAACTTAATTTGAAATTAAATTGAATCAAGTAAAAGAACAAACAAAATCAATTTTATAATTAATGTTGCAGCCACACTGCAGCAGTCCGTAATACCATCGAATATCGAATATAATCGTAACAATAAGTTCATTTGTATCAACTTAAACATAAACACCGGAAAGAATGTAAGCTTAACAAATATTAGCAAGATTCTAAATTAAGAAGAAATATTAGACGAGAAAAGAGTTCAGGACTCAGCTTGGGCATCACCCAAGACACTATCGCTGATATTCTGCCCTGGACTACTATAGCTTTACATAAAGAAACACGGTAAAACTGAATATAATAAACAAGGAAAATTAAGGAAAGTTTTCATAATTATATTAGAAACAGGTAGTCCAACTACCTACAAGAGGTTAGATTATACCAAAGCTGTCGATTGCTGCTTAAAAAGCCATCTGAGACATTTTTGTCTAGAATCTATATGGGATCTTCTTTCATGAATCGGAGGAGGCAGATCGTTCCAGAATTTTGACGCAGCAAATTTAAAGAAACCTCGGGTTTCGACCAGAGTATACCGCGGCAAAAACAGGAGAAGAGCACGAGATTCTAATTTATTGCAACCCAGCTTTGGTGACAAGTAAAGCGAATGTGGGCCGCAGTTAATCGTCAGGTGAACTGAGTGCTCTTTTGTTAATTTATTGTAAAAAAATCATCATAACCCATTATACTACAATTAATTCCGAAGCATGACCTTGATGCTATGGAAAATATCAACTATGACGATTAATATGAAATGTGTTGTCACTAGTAATAAGGTCTCCCGTTACTTTCTTTCACCAGTCGAAACACAGTAGCTTTAAGAACGAGTGATCCTGCTTATGTTGGGGATGCTGCAGCAGTCAAAGACAAAGGATAGCAATTTTTCATTATTTTGTTTATTAACTCTGGATTAAAAATTCCAACACCATATTAAATTTAATGAATCGATTTTTATTACTTCATTACCCAAATATTACACAATATCCGCGTCATCCTATGCAATAATGGTACAAATAAATTCCGCCCTTATTACATTAACCGTCGAAATTTCGTAACTGAAAATGACAGCGTTAAGCGCTCCGGCGAACACGAAACGTGTCAAAATATATAAGTATAAAAATTAAGGTGGTGTGCAACCACAATCTCCCTATACACTAGGAGAAGCCTGTTACGAAATAACGTCTTCGGGACTACAGTAGTGTGTGAAAGGGTTCCCGTAGTTACGTGGTACAGGTGTAGAGGAGTTTTACCCGAATCGTTATGGCCACTGCGTTTTAGTCCTGGGTTCTGTTGTGTCCTCGATTCCTGCAGAACCTGCAGCCCCCCCACCCCCACTCTTGCTGCAGAGTACTGCAATGGAACAGGGAAGGAACCGATGCCATTTTATGCTGCTATTTTGTGGGGTCGTGTTTATTACCTGGTTAATATCACCCATTCATGCTGCCACTGAAAACAAACTGTAGTGTGGCTTCAAATCAAAACTACTCCTGGTCATGGGAATTAACTCAACACTACTTACTGGCGGACTTCCCACGTCTTTGAATTATATTTATTTTTTATTAAGTTCTTTTATTTGCAATTTTTTCAATTTTTTTTTCAAATTTCAATTTTTTTTTACGATGTTTTCCTTTACTGCCAAGCTCTAAAAAATTAACAATGTCCTCGATGAAGTGAATGGCAATACCGAGCAAGGAGCTCGCGTACCGTTAATGAAAAGCCAGGTTACAGACGCTGAGCGTGCTTCCGTTAAAGTAGTCACACACAAAATTTTTTTCAAAACTTTATAGCTAAAATGTATAATTAATAGAAAAAATATCAAAAAATGTTCGAAGAAAATTTCAAAGCATGTAACAATTTCACTTCTTTTTATCAGGGTTGTAATTTATTGAAAGTGGTTTTTCCAATTGATAGGGAGCTAAAGGATACTCAATAGCTTCAGATAAGCATTTTGCCCTAGTAGAAATGGCGTCGATTTCCACTAAAAGCTTTTATACGACCGACAAAAACACATGCCTATAGACTTGAGTGATTGAAATGTCAAATCAGAACTTTTAGAATAAAATAAAAATATCATAGTTGGCACGAATGTAATATAAAATAGGAATATATATTAACTGTAACCAAGAAAGATGGCAAGAGCTATTCACCTAGGATATTTCACCTGGCACCTACGTTCTTCTGTTACGTTTAAAGCAAATCGGTTACCGATTACAGAATGCTGGACATAAATGTTAGGTATGATTTCATAGATTCATGATTACCATTAAAAATTAAATTAAAAATTATTTATAAAAAATATGTTGCATTTATTTTGTTTTTATTTTTAAGCTTTACTTTTACTATTTCCATGCTTCTTCATATAAGATTATTTAGTTAACTATTGTATATGGTTTATTTTTTTTGTATATAATAGCCTAGTTAATTTCCTTATTATATTTGATTTAAATACTTATGAAAACTTTGCTAGTAAATTGGAGTATTTTAAGTTTGAATGATGCTACATGTTTTCTTCTACTATTAATAAGTAAAGAAATATGAAATTGCACCTTTTTAGGGTTACCAATTCTCAATTCTCGCGGCGAAAACCATTTACCACCAACAAGAAAGAAGAAGAAAAGTTGAAGAACGATCCGGAAAAGCTCGAGAAGGTATTTATTATCATGCCAAATGACGCAAATGTTTCTTTGCAAAAAAACATTTATTTATATAGATACCAGCCGATTTGCCTACAATCCCACGTGGCATTAAGTGTTTTAATTTTTATCTCCGACGTATAGATTTTTCCTATATCTATATATGTTCTTAATTTATAAACATGAACAATCATTACTGACAGCCATCGATACTGAGGCGAGACTGTAGGTTACTGCGTAAACCTTCTCCTAGCGTAGTAAAACTTAGCAGGATTACTAAACGGTTAAGTTATTCATGTAGTTAGTACTAACCCTAATGAGTGTAGTTGCTGGCATTATTTTTTTGTTAATTATTTCTTTTAATAGTAGAGATAGTAAGAGAATCACACTATATCCTGTTGAAAATACGACAACCGATAAAATATTATAACATTTCATAGAATCGATTTTAGATTTGCATAAAATTTCATCATTTATGAAAGCTGTGCATGAAATGAGAACCTGCTTGAATGCTGATGAACCAAATGGAAATTGGGGATTACACGGGTGACCGACTGATTTAAATTTAGGTTGACTCCAGTTACGTACAAACTCGTTTGGGAAACAATATTTTACATTTCTTAATTTGAATAAATTTAGCTTCCTTGTGTTTATTTTTTATTTATTTATTTTCCTTGTATTAATTTTTGTTTTGTAGTTTTATTAGTTACATTGATTTATACATTATACAACTGCTCAAAAGAGCGATTACATAATATATTCATTAAGAACCGCTTTCTATTTTATCAAATTTTATTGATTCTCACTTCCAATTTTTTTTTAGCAAAGGAATCAATGAACTACCTATATTATATAATATAAAATTGCGAAAGTGTATACATAATAATGTTATATTTTTAGATTGATTAAATATATAATTTCATAAAAATAAAGTATTTTTACTTTTTCCATATAATACGCTAATTTCATATGGGGTTACTAATATAATATTAAGAGTTTTAGTAGCATTATTTTAATGCCTTATGTACTTTTGTGGTTGTATCTAAGAAAATAAATGTTTTTATTTCTTTCTTTTTTGGAAATAATATTGAAAGTATGCAGATAAAAGAAAAAAATATAAAGATCATAGAGACAGAAAAAAAGTATAAAAGTATACAGTCGAATATTTTCAATTCAGTCGGTGACTTCACGCGTTGTGCGCTTAAAATCCTTTGGAGTGGCAGTGCTCTTGTCATTCACACCAATCTAATACCTGTTGTAAATGTATATATACATGCTCGTACATGTATGAATAGTTATTGCGTGTAAAATTTTATAATAAGTTCAATCACCTATGATTATATTTAAATTAAAAAAGAAACAAAACCATTCCTTCAAAATGTTGATCAAACAAAACGTTGCCGAAACAGCAAAATTAGAGTTCCTTGAGACGTCATTGTACCTAATCATAAGCTGAAAGGAATTAGTTATGATCGCCTATTTTGTATTCCATGAATATTTCGACATCAAAATCTAGCCCGAAAGCTGAAAGAATTTCTAATAACTCAAAATTTGGTTATCAATTTTTTTTTAACTACTGCTGGCAAATGAGCACAACGTTCGCCTGATTGTAAGTAATGACTGCGGCTCATGAGATCTACAAAGTATCAACAAAGTTTCAGGGTCATGTGCAATGTAACCATATTTATAATCCCGGATCACTGACCTCACCACACGAATAAAAAGCGTTACACTACTATTTTCGCAATGGTGTTCTGTGATGACGTAATCCTTTCCCAGTCGAGCTGACCTATTCGATTGTTGCTGTTAGAAACTCTTGCATAAATATTTATTATTTTCTATTATTTACTAACTATTCCAACTATTTACTATTTTCTCCCATTTACTAACTATTTTAACTATTTACTATTTTCTACCATTTACTTACTATTTTAACTATTTACTATTTTCTACCATTTACTTACTATTTTAACTATTTACTATTTTCTACTATTTACTAACTAACTATTATAACTATTTAAACCATTTCCTACTCATTACAAACTATTTAAAATTACTTACCATTCCAAAGTGTGTTAAGATGACCCTTGATGACATAATATGGTATCTTAACGTTAAACTGGTGCAAGTTCGGAGCCATCACAAAAAAAATCAAAAAAAGACTTTTAGAAAATTTTAACAACAAATTCCATTCCATGCGCATACCGACGGAGGGAAACAGATCGTATCTAACTTGCATATCAAAATAAAATAAAAATTTCAAAACATGTGTATATTGCCAATCCGCAGTGGCACTGCGTGACTTATTACGTTCTTTATTTGGAAGCTTGTGCCAAGAAATTGACCTTACATAATACTTGTATATATCACCAAATGCCAAATATGGTCTACGAATATTGACGTTGTAAGTTCGAATCCACCATGCGAGTATTGTCAAGAATCGTTTCCTGAAGAATTTAACCTGCTAAGTCCTGCCTGTTAACCATTCCAACTGGGTTAACGGAATTGTAGTAAAACTCATACCATACCATTTACCTCATACCATTAGTAGCGTTCTCAGAAAAACATTGTTGATTCACGTTAATTTAGGTGCCATGTGTAAAAAAACTTGATTACTGTCACTGTACGTATGTAGAGTGGTATATGTAGAGGTAAATTTCTATTCATCTGTTATATTTTAATATTAAATAAAGCACATAAAATACTAACCATTATTCTGGCCATTACGGCATTAACTGCCGGAAATCGGTTGCTAAAATGGCCTCGTTAAGCGTCCTGGCAAACGCATATACTGCATAAAAACTGATTTAAGTAGTTATCCTACCAGTGAAAAGTTATGTTAAAAATAATTATTATTTAAAAAAAATACGATATTTTTGATTTTTAATACTAATGTCTGCTTTTCTGCAATAATATTTCCTAAATAAATGGCATTTAGGAAATATTACTGCAGACGATTATATTTCTAGTTATTGCAAGATGATTTCAATTCCAGGCGATTTCAGTTCAAATATCGTATATCACGACAGGTTTAAATATTTCATCGTCATCATCTCGATGGTTGACAATCAACCACTGTGCGTTTACACGCAATTTTCTGTGAGTGTCATGGGCCACAGGATTAATTTACTATATACACATTATATCTGTATTCTCATTTGTGATCCTTAATACAATATAAAAATGCAATTCCTAGAAATATGATAAAAATCGTTGATAAATAAAAAATCAGAGATAACGATGTAATCAATACTACATAAGTAATTGCTTTGGGGATCAGTTATAAATTCGATACGGTGGATGGCCCGGAGCGTCGTGGATCAGATTTTTATGATTAAAGAGCCACTGGCTTATTTCGAATATGTGAAATTCTAAATAAACAGGCAACATCTAATAAGTAACAATTGATCTTATAAAAAACTGACATGTATCCTTGATTAATCTCAGTCCGATTTGGTACAAAATTGCACAAATCCGAGCAGTTAATAACGTCAAAGAATAAACATTAATTATATATTCCAATAAATTACTATCTGCCATTGTCTAAATAGATAGCAATCGCTCTGGATAATACAGTCTGATATATTCTCTATCGTTTATTTTCAGTATCGATTGAATAACAAATATCAGTGCAAAAAACAGTGACTCTTTTAGTAAGTCCTCCTTTTATGTATCTATTGCAAGCTTGCACCTTGAGTAGATCACTCTTAACATACAATTTTAAATTCACGCTTTAGTTTCTTCATAAGAATTGTTAATTTTACTATTTAAATATTGTAGAAGTCTGATAGGTACATAATCGTATCTATAGAACTTTAACAGAGGTAGAGCTACGCTGCAGTTTAGTTCTAGCCGCAGAATAAATTGGTAAGTTTGACCTGGGAAGGACTACGCCCTTACAGAAGACCAGCGCAAAATAACAGCATTAAGGTTCCGTGTTTCGTCTAGTGAGTAAATACTCGTATATTTGTAGAACCTTACTGACAACTGACAAGGGATTCCATCTTCGTCTTTAAGGGTAACCAAGCATCTCTGTTATGGTTCCTTATCAAGGGTGAATGTGTCTCATGGTCCGCAGGAATCACTGTAATTCTCAATGCAATAATTTTTTTTTACCATATTATGTTGAAATTCTTTTACAGATTCCATTCGCTTTAGATTCAGATGGTTTGATGTTATGTTTATCTAATGTGGTAGTACTGTTGTAAGAAGACAGTTGTTTTATAGTGGTAAACCTACACTGCAGTTTGTTTCTAGTTACAAAATGAATGGGTCAGCTCGACCGGGGTAGGACCACACCCTCACAGAATTACAACGTAAAATGGCTAATAATGCTGCTGTGTTTTGTCTGGTGAGTGCAGGGATCTGGAGACCTTTATTACTGGTGACGAGGCATTCCATCACAGTCCTCAAGGGTGACAATGCATCTGCATTATGATTCCTTGTCAAGATTTAATTTAGATATCATGGACCGTAGGAATACCTTACCATTAGGTGTATTCGTTAGTTACTCTTAATATAATAAAAAATTAAAAGACAAATTAAAATTAAACAATAATAAAATGTTACCATTGCCTTTTCAATGAAGGGTCAATAGCCTAATGGTTTAGGTTACGGTCTGCGAAACTTAAGGTCGTAGGTTCGAATCCGCCATTCGATTATTGTCATTAACCATCTCCTAGCACAAGCATTTTCAGCTTAGTTGGAATAGTTAACCGGAATATTAGTAATCTTAATAGCATTGCTAATGTTACCTGTAAAAAAAAGTTTATTTTTATAATTTCACCGTAAACGCAGTGACGTTACTTTAAAAATGGTCATAAATCCATCTTGCATAATTAGTGCTACTCCAATATTTAATTATCTATTTCATCCTGTTGATGAGCTTGCACCGAAATAAAATATTAATTTTACCGTTCATATCCAACACTTTGTAAAATATGTAGTAACTTTTATGTATTTTTAATGTATTTACATTAATACGTTTTTTATTATCAAGGATAAATGATCACACAGTTCGTAAAATATTTGTTGTTTGTACTTTATTTGCCCTTTTGCTTGAACGTTGCTTGTGTACAATAAACGTAAACATTTCTGAATTATGCCTAAATTTATTAATTGCTGTATTCTTTTATTTTTCTTAATTTATTAAATGATGAAAGAAGTTGCGGCTGATAAAGAAATATATACAGTGTATATTTTGTTAAAACTTGATATTTTGTTAATAGGAAGCTAAATGTAAATATTTTTACTTATTAACTTTAAAAAATATATTTTTATAATTACGAAATCAACGAAAACAACAAGAAACAAAAAAAGCATGAAATTAATAAACAATTACGCTTAATTAATTTTTGAGCTATCAAAATTATTTGTGATTTTGAAGACAATAGCATATATAGTTTCCGAGTGATATCATTCCGCATGAACACATTGAAAAAATAATGTTCTTTAGATTTGGGAAGAAGCTAATAGGGAAGTCAAAATCCTATCAAAACAATTTATAATATTTATTCTTCTTTCGGTATAAAGATTTATCAAGTTATCTAGTAAGTTAAAGACACTTAGAGATATTTCAATTATTATAACTTGTCTAGACTTAAAAGATAAAGTTGAGATCACAAGTTATATGAATACAAATAGCTTCGTCTAATAAGTAACTGAACTTTCAAATGTTTATAAAATTGCTCATCCATATGAATTGTTAAATTTGCCATTTAAATGTTGTTGAAGTGTAAGATATTAAATAAGTACATTATTAATATAGGTACATAAGCGTCACTGTAGAATTTTAACATAGGTAGAGCTACGCTGCAGTTAAGTTGCCAGCTGCAGAATAAATGGGACAGCTTGACCGGGGAAGAGCCACGCTCTCACAGAATACCAGCATGAATTAGCAGCATAATGCTGCTGTGTTTCGTCTGGTGAGTGTAGAGACCCAGACACCTTTATCACTGGTGACAAGGCATTCCATATCAGTCCTCAAGGAGGATAACGCATCTGCATTATGATTCCTTGTCAAGGATGAATGTAGTTGTCATGGGACGCAGGAATCACTTACCATTAGGTGAACTGTGTGCTAGTTTGTTACTCTAATTATAATAACAGGTTTCTAGGTGCAGAATGAACCAGCCATCCCAGGTGGCCTGAGGAGACCTTGCCTACACATTACCTGGGTCACACTGGAAGTCTTTAGAAAATAAAAAACGGCTCAATGTAGAAAGTTGCCGATACTTTTATTTTATCTCGAAGTAGTTTCTGTTCCTTATATGCATCTTCGCATTCGATGGAACCGCTGTTAAAAGCAGTGGGCCCATTCTTCCTTAGTGGTCTCTTCTATGGAATTTTCGAACGCACTCATCGCAGGGCTCGTGAAGAGAATACCTAGAAGTTTATCTTTTGTTCTTGGGAATAAATAAAAGTCGCAAGGCACCAGGTCAGGAATATATTGCAGATGACTGATTATCTCGACACATGCCCTATTTAAATATTTAATTGTTGTTGTTGTTCGTTTTGTGGAGTGCGCTAAAGCGTTATAGCGGTGAAGGAGGATCCTGCTACGAAGGCGTTGCTGTCAAATATTTTCCAAGACAACAGGCAAACCACAATTAAGGTACCAGTCTGCAGTACCTTTCCTTCCATCTTCCAGCACAATTGCCACGAAATGCCAATTCCGACCAAGGAACGAGGCAGTCATCTATTTTCCTTGACTTTTTCCTTTCTCTGCCGTATTTGGTCGATCCTCAAAAGGAAACACCCACTGAGCAGATTGTCTTTAATTGGTTCGGGTACTGGGGACCTAATTACAAGTAAGGAGGCATTCCGTCTCAGTCCTCAGGGATGAAAATGTATGACATGACACTTTGTTGTAGATGGATGCATAAATAATGGGCCGTAATCAGCAGATCAACTGTGTTCTAATTTCCCAACACAATTATTAAAATAAAGCTCATTTAATAGCGCAATATCTGAAGTCAAGTTGCGAAAGAACACTTCTAGAAAAAGTCTGACGTTTAGAAAATCGGTCGAAGGAAATTGGCACGGGCATTGGCATTTACATTCGTTCTCTCTTGCGCTTGACAAGGTCTTCTTCGTTTCGTTGTCCGTTGGAAACATAGATGTGCCTGCAGTGAATGTCACTTTCGATTTGATATCGAAAACTTTAAAGACAGCAGATAGCTTGCTCTAAAGAAGGAAGGCGGTAAACAAAGCACGTATAACATAAGCTTATTTGCACAAGTTTGTGGCATATTGGCAACCTCTTTCTTATGGATGGGTCAAGAGTATTACGTGGAGTGCTAAGTGAACGTACAAACTGGTACTGGTCAGGAACAAGCAGTTCACGGCTATGTTCGAAATAAAAACTGGATACTCGACTCAATGTGCTGTTAAGACAAGTACAGGTAATAATTGTTCTCATAGGCGAGTTCTATAACTTAAATATATGAAAAGCTTTACTTTCAAAAGATATAAGAAAAGTCTTAGCTACAAATCGTTATTATCTAAACTACATACAACTTTTCACCATTAAACAATCACTTGTGACAAATATAATTTTACAGGCAAGTATAAAATCGCAATCAATCAGCGTCACAGATACAATCATTTAGGAAAAACGTTCAACGACAAATTTGATGCAGAGTTAGCCACGAGCTAGAGTGGCAGCAAAATTTTTGGTTATGATAAATGAACGTTTAATGGAAGCAGCTGTGGGGGCGATTTGTTCAAATCTCGGGTTTCAAAGCACCCGTGTAAACGAAATTATAAGGATTTTTCCGGGTTGTCATTCGTACAATCTAGTACCTACAGTAATGATCAGATCGCGGACCCGGGAAATGAGCCTCATTCAAACTTAACATTTCTGCCACACACTAATCTAATTTAACCATATGTTGGATTGAATTTATTTTATAATTTCCTCATGTTGCTATCATTTAATGGATTCTTCCTTTGAAATTATTTTATGACATAGTTAAAAAGAAAACAGAGATTGAGCTAGTTATTGCTGCTACATGGATAGTCCTAGTAAATTGACATCATGTGGTCAATCCAAAAGCTAGTTCAATCTAGTTCAAATCTCCAAAATCGGCCATTTACATTATTAAGAAACAACAACGTGTTCATTAACTTTTTATTGTGTTAATCTTTATTTAACTGTGTTCGTGTTTAACCTTATATTTTTATAGCACTCTTTAATGTCAGATTTGATCGATAGGCGACATCGATAATCGTGTGGTGAAATGACTTTACATTATATCACCACGAAAAGAGAGCTAGATGCTGCCTATTGAGGAAATATAATTAAAAAAATATGTTTATTCGATAAATCGACTGTCTAATAGTGTTTACCATCATTATCATTTCAGCACAACCCTAATCCACTGCTGATCATAGCCAACAGACTGCCATAGATTACGATGCACGCCGCATTCATCTGACTTCCTGCAGATTTGCATAGGTCGTTACTCCATTTAGTAGGGGGTATCATACGCTGCAATGACCAATACGAAGTCGCCACTCAGGAACTTTTCTTCCCCATCACTTATTGAATAGGTTTCATTAAAAGTTTACGCATTCGCAGGGTAAATTGTAGCTTTTTGGAGGGCTGTAAAATGATCCTCAGTACAAATTTATGGAAATATTCCATACATATTTTTTATCGAAATTAATCAAAAAAAAATATAATTAATAGATTTATCTTATTTCCCTGGAACATTTTGAATTTATATGCTATCATTGAATTCTTACAACTTATTTATAATTTATACATTCAAACCTTTCTTGATGGTAAGTATTTGATTGATAAAAATTGGACAAAATTTATTCAGTACTTTCTAATACTAATTTGTACTTAATTTGTGTAGAGATTGTGTTTTATGGTAAATAGTGATATTCGAATTGGAATTTTTAACAATCTGTACCACAGTTGTTAAATAACGCCACCCTAATATACCCCACATTAGGGTGAAGCGATGTGATCGTCGTTGTTATTATCAAGGCTTGGAATAATTTGTCTGGGACATTTTTGACAGACTTGTCTTTCCGTCCGAGTATCTTCAAGAACAGTGAATAGACATTTACTAGTGAGCTCAAGCGTCAAAATAAGCACTGGCGTGGGATCATTAAAAAAATATGATATATGATGATATTACTTAGTTTTCTAGTAATTAACCAAAGTCAACTTGTAATTAATAATGTGATTTTTTTTCCTTATTTTACGTACGCCTTAATGTATAATATAGTACAATAAGGTCAGTTCAAACCCGAAGAAGGACGCTGTATTTTCTGTGATGAGTGAAAGAATATAGCATTCGACATTAGTTTCCAAGGGTTGTCATAGTCTCAGGAATCACCTTTTACTCCAATTGAAGTACTGGACAAAGAGATTTACTATTATATATTTAGACTTTTTTTTTGCCATATAATAATGTAACAACCAATAAAAGTAAATTTATATTTTAACCATAAAACATTTCTCTAAAGTGATAATTGTAAGTTAAAAGTAAAGTTACAATATATAAAATCGCTGTTCGGCATAGGCCTCTTTTCTAAAGAACGTGTGAGATCATATTATATATATATAACATATATAATATATATATATATAACACGTGGCTACACTGCGGATTGGCGGACTTCACATGTCTTCGAAACATTTTATTTATTTCTTAAACATCCTTAAGATGTTCTACTTGAGAACGTGAGAATTCAGCACTTAAAATAGCAATAGACAATGTTTGTTGGTGGCGATACCGAGTGTCGAACCCGATTTGTTCGCGTAGCGTGACATTTGACAGTGTTTGAGTCCTACCGCGGTCGAACTGACCCATTCACTGTGCAGCTTAAAACAAACTGCAGTATAGTGCAGTCAGCTCCACCGCGCCCTCACAGAATACCAGCGTAAAATAGCAGCATAATTCTGCTGTGTTTAGACCGGTGAGTGTAAGGATCCGGAGACCTTTATAACTGGTGACGAGGCATTCCATCTCAGTCCTCAAGGGTGACAACGCATCTGCATTATGATCCTTGTCAAGGATGAATGTAGATGTAATGGGCCGCAGGAATCACTTGCCATTAGATGAACGGTGCGCTCGTTTATTACTCTCAATGTAATAAATAAATACAATAAAAACATTAAAAGCGAGCGCTTAGACACAGTTTCTATGTCTAGTGATAATTGATGTTTAGTCTGAAGTGCGTATTGGCAGCAGTATTAAGCGCAACGTATAAAATCACGTGGACAGGTAAGGCTGTGTTTACACTCCTTATTCATTTCGATAGATACTTCAATACATACACGCGTTGCGTGTATACAGACTTAAAAGCTATTGATATAATCCGGGAAAGTTTACAAAATATATGTATAACACAATTTCAAGTAATAATTATTTTTTATTTCCACGTACACCAACTCTTGTATGTCCAACAGTTAACTGATTTGGACGAATAATGATCAATATTTGATGTAAAATTAATAATTTTAAACACTTTTGTTTAAGCTGTGAACCGATTTAAAAAGCCTTTGCATATGAAATGAGACGAGAATAGCTTTACGAACTTCAACTGAATCCATCATTTTAAAATAGTATAACTTTAATGCTTTGTTACATCGTAGAGAAGCATAGTAATCCATCACTACTCTGTAAAGATATAAATTTTAAATTTTTACGAAAGTAAAATTTACCTCCATTTTTGTAACTTTAATCATTAATTTCAAAATGGAACTATCAATTTTGATAGTTTTACTTTTTTAGTTTAGTGGACAGATCAGGGTCCGATTATTATATATATATATATATATATATATATATATATATATATATGTATCTATGTATGTATGGATTTTTATTGGATATTAATATATTGTTTACTACATACTATATAGACAGTTTATTATATGCTGAAATAAAATTTACATTTTAGTCACCTTACGACCAACAGGGCATACCTTCGCCCCATTTATTCTATCAGCTCTGGAGGAGTCTACTCTACGAATACCTTTTATCTAGTCACAGCACATTAATAAAAGGAATTTTACAAATTTACGTAAGCTAAGTTTTTATCGACTTCAATTGCAAGTATATAAATTAATGTAGTTAAATACATGGCATGTCTAAAATAATTCTAAGGAACAGGTGATACTGACCTCTCGGGCCACGGCTTTTTCAGACGACAACGGCTCTATCGGTGGATATTCTTTACCTCACTTGTTTTTACTTTATTTACAACCACATGCGATGAGAACAGTATTGTAACCTTACACGTCCTGGCACATAAGTTTACTTTATTTCGTGGTACTTATCTCTTTTAATTAATGAAAAATAAATTTAAAAAGAAACGAAACTTTCTTTTTAATTGCTTTCCTCGTTATCTTGTTTTATTTCTTATTTGATTTCACTCGTTTTCTTTAACTTGCTAAAAGTTTTATAACGAGGTAACTTGACTTTTTTTTAAATAAGAATACAAAGGTCTTAATGTCTTTTTATCTTTATATTTTCTTTTTGTTCCAATGCATGATTAGGGAACCTGGAACGTTCTCTTATCTTCATTGTTTATCAGAAGGTATTTTTATTCTTTTAGAAATCTATGTGATAATTATGGACTTTAGTTACGACTTGACTTTACTACGACATTTACCTTTAAAAGCTCATCGATATAAGCAAAGTATCTTATGTACATAAGTGGGTATCCTTCTGATCCCGACGGACTCAAATAAAATACAATAAAATTATGCATTACGTTTGATGCACCACACAATTTTTATAACAGCACAACTTTAAAAAAAAAATCAATACAAGTATGCTCCTTAAGGTGTTTATAGGAGGAATATTTATATATATTTTTTTAAATCAAGTCATCTTTACAAGATAAAGAAAGCCGCGAAATCCCTTGTCATATTGTACGTTTACATTACATTTGCATTTTTAACTGTTTATAAAATACCACTATTAAACTCAAAATTTAGTTACTTTTTGATGTATCAAATGTAACTAAATAAAAAAAACAAAAATGTAGTACGTTTGTAGTTGTGTTCTTAAAAACCTTAAGAAACTTATAACAGTTTTCAAGCACGGTAATATCTTCCTGGATATTGCCAAATAACAACAACTGCTCAGCATATGTTATTGTGCTTTAATGTACAACATGATTGGAGGGAGGTCGAGGATATCACAAATCAAAGCTAGGCCTTGAAGAACCTACTTCTTGGTACTCAGACAGAGCATGCGAAGATCGCATGGCTCTTAAGTACACTGCAACTCACAGAATAATTCGTCACCAGTTTTGTAAATGATGGATAAAATGGCTTACAGTTTCGGGTTGTAAGTAATCTAATGGTTTAGGGTACGCGGACCGCGACACTTGATGTTGTAGGTTCGAATTCAACTATTGTCGTGACCCAACTCGCAGCAGAAAAATTTAGGCTTAGTTGGTTAAGTGGAGAATTTATTTACGCTACAAAAGGAAGGAAAAAGAGAATAAATACAAATAAAGTTAAATTATAACTAATTAAACTAGACATAACTAATTAAGCAAATCATACAACATACAGATAGTAGCGTCGCTGGAGTTTCTTGCGCCACTTCTCCAGCGCCCACGCATTCCGAAGTGGTGGTACAGATAGCTAATAATAAATACCGATATTAACATCAATAATCCTCTGTCAGAAGCAACTGACCAAGCTGAGGTTCGGCCCTCTCGGGCTCTCGCGAAACATGGTAACGGTCGGCAAATGACATAGGGCGAACGCTGCTCGATTCCGTACGCAGTTGATATGCGGACCGAAGGTGAGTCTTTCATCTAATGTGACGCCTAAGTATTTGAACTGTCTTTGCCCAGGGGATTGGACGATCAAATAACTCTATAGTTGGGAGATGAGGCGTTTTGTTGCGCCGAGAGAAGTAAATGGCTGCACTTTTGTGGGGCTAACCTCGATCCTCCTTCTCCGAAACCATTTCCCTAAGGTGTTGGCTGCAGATTGGAGGCGTTTTCAAAAAGCGTCTGGTTTGAATCCAGACACGTAGTGGAAAAGTGCCCAGTTGGTAGCCCTGAAGAAATTTATTGAGAATGTGCTCCGTGATTCGGTGCACTTGATGTGTGCATGAGTGTTGGGTGTGAAATCCGAAGTGCTCATTGATTGGTAGCCCTCGGGACAACATGAAGTCCTTTAGGCGGGCAAGGATAAGCCTTTCATATACCTTACCCAAGACTTTCAGTAGGCTTATGGATCGATAGGCTGATGTATCGGTTGGATGTTTCGAGGGCTTGAGAATCCCTATGACGTCGGATTCCTTTCAGGCATTCGGGATATAGAGCCTTTGGATATAGAGATTATCACCAGCAGGTGTAAAATGGACACGGGTAGAAGTTTCATTATCTTGTTGGTGATGCCGTCGGGGCCAGGAGCCTTGCGTAGTCGCAGGTTTTTAATTATAGACTCAACTTCGGTGCATGTAACTTGAGTAACGGAATCGCGAGGTGGTTCCTTAGTTCTCCGGTCGACCTCGCTGTCAACCATTGCAAGGTGAGCCGCGTCGATCGGCAGGATGCTCAGTGAGCATTGAAGCTCCAGATTGTCATCCAGACATTCAGCTTTCTCTTCGTCTAAGAAGGCGGGCGATTTATTAGTTTTAGTAATATGTAAATAAAAAAGAAACAAAAATGAAAAATATAAGTATACTTTCTAATAGATAGGCTACATAAAAGTAAAATAAAAAAAATGAATAATTGTACATGCATATTTGATTTTTAAATACGCCATTCTAGTCATTAATCCACATGTGCTATTAAGCTAATTTATCACTACTATTTTTAAATCTAGAATGATAGTCCTAAGCCTGTTAAAGTATAAAAGTGGATAATCAAACTTTTGTTATCAATAAATAAATTAGCCAAATTATGAAAAAAAAAATGACTTGCCAGGCTAAAGCATCCACCTTCGGTTATAAATATGTTTATAATAATCTAAGGTGGATAAACATATTATAACCTTAAATTTATATAATATATGTTGGTCCCTGCTTAAAATTTAATGTGAAGTAATCTAAAAACCCTCATTTAAAAGTAAAACACGGCGTAAGCCTCTATGATCCGTTCATCTTATTGTGTTCACACAAAGCTATACTATTAGTACTAATAGTACTAATAGTGCGTACTAGTACGTTGTACGAATTGTACTAGTACGGTGCGAACTTGCAGATGTCCGATTAGGCACAAGACTAATAAATAGTCCACCATTAGATTGTCTGGCCACCATAAGTGAGAATGTGTCTATCATATTAACAGTTATAACAAATAGCAAATCTAGATGATCTAGAGGAAAGAAAATCAATATTCTATAGTTTAGGTTGGTTAGTGGTACTAAAAGACTTCCGCCATTCGATTGTCGTGAACATCAAGCACAAGCATTTTAGGTTAATTGAGAGGGTTAATAATAAATTTATGCTCATACCGTCGCTAACGGTCTTTTTTTATTAAATTATCGGGTATTATTCAACAATAGTAATTAAAATTGCAAAATTGTAATTCAAATTTTCACTGTGAATTAAAACTCCTGCACACTACAAATATGCATGGGTTCTATTTCCAACAATAGTATTTTACAAAGTTACTGCACAAAAGTTAAAATATAAAAATATTTCCATGTAGGTTTAACAAAATGAACATTTAAAATTAGTTCATTTATTTACGAATAATGTTTCAAAGTTAATTGTTTTAAATGAATGTGAGGTTACATGTGACAGCAATGTTTTACTAATAATTCAAGTAATTTCTGGAATTCTTGAGCTGGAAGCTGACTCTAAGTAAACTGTTTGCAATGAACGTGAATATACATAAATATAATATATATATACACGTGATCACGTTATCACGTGTATATAATTATATTCACGTTCATTTCAAACAGTTTACTCTGAGACAGCTTCTAGCTCAAGAAATCTAGTAATAACTAAAATTCACATGTGTCTATGTCTAGTACATGTGAATTTTAGTTTTTCGGAAGTGTTAACTAGGTTATTTTAACTACTGATTTCCGGGGAATAATGGCATAATGGAAGATGAAATCGATACTATTTCATGTATTTAATTAAATATAGGATGTATTGAATATAGAACTATCCAAATATATATAGGAGTCTACCAAATTTTTCTCCAAACTACAACCACCTCAAGGAAAGGTTTTTAAAAATCTACCGATGATATAAAATCCATACAAATACGCCAAACTGTACCGGGCCTTCTCTACCGGCGACAAGAAACGAGGCATCAATCCCAGACCTCAGGAGTGATAAAGCACGTGCGTGCGTTCTTGTAACAAATTTGATGATAATATATGATGTATTGAGATGATAGATACAGAACTGTGTGCTCGGTAGCCACCACTAAAATTGTCATGTCGCATGTCAGAATCTGTTTAAGCCCGTGTATGCCTTATCCATTTGATTTTTTAGTAAACCGTCTTAGGGACCTTCTAGAAAACTGCCTACACCTTTTATAAAGGCCGTCAACACATTTTGCCGGCATTTGCGACTCCTCTGGTGTTGCCACCTATCCTATATATAAAACAAAAGAAAATTGAGGTCATTCACTTAGTTTTCGGAGGGATGTAACTTCAATTTAAATGTATAATAAGGGTTTATTTTATGAGTATATGTATACATACAATCATCTGTCTTTACACTTAAATTTAGTTCAACACTAATAAAATTATTTTTAATTATTAGATTATTGAAAGAGAAAGGGTAAAGATACTCATAGATATGTTAATATTAATGGTTATCTATCTTGTCTAGAATTGAAAGATAAAGTCGAGAGGAAAATTTAATTAAATCAAATAGCTCCGTCTGATAAGTATCTGTCAGACAAATGTAAACAAAATATCATTAGGGATTATTCATGGAAATAATTTTCTTTTCTTAAATATAATGTAGTGAAAGAATTGAATGAAATCCGTTGATGTCTTAAACAGAAGAATGGGTTTACTTAGTTAATTCGCTATACATTAATAGCAGGGTATGTTGTAGGCAAACACGGGACTAAACAAATGACACAACACAAACAACACTACATGTGCATGTGTATTTAAATTGTCAAAAGAAACATCCATAGAATTATTTTTATTTACCTAATTTATTTATATATTCTTTTCTTTTATTACAATTAGAGTAACAAACGAGCACGCAGTTCACCTGATGGTTGATCAAGAGAATCATCCGGCCCATAACATCTATATTCATCCTTGACAAGGAATCATAATGCAGATGAGTTGTTACTCTTGAGAACTGAGATGGAATGCCTCGTCACTGTTAATAAAGGCCTGCGGATCCCTTTTTTTTAGCGTGGGGAAATGCCTACGCATACCCGCCCTCCAGGGGGCGAGGACGGGTTACGTCGGACTTGCACTAAAACCCCACGGTGGTCACCACCAACGCTCGCGAGGGGTCGCGGGATCTCCTTAAGGAACGCAACCGTAACCCCCTCCGTTTCGCTGGGATAGCCCGTCCCGGGGGCGTGCGTAAAGATTGCACCCCCAGAACCCTCGCGGAACTATCACGACGACACGGTACCACGTCGTACCTAGACGAAACACAGTGCCATTATGCTACTATTTTACACTGGTATTCTGTGAGCGGGTGATCCTGTCTCGGTCGAGCTCACCCATTCATTCCGCAGCTAGAAACAACCTGCAGTGTAGCACTACCACTGTTAAGTTTTATATAAATTATCAAAGTTGTTTGTTTATCTATCACAATAAGTATATTTTTATAAAAGTCGGAGACATTCGTTACAATTATTTATTTAATGAATGGAAGACCTTGTGCTAGAAGAAAGATATGAATAAACATATTACTACTGCCTTATTTTGACACAATTGCAGGGAACAAGATACTTCAATTCTCAGAGATGAATGCATGAACATCTTGATTTTTGGTTGAAGAGGGATATATGGGGAGGAATGTATAATGTAACATACCTCGAATGATACTCACCAGAAGCCTAATCTCTCCAATTATAAGGATGTGTAAGGAATATAATATTACTTAATCATAATAGCCATTGTGGTATTGACATTTTTCACGTCTCGCTTCCTATATTCAGAAGTATAGTAATGAAAACATTCCATCAATACTGCTAAATTATTTAAATTAATTTTATGATATAAGAAATATTTAATTATTCCTAACTTCTCCTGTAGAGTTGTTTTTTTTTAAATAATGTAAACTTAAATATTTTTTTATTTGTATGTTTTTGTTTTATTATCAGATTATCGTAATTCACTCAACTTTCTGTTTTTTTTTAAATTACTGTTAACTATAAGATACTTACCAAAATAGCAAGTGCTATAGACACCTGTGATTGGTTTACATATCAGTATTTAATAATGTACGAGTTTCATATTTCTAAACGTGCGATATGTATGCTGTTCGTCGTATCTTTTCAAATAAATAACTCACACTTACAAATTCACTCGGCATCAGGTGATCTGTGAGCCACCAGTAACAAACGCTGCTAATATTATAGAAAAATTATAAAAATAATATTTTAATAATATCGTTGTAATTCCAAGAGTAAATTTAACAACACTTTATTATTTATATAGGCATTTTGTCGGAGCTATGGTCTCACAAAATAACAACGTAAAATTCTTACAAGGAAATTGCCTCTACATCTCCTATGAATAACCTAATTTATTTTCGAAAAAATGTTCTACAATATCTTTTTTTATTATAATATTAATATCCGTTATATTTACTGTCTCTCTCTCTATATATATCTCTATACTATATGTCTCCCTGAATATTATTATTTTATATTGATTCGTTTTTAATGTAACATATATCCTTCCTTTCACCAGGCAAATTCGTGCAGTAACGGTAAAGAAAAAACCCGTAGGCCATCTTACGGGTGACTATTAAAGACCTCAGGTATGATAATTAATCTGCATTATAATTCCTTATCGAGGATTGGATGTAGGCGTTTGCTGCCTTGCCTTGTTTGTATTGCCTGCAGAAATCCCTCACAATCTAGTGGACAGTAACCTTGTTTGTATTATATATATTTTTATATTATCCATGTAGCCCAATATTATATACGATGACCTTCATCGTATATAAAATATGGGCCTTATTAGATTCAGCGAAGGCCGACGGTGTGGCGGCGATATGACTAACTTAGTAAGAATTTAAATATCAACTAAATTTACTTTCTCAATTGCTTTTTTATAAAATATAAGTGCAGGCAAAGGTGAACTGTGTATCTTATATAGTAAGTATCCTCATAAAATCCAACTCCAATGATGGCATGACACATGCGTTATCACCACTCTAGTCCAGAGTAACTGTATTTAGTGAATTAATGGTTACTGTAACTACGACATACGGATCCCGATTTTTATTATTTAACCTTTTGCACTTAGAGCAATTTTCAATATCAATAATATAACAAATCATGTATCTATATTATATAAGGGTATATTTAATTGATGCAATACATACATAACATTTAATATAAAACATTTTTTTTATATAAGCAATGCTGTTTAAGCTTGACATTAAAGCAATATATCAATTATGTTGTATTTCTTTTAACTATACAAGATAGCGTGATACGGTATGTCTAGAACACGCTATGGTTTGACCAAGCGTCGTAGTATAAGGCCATACAATGTTTTAATTTCAGATATACCGGTTAAAGACGAGTACACAGTTGTTGTTTTATTAATCTTCGCTTCGAGTATACATAGTTAGGTCAAAAGGTCAATTCTGTGTTTTTTTAATTATTTTTGGACGATGGGCGGGGATTGAATGGTGGACGAGCGCTAAAGGCGCTCAGCCGACGCTCAGCCGAGACCTTTATTAGTTGGTGACCATCACAAGGGACGAAAGCGACTGCGTCGATGGTGAATCCCGATGGTCATACGAAACTGCTGTGTTTCTTACGCTTAATAAAGTAGTGATTATATTCTGTGAAGGCTATTCCTTCTAAGGTACTCGTACAGTCAACATATTAATTTTACTGCAGAAAATTTGCCGCAGTGTGGTTCTAACTTGTAAATAAGTTATTTAAAAATGTATATAAGTTAACAACACAATATTTACATCGAAAATAAATTATAAGACTAAAATGTTTGTAAGTATAAAACATTTTCAAAATATATACATATATATTCGATGTGGAAACTATTCATGGCCAGCAGAAATAAAAAATAATTTTATTATTAAATTGTACATTCAACTTTCCCGTTACAGCTTATAGGAGCACTTTCATTTCGACTAACAAGCAAACTTTTAGTAATATGAAACATCCAATCTACATTAAAATTAAATTTAAAAAAAAAATTATTGGATAAATTGAACAATGATATTAAACGCTTTTTGACTTTCAGTATTGATTTAATCTTTAAACTAATATAATATGTATTGTTTCAAACTTTGTAAACTTTTTACCTTTTTATGGTACGACGTTTCTGCACAGACGCAGTAGCACTTTAATTATGCATTTCGTTAGAAAAAAAAAACAGAAATATATTTCTGTATCTGAAAATGATTTGTAACTGTATGTGATATATCTGAGCCTGATATCAACTATCTAAGCTTTTTCTTCAATGTAATAGAGTTGACAAACGTTTACACAGTTTACACAGATTACTGGAGGCGTATACATCCTTAACAAATAATATGACACCCCTGAGAACTGAGATGGAATCCTGCAGCATTTATTACCTGTAGTTGTCACTACTTATCATCAGGCGAACGGTGTGCTCGTTTTTGAATCCAAATATTGAAAAAAAAACGTCTATGGACGTCTCGTTATAGAACAAACAATCTCGTTAGGCAACCCTTATTTTATAAATAAAAACGAATACTAAATAATTCTCATTGAAAACTTAAAATGTATTACATATAAAATAATTAGTTACTATTGGAATAAGGTTATATAATTCTCATTCTGAGCTCAGAATATTAGTGACATTTCATCATTTATAAATGTTTACGTTTGTAGGCTTTCATTTCGTATTTTGGCGATCAGTATTTATGCTGCATGTTAAGGCGACGTACTTTTTTAAAGTTTCATAAAAATTATATGATCTTAATAAGATATTATATTCAACATGTCTTCTTTCTTGTCTTCTGTCTGTAAAAGTGAAATTTTAAAATGTTTTCTTATATAATCAATTGAAATGTTTACATATCGAAAAAAAAGCAACCAACTTTCATCGAACTTCGAATTACCTAATATACTTAATGAGTTAGTGGAAGAAATTGAGAACATTATTGTAGCTTGGGCACTAGACCGGATAAAACTTAAATCTTATTTACTACTGAATAGGCCAGGATGACCTGTTGAGGTTTAGGCAATACTTATAGTAACTTTATTTAGTAAATACAGTCATAGTATTAATCATTTCACTTGCAGGGATGTCACTTTAAACTATTGGGTGATGATTTTAAAAATATCAAATATTACGCATGAAAAATATGCATAAAGTTATCGCCGTGGTAAGTGATTCTAGCGGCCCTTGACACCCACCTTCATTCTTGATAAGAAATCATAATACAAACAATTCGGGTAAATAATATGTAACATACAAAACTCTTGATTGCCAGGTCTCCAATTTATTACACTCACCGAAACATACAGAACGAAACATATCGGTGCTAAGCTACTGTTGGGCTAAAATTACTTGAGAGTGCGGCCCAACCCGGCTCAACCTTTTTTTTAAATTTATATTATCATAAAATATATGTCCGATGTTAAATGACCATGAACATACCCATTGATGCTGGTAAGTTTTAAGTCGTAGGAAAACTTTACCACTTAAGAAAACGTAAGTCAATAACTGTTGAATGGATTACTGATTGATAAGTAGATTATAAATAACATTGACTTCCTTATAGCAGTGCACGATGTAGAAGCTCCAAACGTTGTTACGTATATCTGCTCATAACTTGCTGCTTATTTCATGCATTCTCATTACTCTAATCCCTATCAATGAACCATAACATTACTGGGAACATATTTAAATGCCACAGTCACGCCACATTTATGAACTAGGTGTTGCATAAGTCCAACCAGAGTGGAAACACGCTTTCGTCAATACCACTGTGAAATAGAAGATTAGTTCAACATAGTTCCGTTTCGTCTGGTACAGAAAGATATCTGTCTCCTTATTATCGTTCACAAGGAATCCCAACTTAGTTTTCAGGGATGAGAGAACTACACTGAAATCTGACATCGATATAGTTCTAAAACCGCAGGAGTACATTACAAAGGCGAGAATTTAGTTATCAATAAAAATTTTTAGAAAGTGATTGAGCCACGCCAATATAAACGGCTCGACCGGAGAAGGACCCGTATACGTCACAGAAGAGCAGCGTCACGCTACTGTTTCGTATGGTAAGTATGGGTATTCGGTGACTATATATAATGCACAATATATAATGCACAATATATAATGCACAATATATAATGCACAATATATAATGCACAATATATAATGCACAATATATAATGCATTTCGACTACGGATGTTGCAGTCATCATCGATCGATCAGATGAGCTTCGTCCTAGTATGGCACTCGAATTGAAAAAAATACATTAGCAATACTAAATACTTTCCCTTAATAACAACGACCAACAATCTGATAGCAAAGTGCCCGGAGCAGTTGTTCTGACAAAATGTTATTATTTGCGACGTTGATTGATAGCTTTATTTATTTTCAGGGGACGATACGACGCCACGGCTTCATGATGAATTTCATAGAATACCGCTATCAGAGGTCCGTGCTCTGTGAGTGGAGTTAATTTATTTGTTAACGTTTCATTTGATTGTGATATTATAAAACACACAATTAATGATAATTTACCTGACAAGTTTTATATACATAGATGATAGTACTCTGTTGATAATTCTTGACATATTGTAAGAAGGAAAATGTCTTTCTTTTCGTCCAACTTCTCATCTATACGCTGTCACCGAATCAAATCTCATAGCTAGGGATGCGATTCTGGCGCTCCACTGACGGTGTGAAATCGGAACGAGTTCCTTTCGAGCACGCCGTTCACCCGATACTAAGTGACGAATGTGGTCCATGAAATCCACATTCATATTCAACAGAGATTTAAGATACGTGCGCTGTCATTCCTAGGAAATAAGATGGAGTGTCGATTCATTTATAATTCCTTTTTTTTATTAATTTGCCTTTGATTATACCTATAATTGGTATTTTACACATACGAAACACAGAAACGCTGCTATTTAACGAAGTTATTCTGTGAGGGCCTTCCTTCCGCGATCGAGCTGCTTGATTCCTAATGACCCATTGGCGTGTAACATTTTCAATTTAATTAACATAATCAAGTTACGAAACTACATCTGTATATATGGATAATTAATTATTCATATCTATACAAGCCTACAGATCCACGTTAGAGCTAGAACGCACCTATGAACTAGCTAACTAAAATAGTGAATCAGACACGAATAATACGAATCGACCTCGGCTTTCTGGAAAACGAGAGTAAAATGGCTCTTTCGTCTGTTGTATTTAAGAAACCGTATTGCTGGTGAATAGCCTAGCACTTCTGAGAAACGCACTTGTTAACGTATTTGTTCCGTAAAAAAAATATTTATTTATTTAACACAGTTTTAAATGAATCACAAAAAAAAATCAATCAAACGATAGACTTAATGCGAAGAAGCATTCTATATAAGTCGACCGGTAGTATTGAGAGATTACGCAGGTGCTTATGTAACGACTAAAGAAAATATTTATAATACTAAATTGACTAAAAAAAAATATTTGACAAGTTACATTACGTCAAGATACTAGTTGTATTGTGGATTTACTAATTATAGATTTACTACTAATAGAAGCGAGATAGGAAGGGATATATTTATAGGCTTTTGCTTTTTATAAATACCATCCAGCGAGCCAATATTTCTGCCTACACAATAATTCATAAACATGCTTACATGCACAGAACACCAAATGCTGCAAGTACCGTCGTCAATATGAAGGTGCACCTACAATTTTTTTGTAGGTGATCCTGTGATTATTTTGTAGGTGATTTGTATGTGACCTTTTAATTTTAAGCTCGAACCGGAAGAATTGCCTGTAAATCCTTCCGATTTTTGAGCAACAGCACAACTATTGCGGCTACGCTAAGATAGTGAAAAACTATCCGAATATACATACTTTACGTTTTGACAGTCGAGGACACAGTTCATCTGATGATATGTGATGACAGTACCCCATAATATCTAAATCTATCCTCAAGATTGATTCAATATTCATACGATGCACCTTTTCGTTGCCGAACGAGCCGACTTCTGTTGTTGTAAAAAGCTAGTTGCAACGTCCCTCTGCCATGACGTCACAAAAACGACGATGTCTCTCTGGCTATTAATATTACACTAGCACCGCTCCAGAGCACTTCGTATGGTCTTTCAAAAATGGCTAAATTTTGGCAGAGCTTTGTTAGAAAATCTTATATGCTCCTATATGCTCAAACAAACTCCTCGGAAAAATACAAAGATCAGCTTATTTATTAATATCTTGTTAGTTGCTACAACAACTTATATATTTTTTACGATTGAATGATATAACACAGGGAATTTATGCAATAACAAGCAATAGTATAAAAAATATTGTTCTATTGTTTTCAAAGCTACCCTTTAAACAATAATAAGTAAACTTTTCTCATTATGCCGTCTTTAGCGGGTGAAAGACGGTGGAACGAATAAAAAAAAAGGAAACCGGTAAGAAACGATAATAACTAGAACGATGATACGTTTTAGATAACAATTAAATATCTTTACAGTTCTAAATAATAATTACATTATTAATATACAAGACGAAAAGACTAAAAGGTAATGATATATGTTATATATTGTCCATATATGACATGTAACACATTAACATTGCAAGCAGATATAAACTAATCCCATTTCGATGACTGCAAGGACAGACTTTTAGATATAGGAATTAGACGTAGGGATAACTTAATGTAATTTAGCTGCATAACTTGTAATTACAATATGATTGTTGTCACGATGAGGGTGGCATAATCTAAAAAGATTTCACAAATTTATAAAGAATTAAATTCACCCGATGCTAAGAGTTCATTCACTACCCACGGTAAGCACCGGGGAACTGTGGCGAAATGTCTCGTTACCTGCAGTTGGTCTTCTTCAATCGCCACACGTAATAGTGTTATGCGGCTATTTAATATTGTGTGAATACTTGTTCTTTCCTCGGTTGCGTCAACCCATTCACGTTGCAGTTACAAACGTAACATATGAAGTAGTATTCAGCTGCGACTTGACGCTGTTAAATAATTGAAATAGATTTTCTTTTGTTGATGTTGTTGTCAGATTATGTTAGATACAATAAGATGCGGTTCATCTAATGATACAACTGCCATCCCTGATAGATGCTAAACACACATTCAACATGCACATGGTCTTTCACTCCTGAGGAGTGAGATGGAATGCCTCATTGCCAATAACTCCTCCGGATCCCTACACCGTACGAAGCGGCAATGTTATGTTGCCATATTTAACACTCGTATTCTATGATCACTTGATCCTTTGGAGGTGACCAATTGATTTTATAACGATGCTGTATGTTTGTTTCTAGCTGCAGCATGGACGGGTCGACTGGACCGGGGCTCTCACAGAATACCAGCGTAAAATAGCAGCATAATGTGTAGCGATCCGGGCATTCCATCTCCACTCTCAAGAGTGGCAATGCATCTCCATTATGATTCCTTGTCAAGGACGAATGTAGATGTCATAGGCCCCATAAATCACTTACCATCAGGTGAACTATGAGCTCCTCTATCAACACAATGTAATAAAAAAAAAAACTTAGCTCCGCCCGAAAATAAATCATCATTTTTGACTTCATAAACTATAGTTGAATAAAATTATACGTTTGTTAAGATTTAAACAATATTTTTTTGTAGCACATAGAATGTTCGTAGTTCATAAGAAATTTTAAATCTGTATAAAATTTTAATAATATATTTGTTCGCCAACGAATCATATATATCGAAAACATTAATTTTCAAATAAACATATAAATGAAATAATGTTTCTTTTTTAATAAAACAGGCCAATGTTTTAAAGGCGTCCGCGTTTAGGGTACGGTCTACGAAATTTATCGTAGATACGAATCGACCATTTGGCTATGTCGTGTGCTACATTTAAGTACGTACAAGCATTCAACGTTATTAAGAATGGTTATAGGAAATGTCAGCAATGTTAATAACACAGACTTCTATTACAAAAAAATCCAACGAAATCTCGCAGGAGAGTACGTAGTGTAATTTAAAAAAATCCCTGTCATTACTGTGCTTCTCACAAACGTTAAGTAAATATAAAAACAGAATTCGTTTGTTTATTGGCTATTCTGGGAACAGATTTAAGCATTTAAATTTATTTATTCTCCATAGATGCGTTACAGCTAACACCGGAGTTTTAATTTAAAAATATCGAATATTCCCTTCTCAGGTATAAAGCATTATGTAATAAGACTGGAGTAAGGTTCCGATGCAGTGTCGAAGACATGGTATATACAACACACTTATATACGTAAACATACATATATATATAACCGCTTCGCTTACCGCCCTGCGCTTATCGCCACCATTTACCGCCTTCATCAACCAGTACACGCACACATTGACATATAAGAGTATTTAGACGTCTTTACCAGAATTAAAGCTAACACGATCTCTTGAATTGGAAGAACTAAACACAAATATACTATCACTACAGATAAGAATAACCACAACGCCACAGATATTACGCAAGAACCGACGATGTTCTCGTGTTTGTGTTAGAATAAATGTGTATTAGAGTTGAGTGGTAGAGCTACATTGTAGTTTGTTTCCAGCTGCAGAATGAATGGGTCCAGCTCGACCGGGGTAGGACCACGCCCTCATAGAATGCCAGAGTAAGGTGGGAGCATAATGCTGTTGTGTTTCTTCTGGTGAGTGTAGAGATCGGGTGATCTTCATTACTGGCTACGAGACATTCTAGGTGTAACAATACATATGCAGGAATCATTGCCATCAGGTGAACTATGTACTCGTTTGTTATTATCAATGTAAAAAAACGAGGAATCATCCTATTAAGCTAAACAAGAAAAACAAACGAAAGGGCAATGTGCCCCACCATCTGATATTTTCTTGATGAAACTTTGTATCATAAAAAAACGTCCAATTATCTCATAATACGATCTCATTATAACTTTCAGAAAGTACAAGGCAGCGAAAGTGTAATAAAAATAAAAGAAAGATACCGAGGAAGCTAATTAACACGGTATTATTGTTTTGTTATAAAAAAACATGTTTTCACTTATCTATATTTTTCTTGGCGGGAAGGTTCTTCGAGTTTATTTGAATGGCTCTACCATCGCTGCTGCTTGCTTCTAGCTGCGGCATGAATGAGTCAGCTCAATCTTGTAAAGACCATGCCCTTTTTCATTCATCCTTGGAATCATAATGCAGATGCGTTGTCATCCTTGAGGACTGAGTTGGAATGCTTCGTCATCAGAAATAAAGGTCCCCAGATCTCCGCACTCACCAGACGAAACGCATGCACAACACGCGTTCTGGTCCTACCCCGGTCGAGATGACCCATTCATTCTGCAGCTAGAACCAAACTGCAGTGTAGCTCTACCACTGTCAAAACTGCACTTAGAGAACACCAGTGTGTAGCAACTTATCGCTGTTGTGTTTCGCTCGGTGAGTGTAGAGAATCGGCTACCCGTCAAGTGAACCGAGTGTAACACCCTAAGTAATATAAAAAAGCGATGCATAATTAAACAAAAAAACCAGAAAACTCCAGCAGAATGAAATTATAATACTATCATACAGGAGGTATCGTAATTTTTGTGCGTATTTGATCCGAAAAGCAAAAAGAGAGTATGAAAAGGTTGAATTTACTAAGGCTGGTAATAATTGCAAAATGATTCGGAAAGTTATTAATAACATTACTAATAAACCCTGTACTTCATCTTCATCTAGCGACCTCCTTAATAATTGTATCGATAAACAGCTGACTGTAAATAACATCAATTCGTATTTCGCAAATATCGGTAAAAGTCTTGCTGAAAAAATCAACGAAAATCCTTTATTTCATTCATGCCCTCTTATCCATTCAAATTCCTTTGTGTTATTGGAAACAGTTCAAGCGGAAGTCGAACGCTTAATAATAATGCTTAAAAACAGTTGTGCAGTTGGATGGGATGGCATTTCTAATGCGTTTCTTAAAAAGCACAAAAATGTCGTTATATCACCTATACCATATATTTATAATTTAAGTATTGTTTCAGGCAAGTTTCCAAACGTTTTCAAAAAAGCACTTGTATGTCCTATTTTTAAATCTGGAGATAGAAGCTGTACAGAAAATTACAGACCAATTTCTATACTACCAGCCCTGTCTAAAATCTTCGAAAAAATTATTAACAAGAGGTTGGTTTCCTATTTGGACATATAATTTATTATCCCGTAACCAGTATGGCTTCCGGACGAGTTTGTCAACAACAGACGCTGTACACAACTTAGTCGACCATATTGTACAAAACCTAGACCAAGGTCAAAAGTGCATTGGTATGTTCCTGGATTTAACCAAGGCCTTCGACACAGTTTCTATTCCGATATTACTGGGAAAATTGGAGGCAATAGGAATAAGAGGTAATCAATTATCGCTATTTCATAGCTACCTAACAGATAGAACGCAAAATGTGAAGATCAATTCGTATACTAGTTCTGAGTTGTCTGTTAGTTACGGCGTGCCACAGGGAAGTGTGCTGGGTCCCAGTCTTTTTCTGGTGTACATGAATGATCTCTGCGATCTCAAACTTCAAAACGCCGCATTATTCTCATATGCTGACGATACAGCTATAGTTTTTAGTTCATGATGTACGTCAGAGACTTACCAGTATGCTCAAATTAGTTTTGATTCGGTTTGTCGTTGGCTGCATGGTAATTTATTGACTCTTAATATTAGTAAAAGTAAAATCGTCAACATTGCTATACGTGACTCAATAAGCCAAATAGACGTCAACCATCAAATTGTCGTGAAACCGTTAAACGTAAATTTAAGTGACACATTAATTGCTTTGAATGAGAATGTACCTCACATTGAAACGATCACTTCTACGTTTTGTCTCGGAGTTGTCATTAACAGAAATCTTAATTTTAAAAAACACATAGTAAATTTATCAAAACTTATCAACATTTTTAAAATACTTCGCTATTCAGCAAATGCTGACATATTAAAAATGGTTTATCTTTCTCTGTGCCAATCTATTCTTAAATATTGTATATCTACGTGGGGTGGAGTTGCTAAGAAAAATTTTATACAAATTGAAAGAGCAAAAAGAGCATTGCTTAAGGTTTGTTTCTCCAAACCTCGGCTTTATCCTACAGATGCGCTTTATAAAGACTGTCGCTTGTTAACGGCCAGGCAGCTTTTTGTAGAGGACACAATTCTCAATCAACATAGGATAATACATTACTCAAATGTCTTATTGACCCGAAGTAAAGTCGTTGCTAGAACTGTAAAACTAAGAACTTGTTTTAGTCATAGTTTCTTTATATTTTTAGGTCCTTACTTATACAGCAAACTTAATAAGATATTGTCATTGTATGCTTTAAACAAGTTCAACTTAAAACGTGTTCTTCGTGAATGGCTGCTTAAACAAACTTACATTGACGTTGAGAAATTCCTAGAAGTGATCTTAATAGTTTTTAAAAATTTTATGTTAAAGTATATATTATATCACAAACATGAGGCACTATTACAGTCGCAAACACATATGTACGCTTCAATACGTGAGCGCGTATTTCACAACACAACAAGTGTTTGGGCGCACTTCTTAAAATTAAGTTAATTAGATTGTTAATAATATATATATTTTAATCATGTATATTTTAGATTTATTAAAAAATTTTCACATATTTTAATAAGGTAATTATATAAGCATATTTATCATAAGTCTTATAACTAGTTATTGCTTCCTAATGTTAAATGCTTGTTTATTTTACTTTTTAATTTAATTGTCATGGAATATTTGGCAAACTCTACTAAACTCTATGTATACGTAAGTTCTGCGGAATGGGACCTGATGTCCTGTGATTTACAGGTTTTTAATACCTACTGCAGGCATCAGTCAGCCGCGACTATGTACTAATGTTTTTTTTATTAAGGAGAACATGTTTCTATTATGTAAAAAAAAATATTCTATGTATTTAGTTGCGGTGAAAATAAAATAAATAAATAAATAATATTTCAAACTGTTTTAATAAAATCTGCAAAGTGCTTAGTTAGATGGATTTTTGCCCTTAAACATTCATAAATGTGGAAGGTGCCTGAATGCCGTAAATAAATTAGTAGACTGTATTTTGAATAGATGGCATATTTTCCTTGGAAATTACATAAAGAGTATTAAATAGTGGAGTTATCCGTCGCCGCTGCAGCCGAGGGCCTCCGAACGCCCCCGAAGGTTTCCGAGGGCCGATCGCTGCGCGCGCGCCGATGTCGGTTTAGTCCCGACACCGACCTGCTGTTACTGAAAACATGACTTTCCGACTTAGTCCTCAGGGATGGCAAAATGCATGATAATCCTTAATCCGTGTTGGTGATGGATGAACTCCATTATTCGCAGTTTTCAATTACCTGCTTAATTAGGTGAACTGGCAACAGGGTGTCACCTAATATTATAAAAAATAAAAAACAAAACTGCCCTTTCAAGCATGTGGAAAGTCCGTGGATGCCGATCATTGCCAGTGCCATTTAAAAAGGTGGACCGTTTTGTTTTTTCTTTCTAAACAGTTGCTTATTGTCACACAGGAACTTGGTAAATAAACATCATTTTAATTGTTTACAACAATTATTTTTATATTTATTTCAATATTATTTCTAACACAATGAAAGAATCATTCTACACAAAAGGGACAACAATAGCTTTAGAAACCTCACCAACGATCTCCATCATTATATAAAAAGTTTCCAGCTGCATTATTAAATATTAATAAGATAATCAATTACTAGTTTATGAGAGTAAATTTAAAAAGATTTAATGCATTTTCTTCTTTCATGTACGATCTTTAAGACTTTTAGGTCTTATAAATGCTAGCTGGAATCAAATAGTGATGAATTCATTATAGATAAAGTAACCTTTAACCTTTTAAATATATACATTATAATTTCTATATCAAGATTCAATATGAATGGATCCGCTCGACGGGGAAATAGTGAGCCTGCACACACATACAGCCGCTGCAAGATAGTAGTTGAAGTTTGGCTCTACTTGTAAATACCATTACCGTTTTTTTAGCGATGGTATTATTTATTTATTAGAACTTTCTGTATTAACCTAATAAGGATACAAAAGACGGACATTATGTCATTTGCATTCTTTGTCAGTCAACAACAGGGCGTAGTGGAAATGAATGGCAGGCATTTATGGAGCTAAAATAATGAAAATTAATCAAATTATAGCAAAGAAAAGAAAATCATGCAATATGTTCTAGACAAATATATTTACATATTGCTGTGAAACTAATCTTTATTTACCCGAGGAAGAGCATAAGGCTATATCATGAGTTGAAAAATTATGAAATTTAGGTATAAATTTCATTATTTTTGATTCGTAAGTTCAAAAAGTTAAGAATGAAGAGGACTTTACTAATATTCTAATTTTAGTGTACGGGCTCATAATGGTGACGGCTAGTTTTTTTAATTTTTAACATTTCCTCATTAATAAATCAGCACATCGCTAGTGCTGTTAACGCCTGCCGATAGGTAATAGCAAGCATATGCGGTTCAGTTCAATTGTTAATTTTATGTAAAGTAAATTGATATTATATTTTTTCTATCACTACCGACTTATGTATTGTTTGTTTTAGTTTAAAGCCGGATATAATGTCATTAAATTGATTTTCAGTAGTAAGGAGGAATGATATATATATATATATATATAGTATATCTATGTGTGACAATTGAGCACACAGTTCACCGAATGGTAAGCGAATACTATGGTATATAAGAACCTACGTCTATCCGCCAAAATATTAATTTAAGACGAAAGTAAAAATTTGCCTCAATGTGGCTCTATCACTGTGAAAAGTTTATATATACGATGTTTTTCTTTGCCACTGAAGGAATATTAAAACAGAGTACACAGTTGCAATAAATAACGTTACTAATGCTGCGATCGAGTATTGAACGCTAGCAATTCGCCTTATATACAATGAAAGGTGACCCCCCGGACACTACTCTATCGATACTCACAAAATGTTTACAATAGGTTTTGTTAAAACTCGTTGTACAATTTCTATGCTCCTGTGTTATGTACGGGCTATTTTAAAATTCTCGGAGCGCTCCGTCCGCCGCGCAGACGTCAAAACATCAAAGAGAGGCTTAAAAGCTTTTAGCAATTAAATATTAAAGACGCCTACAGCGAACTTTGTTACTTTGTTGAATCAACTTTTGTTACATTCAGAATTAGGTTCGACGTGATTTTCTTGTTACGACAAGAATGCATTACAAAATAATACGGATGTTCAACTGACTAGAGGCGTACTTTGGGTACATTTTATAATATGCATCGTCCATTGAACGTGATCATCTATCAGCCATTGATTGTAATGTTAAAATGTTAAAATTGTAATCACATCATGGAGGTGATTACATAATAATGTCATAATAATAAAAAAGTGTGTAAATGAGTGTAAATTTCGCCAACAAACTTTTCTGCAGTTTGGCGATATCGTTTATCATCTGCTACGTATGTGTATTTATTATATATTTATTTGACAACAAATAAATAGAAGTTCTAATATATGTTAATTAGAAAGATTTTAGCCACTCCTTATTCACAGAAAAATACCCATTATCTTTTTTTTTATTTCATTGGGAGTAACAAACGAGCACACAGTTCACCGAATGGTAAGCGAATACTATGGTATATAAGAACCTACGTCTATCCGCCAAAATATTAATTTAAGACGAAAGTAAAAATTTGCCTCAATGTGGCTCTATCACTGTGAAAAGTTTATATATACGATGTTTTTCTTTGCCACTGAAGGAATATTAAAACAGAGTACACAGTTGCAATAAATAACGTTACTAATGCTGCGATCGAGTATTGAACGCTAGCAATTCGCCTTATATACAATGAAAGGTGACCCCCCGGACACTACTCTATCGATACTCACAAAATGTTTACAATAGGTTTTGTTAAAACTCGTTGTACAATTTCTATGCTCCTGTGTTATGTACGGGCTATTTTAAAATTCTCGGAGCGCTCCGTCCGCCGCGCAGACGTCAAAACATCAAAGAGAGGCTTAAAAGCTTTTAGCAATTAAATATTAAAGACGCCTACAGCGAACTTTGTTACTTTGTTGAATCAACTTTTGTTACATTCAGAATTAGGTTCGACGTGATTTTCTTGTTACGACAAGAATGCATTACAAAATAATACGGATGTTCAACTGACTAGAGGCGTACTTTGGGTACATTTTATAATATGCATCGTCCATTGAACGTGATCATCTATCAGCCATTGATTGTAATGTTAAAATGTTAAAATTGTAATCACATCATGGAGGTGATTACATAATAATGTCATAATAATAAAAAAGTGTGTAAATGAGTGTAAATTTCGCCAACAAACTTTTCTGCAGTTTGGCGATATCGTTTATCATCTGCTACGTATGTGTATTTATTATATATTTATTTGACAATAAATAAAAGGAAGTTCTAATATATGTTAATAAGAAAGATTTTAGCCACTCCTCATTCACAGAAAAATACCCATTACCTTTTTTTATTTCATTGGGAGTAACAAACGAGCACACAGTTCACCGAATGGTAAGCGAATACTATGGTATATAAGAACCTACGTCTATCCGCCAAAATATTAATTTAAGACGAAAGTAAAAATTTGCCTCAATGTGGCTCTATCACTGTGAAAAGTTTATATATACGATGTTATTCTTTGCCACTGAAGGAATATTAAAACAGATTACACAGTTGCAAATAACGTTACTAATGCTGCGATCGAGTATTGAACTCTAGCAATTCGCCTTATATACAATGAAAGATGACCCCCCGGACACTACTCTATCGAGACTCACAAAATGTTTACAATAGGTTTTGTTAAAACTCGTTGTACAATTTCTATGCTCCTGTGTTATGTACGGGCTATTTTAAAATTCTCGGAGCGCTCCGTCCGCCGCGCAGACGTCAAAACATCAAAGAGAGGCTTAAAAGCTTTTAGCAATTAAATATTAAAGACGCCTCCAGCGAACTTTGTTACTTTGTTGAATCAACTTTTGTTACATTCAGAATTAGGTTCGACGTGATTTTCTTGTTACGACAAGAATGCATTACAAAATAAAACGGATGTTCACCTGACTAGAGACGTACTTTGGGTACATTTTATAATATGCATCGTCCATTGAACGTGATCATCTATCAGCCATTGATTGTAATGTTAAAATGTTAAAATTGTATTGTATTTCTTTTTTATTATTATGACATTATTATGTAATTGATTACATAATAATGTCATAATAATAAAAAAATAAGTAAATAGTATTAATGTATAGGGTAATGTAGGTTAAAAAATGTATATTGAGTGTAAATTTCGCCAACAAACTTTTCTGCAGTTTGGCGATATCGTTTATGATCTGCTACGTTTGTGTATTTATTATATATTTATTTGACAATAAATAAAAGGAAGTTCTAATATATGTTAATAAGAAAGATTTTAGCCACTCCTCATTCACAGAAAAAATACCCATTACCTTTTTTTTTATTTCATTGGGAGTAACAAACGAGCACACAGTTCACCTGAGGACAATAGATTCCTGCGACCCATGACATTTACATTCATCCTTGACAAGTAATCATAATGCAGATGCGTTGTTATCCTTGAGGCCTGAGATGGAATGCCTCGTCAAGATCTCCAGATCCCAACACTCATTAGACGAAACACCACAGCATTATACTGCTTACTGCTAGTTTACGCTGGTATTCTGTGTGGGCGTTGTCCTACCCCGGTCGAGGTGACCCATTCATTCTGCTGCTAGAAACATACTGCAGTATAGCTCTACCATCTGCTAAAATGTAATTTAATGTGAAACTGTTCTTATTTTGCAAATAAATACAAAATAGGTATGAATAAAAAATACTTCCACTTCTGCTTTGTTAAAGGCATGCGTGTAGCTACTCGTATTATCATGCCCAAAAATCCGACACCTAGCTAGCTTGTGGATGTCTTTAAATACGTCACTGAAAATTTTCCCTAGACGAACATAGTATCTGCGATATTGATTTACCGCTATTATTTCAACGCAAAATATTTGTTATAACTACGCTTTATATATTTTTTTATAAACTCACGATCTAATTGTTTGAATGTTCTTAATATTACCTGTTATAAAATTTTTCAAACAATTAATATGGCCTATAAGCTTAACGAAACATGGGTCATAATTATTAAAATTCTTGATAATTTATTTCTTGATAATGTTACGTAGTATTTATGTATATTTAATACTTTAATAAATAAAACACTTTTTAGATATTTAAGTTTTAACTTTACTTAAGTAAACTTTAGTTTCGTGTCGGTATATTTATTTATTATTATCAGTTGAATGCCACACGCAAGTAAAGTCGCGCAAATATCTGTCTGCGCATCACGCGCACTCGAACTCTAATGATTCGCAAATTCTATTTTTCTCAAATAGTTCTGATGAAATAATATTTTCCCACAAACACACAAAAACATAATTCATGTAGAATTCGAACACACGACATAAGTATTTGAGAGTATAAAGCTAACCAAATGCGCCATAGACTGGCTTATTCTGCATTCGTCACGATGTAATGTACTTAACAGTATGTATAAAGATAAAAATATTGGGCTAAATTAGTGTGATTAGAGTACCTTGAAGTACTTGCGTGTTAGTGTTTGATTCCCACAGAAATATTTGTGTATCACAAAGAGTTTGTTTTTGGGCCGGATTTGTTGTATATTCAGTGTTATGGACACTGTATGTGAACCTTCCTCTGCTTTTATTGCATATGCAGTACTTGGGCTTAAATAGGGGCCAAGAGTGAGAGTCTCTGTATCCGAGTGCGACCGCGGTGCGGGATACATGTAAGCATTTATGCAGCACATAGGCATGGTCCCCTTCACTATTACGTAAACATGGGTGCTTAGAACGGAGGAAGGTACTGATGTAGTGTCAAGGACACGGGATCTGATATAGCGTACCAAAACATACGAAAACCTTTTTTTGTCATGCTTAAATATTGTTCCACGGCTGGAGATTACCACGGAGCCGTCAAATGGCCTGCAAACAATACAGCAATTGACATTCTGTTCAGCTGTAAGTTAAATAAATTTAATAAACAGAGGGTAAGTTTATATGCAGAAAAGCTCTCACTGTAAGTCGACTTATTTGTACGTACATACTTCATCCTGTAAATATTGTCATTAGAGATGTTTGAAAGGCTTTGTACTTGATACGTAACCTATACCGGATAAGAACATATTATGCTTCTACGTCTCTTCAGACACCCAAGGGAGTTTCCCTTGTGTTGGCATATGGAATGGAATTGTAGTTTCTAAGTGAGGAAAGATTAGAGGTGAGAGTAAAAAAGTAAAGCACACGCTTTATAATATATAAGACCTACCAATAGGCGCAGGCGTTCATGTCTACGATTTTTTTTATATCTTTGTCATGTTTTCCTCGACATTTCTGTAGATCGGGATCATACTCAGATGTCAATAAAACATATTTTTTCACTAAAAAAAAATTGAGCTATATAATTTATATTCACGATTAAAATCGCAATCAGCACTCGAGCAACATTACCGTTGTATATGTGTATTTGATCACGGGAGCGATGCACTCGCAATTTGCTATTTTAGAACGGCCGGATCGGAATTAATACGCGCAAATCGTTCTCACTGGTACATTGGTGTATTTCGAGATTACATGAAACGGCAAATATTTATTTATTATTATCAGTTGAATGCCACACGCAAGTAAAGTCGCGCAAATATCTGTCTGCGCATCACGCGCACTCGAACTCTAATGATTCGCAAATTCTATTTTTCTCAAATAGTTCTGATGAAATAATATTTTCCCACAAACACACAAAAACATAATTCATGTAGAATTCGAACACACGACATAAGTATTTGAGAGTATAAAGCTACCAAATGCGCCATAGACTGCATGGCTTATTCTGCATTCGTCACGATGTAATGTACTTAACAGTATGTATAAAGATAAAAATATTGGGCTAAATTAGTGTGATTAGAGTACCTTGAAGTACTTGCGTGTTAGTATTTGATTCCCACAGAAATATTTGTGTATCACAAAGAGTTTGTTTTTGGGCCAGATGTGTTGTATATTCAGTGTTATTGACACTGTATGTGAACCTTCCTCTGGTTTTACTGCATATGGTATTGCATATGCAGTACTTGGGCTTAAATAGGAGCCAAGAGTGAGTCTCTGTATCCGAGTGCGACCGCGGTGCGGGATACATAAAAGTCTTGTAAGCATTTATGCAGCACATAGGCATGGTCCCCTTCACTATTACGTAAACATGGGTGCTAAGAACGGAGGAAGGTACTGATGTGGTGTCAAGGACACGGGATCTGATATAGCATACCAAAACATACGAAAACTTTTTTTTGTCATGCTTAAATATTGTTCCACGGCTGGAGATTACCACGGAGCCGTCAAATGGGCTGCAAATAATACAGCAATTGACATTCTGTTCAGCTGTAATGTAAAAAAAATATGATAAACAGAGGGTAAGCTTATATGCAGAAAAGCTCTCACCGTAAGTCGACTTATTTGTACGTACATACTTCATCCTGTAAATATTGTCATTAGAGATGTTTGAAAGGCTTTGTACTTGATACGTAACCTATACCGGATAAGAACATATTATGCTTCTACGTCTCTTCAGACACCCAAGGGAGTTTCCCTTGTGTTGGCATATGGAATGGAATTGTAGTTTCTAAGTGAGGAAAGATTAGAGGTGAGAGTAAAAAAGTAAAGCACACGCTTTATAATATATAAGACCTACCAATAGGCGCAGGCGTTCATGTCTACGATTTTTTTTATATCTTTGTCATGTTTTCCTCGACATTTCTGTAGATCGGGATCATACTCAGATGTCAATAAAACATATTTTTTCACTAAAAAAAAATTGAGCTATATAATTTATATTCACGATTAAAATCGCAATCAGCACTCGAGCAACATTACCGTTGTATATGTGTATTTGATCACGGGAGCGATGCACTCGCAATTTGCTATTTTAGAACGGCCGGATCGGAATTAATACGCGCAAATCGTTCTCACTGGTACATTGGTGTATTTCGAGATTACATGAAACGGCAAATGTTATTACTAATATTTGTCTACACTGCCGTATGGTCATATTAAGGTATATTTATGTATGGTTTGTAAATATTAGAGCATATCAATGTTATAACACTTAAACACTTACACGCGTACGCATTCGCACACAATACATTTCCGCCCGCGCACACATATAACTTACAAATAAGTCTTTTAAGATTCTTACTACGTCGAGAATTGCCAAATATAAATCTCTATCTAACTAGTTAAGTGACGATAACAATATTAAGTTCGTCGTCGCCGTAAATATGCATCGATACAAGGTCAATAATTTTCATCAACATTGGACGAGGAAATATTCTGACTCTCCTTTTTACTTTTCACAAAATCTGTTTAACCAGTTTAAATCGCGGATTAAACATCAGATGCTGCCTGTGTCTAAGATAGAGGATCAATGTTGCGAATACGTTATAACAAAACATACGAAAACCTTTTTGTCATGCTTAAATATTGTTCCACGGCTGGAGATTACCACGGAGCCGTCAAATGGCCTGCAAACAATACAGCAATTGACATTCTGTTCAGCTGTAATGTAAAAAATATGATAAACAGAGGGTAAGTTTATATGCAGAAAAGCTCTCACTGTAAGTCGACTTATTTGTACGTACATACTTCATCCTGTAAATATTGTCATTAGAGATGTTTGAAAGGCTTTGTACTTGATACGTAACCTATACCGGATAAGAACATATTATGCTTCTACGTCTCTTCAGACACCCAAGGAGTTTCCCTTGTGTTGGCATATGGAATGGAATTGTAGTTTCTAAGTGAGGAAAGATTAGAGGTGAGAGTAAAAGTAAAGCACACGCTTTATAATATATAAGACCTACCAATAGGCGCAGGCGTTCATGTCTACGATTTTTTATATCTTTGTCATGTTTTCCTCGACATTTCTGTAGATCGGGATCATACTCAGATGTCAATAAAACATATTTTTTCACTAAAAAAAAATTGAGCTATATAATTTATATTCACGATTAAAATCGCAATCAGCACTCGAGCAACATTACCGTTGTATATGTGTATTTGATCACGGGAGCGATGCACTCGCAATTTGCTATTTTAGAACGGCCGGATCGGAATTAATACGCGCAAATCGTTCTCACTGGTACATTGGTGTATTTCGAGATTACATGAAACGGCAAATGTTATTACTAATATTTGTCTACACTGCCGTATGGTCATATTAAGGTATATTTATGTATGGTTTGTAAATATTAGAGCATATCAATGTTATAACACTTAAACACTTACACGCGTACGCATTCGCACACAATACATTTCCACCCGCGCACACAATACATTTCCACCCGCGCACACATATAACTTACAAATAAGTCTTTTAAGATTCTTACTACGTCGAGAATTGCAAAATATAAATCTCTATCTAACTAGTTAAGTGACGGTAACAATATTACGTTCGTCGTCGCCGTAAATATGCATCGATACAAGGTCAATAATTTTCATCAACATTGGAAGAGGAAATATTCTGACTCTCCTTTTTACTTTTCACAAAATCTGTTTAACAAGGTTTAAATCGCGGATTAAACATCAGATGCTGTCTGTGTCAAAGATAGAGGATCAATGTTGCGAATACGTTATAACAAAACATATGAAAAATACCCAAGTTGTGGTAATAAAGACTGTTCTACGAAGCAATTGATCCAAATTTTTAGTGTTTCATATTTCAGCATAATTTCTTAACGATACAATGAAACTTGTAAGAAGTTTCTCCTACAACAAACAGTTATCAATGTCACGAAATAAACTTTCAATATTTAAATCATAAAAGCCTTTTTAAGCTTACCATTGACTCGCGTTGCGCGGTCATAATACTCCGTAAATTTTAAACCGATACCAATATGAGTCAATTACTCATAATAAAAGTGATTCAAAGTTTGTTTCTAGTTATTATAATTAACAGGTTTTTAGGAATCTCAAGAGGCAAGAGATTTTTCACCAGAAAGGTAAGAAATAATAATAAAGTCATAGAAAAAAAATGTTTGACATAATTATATGTAAATCATACTTAATAATTAATTAATAGTACAGTATCTATACTATAAAAGTATAAGTGAAAATCGTTTGTTTATTATTTTGAGAGTAACAAACAAGCATACAGTTCACTTGATGGTAGGTAATTCCTGCGGCCCATTACATATACTTTCATCCTTGTCAAGGATTCATAATGCAGATGCGCTGTCACCCTTGAGGCCCGAGATGGAACGCCTTGTCACCAGTTTGTTTATGTTAGTCGTGGCAGCTCTTGTTTTTATTTTGTTTTATTCGCGTCACTTTTTTCACCTGCCGAAGGGGCTATAATGAGAAAACTTTTTCTTTCGTCTTTGAAAAACACTCAAATTGAATCTGAATACAGTTTTATTTATACTTACACTATCTTTGAACTTGGATTACTTGTTCGACTGTTTCACCGAAGCGGTATAAATTTTTATTCATTATAGGTAGTACTATTGGCGGGCACCTTTCTCGCGAGTTTGTTTCGGTGAAATTATAGATGCCAAACAGCAGTATGCATATATTAAAAAAAAAGTCGTATGATGAGTTGGGTTAGAAGAAGAATCCATAAATCCATAAAAGAATCCACCAGACGAAATGTATTAAACCCTACTAAAACTGAGATGGCGCGTACTAAAGTTCTTATACAACACTATTTTCGAGTTCACTTATTATGGACTCATGTTATTCTTTTACAAATTATAAAACAGCTAATTAATTATACGAAGTCACAAATATTTCATAAATATAAATTATCTATTGTGAATAAGACCTTCCGAAACCAGCACAAGGAAACGCTGGGAGGTTACATCACAGACGATAACGTAAGAGTATATCTGTTCCAAACAAGAATAATATTTTATTTAAATATGTCGAAGAAAATATGAAAAAAACGACACACATTATATTTTCACCGCCTAATATTTAGAGGCAGCATAAAATATGTAAAAATTGTTTATTTCGTAAATTATGTGCACCCTAATAACCGTAAAGATAATAATTGCCCAGCCTCCATAGCGTATCAAAAGAGCAATGCTTTTACTTTTTCCTTCACCTGGAACAAGTCACGAGCGATTTGTAATATTATTATTCTTTGGTAATTAAGAAGCGAGATTGGATTTGCAAGATGTTAAGGAATCGCTGTCCCTGTTTTACTTCCATTTTAGGAATTTAGGGAATCATAATCTCAGCTAATTCATCAATCAGGCCTTACGAAGCACTACCATCAATCGAAGACATTCATGCTCGAAGAGGAATGCGTTATCAATCCTTGGGACTAAGACGAAATGCCGTCACCAGTAATAGGCGACACGGTTTTCTTCATTCACGGAATGCAGCGTCGCTGAATGCTATTATTTTAAACTATAATTTTAAAATATAATTGAGACAGTGAGAGTACTCGACTACTTGTCTCTTTCATTTCTGGGCCTCCATCATGATTATCACCTCAGGGCAATACTCCACTTACATCAGTCCACTGCTGAAAATAGGCCTCCATGAAGCACGAAGTCGTCGGATCAACTACAGGAAGACTTGCATCGTCTTGCATTTTTGTTTTATTCGCGTCACTTTTCACCTGCCGAAGGGGCTATAATGAGAAAACTTTTCTTTCGTCTTTGAAAAACACTCAAATTGAATCTGAATACAGTTTTATTTATACTTACACTATCTTTGAACTTGGATTACTTGTTCGACTGTTTCACCGAAGCGGTATAAATTTTTATTCATTATAGGTAGTACTATTGGCGGGCACCTTTCTCGCGAGTTTGTTTCTAGCTGTATGAATGGGTCAGCTCGACCGGGGTAGGACAACGCCCTCAAAGAATACCAGCGTAAAATAGTAGCATAATGTTGCTGTGTTTCGTCTGGTGAATGTAGGGATCCGTAGATCTTTATTACGGTGCATTTCATCTCGGTCCTCAGGGTGACAACGTATCTGCATTATGATTCCTTCTTAAGGATGAATGTAGATGTAATGGGCCGCAAGGAATCACTTACCATCATGTGAAATGTGTGCTCGTTTGTATATCTCAATGTAATAAAAAAATATGAATTGTTTAAATCTGGTCTTATGTAGATAGTGCTTGTTATGTACACACACATATACATTTTATTTTTATTAATTAAATATATGTGGACAGCAAGCACTATTCACATATCTTTAATTAATAAAAATAAAATAATGGTTTATTTATGAATTATTCATTGATCTTTTACGTCAACACCACACGGTAACTAAAGAGACAGTCAAGTCACAATTCGCTTCCTAATTTACGTCCCTATCAATTTTAATTACACTTTTTCATAAAACAATTTAACGGAGTAACTAAGAAAAAACATTTTATAATCCCGTGGAACTTTGATTTTAGGAAAATAAAGCGTAAAATTTGTTTCTCTTTAACTGGGCTCGTCCTAATTTTCTTATTTTTTATTTTGTTTTATTCGCGTCACTTTTTTCACCTGCCGAAGGGGCTATAATGAGAAAACTTTTTCTTTCGTCTTTGAAAAACACTCAAATTGAATCTGAATACAGTTTTATTTATACTTACACTATCTTTGAACTTGAATTACTTGTTCGACTGTTTCACCGAAGCGGTATAAATTTTTATTCATTATAGGTAGTACTATTGGCGGGCACCTTTCTCGCGAGTTTGTTTCGGTGAAACTATAGATGCCAAACAGCAGTATGCATATATTAAAAAAAAAGTCGTATGATGAGTTGGGTTAGAAATAAAGGAATCCAACCAGACGAAATGTATTAAACCCTACTAAAACTGAGATGGCGCGTACTAAAGTTCTTTTACAACACTATTTTCGAGTTCACTTATTATGGACTCATGTTATTCTTTTACAAATTATAAAACAGCTAATTAATTATACGAAGTCACAAATATTTCATAAATATAAATTATCTATTGTGAATAAGACCTTCCGAAACCAGCACAAGGAAACGCTGGGAGGTTACATCACAGACGATAACGTAAGAGTATATCTGTTCCAACCAAGAATAATATTTTATTTAAATATGTCGAAGAAAATATGAAAAAAAACGACACACATTATATTTTTCACCGCCTAATATTTAGAGGCAGCATAAAATATGTAAAAATTGTTTATTTCGTAAATTATGTGCACCCTAATAACCGTAAAGATAATAATTGCCCAGCCTCCATAGCGTATCAAAAGAGCAATGCTTTTACTTTTTCCTTCACCTGGAACAAGTCACGAGCGATTTGTAATATTATTATTCTTTGGTAATTAAGAAGCGAGATTGGATTTGCAAGATGTTAAGGAATCGCTGTCCCTGTTTTACTTCCATTTTAGGAATTTAGGGAATCATAATCTCAGCTAATTCATCAATCAGGCCTAACGAAGCACTACCATCAATCGAAGACATTCATGCTCGAAGAGGAATGCGTTATCAATCCTTGGGACTAAGACGAAATGCCGTCACCAGTAATAGGCGACACGGTTTTCTTCATTCACGGAATGCAGCGTCGCTGAATGCTATTATTTTAAACTATAATTTTTAAAATATAATTGAGACAGTGAGAGTACTCGACTACTTGTCTCTTTCATTTCTGGGCCTCCATCATGATTATCACCTCAGGGCAATACTCCACTTACATCAGTCCACTGCTGAAAATAGGCCTCCATGAAGCACGAAGTCGTCGGATCAACTACAGGAAGACTTGCATCGTCTTGCATTTTTTTTGTTTTTATTGAGAAAAGGGATCAAGCGAGTGGTGGGAACACCGAGGTGCTCATCGACGCCCATGGACAACCGCAACACCAGAGGAACCGCAGATGCGTTGCCGGCCTTTAAAGAAAGGAATAGCCTGGCTTCTTGAAGGACCCTAAGTTGTACTGGTTTGGAATAACCACCAAGGACATACCATTGCACAAGGCAGCTGTGCGGGGTAGAAAACTTCGCGAGAAGCGCCCTGTATCTGATACTTCATTATGGCTTTCCTTCGGAAGATTTAAACGCTCAATACTAAAATCGAAATGAACGCAATTTTGAGCAAGAACTTTAAAACAGTAAGAGAAGCGGCCACAAATGGCATATCTATACTAATAGTATAAAGCTAAATAGTTTGTTTGGTTGGACGTGCTAATTTCAGGAACTACTGGTTGGAATTGAAAAATTCTTTTTGTGTTGGATAGTCCATTCATCAAGGAAGACTATAGATCATCACGCTACGACCAATAGGAGCGGAGCATCGACGAAAAATGTTGCAAATGCGGGAGAAATTATTCCTTTTGAGAGTTTCTTTTGCGTGTGCTGCGTAAATGGTTAAAGTAACACAAAAATCATGTATGACGGAATTGTTCCCCTTTAAAAATTCTAAAATAAAGCATTGCTTTACATGAGACATACCAAGCATCCTGTAGTCTACGCGAAAGAAGTCGCGGGCACAGCTAGTACTGAATAAAATATGCCATCTCCAATATCTATGTATGTATTTCTTTAACTATTGAACAGCCTAAAAAGTTATTTGATTGCACTATTTCCATATTTTAAGCTACGTTGGATGGAACAATTAAAATTTTCTTTTTTCCTCAATTATTATGAGTTTCTCTTTTAACTTGTACGCTCACACCGTGTACTGTCTGAGAAACGAAATATTTATCTAATGTTTTTCGCATAGAGTGCGAAATCGCAAAGAAAACGCAAGTAATTCACTTTGATGTTATTACTTGTAATTTATTAGCAATTTATGCGAGCGTTCAGCGCCTGCTTCGGTGCCTCCCGTATTTGATTATTTAGCGTGATGGTAATTAAAGTAATTATTCGTTTTAGAAATACCGTTGGAAATGTTTCTCGAATATTCACAATAAAAATGAAAATGGTATTTTTTATTACCGGTATAGGCTAAGTTGGAGTTGTCTGTTGTTTCAATTGACATTAGATCTAATAGTTGTATTTACTTTTATAATTATTAACTTAAAATTAGTGGGAAATAAGTGCCTAGGTCTAGTCTATCGGATATGAACATTCCTCGGTAAAGTTTTAAGATACAAATGCTTTGCACCCCCGTTTGTTATGGAATACCACATTACCTGTACTTAGATGAGGCACTTAAAATTGTATTTAACAAATTTATTAGTCCTGGCACCGGTCATCGAAATATCTTAGAAATTAATTTTAAAAACTATTTCTAGGATATACTTCAATGCCCTCTTCAGAAGAGAAGGCATATAGGCCCAGATGTGTGTTAGTTTATTTTTACTTGATTACTTGATTTTGATCTTGATTGACTACCAGTGGTAGAGCTACATTGTAGTTTCTAGCTGCTGTGTTCAGTCTGGTGACTGTAGGGCTATTAGAAGTTTATTAATGGTGACGAGGCATTCCATCTCAGTCCTTAAGGGTGACATCGCATCTTAGAGTAGATATAGAGAGTAGATTTCATGGGCCGCAGAAATCACTTGCTACCAGGTGAACTGTGTGCTCGTTTGTACTCCCAATGTAATGAAAATAATACAAAAAAGACCTAATGCTCATATATCTTTTCCCGGTTAAGTAGACCATTGTAACTAAAAGCTATCTGCAGAGTGGCTGATTGCTGTAAAAATTGTGAAGTATATGTTTTATATCGAATTGATGGCTGCGCGGTGAAATAGTTGAGTACCTGGCCAATCGCCCTTATCAGGATTTATATAGAATGCTTCGGATCCATTACATTCATACACACATACATTCCTATGTATGATGTTGAGTGAAATAGCAGAACAAAGGATTGTTCTGCTATTTCACTTCTTTCTTCTGAGAGAGTGTGGTCCGTCCCCGATCAAACCAACCCTTTCATTTTATATCTGTCTATATATAACTAAAATATGTATAACTTTAGTCACAATCTGGCTCTACAGTTGTAAAATAATTAGAAACGTATCGCTACATAACAGTTACATAATATTATTACAAATTATTTCAAATAGAAGGGAACTATTCATAGAAAAACCAGAGTGAGGAAAAATTTAAATGGCGGTAAGACTGAAGTACCGGGACAATCTCCGGAAAGTAATTGCTGAATTGGAATTGTACCGGCTCGCAGCCTCCGGAAAGGAATTGCTAATGTTGTTTGTTATGTGTATTTATTTATATTTTATTTATTTTATGTACTTTTATAAATATTTTAGGTTAGGTTTTTATTAATAGAATTATTTATAATTGTTTTTTTTTAGTTCCTAGGTTTTTTAAAAAAAAAATCGTGCTGATTACCGCTTTTAGCCTGAGGGCTTTTACAGTTTCACCGGATGAGAGGTGACCGAGAGCTTATGGCGCTCAGTCGAGACCTCTGTTAGTGGGTAACCAGCATAAGGGCTTCCGAGACGACGCCATGGCTTGGACCGTTACCCTGTCCCGAGGGTGCCCGCGATGGCCGAACTTCGGCTCGGTCAGTTGCTTCTGACTATGGATTATGTACATTAATATCACTATTATTATTATTGGCTATCTGCACCACCACTTCGGAATGCGTGGGCGCTGGAGAAGTAATGCCGCAAAAAACTCCAGCAACGTTTCTATCTGTATTGACTGAAGAGAACCGGTCTGTGACATAGCGGTATAGCGAAAAACTTTTGAGATGTCCTCGCCGTCAGCGTACGTGTATAGTGTTTTACGACGGGTGGTCCTGGTGGTCGCGTCGTCGGGGTCCTCGGTATCTTTCGGACGCGGGTGAATTTATGATTCTCGATGGGATTGCAAGTGGCGGCACTTATAATCAGCGGGTTTAAGTGAGTGACGGCAGAGTCGAAATATCGGCGGGAAGCCTACTTCAGGTACTGAGATATGACTGGGAGCTCAAGTTCAATGTGTAGATTTTCGTTACGTAAGAACCATGGTGCACCGGTGGCCTTGCGCATGAAATGAATTTTTTATTACCTGAAGTCGGTGAATGTGATGCGGGGAGGCATGCGCAAAGACGGGGCTTGCGTATGTCATTATGGGTATCCGACCCAAGCACGTTTGGTGTGTATGAGTGTAATTTTATAACGCAGGGACATTTTGCTATTTTCTTGAGTAATGGGTGCAAATGCTGCTCGATTCTGTACTTGGTTGATATGCAGACCGAAAGTGACCTTTTCATTTATAGTGACGCCTAAATATTTGACTGTCTTTTCCCAGGGGATAAGAGGATCAAATAGCTCTATGGTTGGGAGATGAGGCGTTTTGTTGTGCTGAGAGAAGTACATGGCTGCACTTTTGGTGGGGTTGACCTCGATCCTCCATTGCCGAAACCATTTCCATAAGGTGTTGGCTGCAGATTGGAGGCGTTTACAAATAGCGTCTAGTTTGAATCCAGACACGTAGAAAAAGGCTCTACACCGTGAGTGGACGGAGCCTTGTGGTACTCTGGCACAAATGGGATGAGCTTCGGAACGCGTTCCCTTAACGCGGTAACGAAAGGTTCGATTTCGGAGAAAGTCTTGTATGATTAGCACAAGTCGATTTGGCACACTGAGCTCATATAGTAGGTTGTATATGAGCCCGTTGTGGCAGACCTTGTCTACCGCTTTCGTGACCATTGAACTTAAAATAAAAATTTACTTTAAGTTTTTATTTACTTTAAGTAACACTGCTTTTGCAAGCACGTGGTTATCAATTTGAGAATTTGGAATAAGAACAAGTTTCTGTTATAATTGGGAGTAAACAACTTTTCCTTATTAATTACTTACGAATGTTAGGAAAACAAATTGAATTCTCGTAGTACCACGTTCTCATTTAAATTTGTAAATTAGTCGTTTTGCAAGAATAAAGCTAAGAAAATTAAATATCCCGCCAGAAATAAAGGAATAAAGAGAATCACCGATTGCCTTACCTTCTTCGATATCATGAAAAAAGAAATATCGGGCCACAAATTAAAAGTATACACTTCGCTACTTTTTAATTAAAATTTTATTCACAGACATTTATTTCGCTTTATTTTGGTCTAAGTAAATATTGCACTAATAAAAGATTTGTAGGGGTTCCCTGTTTTTTTTTAAATTATATTTAGGCCAACTAGCACACAGTTCATCTTAGAACCGTGAATATGCACAATGTTAATAAAGGGCATATCTCCCGCAAACCTAATAATTCTTCTATGATAATTAAGTAATCATAATGAATAACAAGCAGAGAATAGCCTTAATGCTTAACGCAATATATTTTAATTTTCGTATTCTTAACTTTTACAGACCATGTTGACAATACTATTTATATAAACATTGACGGCCATAACATTGGGTGAATTATCATATATTTTAAACAAATTTTATCTGTTCTTCCAATCATATCATATCTTTTATCACCTTTGCCTCTGTGTTTATTTAGCATAATGCACACATGCATTTTTCAATTCTCTCTGGACCTACCACTCACTGGATTTACCATCAGGTGAGCTGCTTGATCGTTTGTCACCTATTCTATAAAAAAGTAATAATAACTCTTTATATTCATGTCATCTACAAGGCTTACCAGTCTTTTTTAAAATTCAGCAACGATACGTACATTTGTGAAATGCAATGCTATCGGAAAAATCTCAAAGCGGAAATCGAAGCAATCAAATGATTAATTAGAATCATAAATAGATATCGTGTTTATACATACTGACATGAAGCCCGAAGTGACGACCTCAGGAAACAGCTTTTTCTTGTTATAATCTAAACGTTGTCAGAATTGTCTGAATTGTTAAATAAACTGCTCACTTAATAATAATCAAGTGTAAAACAGTGGAGATGATTAATATTAAATAAATCTCACGTTTTTTGTTTTGTTCAATTTGTTTATTTTGTGTGTATTTTCTTAATGTTGTAAGTTGTATCGTGGTATCACCAAACGGACCCAACGGAAGACCAGCGCTGGCAGCATGCTGAGTAAGGACCGATTCGTAACAACTTGTATATTATTTTATTTACTGTCTTTTCATTCAAATATCGTAAATAACAGACTGACCATATACATATCATTGTCACAATTCGATATTGAACTCTCAACTTGAGCGGACTTCACGTTATTAAAGTTTCGAAGGCATGTTTTTGGTTTCCGTTAGAAAGGCGTTTGGCATTGTTGGTCTGTGCTATTATTGAAATGGTAACTTTATGGTATTACCAGTGGTGATGCCACGCTGGAGGATGTTCCTAGTTTCAGCATGAATGGGTCGACTCGAGTGAGAAAGGGTCGCGTCTGCAAATAGCCAACTTGAAATAGCGGCATAACGCTGCTGTGTTTCGTTTGGTGAGTGTAGGGATTCGATCAATAGATTCTTTAAAATTCAGCAGACCAATTGAAAACAGTTGCTCGTGAACGAACAGATCCACCAAAAGTTCTGGCAAAAAATTAGAAATATACCGATTTAAACCTTTTTTTGAGTTATAATAATTACAAAAGGATAATTCAATTTAATAAGTGTTCCATTTTCAAATTTATCAGTGCATAACCAGCCCTTACTTATCAGTAACACACAAATTAATAAGGTACACACACATAAATGTCTAATCTCTTATGGGATGACCCTCGTATTATTTATATACCGATATGATGGATGGAGATAATTAGGTCTCAAATGTATTAGGTATCGCTATAATCTAGTACAGGGTATTGAGTAATTTTATACGAAAAAATTTAAAAACAGAATGAGAGACACATAATGAGAAAGGGTCGCGTCTGCAAATAGCCAGCTTGAAATAGCAGCATAACGCTGCCGTGTTTCGTTTGGTGAGTGTAGGGATTCGATCAGTAAGTCAGTAATACTCACATGTGATGAACTTGAATCTTTTTTGAAGATGGATGTAGATGTCATGGGCCAGTGATCAGTTACCATTAGATTAACTGTGTGCTCGTTTGTTGATTGTCAAGTGAAAAAAGTAAAGTACGACATATCCTATTATTATTATTCCTTATAATTAAATTATCCCTAGTTCTACTAGTCGAATTCCACAAATCGAACCCATGTATAGGAAAATCCTCGATATAATCTCTAATTATAGACTTATACGTGCTTCATTAAAATGAATCGGAAACTTGTTCATTCACTTTGGTTCTATTATAGTAATTGATCGCTCATTTTCTGCCCCGCACTGTGGAACGGTCCGTCCTCGGCGGTTTTTCCAAACCTGTACGACTTCGGGTCCTTCAAGAAGCGAGCCTATCCGTTTCTTAAAGGCCGGCAACGCATCTGCAGTTCCTCTGGTGTTGCGGTTGTCCGTGGGTTTCGATGAGAACCTCGGTGTTCCCGCCGCTCGTTTGCTCCTTTTTTAGTAAATAAAAGAAAAATTACGTTGGTTATTACGAGAAAGTCTGTTTGGTTTTTTTTATATGTACAGCGAGTATACAGTGCACCTGGTAGGGAATGATTCCTGCGGTCAATAATGCAGATACATCGTTAACCTTGAGAACTATAGAATGCCTTATTACCAGTTATAACGGTTTCCGTATATATAAACTCACCAGATGAAACAACATCACTATGCTGTCATTTCAAAACGTTGTACTACTACAGCGGTTTTCAGAATACAAGTGAACTGACAGCCAACATAGTCAAAGCCAAAATAGTAGAAGTTTACCGCTACTGTGTTTCGTTAGGTGCAAGACACTAGACACTTTTAATTGGTGTTCCATTTTAGACCGCAAAGATGTCAACTATATAGATGTCAAATAATAATAAAAAAATATTTTTGAAGACATTTGTAGTCCGCCAATCCGCGGTAAAGTGGTGGAGTCAAGTGGCGGAGACTATGTCTAACACGTCTAGAAAGGTCTTAACTCAACAGTGGGATTTATATATAGATGTTATTATACTTTTTAAGTAAATTTAAAATCAAACATCAATCGATTCTGTGTGAATTCACCTTAACATAAATACAGTAAAACTACACAAGTTATAAATTTAGTCAACGGCTTAACATAAATTTCCGATGTACATTCTTATGTTAAATTGTGTGTATACCGCGAGTTGTGCCACAAACACAAGCGGCTTAACATGCCCGTCGCGGGCTCAAGTTCCATTATAGTGGAGATTATCTGTTATTACGCGTATTAACGGTTGTTAATAACCGCGCTCCAATGAGCTCGGCTCGGAATCGTGGAACAAATTAGCATCGAGTGTGAATATTTCCTCTATAAATCGTTACACAGTTAACCGGATCAAACTTCGCTAGTTCTGAGCTTAAATGAACGTCGTTATTATGTTATCGAAAAGCTTTATAAGGTTAAATGGTAGTCGAGGAATAGTATTACGTAACACACACTGATGGAAACTACGACAGCGCTGCACTCACTCGTCATGCGCGATATATTACAGCACTATACTTTTATATTCGACACAGTTCATCTCATCTAATAATTATGTACTTAAAGCTGGCTCACACTATAGTAAGTTTTGCTTATCTATAAAAATAAAAAATAAATGCTGTTCGTCGTTTTATGGAGACGAAACTTGGAAACGTTCCTCCAAAAATTGGCAAATTCGGGAAAACCTGAAAGTTCTTCTTTCTATGGTAGATAGATGGATAATTTTCACAAGTTCACTAACCGAACACAAAGAAATGTGTTGAAATTAGGACAAGACGAATGTCTGGTTAGTTAATTACTGTATAGAGTTAAAGACAGAGTCAGAACGCAGGTGAAAACAAACACTGTAATATGTGAAGGAAATATGGGATCTAATTAATTACTAGTGATTAAACATGTATTGCTAGTCTCAGGAGTGATAATAAAACTGCAACTTTATTTCTTATCTAATCTGGATGTGCGTGTTTATAAGGTGGAGTGGTCTATCCCCATGGGATGTGGTCGGGGTTACTTACGATAATGCAATTTCTACCATCGTACTGAGAATGGTTATTGAGAGGGTTTCAATAAGTAGAAATGCTACTGCCCTGTATCCTCACAATATGGTTCTGAAGGAGAGATGAGGGTGTCACTCCTGCTTGTTATCTTCAACAGCTGGTTTAGCTTCAATAGTTGTTCTTTCCGCTCTCTTTTGATAGTCCCTTGGTCGTGAATCTATCTAGTCATACCATGCTGCTACGGCCAATAGAGGGTTCCCACTCCCTTTCGTCATTAAGAGGGTTTCAGAAATCCCATAGCCCTGTCTCACAACAACGTCCTTATGAAGATCTTTCTCACTCCCCTTGTTATTTTCAACAGCTGCAACAGCTTCAAGTGTTGTTATTTAGGCTCTCTTTTGATAATCCCTTAATCGTCAATCTATCTAGCCACACCATACTGCAAAAAGATTGTAAAGTAATATAAAAAATATTTATTCTAAACTTATAAATATTTAAATATAACTTTTTATTCTTAATATCTATTAAATTCTTATATTTGCAACTCTCTCTTTAATATTTTATTTCAAATTAACCATTAAGTCTATGTTAAGATTACGAAATTAAATCCACAGCTCATAACGAGATAATGAAACGCACAAAGGGAATTGGAGATTATATTATCTGCTCTAATTTAATGAAATATTGAATTGCAAAATGTTAACGAAAAATTGCGGTGTAGTGCCTAGGGATGAATAAGCCACCCCATCTCTTCCTGTGGATATCGTCTATAGGATTTGCCAGAAATACCAAGTGGCTCCCGACAGATGGCGGAATATCCATCTCAATTTGCCAGACGCAAATACTTAGATCGATAACAGGTATCAAATGTACCTAAATGAGTGCCTGGTAATTGCTGTTGCCAACTGTTGCAAAAAGTAGTAGTTCAGTAATCAAGATTTTTTTAAATATAATACTCACGATTATTATAGATAGATTCCATTAACCTACATCAATTTAATTGATGTATAAAAACTGTTGTGTAATATCTATTTGATATATAAAATCTAAACTCTTACGTATCTTGTTTCAATTGAATCAGACACAGAAAACACGTGCTTAATATTAAGCCTGGAATCTATTAATTACCAATCGGGAATGATTCCAATAGGAGATGATCCTAAAAATTGGAGCTAAAAAGTTCAAGAGTTTTTGTTCTTAAGAATGTGATAAATTAACGCAATGACTTATACAAATCAGTATGATTTAACATTGACTTGAAAAACATTCTCATATATTTTGAACGGTTTTTTTAATTTGTCAATTAAAATTTATCAACCTCGAGGACTTATTGAAATTTAATGTTAAAATTGAGGCATTGGATCTGCAAATAAACAATATTAGAACTATGAAAAAATTGTGTAACCTTTTTACACAGAATAGGAAGTCGTAAAGAAGAACGACTTAATTCGCTTTGATGTTCGTTCTTGTAAGTTTATATGATTGTTCTAGCGCCTTCTCCACTCTACCATTTCAAATTATTTGGCGTGATGATAATTAAAGCAATTATTCACCGACCAAAGTAATGCCTCTTAAGTATAACATAATTAAGAAATGGAAATATAAGACGTCGGCATTCTCCCTTCTATTTGATTTCTCTTTAAATTTTCTCGCTCCAAGTATAAGATAATTTTATCGTTAACGTGAATGATTTATTCAAAATAAATTTAGCAATAAAAGTATGTTATAAATCTTGTTTGTTTGTTACGAGATGAGATCAACCTCATAGTATGTATTGTAACGCACAGTAAATCTCTGGAATTCGTTGCCATAAGCGGTCTTCCCCAACAACTGCGACATTGGGTTATTCAAGAAAAGACCATATTCTTACCTGAAGGGTAGGCAACGCACTGGCGTCGCTGGTGACCGTGGGCGGCGGTGAATCACTTACCATCAGGTGACCCGTCTTGCTCGTTTGCCTCTTAGCTGTTAAAAAATACATTTAAACTGTGTGGATAAAAAATAAACAATGATTATTCTGGGGGAGAAGAACGAAAGAAAAAAGAAACATACCTATCGCTTTGACTTTCAAATATAAAACGATTATGTTAAATCATATGAAGCATTTGTTTTGGTTGCAATTACAAGCAACTCTACCTGCTTTTTGAACGCTTGGGTTTGATTAAAACAGATACCATCTATTATTTAAAACGATAAAAAAAACTATAAAATAAAAGGAAGTAAATTAAGCTTTCGTTTTGCTCTTAAATATAAAGTTAGATCGCAAATACAACGGCTAAAGATAAATGTCACACGCTCATGATGATTCGATTGAAACCCGGATGTGGTATAGTTAGCGTAGATACAAGTAGCTCTAGGGGCAGCCTCGTGTGCTCGGGCATCATTAAATCAGATATGATTACACATGACAGATATGAAGATATATAAAAAAGAGTGAGTAAATAGAACTTTAAATTTTTTAAAATTGCTTTTAAATAAAATATATAATAAAGTTAAATCGAAAATAGTGATATATCACAGACTCTTATGTTTAATCGTATGAAACTCAGTTGCAGTGAAATGACAAGCAGACTAGGGTTAAATTTAAACAGATATTAAATTTTACTCTAAAATGAAAGAAGTAAATACAAAAAAACATAAAATTAAATTGCAAATTTAGATGTATCATATATCCTTATGTTGAATTATGTTAAACCCAGTTCTGGTGCAATTATAAGTAACTCTTCCTGCCCCTTTTCTACTCGAGTTTAATTAAAACAGATATTATCAATTGTCAAAAAAGATAAGTAAATAAAGGTAAAATTTTGCTTTTAAATATTTATAAGATTGAGTCTATATTGACGACATATTACAGACTCCTATCTTGAATCGTGTGAAATCCAGTTGTAGTGAAATTACAAGCAGCTCAACCTGCCCCTTGTGTGGTCGGGTTTCATTAAAACAGATATTATAAGTTATTTAAAGAAAAAAACAAATAAATAGAAATATCGTTTAGCTCTTAAATATAAAATTATATCGCAAATACTGATATATCCCAGATTCTTATGTTGAATCGTGTGAAACCCAGTTGTGGTGCAATTACAAGCAGCTCAACCTGCCCCTTGTGTGCTCGGGTTTCATTAAAACAGAGATTATCTGTTATTACGCGGTATAACAGTGTTATTAATCGCACTCCAACGATCCCGGCGTCGGATCGCGGAATGAATTACCATTCCACCTACACCGCTCGGTGATTCAAAGTTAAAGCCAGATTCAGTGGAAATAAAATTGTGTTTTACGATCGAAGCTTATAAGGATATTTTTTTATATATATAGAAGAGGTGGCAAATGAACAAGAAGTTCTAAGATTAACTAAGATCTGTTGCCTATTTTTCTAATATATTTATAGATGACAAATGTGTACCCTGTTCATCTGATGGTAAGTGAAATACACCTGTTGTTCTAATATATTTATAGATGAAAAATGTGTACCCTGTTCATCTGATGGTAAGTGAAATTCACCTGTTTTTTGATATTTTTAGAGATGACAAATGTGTACCCTGTTCATCTGATGGTAAGTGAAATTCACCTGTTTTTCTAATATATTTAACAATGACTATGTAATAAGGACTGCGTTTCATATCATCTTCGTCCGTCCTCAACAAAGATTCACAAGGGACATGCATTGTCCACTGAAGAGGAATGCCTCGTTACATGTAATCGAGTTCCGTATCCCTACACTCACCAAGCGAATCATAGCAGCGATTAAGGTATGTGATCACAGTAACACAGTGAACTTATCATACGTTAAATAGTAGCATGTTGCTGCTGTGTTATGTGTGGTAAAGGAAACCGGAGAGATGATCACTGTTAACTTAGTTTGAATCTTTGTTGTGGACGTAAGTGTAAGTGTAATTATCACTTTTCATCAGGTTAACTGTGTGCTTTTTTGACAAGCGTTTCATAAAAAAATTATAAGTAGCTTTTTAAAGTTACATTATTATTAAAAATAATATTTATCCAATTTCACTACAACGTTTTCTTTTCAATAGGCACGGCCTCACTGGTCACTATTTAGTATGACATGCGGAAACAACCCCAAACGCTCTATTAGCAATTCATCAACTGCCTCCCTACTCCCATAGCCAAGAAAATGTTATCGCATTACGATGTTTCACGGTGAATTCGCAATAAAATGGAAACGGACCGAAAAAAAAAATCTAAAAAAAAAAAGAAGAGGAAATGAGAATCGGCGGCGTTCATTAGCTATTCCCATTGTTTCCCCGACAACACAAAGGAAAATAATTAATTTATTTTGCGTGAAAACCGAATTCATAAACTCTTGTTTTCATTAGGGGTGTTTTTCTAAAATATACTTAGGCGTGGAAATAGAGACATATTGAAATATTCATATTTTAATTTTTTATGTCACAGTACGCGATCAAACCGATTTCGATCCCCGAACCGGCAATTTCAGCAGGTGATTTGCCACGCGCTCAGCGGCGGTTTCTAACTACCCTACATACCCATAATGGTAGAGTTACACTGGAGTTTGTTACTCGAATAGGTCAGCTTGACCGGGGACCAGGACCACGTCCTCACAAAATACTAGCGTTAAATAGCAATATAATGTTGCTGTGCTTCGTCTGGTGAGTGCAGGGATACGGAGAATTTTATTAGTGGTGACGAGGCATACCATCTAAGTTTTCAAGGGTGACAACGTGACAAGAAATCATAATACAGATATATTGATTTCTTGTCAAGGATGTATGTAGATGTCATGGGTTTCAGGAATCACTTGCCATCAGGTGAACTGTGTGCTCGATTTTTACTGTCAATGATTTAAAAAAAATACAACATGATAAATGTCAACCAGAAAACGTCTTTCGTTTATACGGTTATTACAGGATGTTTGTATTGAAAAATGTAATATTAATAAATCGCCACCAATCAGAATGTCTTATAAGATATTTGTTAACTATAACATAGAACAAAATTACTACTTCATGATCACATGGTGTGATGCAGCCTAAAAAAAATTGTAATAGGCATGGCACATTGTATATTTCTATTCTTCGTAATCTATTCCTAAGAGTGAAAAACTTCCATTGCCCTTTTTCACGTACCATAGGTACATTCAACACTTTTTTGAAACGATTCGCTTAAAAAATAGAAGGTATATTTTTTTGTAAGAGCGGAATGAGGACCGCAGTTCGAAGATGAAACCGGTTTGCCCCTGGCTGACGGCGTCTCCTATCCCAGCCCGTACTAGAAAACTCGGTAGAAGAATGAACGACAAGATATAATACATACATTTAGAATGGAAAACAATACTATCATTTTCTTTTGCCGCTAACACTATGGGTCAATGGCTGTTTTTCATTCTGTACTTGGAATGGAATATAAATATTGTTTCGCGATGCTGGCCGTAAGACAATGGTGGTTATCTATGAAATATCTGAATTTTAAATATTTTATTAAAAATAAAAACTATAAAAGTATAAATGCAAGTGTCTTACCATAATAAAAATAAAAATTTTGTACAAGGTTGTTTCAAATCGATTAAATTACAAATCGATCGTGGAAAATAAAAAAATGTGATTAAACGTTCAAAATTAAATTTACCTCCACGAATGAAACTCCATTATTGAAAATCCTCTATCCTCCCTGGCAAACGGATTCTTCATTAATCAGTTCCAAACGAGAGGAACTGGCTCGCAACAAAAACTTTTTTTCATAGAGACTATTTTTAATGGAAATTTTCAAGTGTTTGAGAGAGTTGGTTTAAACGAAAATACTTCTTTTTTTATTTTCTTTCAAGGATAAGTTTAGCTTTAGAAATATTTTAAGACTTTTATATCAAAGACTAAAAAATAATTATTTGAAACTGGAGATTGTTATAATTATAACTGAAGAGTTTTTTTAGTTATTAGGTTTCAAATCGTTTTTAGTTTACACAGGGTCCTGGTGTTTATATAAGTCCTAATATAAGACGCTACTTATCTTTATCCAGTTGAATATATAATGAAATATAATGTTAGCTTTATTGTATGGTATAATATATTTATATTTATTATAAATGTATTTATATGCATGTGTTTGTAAATAAATAATAGTCCTGTATATATATTTTTTTCTCTATTTTTTGTGAGTACACTATGTTTCTTTTATCCGATAATATGTCAAACAGCGGGCCTGCTGGAAGAGATTTTTGTTGTAAAATGAGCTGCACCTTAGTTTTTTAGTTTCCTTATATAAAATGCTTTGTGCTCGTAAAGTTTAATAAATAAATAATATAAAATTATTAAAAAAATTATTAAAATTTTAATATTATTCGTTTTAGTGTCCCAGAGTGACATGTCATAATATAGCTATCCCTCTCGCGTGGCCTGTCTCGTTTCTAAACCGACGTGCGGCAATAAAACCTGACATTTCACTGAAACGTGGATTGTAAAAATAAGATTGAGGCAAATCCGCGCTGTCTGCTCGAGTTCGTTGGAACAATTCGCACGTTGTGGCACAAGACACTAGAGTTGGGCACATTTAAAAAAAAATCTCTACGCTGGATATGTCGCGAATGAGAAAAATATTAATGATAAATATTTGTAGCTAAAAGGATCAAAAGAGTTTACTTTGTTAAAACTTAAGCAGGTGAAAAGTAGAAGGCAGCATAATCATCATCAAAAAAATCTATCAAGTACATGTAAATTTCAGATCAGAATAAAGAATAGAACTTTTGTTATTCGAACGTCTAACCATAAGTCTATATAAAATAAACTAACACTATACTCATAATAACTAATACATTAGTATTCATATACATATATTGCGAAGCGTCAATAGCCTAATGGTAAGATCAGCCAAACTTGAACCGAACCCGCCATTCTACTATTGTCGTGAAGCATGTTCTAGCACAAATATATAAGCTTAGTTGGAGTGGTGAACGGTTATGTTATATATATATATTTATATATATATATATATGTATATATATATATATATATATATATATATATGTATATATATATATATATATATGTATATATATATATATATATATATATATATATATATGTATATATATATATATATATATAAATATAAAAAATGAAAAGCTAAGCTAAAAAAAGAATGCTAGCAGTATATATCAATTGTTACGTATTATTTTTTACACCTTACGACATTTTGTAGTGATAGCATTCTGAATAGCAACTCCAAAATAAACATGGACTTAACCACTATAGATTTTTATCTATCTACGCTTAAGTCTTTGGCTCACTCCACGGTGGCAGTCCAGACGTGAACACAATATAATGAGGATGGGAGCAGAGAGGAAAGTTTTTGAGTGAACTCAAAAGTGCTCCAAGTAATTTTTCGTGCTTGATTTAAAACGATCCCGCTGAAACAGACTTTGAACTCTTAGCGGTGCTAGCAAATGCTTTTAAAATTTATGTTTTCATTTTATATGAAGTATGCGGGGAAATTTTATGTATACATATTTTTACGTCCAACTTTAAATGCTGATGTGATGTGGTAGTAAATCGCATACGTTTGTGAATAGATCTGGTTGCATATTCAAAATTGAGCTAATATTTTTTTATAGAATAGATGGTAAACGAACAAGTAGCCCACCTGGCGGTAAGTAATTACCGCTGCACATGGACATCCGTGACACCAGAAGAGTCGCAGAGTCTGCAGTTCTGTTAGAAAGGAGTACAGCTAATTCCATAGAGTAGTTGTACGTGGCAGAAAATTTCGCGTAAAGCGCACAGTGGTGGATTGATTGCCAGACGTCGAGATGATGACGATGAAATTTTAATTGCTGTCTTGATCAACAATGTTTAAACTCAACGGCTGGAATGAACAACTTCTCAGAACAACTCTTAATAAACTGTTTAAGGTATAACATACTCGTACTTATGGCGATTTCGATTATTTTATTATATTAAGGTTGAAAAATGGGCACAATGATCAACTCTGATCTCTGATCTACATCTGATCTGAGCTACATCCATCTGCGACAAAGATTCAATATGCACATGCATTATCACTCCTGATGAGTAAGATGGAATGTTTCGTTGCCAGCAATTGAATACTCGCTGTATGCTATATGGTGTAATTACAGCAGTATCAGGAAAAGGAATAGTTATTATTATCTACACTAATATTATATAAGACTTTTTCATATTAGTGGTTCTCAAAAAAAAATTGTTTCTGGGGTCCAGGTTACAGGCGAGGCACTCAATCTTATTTCTAAGAGGTGACTTCGAATCTTCATTATGATTCCTTATCAAGGGTGAATGTGGGTATCACGGGTTGCAAAGAGTGCCATCAGATTCACCTGATCACCGTGTACTCATTTGTTACCCTCATGACATAGATAGTCCTGAGGGTATAAATAAGTGGACGGCTAATGACTTATTAGCTTCAATGCTCTGCCTATCCCGAAAAATAATATAGGGTTTTTTAATTTATGTATCTAGTTACTTCCCAATATGTTAGCCTACCGTTCCCGTCTCAACACAAACATCAAGAAACCGGACACGTGCAAGTAGAACTCCCGTGAAGAGGGTTCCGTATCATTCATCTTCATATTTTTTAAACGGCATTTTTAAAATCATGTTAAAAATATATATTTGTGATTACAAGTCTTCTTATTTTAAATGTAACAATATTTTTTAGTCTACTAATTTGCCCCTCAAAATTAACCACTCAGATCGGAATTTGCATAATCACGCTTTGCGTCCACGATTGGATAAACCAAATGGTAACCTTATATTTGTATCAAATAACAATAAGCTGTAATTGACGAACAGACAGACATTAGAGTGCTGTTAATGATAAGGATCCCGCTTTTTCATCGAAAGTAGTCTTATCGAATTTGTCTTCTTCTAGATCGCTCGATCGTGGACCCGTAGTTCCAGCTACTAAGAAAATATTTATAAAAATTGGGAATAATTATCTAGATGGTAAACATAAATCAGCAAACAGTGATAAAGGGGTAAAGCCACCCAGCTGGTCCTGTCAACATGAATGGGTCGGCACGACCGGAGAAGTACCAGGTCCTCCAAGAATAACAGCGTGAAATAAAAGTGACCCAATTGTAGGTACCGCATTTCATCTAGGTAAAACAACTAATGTGCGTTTTATTCTTTGATGAGGATTGATGTAAACGTCTGGGGTCATAGTCATGACCTACCATCAAGTTAATTGTGTGCTCAATTGTTATTAATATAATCTTCAGTCTCGTTACTATAACATCGTTAAAATTTCCGTATTTCACTATAAGCCCGTTAAGGAATAAAGAGTTTTCGTTAAAACAACCTATTTCTGGAATTTTAATGTCATGCTTTTCTATCCACCGTATGATCCACCGCGCGTAAGCTACGTTCCGCAATAAAATCTAACATTTCACCGAGACGTGGACAGTAAAGTTAAGTCGGGGGCGGTAGTTCGTTTAGAATTTTATATGGAATAAAAACTTTGAACGATAGAAAAATAAATCGCTATTGCACATACGGAAATTACCTCGAGATATCGTTTTTTACTTATTTTGCTGTAAGTATTGGATATCAATACGATTTCTCTATAGAATTAAATTTAAATTACTTAAATGTAAACAACATATTTTACTGCAGTCCTTGCATGTTACGCTAACCTTCAAAACTTGGGACTGCGATATTAGTCATGCTAAAATGAATTAAGATTATTAAGTATACTTTATTTACGCATCTACATTCTATGTATAATATATATTAAGAAAACTTAGTGATGAAAAAGTAGTTAAATAATTAAATTAAAGAAATAGAAACAATATAATTCTAGATTATTTTACAAGACAAAGCACGAAGCGCTAACTTTAATCTGTGGCTACACCAGTGAGATATAGCGGGTACAGAACGTAACTCTTTCGCCCACAATAACTCACGATAACGATAATCCTTTTAAACTTCAAACACTACTGTTTTGTCTCTACTATTTTGCGGGTAGTTTATTAAAGTAATAGTGTTTTTAATTTAATTTTACCTACTTACACCGGGAGTATTACTTCATGGTTTGTCGCTTTATTTTACGCAAACAAACCAAGTTCTATCTCCAATGCCGATAAAATTGTTTATGGCAATTTTAAGTGCTGATTTACAACGCTCGTTGGGAATTTAATAAAAAAACACTTCGAAACCATGTGAAGTCAATCAACCCGCAGCCTAGGTGTGGGATTTATGTAGGTATATAGACTGTTACCTAATTATTTACATTTTTATTTTAAAAAGAATATTAGCAATGCTATTACATTACTAATATTCTGGTTAACCACACCAACTAAGCTGAAAATGATTGAGCTAGGAGATGGTTCACGACAATAGTCTAATGGTGGATTCGAACCTACGACCTTAAGTTTCGCAGACCGTACCCTAAACTATTAAGGCTACTGACGCTTAACGTTGGGTTAACTGTTTGCTCGGTTTAAATCTTATTATAATGATTACACTAAATCCGAACTCTTTTAATTTTTTTGTTTTACACTTTATATCTAGTGGGAAAGATAAAAATACAAATACAAAAATACAAACATATGCGAAACATAACCGCATTTGGCAGCAGTAATACGCCAGTTAGTTGTGAGAGCGTGGCACTGGTCAGTAAAATCGTCGTACATATGCTATATTCATTTTCAAACTACGTAGTTTCTCTACCATTAGGCCAACGACGGTTTAGGAAGACCTCAAAGAATCTCATCTCAACAATGACATAGCACAAAACCATGCTACACGCAACGCGGGCATGGAACCCCAAGTAAATGGGAAAAGGCGCACAAAAACCTATTAGCATTTTCAACCTAAATTCAAGATATGCGTTTTCATGGAATATGTCGTTATCAATAAATGAGCCTGCCGATACCTTCACATATCATTTAAAACAATCTACCTCGGTTTATTGAAACACGCAAGTGTCTTCAATCTTTTATCTGTGTTGAGAATAGATGTAAATAGTACATAGATCACCACTTACCCTTATATTACAAAAAAAATTGCTTCCAATTCCCGCTATATTCAAATGATGGTATTACTACCATTACGCGCCAGCTTTTAAATATTACGCAACATTTTTAAAGAGAAATGTCTTATCATTAAAAAGAAAGTCATAAGGAAATGTTTCCGTCAGAATGCGTTAAACTCATTCTCTTACTTTTTATATGTAATGATTTATTTCCGATTTTCGTCTTTAATATATTCAATTCCTGCTATATTAAAATGATGATGTTTACGTCATTACGTGACAGCTTTTAATTATTACGTAACAATTTTTCGAAGAAAAGTGATACCATTAAAAAACAATTCGTAAGGAAATGTTTCCGTCAGATTACGCTCAAATATCTCTCTGACTTTATATATGTAATAATTTATTATCATATTTCTTTAATATATCGAACTCCCTCTATGTTTACATGATGACGTTTCTGTCATTACGTGACAGCTTTTAATTATTACGTAACAATTTTTAGAAGAAAAGTGATACCATTAAAAACAATTCATAAGGTAATGTTTTCGTTAGATTGCGCTCAACTTGTTGTCTGTCTTTATATATGTAATAATTTATTATCATATTTCTTTAATGTTTACATGATGACGTTTCCGTCATTACGTGACAGCTTTTAAATATTACGTTACTTTATTGCAGAGAAATGTGTTATCATTAAAAAGAAATTCATAAGGAAATGTTTCCGTCAGATTGCGTTGAACTCACGGGATTCGATTACTTGGCGCGTGCCACGTCGTTTATAACAGGAAAATGAATTTGCTGGCGGTATGGCGGAGTGTTGACTTTGAAGAATTTTTGTATTTGATGTCGATTATCGCATGTGGAGGCAAACTTCTCACGGAGATTTATTATTTAAAATTTATATTTAAAGTCATAATGTGAATAAAATGTGGACTTAACATTAACATCAATACCTATTATTAACACATGAAAATGTTTCTCTGTATGGTTGTTTGCTTATATTTTTATGATTTTAGGTGGCGACACCCTAAATTCACAAGCACACAGTTCAGCTAATAATATGAGTTGTCTTTCTCAACAAAGATTGACATACGTTGTCAACCCTTAGGACTGAGATGCAACTAACATTACCTGTTATTGGGTCTCTGGATCCCTTACCCGGGACACTTACTATATGAAAGAAAGCAGCACTATGCTGCGATTTCACGCTGGTATTATATGGTCCTTCAGCCGACCCATTCATGCCGTATCAAGATATAAATTCTTATGTGGTTACACCTCATACACTTGTACATGGTATTGATATAATAATGATATTTTTAATGACATAGTAAGTTATTTTTCGAGTAAGTTTAAGAAAAAAATTATAGCACTATGTTCTAACTAGACATTATTATTTACTTTTGCTGACTTGTTGAAATGTTTCTTATTTTTATCTTTTATTTGCAATTTTAATTAAAACATTAATTTAACGAATATAATGTTGTTTAGATACGTAGATTTTAAGATAGTAATTTTGTGTACTCCTGTAAGGCAAACCAAAAATATTTAGTAAACATTAATTTTAAGTGCAAAATGCAAATAGATTTTTTTTAGTACATTCAGAGTAACAAACGAGAACACAGTTCACCTGATGGTAAGTGATACGGCCCATGATATCTACTTTTATCCTTGACAAGGAATAATAATGCACATGCGTTGTTGCCCTTGAGGACTGAGATGAAATGCCTCGTCACCAGTAATAAAGGTCTCCGGATCCTTTCACTCACCAGATGAAACAGAGACACATTTTTTTTTGCAATGCTATTAACATTACTAATATTCCAGTTAACCACTCCAACTAAGCTGAAAATGCTTGAGCTAGGAGTTGGTTCACGACAATACTCTAATGGTGGATTCGAACCTACGAGCTTAAGTTTCGCAGACCGTACTCTAAGCCATTAGGCTATTGACGCTTATGCTACTATTTCACGCTGGTATTCTGTGAGGGCGTCCCTACTCTAGTCGAGCGGACCCGTTTATTCTGCAGCTAGAAACCAACTACAGTGTAGCTGTACCACTCTTAAAAAAAAATTGAGTGTATTTTTCGCAATACATAAATAAATATTATAGTATTCCTGATAAAATACTAAAATTCGAATATACATTTAAATTGGAAACAAAAAAAATATTATTTTTATCACAATAGCACATTTAAAACAATAAACAAATTAGTAATTCATATTATTCTCTCTGTCTGCAATATATTTCAACAACTACACGCCATGAAAACATTTTAAAATATTTAGTTAGCTGAAGAATTCAGAAAAATAAAAGATTGTAAAAATTGTCTAATGAAATTGTTAATAACATCAATCGGTGGCATTCTTGTAAAAATGTATTCGTAAATCTTTAAAATTGATGTTTTATCTATTTTAAATCAAAAACAGGGTGCTACTTACACATTTCCAAAAAAAAAAACAGTTGAATCATTTTGTAGTTACAGCGAGCAAATTGAAGACCGCAAATAAAAAAAGCTAAACCTACGTCAAACTAGTTTGCAGTTAGCACCTGAAGTGACAGCTACGGTTTTCAATTTAACACAAAATGGCGCGTTAAAATACACTGCTTTTGCCACTGACAGCTTTTGTCAAATGAATTCGTTTTGAGTTGAATTTTTTAAATTAGGAATATGTGAATAAAAAAATATATGAAAAATAATAGCATACTTTTACTATCTTTGATGTTATACAATTCACAATTCCTTAGTAGATTATATATCTTACTACTACATACTCCTTTAGATAGCGATCCGAGTCGAGATCTCGTGCCTCCTTATGAGGGGCCCTCGGATCATATTATCACCCCCCTCTGTTGTCGTCGACGTTCGACGTTCACAGGGGTCGGAGTGCAGCGGTGGTGCAGCAGCAGTCTCCGTGCATCGCAGCATCGTCGTTGTCTCCCTACTCAGCGGACCTCCCGCTCGCGAATCTAATTAGATAAATCTGCACAGATCTCTGGACCAACAGCAATAAACACTCACACAAAAAAAAATACTATGTATTACGAAATATCGTGTATTTTCCTTCACTTACGAAACTTACTACTACGAGTATATGTACTACGAAATATCGTGTATTTTCCTTCACTTAAGAAAATGACATAGCTCACCACTTAAAATTATATCAAACATTTTTATTGATACTTAGGGGATCGAAGTTAATTTGTTACCGTACCGTAAAATTACGACACCTAGCTACCACGTCATAAATTTGATGAAACAGAAAAAACAAACAATAACGCACCTGTTTCTGAGGAGGGAAACGGTGATTGGTTTCAATTTCAGATGTTTGTAGGAAATGGTTCACCAATTAAATTTAATTGGAGCTGTAATTGGCGAAACAAGGCCATTTTGTCGGGATTTATTTTTAAGGGGCGATGAATATTGCGTAAAACTTGTTTAAGAGTCATCTTATGGGTTTTAATGTACGTAACGCCATACAGATACAGCTTAAAACTTGATCTCACATGAATGGCTCATCTTTAAGGGGCAAATTTTACAACAGTACTATATATTTTAAATGTGGTATGTGAACAAATTGTGTTCGATCTCCGGATCCTCGGATGCCAGCACCAAAGTAAATTGTTAAATGTTAATTTTAATTATCACCAGTTAATTAAAGAATAAAGAGGAAAGCCTTCGAGATAAATAAAAAAATACCTATGTGCACAACCTATGTCCAAAAGTGAAATATATATATATATAAATAAATTCCAGAAAGGCAAAACACTAAAAAAATTAAATTTTGTGTGTATAAATGTTGAATAAACACTTATAAATATTTATATATTTATATTCAAGTAAAAATACAACTTAAGAGGGCAGTGGAATAGACTCTGGACAAATTAAATTTTATTAAAAATCGTATAAAAGATTTTTGCAAGGACCCGCGTCATCCAATAGATTAATAGAGCCCATTCCGATCCCGTCGCTTCCAATACAAAACTAATAACTCAGGAGCGACGTAAGCCTTTTGCGGTACTGACTGCGATTAATGCACTCGTTGCCCAGGTATAGTGGCTGGAGCTATATGTAACATTTAATACATTTTATGATAGTGCCTAAGCTGGCCTAACAACTCGTAGAGTAACGTTAAAACAGCAAAAAAAGACCAACTTAAATCCCTACTATACTAATGTTTCGTACGGCATTAGTACAGTCGTGAGCAAAAAACCGACTCACGCCGTACGCTTGCGGTCACAATATTGTCGTAGAAATCTGTTGCTCAGATTTATTTTTTGATTGCATTAGATTAAAGGTGAAGGTTTTAAATGAGATGATGACATTCATATTAATAAATTCTTTTTTTTTCAAAAAATCCATCTAAAGTACTCTAAAGTAAGAAAATATATACTCTTAAGAAAAACACAAAACAGACATAAATTAAATAATAAAATACAATTTTAAATTTAGTGTTACACCCCCTACGTCTAATTACAGCTCCTAATCGGTTCTTAATAAACTTGATAAGATTTTGCACTGTTTCTTGAGATACACCATCTTATTCTTAAGTCGATTTCTAGCCAAAACTTATCTTTTATCTCGAAATAAGTGCTCAATAGGATTTAAATCCAAACTTCTGCAGGTATCGCCGATCAGAAACTGCAGTATGTGGACGGGCATTGTCCTACATTAGCACAAAGCTTTAACCGATAAAGCCTGCGTAAGGAATGATATGAGACCCTAATATCTCATCAATATATCGGTTCACTTTCAATCCTCCAAATCTGCTTCTTATTTCGATCAAACCAACTTGGTTTATGGCTCCATTGAAATACCCGCCCATACCATCCTCCATACAGGAACCTCCTCCAAATGCCACATTTTTACTGAGCGATTAGCTCTACAGGTCTTCTGTAGACTCGTTTTCGTCAATCGCTGCTATGGGGGCTACATACTCTGCTTTCATCGAGAGAAAACAGAGCTCCACTGTTCGTCTGTCCAGTTCACGAAATGTAATCGTGCTGCGCAACGAGCTGGGGTAAACTTTGGGCCAGCACCTTTTTGGAGTCAGGTTGGCCGCCTTTAGTCGTGTTTTGACTATCTAGCTACTAACAGCTACTCCTCGCGTTGCTCTGAGCTCCTGTTGGACTTGCACGCCAGTGAGGGCCCGACTTCTGAGCGAGGTACTGACGATAAATAGTGTGCAATACAAACATTGCCTAAAATGTGTAAATTTTTAGGCATTGTTTATATTTTATAATAAGTCCTATGTGTAGCGGTTCACAGCGGACGAACTGATAAGGCAAGGTCAGGTAAATGATAATGGCACGACAACCCCTAATTACGCTATTGTAAACAGGTGCAAAAATGTTTACATGATTTTGAAGCTAAAACATAAACATACATAATTCAAGACTCAGTTATTACATTCAATCTATTTTTTTGTCACGAATATAAATAGTATATATATGCACACGTATATATATATATATATAGGATTCATAATGCCGATGCGTTGTCACCCTTGAGGACTGAGATGGAATGCCTCGTCACCAGTAATGAAGATCCCCGGATCCCTACACTCACCAGACGAAATACAGCAGCATTATGCTGCTATTTCTCATTGGTATTCTGGGAGGGCGAGGTCCTACCTCGGTCAAGCTGACCCAATCATTCTGCAGCTAGAAACTGCAGCGTAGTTCTAACACTATAACCATAGACTCACCCATAGGACCAGGATGCCTTGCCTTTGTTGAGATCTGTATACTCACCGTACGAAACAGAGTATCATAATGTTGCTATATGTTCTATGGTCACATGCTCCATTCCTGGACGATCTGATCCAGTAATGTTACATCCAGAAAAGCAACGTGGCTATATGAATGATCTATATTATAATTCAAATACGTTTTAAAAATATTTCCATTTAAGCAGTGTTTATTCTTCTCCTTGTTTTCGTTTGTCATCTTAAAATGTTATACTTATTTTCAAGTTGACAGTGAAAATATGCTGTCCTAAAAGCTTTGGAAAAGAGTTGAAAAAGGTGGTCGCTTATTATCGCTATAATTTTTCTCTATGTCTTGAAAACTTTTTTATTTCCTTTTTGAGCGTAATAAATTAATATTGAAATTAAAAAATATGTCCAGTTCTACATATACATATATATTTACTGATTCATATCAAAGTGATGAAAATAATTCAAACTGAAATTTATTTATTTTAAAAGCATTTTGATATGGTAAATCTTTACAAGGTCTACCACCGCCTTAGAATGTAGATTCAACAGAAAGAAGAGAGCGAAAAAGTCACTTGCTATTTTTAATACATAATTTTATTTTCATTTAATATGTAAGTATCAACGTGTTATAATTCAACATTTGTTTCTCACATATATTTTTATACAGAGTAATCAGAACAACTTAGTAATATTTATTATAATTAACGTTTTAAATTGTAGTAGTGGCAATTCTAAAAGAGACTAAGGTTTATCTATCTTTGCGCGGAAAAGCTTAATACCGACACTATAATTTAAAACTTTTTTTTGTATAACGAATATGATTTCGAATATAAAACGTATAACTTGCAATATAGTAATATATTTTTTATTGTATCGAGAGTGATCGTAACATCGCACCCACATTCATGCTCGATAAGAATTATAATACAGATGCGTTATCATAATTGAGGACTAAGATGGAATACCTCGTCACCAGTAATAAGGGTCACCCGACCACTACACTAACCTATAAAAGATGAAACACCGCAGCGTTGTGCTGCTTTTTCACTTGTATTCTGTGAGGGTGTGGTTGTCCGAGTCGACCCATCCGTGCTGCTGTTAGAAACTAGCTGCAGCGTGGCATTACCACAAGTTAGAAGTTGTCGACGTGCTAAGAAATTTCATACAAGCCGTACACCGAGAAATATTAAAAAAAAATGCGGGAGAATATCGTGTTATGCTTTATAGTTTAGTTAATTTTTAACAACAATCAAATAAAATGTGTGGACATCAAAATATACATTAAGTTTTTCATGATGACGGTGTACTTATGGTCGATATTTCGATCACCAGATGATATCATCAACTCAGGATACGCTACAGTGCGGTAAGCATTTGCGCAAATACAGAGGCTATACGTTGTTCCTATCTAATCCGATATAACGCAATAAGATCCGATGAAGGTTCGGAGGCAGTGTCTGAGAGTCGGAATATGCATACAACATACCTAGAGTTGAAAATCAACAATTCGTTTTATTACACATATTGCTTTTCGGCTGGGAATCGATCCCGGGACACTTGGAACAGTTGTCAGATATTCTAACGGCCACAACACGCGGCGCGGAATATATGACAATGCCGTAAGCATTTGTGCAAATAAAGAAGCACTCACTCATCGCCCCCTTACTTAGTCTGACGTAACGCATCCACAATTAGATTTGAGGACAGTTCAAATGCAGTGTCAAAGACACAGCACACTCATACATCACACCCATACCCGAAAATCGTTAGTTTGTGATGCAAAAATATTGTTCCTCCGCTGGGAAACGAATCCAGGACCCGGTTCGCAGTAGCCAGGTATTTCAACCACAATACCACGCGAACGTCAATTAAAATTTTAAAACTCATTCAAACTGACGTTATATTAAAAGTCTATGCACTGGAATACCTGGTAAAAGTTCCTGGTAAAAGTGAACGTGTTACAATCGCTTCTTGCTCGATATGCATTTACATTATGTCATTATTATCTAACGTTTCAGATTTAATAACGAAGATTATATCAGTTATATGCTCGTAAACTAGATAACATCCATATGAAATTGGCGTTTTGTCGAACTGGCCACTTTGATCTCAATTAATCTGGTGTTTGGTGAAGAATTTCAAATTCAAATGTATTTCGAATTTAGGCTTGTGTATTGGTTTCGAATATAGTGATTCATTTGTTTTCACGCCTTTTCCTTTTTTTTGACATTCTTCTGAACAAAATGGAAAACTTGAAATATCGCGTTATGGGGAAGCTTCTCTAAAAGAAAGTATGGTTCGTATTTGGATCCAACGTTTTCGTTCTGGAGATTACCTATAAAGATATAAGAAACTTCCAAAGCAAACCTCACGGACGGCCGGAGGCCTAAGTTGACAATGACGAATTAACGGTGATCGTGGAAGCGGATCCATCACGAACCACGTCAGAGTTAGCGGTAGGTTTCGGTGTGAGTGATGAAACAATTTTAATTCACTTGAAACAAATTGGAAAAGTAAAAAAGCTTGAAAATGGGTACCACATGAGTTGAGTGAAACACACCAACAAACACGCATTGAGTGCTACGTTATATTACTCAACAACAGTAACAATTGAATCCTATCATTACTCGTAATGAAAAATGAATTCTGTACGAGAATTGGAAACGCTCATCACAGTGGTTCAGCAGAGCTAGCTAAATCCTGTAACAAGCGAAAGTTGACTCAGAAAAACGTACTGATGGGTGTTTGGTGGACCAGTGCTGGTGTCATACTCTACAGCTTCCTAAGATCTGCTCAGATGATATTATCAACAATTGCAAACCATGATAAAAAACAAGCTTCATGACAACTAGACCCCATACTACACGACAGAAGTCGCAAAATTAGAGGAATGTCTAACAGATTACCACTTTTTTCGGAATTTGGACAATTTCTTGCAAGGAAAAAAATTAACTTCCGATGACGCAGTCTAAACCGCATTCAAAGATTTTATTGATGCTCGCTCGTAATTTTTTTCTTCAGAAATGGAACCAATAAACTATCTATAGAATAGTGAAAGTGCATAGATACTAATTTAAAAAAAAAGCAGACCCATTCATTCTTCAGCTAGAAACAAACTGCTGCGTATCTCTACCACTGTAAATGGTACATACTTTTTGTTTAAATATATAATTTAATTTAAAAATATTTTTACTTTTTCTATATAATACGCTTATTTCATATGTCAGGACCTAATATTTACTTAATTAAGATGTACATACATAATGTGCATAAGAACGTCGAAAACCATAGACTTGTTCCACTCAAATTGGGGAGAATATAGACCTCTGAGAACCTAATTGAACTGACAAAGCACTGAGGTCTTAATTACTAGGGAGGTTGTACGTGCTACGTTGCAACTATTAGAATCCATTTGCATTTACTTTGAATAAGGAATATAACACAATTTTGAAAGCAATGTTGAAAATTTGCTTGAAAATTTTCTGTTAGAAAATTAGTTATGACTGAATCAGTTTTAGTTGTTTTCTATAATAATATTTTTGTCTGCTTGCATAGTGATATAGCAAAGAAATGACGAGATTATGGATATAAATAAAGAAAGAGATGAATGGGAGATGGAATACGTATCTAAAATAATGATTTAAGGGCCAAGATTTAAAAAATGGATTATTTTTCTATTGTTTTTCTGTCCTCAAAAATAAGTGAATCTAACGAAGAAATTCAATGCATTTTTCAAAAAGGGAAAACATGAATTGGTGACGTTTATGGATTTGGACAAAATTGGCTAAACCGTTTTCAGTCCGGGAATTTGTTTTTTTCGGCTGTAAAAGATGATTGTTGCTCTAGTCAACCTGTTATAGATAAAATCGTACCACGTGGTGGAAAATTCAAATATCCTGTCTAGAAAAGATTTTCGCAGTGGGATGTATACATACATAGACTTCTTCGTCATATGTACATATACGACGACAAAGTCTACGCAGAGGTCAATCGACGGATTCAACACGGACGGGCAGCTTTCAGCAAATTGCGATTTATCTTTTCGTCCAATATTCCGCAATTTCTAAAGACATAAATACGGTCGGTATTCGTTCGTATATCTTCTTCACCAGCATGAACTGCATCGGAAATCTTGCCATTTTTTTAGAGAACAAAAATGCTCGCACCTCAATTATGTGTGATTGTTGTTCTAAAAGTTTGATGGATTTTCTAAAAATTTTTGATTACTTTCTGTGTAACAAAAGAGCACACGGTTTACCGGATTGTAAGTTTTTCCTGGGGCTCATGATATCTACATTAATCCTTGACAAAGAATCATAATGCAGAAGAGTTGTCACCCTTCAGGACTGAGATGGAATACCTCGTCACCAGTAATAAAGGTCTTCAGATCCCTACACTCATCAGACGCAGCAGCACTATGCTCGTATTCCACGCTGGTATTCTGTTTGGGCGTGGTCCTTCCCCAGTCGAGGTGACCCATTTATTCTGCAGCTAGAAACAAACTGCAGCGTAGCTCTACCACTTGCGTTAACCTGTACGTACGTAGTCATAGTTTTATATTACAGCTTTTTTAAATTAACTTAATTTGTAGTATTCGTTAAAATACGTGATCGTTAGATATTAAATCCTTATTTACTTTTTTTATTATATATCAACAAGTTTTGTAAATTACGAACATTCATTTAAATGCCCTTTGTTGAATTTAATTTGGATGTTCTTTAGGTTTAGTAATACAAAAATAATGTACTTGTCAAAAATTTGGGAAGAAGTAATTATTATGAAAGCTTAGAAAGTAACAGAAAACCAAGACGGTATTGAAATGGAACTGGAGTTACAAAAAATCAAATCAAATCAAAAAGATTGAAATTTTGTTGAAAATTATGATATGAAATATTTCATTTTCTTGATTAACTTTTACATGATTCCACTCAGACTATTTTTGAATAAACTGGTCTATTCCTAAAGAGCAATTTGAAATCCATTAATGAAAAACCTGAGACTACATCAAAATAGATTTTTTTTCTATTTTAGTTGATCTTGTCTATTGTCGATTCAGGATCACAGATGTTCTTATATTTTTATAGCACAGACATATTTTAATTTCAGATTCACATATTATTATTACTTGTGACATGAGTGGTGAGTACATCGGTCCATTGATATCAAAGTCTGTTTGCGTTTCATCGTTAGTAGAAGCAAAATGATTGTGAAACACAAAATAGTCTGATATGGGTATGTATTTTTTTTTAATATTAGGATTGAAAAATGAGCTGACAGTTCGGCTGATGGTAAATGATGGCTACGGCCAATGATATGAACATTCATCATATGAAAAGATTCAAGATGCATATGTGATGTGTCCCTGGATCCCGATTTGGAAGCTGATTTGATGTTCATGCGAGTTGCTACGGCGTAGCGAACAACCGGAATTATCGTCTTTTTTCTATTATTGTTACGAGAAAGAAGGTCACATACGACACTTCCACCCAGTCAATAGCAGCGTTGCCAATATGTCCAGGCCTTTTAAAAAGCTGGAGGGGAAATACCGTCGCTGGATGTTGTCCGCAGTATTATATGGTGTACCGTTAACCATCGAGATGGCGCTTATGGAATTTGGTTTTAAGATGGGTCGTGCGATGGTGAAATTAGGCAAATACGATATTAAAAAACTCTTGAACCGCTCCTCACTGTAAATGCGGAAAATTTAGTTAAATATATAAAACACGACACCTAATTTGAATTAGCAATATTTTACTAAAACGAAGATTGGTTTTAATATCAACTGTTTGTTGCAAAATGCTTTTGCATTGCTCACCAATTTAATTCAATAGAACGCAAATTAGCGAGACAATGTCTTTTATTGGGGTTTATTTTAAAGTACGGCGAACATTGCGTAAAATTAGTCCAACTGCCACGTTTAGGGCAAATTATAATTCATTTTTTTACATTATTTGTTATTTTTTATATTATAGTTTATTTTGTTTTCCATTAATTAAACATACCATTATTGAATACATATACGATTTATCATTAAAAGAGCAAAAGATTGTTATCCAGGATTGGCTGGCTGCTTACAGTAAAAATTAATTGACTTGTATTGGTAAGTCATATTGAAAATTGTTCGAAGTGCAAAAGGTTAATAATGCCCGTTTCTATATCGTCAATTTCAATACAACATTAATAACTCAGAAGCAACGTGAGCATCTTGTGGTGCTGGCTGTGATTAATCATCTTAAATACTCGAAGTTTAAAGTATTTTCGTATAAATTTTATACTGAAGTCCAATGGATTATCCCTATATTTGGAGAACTTGAGCTTGGTATCATCTCGAATGCATTGAGGCCGCCCAATGAAGTTATCGGTATTTAATAAAGCCAAGGGCGATAAATGATAATTTGATCACATTTGCGTCTATTCTTTGTAAATATTTCAGATAAACACGCGTTCTCAACGCTGAGGTCAGAGATGGAATTATCGTACCTTTTAATGGGTTTCTGGATACCTATACAAAATACCGCAGGGCTATGGCTGGTATTCTGTGCGGGTGAGATCCGTCTCTGGTATAAATAGTGGCAATTTGAAGTGACTACATCATTGCTTAACTAATATTCAGTAATCAACTTCAAAGAAAATCAATCATTAGCTTTAAAAAAAAAGTTTCGTTTCTAAACAATTTGACAGATTCGTAAGAAAGTTTTCAACTATGACTTAAAAGTATAAAGTAATATTGCCGTTTGGCGATAAATTCACTTTCCCTGTTGTCGGAATAAGGAAGTGAATTTTCGCTGCCTCATGACATAATGTTATTGCTTTTTAAATGCCGCTGAAAAGAATTTCTCTCTCCCGCTTTTCTTGGAAATTTATATTCTATAATATATTTAAGGAATAAATAGCTGACTTCACAGTTATCTATAATATAAATAAATAAAACGTGTTAATCATAATTATCACAGCATATCAATAGGCTATTGTTGAACATACCTACCTACCCACCACTTGCCCCAATGCTTGAGTTTGCCAGCTACGTCACTCAACTTGCCGCAAACTTGCATAACATGTCGTCGCATATGTCGTCTAGCGGGGGATCGGCTTAAATTGCGGTTACCAGTCTAAGGTTGCCATACAAGGATCTTTCTTTTCCATCAGTTGTATATATGTAAATAGTTTAATTAAAAAAAAAATATATATTATATCAAGGATCACCTGCGAAGGTGTAAGCCGTCGGGATCACAAATAAATCTGTTAACCTATTGGGGCTATAGTTTAGGTCAATGAATGAACGTTACAATTTTTTTTAAAGAATGTTATAACCACTCTAACCAAGATTAAAATGCTTTTGCTAGGAGATGGTACACGACATTAGTTGAATGGTGGATTCGAATATACGATCTCAAGTTTCACATACCGTACCCTTAACCTTTTGGCTATTGACGCTTCTAAATTAAATGTTAGTAAAAGCTAAGCCGAGTTAGAATTTTATTATATTTTCATTACTTACATGTGACAATAAGCTATAGAAATAAAATATATAATTAGGCAAATTTTAACGCTTGTTACCAGTGTTGGCCTAGGTCAACAAAGTGCTGAGCTGGAACCTTATTGATCCAGCATCGTCATTATGGTTTTTGGTACGAGTATGTTATGCATCTAATACATGATGATATTTTTTTACACTTATTTCATTTCATTTTTTGTTTTACTGAATGATATATTTTATTTTGTTTTCTTTGTGTGTACATTTCTTTTATGGTTTATTTTTCATGTTTGTATTTATTGTTTGATTATTCATTTTTTTTATTATTGGTGCTGGATCGATTCAATGAGTTATTATTATTATTATTATTATTATCACGTAAAATGAAATGAAAGCGAAAAAATACACCAAGTTGATGTTATGCCATCTCTTATTCAGGAAAATGTTTTATTGAATCTATGTAGTGCATAAAAAGCAAAAGTACATAAATCTCACCGCTGGGCATAAGCCTAGTCTTAAGGGAGGGTGTCGGAACATGTTCCGCTAACAATACGCGGCGGCATATTGGCGGATTTCGCATGTCTTCGATTTCTTCTTTTAATTAATTTCTTAGACATGCAGGTTTCCTCACTATGTTTCCCTTCACCGCCAAGCATGCGGTATATCAGCGCTTAAAATTGCAATCAACAATTTCATTGGTATCGGCATCGGGAATCGAACTCCTTTTGTTCGCGTGAATTAAAACCAAGTGAAAAAGCAAGCCTTACTCTTTCAGTGAGCTAACTGAGCTACCAAGGCTCTACAATGTAGTAGTGTACGTGTATTGTAGAAAGAAATGTACAAATCAAAGAGGTTTTATCACAAAAAAAACTAAATAAAAAACAATCGTATAAAACAAAGTACAACTAAAAATAGGTTACAAACCAAAATAAAAAAGAGAGAAATAAGCTGTGGTGAAAGGCAAAGGCTTTCAACAACTTTCCTCGGAATTATACGATTCCTATCGTAGCTGCTGCTACCAGCAAGAAACGGAGCTTGTGTATGTATTTATGTTTGGATATTATTGTAAGGACACATAAATACTTTATTTACTGCTTCAATCCACAGTAGAGACGCGTAACTAAGCCCAAATCAAGCCCTTGTGATAACCCGTCTCTAGATAGGTGGCCTATAACCAGTGAGGTATACATAGACTTTAGCTGTGTTATTTTAAATAATTTCAGTTATATAGTGTTGTAAAAATGAAAAACGTATTTTACCGTTTCATTCTTTTTAATGAATTTATATAGTAGTAAATTTCGTTTCGCAAAATTCATTTAGAACTGTAAATATGTATATACGAGAACATTGGGATAGAGCTAAACAAGGCGGTAACTCGTTATAGCTCTCCTGTAGTTCTTCGTATTTACCGATTCTTAGTTTGGTACTAAGCTCGAATAATTAAAATTAAATGTTAAACCTTTAAGGTTCAAAATGCATGATAGATGCAAATGAATAAATCTACGCAGTGATTTTATGTTTTTATAGGAACAACATGTTTACAAACTTTATGCAAATCATGAACAAAATATAAAATATGTCTAAAGGTTTCACGTATTTATCAACCTTATATAACTTGCGTGTATTCGAGGCGGGAGTGTATAGTTTTTTTTGTGACCTAGTTTTTATGATCTATTTCAACATTGCCACTTACCATGAAGTGGGATAGTAATCAAGTACTAGACATAAAAATTTCACAGAAATTAAAATGTATGCGTATATTTAATTTCTGTGAAATTTATTTCATACTACCGACCCGACTGACGTTGATTTTTTCCAAATTTCAATATTCTGTTTTATGATTTTGTGAAGTTAATCAATCTTTGCTATTGTGAATAACAGTTATGAGTTCATACAAAAATCCCACAGCAAATTCAATTTTCTTTTTATATAAAGTTATTATAAAATTCTATTTCGTCCAAAATTAAATTATTAAATTGACTTAAAAGTATAACCCAAACCTCCCTCCAGTTGTTATTAAGTCTATGCGTTTACCAACGGTGAGAGTTTGATTTATCTTTATATATATTAGATCTAAATTAACCTATTCCACGGTATATTTTATCGCAAAAATATTGCTGTATATTTTTACGATTTGATGATTTCCTACACACTTTTACATTTATACGGTTTCATTGTTATCTTCCTAAGCTCCACCAAGAAAATTCAGCGTAAGATCTCATCATAAACTTTATTTTCAGATAGCGATGGACTTTTAAAAACGATGTACTATAGTTGGTGGCGGCTATTGTGGAGACAAAAGTAGTTAGAGTAGATGGATCAGTTAATTAAGACAGCTAAAAATAGTTTGGAATATCTCCAGGCTAATAGCGAAGGTCCTCTGACTGGTAGACTCAACTGGACGCATGAAGCCGAATATTGGGTTAGGTGATGTTCATTCAGAAACGACTGTCACTAATTGTTAAAATAGTTTGGGACAACTTCAGGCTAAATGAAGGGAAGGCCGTCATAAAGCGACTGGAAGCCGTTGGACGCATAAAGCCGAATATTGTGATAGCTAATGTACTTCCAGAAATGACTGTCACTCACTGACAATGATAATGACTTAACGTTTTATTATTTATGGTTTTATGGTCTTTAAATAGTGAAGTAAAGTAGAAGCCTATATATATATATATATATATATATATATATATATATATATATATATATATATATATATATATATATATATATATATATATATATATATGTATACATAAATATCATTCCTTCATCTTTAGAGAGGCTGTGTGAGACATAACCATAGCCATTCACGAGGCTCCAATGCGGTTTGGCGAATTACGCATGTCTTCGAAATATATATTTTTTTTATTATTTCTTAGATATGTTCGTTTCATCAGTATGTTTTACATCACAGCCGAGCACGTGCTAAATAATAACTTAAAATTGCAATTAACAATTTCATTGGTCAGCACCAGGTGAGAAACTCTGTTTGCTCGCGTGCCATGTATTAAAAACGATAGCCTATACACTGAGTTACCGCCGCCCGTATGGTGATTTATGATTACATTATTAATAAATAACTTTACAAATATTGTAAACGTTCATTTTATATATCGCATTACATATTTTATTTTACATAGATGCGGCCCTTCACTGGTTCTTGTTTCGTGCAGAATTTACGTGAGTTCATCAGTGGACTTCTGAGATGATAATGATGATAACATATTGCAAAAATATTTTTTTATATTCTATCAAGTTTTTAGTATTGGATATATTATGTTTAAATTTAAAGTGGAAATAATTAGTGAAGTTTATTTGAATGTTCACAATTTTTAATAGAGTTATCTTCTTTATCATCTGCAACTATCCTTCTAGTTTTGTTCGGATTAGTGCCGTCATTAATACTCTGCACGTAAAATGACTTAACATTACTATAATTAAAAGGAAATTACAGATTTAGTTATAAGATATATATTTGTACTTCCAAATTTATATAATAATTTGTATGATGATGTTCTCCTGGTCGATTACGAAGACAACGATATCTTCTGGTTATTGCCAGATGTGTAAAGATTCAGATACAGCGCCAAGGACACGGGAAACACATGCAATATACTCAGACCCCAAATCCAACAACTTGTGATGCACAAACATTATTGTGTTAACGTTCGTTACTAATACAAAAAAGTTAACGAAACCTACATTGAAATATCGACAGCAATGTCGGTCTGCTAATGACCTATTTCACTGGACCGCCTGTGATTTATACACAACAGTGGGCGACCTTTATGGCCATAAGTTATAGCCGATATATGAATTATTGGTATTTTATAAAACTATTAAGCCCGTACAATTTCTAAGTTTTAATTGTATTGTTAGACTTTATATGCGATACCTATAAATGCCGACTAAAGATTTAGTAGTTTTAATTTTTAATTCCTACTGACTAATACAATTGACTTTTTGTTTTCAATTAGGGCTACACAGGACAAACTAGACGTCAATAATTAGCTTAGGATATGGTCTACAATGGTATGCGAAACAAAAAGTAATCGGTACAAAACCGCCATTCCAATATTGTCTTGAATCATGTCCTAGCATAAGCATTTAATCTTAGTGTGTGGCTTAACGAAATGTTAGTAATGATAATAGAACTACTGGAATCTTTTTTATAAATAATACATATACTTGTGTAATAAAGTAAAGTATGTAGATGGTGTCTTAATAATATCCACGTTCCCTTGTATGTAGATTTTAACATCACTCCGAAATATAAGATTAAACCTTATATTTTCGGTACCGATTTACACAATGGTAAAATATACCTGCCGTGAAAGCAATGAACATTAAACTGATTATTGTTTTGTATTGACTGAGTAATAGACGACGACGGTGCTCCTGGCCAACAGGGGCACTAGCTTGTCAACCCATATAATAAGATCGCAGAAATATTTATATGTAGTGTCAGAGGTAACACGGGTAAAACCCTCATGTATAATCCAACAATTATATTTATGTATATATATTTTAGTTATGTTCTAAATATTATTCCTTGGTTGAACCCAGGATCTGCGACGCAGCAGCCAGTTACTACAACCATAACATGTCGTTGTGCACGTATTTTCTAGCAGGGTCGCCTCCGCCACACCCAAACAGAAAACCAACGTGAAAGTGCGGAATAATGCTACTGGGTTTCGTATATAAATATAATATAATAATTACTTAGATAAAAGAAGATTACGACAACTCCTCTGGTGTGATGGGATCAATTACCTCGCTCCTTTGAATGTCTCATGGTGATTTTAGGTAACAGGGGATCCAATTACAATTAACATCAGGTTAACTGTGTCACGCCTTATATGATAAAAATTAAGTTGAATGTTGTAAAATTGTATTTAAATGTACTGTACATTTTACGATGTTTTATTTTACTAACCTTTAGTAATTGAATGGCGAGTTAATAAATAGTTAAAATAATGGCCTATTTAGTATAAATTGCGTTAATAAAACAGATTTATATATTTCATTCGTCACTAAATTTCAAACAAAGCAAATATATTATCTCATAATTTGTCATCATCGTTTTATTAACGAGCCATTATATTTGTACCATAAAGTTTCTTTTCATAGCACAGGAGGTGAAAGTTGTGGCGGATGTCTTGATGATATGTGATCACCACCGTGTTGACGACCTTTGAGAAAGGAGAAGGCTTTTTTGAAGGTTCCTAACTCATATAGATACCTATCCATAAGACATGTTAACTATAAAAAACTATAAATAATATATTAATTTCTAGTACTGAAAGCCTTTCAAGCTATTGGAACGCTGTAACTACAATTTCCTGTCATACAATAAAGGTGACGATACGAGTGTACGCTGAAATTAAAAGCGAGCCTCTGCTATTTCCTCTTTCATTATTATCATCCCGTGAATTGATTGTTTCATTAGAATCGTTGCAACCACACTGGCAATACAGAAATAACTCTTCTGGATCCTGTGCAACACACGCCCACAATACTTAAACTTAAACAAAAACCAGACTAAACATCTAAGCAAATCGAAGTATTTTTTTTTTTATTTAGAAAGACTCATTTTTCATTACCACGGTATTTTCTTCAACACGGGAACCACTCGATTTTTCATCTGTGCTGTACTCGAACAGTTATATATATACTTGTATTAGTTATTTTTAGTTTTTATTAATTAGTTTATTGCTACAGCTATCATACACATTTCTCTGGTAGAGAACGCCTTTGGCATTAAGTCCTTTATGAACTTTTAACTTTGTTCAGGTTAATGCAATAAAGAGTAATTAAATAAATATTTAATAACTTTCTATAATAGGTGGCCCATGTTCATTTGTGAATAGATAGCCTAACAAAATGATCATCGTGGCGTTTATTCATAAATCATAAATAGTTTTTTCAACGAAATAAATTTTTCATTCAATAGCAAAAGTAGCTTAAAATGAAAGCGTATTCACAGAAATCCCCGGCGGTGACCGATAACACCAACTGGGCTCACGTCGCGCCTGTGCCGAGCACAATAACTCAGGTCCGAAGTAATCCTCTTATATTGTTTGCTATTGGTGGGCTAAACAAAACAATTGTGCAAAAGGATAATTGTCAGCAAAACTATTGTGAAGAATTTTTACAAAATAGAAAATATCCAACATCTTTAAGTTGTGCTGTACAGGGGACAAATATATATATAAATAAGAACTAGTTTTATATCCAGCAAACTACATTCCTTTCTTTTCTGATGTAGCGCCAGCTTATTGTCGTAATTTTTCTGTAACGTCCCCGTTTGATAGTCGTAAGTAATGCATGGGAGATTTGCTGCATCGGATAGTTTTCGTTTTGTTTTAATTCTTATCTGTTTGTTTTTTTTTAATTCCCTAAAACTTCCAGTACTTCCTCCACTATGTATTTTTAAAAGAAATTGATTGGTACGTATAGTCTGTTACAAAATCAATTTTGGTATTTTCAATTGTCTATGCAAGCATTTGACAGGATCATGGTTCAACATCAAACAAATGATAAAACATTTATGTGTGGGTTTTGACACAGTTTTGGCACAGTCAGAAACATTATGGTATCTAATTGTTTTTATATCTTATAGCATTACTATTTATCAGTAATTATTAAACAATAAATGAAAGGGTTCAGTAAAAAAGGATTTTAATAATGTTGGTAGTGTTTATTGTGTTGGGCTTGATTTTTATAATAATAGATAATAAGATTTTTATAGATGGTAGAGCCACGTCGCTGTTGTAAAATACGTATAATATAGCACGATTTGTACGTTACATGAGCTAGGGAAAAATAAGGTTTTTACAGAATAGTCGTTGTGTAAAAGACACGGGAGATATTATTGCCGATGACCGATCAAATTCAATGGCAGGAGTAAGCAATATAAAAACGATTCATAGGATATAGACGTGTGTGGTACATAGTCTAATTTAGAAAAAAATTAACAATACTTTAAATTATAGATTGTTTTAAGATGAGATAGAAGGAAACAATATTTTATATTATAATCAACCATCAGAACATTAGTGGAAGAGTTAAGTTTCAACTTAATTCTAGTTGCACCATGGTTGATTCGACAAGGAGAGTAGTATATCTTCCCAGAATACCAGCATGAAATAGCAGCATAAGGCTGCTATGTTTCTCATGCCTGGGAAACCAATCACAGGTATGAAGGTATTCTATAATAATCATCTAGGGTGATAAACCTTCTCTATCTTGATTGAAAATAGATGCAGATTTCATAGGACGCAGTCACCAATCATCATAGAAACAAAAAAAATATTCAGTAGTATAAATAGAAAATAAAACTTTGCATTAAATGAAAAAAACAGCATATCTGAGCTGTTCACTCTTTCAGTACATAAATGATTTAACTTCCCATAAATATGTGCTGCTTTTTTCAGCTGGCCCGAAGTCACTAGTATATAGATGTAAATAGGCAACAAAATATCGTACCGTATAAATTCATCATATTAAAACCATAAAATTTAATAATAAAAAAAATACATAAGCATTTTACGAAGGACTACTTTAATTATGCATAATACAACCTATTACAATTAATATAGTCTATTGTAGTTAAGACATTTTAAATTGTACAGCTACACTGCAGTTTGTTTTTAACAGCAGAATGAATGGGTCAGCTCGACCGGTGTAGGACCGCGCCCTCAAAGCAATAAAAATTAAAAAAGAAGCATCACTGCTGTGTTTCGTCTGTTGAGTGTAGGGATTCGGAGATCTTTATTACTGCGACGGTGACGAGGCATTCCATATCAGTCCTCGAGAGTGGCAACGCATCTGCATTATGATTCTTTGTCAAGGATAGATGACATGGGCAGATAACTCTCAAATTAATATAAAAAAAAATAGTAGCTTAAAATTCTGTATCATATTAATATGGCGCAAAGGAGGCTACGTTTTTTTGAATTAATACGATTAATTTGAAGTAACATATTTAAAAGCACGTGGCGCACAAGTGGCGGTACTAGGAGCACAAGTGATGATATGAACTCGAATAGATCAAGAAAGTTTCTCGTATAAATATTGAAGCTGGCAGGTTTTCCAACAATTCCTGATAGAAGAGACGAAAAGTGAACAAGAGTGAGTTAGATGACATATTCAATACTTGTGTTACTATTATTCAATACATATAGATGTATATATATATATATATATATATATATATATATATATATATATATATATACATGTATATACATATATGTATATATATATATATATATATATATATATATAAATATATATGAAAAAAATTATAATGACCAGTGTTATAGTATTACTTGCAATATATTAATGACTTTTCATTGTTGTCATTCAATCTATTCAAATTGAAAAATCGTTATTATATTAAACATTAATCTACATAATATTTGGTTAAATTTATATAAAAAACACTGTAAAACCTATAAACACCTATAAACTAACAAGAGCACGGTCAGCTCAACCTAAATTGGTCATCATGCCTTCACATTAGAACTAGCATCAAATTTGCATCATAACTTAAGCCAAATAAGAAACATAATAATATTGCTTCTTTTTCATAAGATCATTGTAGGGATACAAGGACGCAATTACAGGTAACAAAGCGTTCCATTCAGCCCCCAAGGGAATCTTTGTTGTGGACGGATGTAGATGTTTGACACCCCCTGATATAATGTTGTTTTTCCTTGAGACATATATACCATATGATCCTTTCTCGCCAGTCCGTAGACAAATATTACACGGACAATGCACGTGTGAAGTATGTTAAAAATTTACAAAGTAGCAAAACTCCCAATTCCCATTTACGCAGTGGCAAGTTAGGCATTAGGTATGAGGTACGATTGATATTTTTCTTTTCCTCCTAAAAAATAATATGATTATAAACTTTATTATATTCTTTTATTATATAACAGGGATATATTTTATACAACATTTAGAAAAAAATATTAATTAAATACTGAAATATTTTAATTTTTAATACCAATTCCGAGAGACAAGTAGTAAAAGTTTCCACGTGAAATATATCTCGGGATATATGTACACACAAAATACAATACTTTTATTTATTTTTAATCAATAAAAGTTTCATCCCCATGGTTATATTTGTTTTAATATAATTGTTTGTTTAGATTTTATATTTGTTTAAATATAAGGTGAATATTAAAATAAGATATGATGGATAAAGTAAATATAATTGTAATTTTTCTGAATATATATATATGTATATTCTGCGTTTATATATTTTATAGCAACAAATAAATGACAAAAACGCTACGCTACAGTGTAAAAGGTAGTTTTGATCCAACAAAAACGGTATGCCAAAATTGTGAGCGGCGTTGTCATTGATAGCGCTTACCAATGTTTCCACCGTTACCACGTCGTGAACACACGGCCGGATATTATTTTGACGTTGAATTCTTGTGGGGGCAAGGATGGGTTATGTCGGACTCGTACCAACTAAAATCCCATGGTGTTCCTTCAACGTCGCGTGTGGCGAGATCATGGCGCACATATACTCCTCCGAGGGGACGAAATCCCCCTCTTTTCCCCTCCAGGTAAGGTGCACCGGAACATGAGTGCGCCTTTGTACTCAGCCTCCTCTGTAGGAGGGAAGCGGACCCCCCCTAGTCCGCCCCCCAGAGGCCATGGGGGCCGAGAAAGCAATAAACAATCCCAGCCCCCTGAGGCGGATAAGGTCTATGGCTCCGTGTTGCTGATCAGTCCGAGGTTGCTACTCAAGAACCACTTTTCCCCATCGGTTATAGCTTCTACCAGCTGAATAACCAGTCCATTGACACATCAGCTTGCTAATCTTTTGAGCAATGTCGGTACCCTCGTTCTTCTGACGTAGGATACTGTAAAATAGCAGAAAGCCATTGCTATGTTTCGTTTGGTAAGTGTAAGGATCCAGGAGACGAGGCATTCCATGACCGTCCTCCTCAAGGGTTCATACACCATCTGCATCTTGTTGAGGATAGATGTAGACGTCATGGGCCGCAGTCCTCATCAGGTGAACTGTGTGATCGTTTTTATTATTAAAAAAAAACCCAATATTATTAAAGACCTTTAATTTTGGTCATAGGATTACTGTCAACCACTTACCCAGTGATGGAGGTAAGGAAGGGTCGTTGGGAAACAATAACATATTCAGAATTTTAGAGTAGTTTATACTTATATTTTAATTTATTAATACTTATACTTGAATGTGGAAAATGAAAATTATTATGAATTGAATTTAATAAAATTTAAAAATATAAATGTTATATTATTTTTGAATTATTAGGATTTAATTGATTTTAAATAAGCGTGAACCCATCTATTTGAGGGTAAAGGCCTCCTCCAAAGATACCCAGTAGTCTCTATCTCTGGCGCGTTCTTTCAACATTTTACTAGTCGTCCCTTCAATGACGTGTGCCCATGTGCTCCTAGGTCTTCCTCTTTTTCTATTACTCCGAGGCCCTTGCCATGACGTCAGCCAATAAGTCCATCTATATATATATATGAAGGACCAAATGTCTCAACATTCTTAAGGAATAAGCATAGATCATAGATTAGATATTTTATATAATGGTTTGCTTCGATTGGTTCGAAATAAATAATATACACTACAGTGAGATCTATACGACTATTAATTCTATGAAATAATAATCGAATAAGATTATATAATTATTTAAAAGCCATTAAAATATTAGTGCAGTGTATTTTCTTTTAATAGAAAACTATATGATCCACAGTTTTGAATTTATTATATTGACAATATATTTACGTAGAAAATAAAACCAACGATAAAATGAATTTCACTCCCACCGCTGTCTCCCTTCAATTCCGAGTCCTGAGATTCGATTAAAGAGCTTGCGGTACGACGTCGTTCAAAACAGGAAAAAAATGAGTTTACCGGCTGTGAGATAAAAGGTAAATATGACGAAACTCGATTTGAGTGCCTGTAAAGGTGAACGATTTTCGTTAATATTCAACTTAAAAGCTAACAAGTATACAATATGAAATTTAACATTTCATATAATAAACTGATTAGTTTTATTCTACCAGAAAAGGAAAAAATGACAGGTAATACGAGTATATAAATCTTACTGTTCTGCATAGGCCTCCTCTCGGGGGAGTCTATTAGAGTATAGTCTACAAAGTAGTTTTATTGCAGATTGGCAGTCTTCACATGTCTTTAAAATATATATATACCTCACGATATTTTCCTTCACCAACGAGCACGTAATAAATCAGCATTTAAAATTGCAATAAAAGTTTCATTGCTGGTGGTATTGGCGTCGAAAACGGTTTGCTCACGTACCTTAAATTAAAAGTGACTACTATTATAACTACATGAAGACAAAGCTTGTTCAAAATTTCTGGAGCTTTTAACATCTACACGGACTGTGCGCTAAGTTGTCGTATTAGGCTGATTATAATAATATTATAATATTCGAAGTAGGGATTTCGCAAAATACAAAATGAGCCACCAGGAAGACCAGCCTCTCGGTATGATAACGAGAAGTTGCGAGTGATTGTGGAAGCAAATCCATCTCAAATCACTATGGAAATAGCATCAGGGTTTGACGTTAATAAACCTTATATTTAATAATTTCAAAACAAATCTGTAAAGTAAATTTAATAGACAATCTACCAATTTAATCAATCCAGAGACAAGAATGAATCTGTCATTTCGTTGCAGATAAAGCAACTTGTCAGCCTTTGTTACCATAAGATAGCCCCAACGAATTATCACCTATTCAGGGATCTGGAATTTTAAAAATTTCTATACGAGAAAATAATAGCTCACACCAAGAAAGATAATACGACTTAAATACAGTTGAATCGTGTTTACCAAATTTTATTGTATAAATAAAAAAAAATAATATATAAAATACCAAAATTACTACAAGGTATGGATTTTATGACTTTGAAAAAAGCAGTACAAATAATACAGGAAACTGAGTGGACTAGTAAAAATAATACATAAACTATTTACACCAAAAACATTCTTGCAACTGTATGCTTAAAAATAGTTGAGAGACATATATAATGGCATAAAATAATATTTTTATAACCTAACATATAAGATTGGTGTTCGGTAACAAATAGCTGAATTTTGTCACAGATATACTAAAGTGCTCATACTTGTGAGTTTCAAACGAATTGCTTCAAGATGATTGGATAGCGAAATATGAGAAAAGTTTTGCAATTTTTCTTTTTTTGAATCACCGACAACTTTTATTTCTTTGCGCAGAGGACGTGTGGATAACGTTTAAAATAAACTTCTATTAACTTTTTTTTAAAAACAGCATTTACACACATTGATTGTCCAAATAAAATAACAATAAGCACGTTCCTTAATCACCTTCACACAATCAGATTCTAAGCACGTGAATTCTCCATTTTGTCCCCCCATCCAGGTCACCAATTATAAATATATAGTCAATAGTTTGTTAGTGAAATGCGACGTACATTGTCCACTCCTGTTAAATTGTTTTACATGATTGTAGCGATCCGGAGGCCCCTAGTGGTGGAGCATTTCATTTAAGTACTCAAGGGTGACAATGCGTCTGCATTATGGAACCTTATCGAGGATATACATACTATGTATATACGTGTAATGGGCCACAGGTATCACTTACTATGAACTTTGTGCTCGTTTTTCACCTTAAATACAATAAAAATATTTTTTTAAATTACTAGTATTTTTCCAAGAAAACTAAGACAAGAAAAATGTGCAAAAAAGCGCAGCTTATTATAACAATATAAATCTCTTCAGGCGAGCTTGGTGTAGATCGTATCATCGATAATAAGAAACATAGTATACTCACAAAAAATTGAAAAATAAATCAATTACATGTCTATATACACATATTGACAAATTCATGCATACAATTACATAAATAATGATCCATACAATTTATTATGATTATATATTATATATTATACCATACAATAAAGCTTACATAATATTTGGTTATATATTCAACTTGATAGAGGTAGGTAGTGTCCTTAACTACTTCTTTATATAAGATAAAAGTTCTGGTGACAGGATTTTTTTCAGGACGATCATTCCACATACAAATTACCTGCACAGTGACGGAGTTAGTACAGAAACTAGTTTCATTAAAAGGAAGTTGGAGGAATCTAAATTGCGATCTGCAGGATTCTTCATCATTCTGGTCAGGATAGTCCTGATTGTCAGTGGTGACTGGGGACCATAAACACCCAAATCCAAAAAAGAATCAAGATGCACATCTCCTGAGGACAGTTAAAAATTGTACACTTAAAAATATAATTATGAATATATTATATATATATATATATATATGAATATATATATATATGAATATATATATATATGAATATATTATATATATATATTCACAATGGTATGATTATGCAGATTTTATAATGAACTAGAGAAGTAACCGTCAAATAGCTTTGAATTCAGAGCATTATAATTCGATTACGAGGCGTACCGTGAGGCGTTAATAACAGGAAAACTGAATTTTGCAGGCACAGGTTAAGTTGATAAGCCAACTGAAAGAAATTTCCTGTATTGATGATTGCGGTACGCTTACTCTTGAGATGTATTTTCTTGAATTTATTTTGTTACTATATTTAGATTTCGATTGCTCTACTAAATAGAATAGTTTTATAAATAGAAAATTAGTTCTAAAAACATGTGTGAGCACATCATACGATATCAAAATCATCATCAGTATAATAACAGCCTGTTATTATACTGATGATGATTTATTTAGTATAGTCCATTGTTGAACATAATATGAGCAGTGGTAGAGCTACACTGCATTTTGTTTCTAGCTGCAGAATGAATGGCTCAGCTCAACCGGGGTAGGACCACGCCCTCACAAATACCAGCGTAAAATTGTAGCATAATGCAGTGAAATTGTAGCTTTATTACCAGTGACGAGGCATTCCATCTCAGTCTTCAAGGGTGACAACGCATCTGCATTATGATTCCTTGTCGAGGATGATGGTAGATGTCATGGGCCGCAAGAATCACTTGCCATCAGGTGAACTGCTTGCTCATTTGTTACTCTAATAATAAGTAATAAGAAAAAAAAATCTTTCCCATCGGTTATCGGTTCTACGAGATGTATATTCTGCCCATTGCCACTTAAACTTACTGATCTTTTGAGTGTCAATCAATTCCTACTGTAGTTATATTCTATTACGCATAGAAACACCTAGCATAGCCCGTTGAGTGACTTTTATTTCGTATACGGCCAGCAGTGAATGTCCATGTCTCGGTACCGTGAGTCACTATTGGTACTGGTTACAGACATAGGTTTTAGACATTATTAAGCTTTATGTGTTCTTAATTACGTACTTTTTTGGCTGGAGCTCATGATGTGAACATCCATCCTTAACAAAGATCCAAGAAGCATATGCGTTGTCTCTCTACTCCCTACATCGAATGAAAGAACCTGTAATGAGTTTCACCTGTAAATGTGTGATTCACCAAAATAATAACGATGATGATTATGATATGATATGATTCGTTTACACGCTGGTATTCTGAAGACTGCTGTGAGGGCTCCGTCCTTTGCTGGTCGAGCCAAGTCATGCTGCACCTGGAAACAAAGTGCACAATAAAGTACTTAATAGACAAATTGAAAAAATTCTCGAGTACATCTGTGATTATCAGCTTACCAAGTCCGACCAATAATGTACAATTAGTGTAAACCAGAATCCTTCTCATTGGAATTTAAGAGCAGCATATGCGAGATTTTTTGCAGTTTTATAATCCCAATGGTACACAATTCTGGTAAAATATCTAAATTATACACACATTCTATTTATGTACAATAGGGTGTATATAATGCATTTTATTTTTGTTTACTTAAATAATGTTGCTATTATTGTGAATGATTAAGATCATATAGATAGATGGTCGCGTGCACAAAATATATTTTTTTTATTACATTGAGAGTTACAAACGAGCACACAGTTCCTGATGTTAAACGATTCCTGCGGCCCATGACATCTATATTCATACTTGACAAGGAATCATAATGCTGATGCGTTGTCACCCTTGAGGACTGAGATGGAATGCCTCGTCACCAGTAATAAAGGTCTCGGGATACCTACACTCACCAGACGAAACACAGCAGCATTATGCTGCGATTTTTTTTATTTGGCACTACCATTGACAAGATATATATTATAAATGGATGAATTCAGATTTTTTATCGATCCCGTACATAATTTATATATTTCACAAGAGGCGAAAATTCTGTGAATGTGTTTTGAAATAACTTTACTGTAGTTTTATTGGCCTGATTTTGTTTCAGAACTATAAAATGAATATAATAGTGAACAGTACTTGTGGTTCAGACAGCTATTTCTACATTTACTGGAGCTGGAAAGCTTAGTTTTATAGTTTGACCATCTTTCTGTAACTAGATTTAGCGTTTTGTTTTCTTTTTCAACTGATTTATGCTTTTGTCTATCCTGCAGGTATTCAGTTTTTTTAATACAATTATAAACAAAAAATAACGAGCAGTCTCGAACGCATAAATTAAATAAATTAATAAAATTAAAACCGATGAAATCGAATGTATGTACTTAATTATAAGAACCTTTCTTTTTCTAGTCTAAAAAGAAAAACTCAGTTTTGAAATTATGAAGGAGAAAAATATTTTATTATATATTATAAATTATGATAGAATTCTTTAAGAACTTTTTTCGGAAAGGTTTTATGTAAGCAAACACATATTTGATTATTAATCGGGGTGACGTTGAAATCTGCGTACAAGGTAACGTAATTACTTGCATGTGGATATTTTTAAGACCTACACCATCTACATACTTTTATTTAAAGAAGAATGCTAGTATGCTATTTACATTACTAACATGTCGGTTAGCCACTCCAAGTAACCTGAAACTGCTTGTGCTAAGAGATAATTATCGCGACAATTGTCGAATGACGGGTTCCAACCAACGACCTTAAGTTGCGCAGTATGTACCTAATGTATTGATTAGTATAGGGACGGGCTATGCCCTCATAGAATTTCAGCGTAAAATAGCAGTGTTTCGTGTAAAGAACCGGAGATCTTTATTACTGGTGACGAGGCATTTCGTGTTGGACTTTTTGTTAATTTTCGTAAATTACAACTACAGTTTCACTCGTAATTTTTATGGTTTCATTGGATCAATGATCAACGCGAATGCGTTGGAAATAAAACATTTTTAATAAGTTTGGTATATCCACTTAAGTTAGTAGACGTAGAGTAGAAGTAGACCCAATACCTACAACGATGAAATAGATTAAGTTCTTCTAATTGCATAGGAGCCATCGACAATACGTATGCATTATGATTCCATGTATTTCCATTATGTGGTTGTCACGGACTATAGGAATCACTCACCATGAGGTGAACTGTGTAATTGTTTGTCATCCTCAAAACCATAAAAACCTCATGTTTCGCAGACCATACCCTAATTATTATACCCCATTGATACTTCAATTTCATTACTATATTGTTTCTTCAAATTATCATTTGAACAAAATACCTGAAGGCGAGTGAAGGAGAGAAGAAAAACAGTGGCAGAACTACGCTGCAGTTTACTCACTTTATTTACATACAGAATACCAGCGTGAAATGGCAGCATAACGCTGCTGTGGTTCGTCTGGTGAGGTGTAGGGATCCGGAGACGTTTATTACTAATGACGAAGCATTCCATCTCAGTCCTTAAGGATGACAACGCATCTCCATTATGATTCCTTGTTCGCTTACCGTCAGGTGAACTGTGTGCTCGTCTGTTACTCCTAATGTTATCAAAAAGAACTTATTAAAAAAATTATGAAGATGAATGTTATTATTATTGCGCTGTACTATATTTGGTTTTTTTTTAATCTATATTAGAAAAAATGTTAATATTTTTGCCGATGCTACTAATATATAAACATTCTAATTATTCTCCGATGAAATAACCGGAATGCTCTTTGGCAGACTATAAAGATATTATTTACTATTGTAAACCACTATTCTTATTTTATCTAACTGCGTATTTTTTAAGACTTTTTTTTTAATTATGTGTAATAAAGGAGCACATAATTGACCTAATGTTTAGTGATGGCTGTGGCCAATGAAGACTATAACCACCGTTAACAAAAATTAAAAAACCATGCGTTTGCACCCTTTAGGACAGATGGTATACTTCATCCCCAAATCTCGAAACAAAGGACCGTTATGCCGCTATTAGAACGCCCGTGGTCCATCCAATTTTAACTAGCCGCTTCGTTTAATTTTGATGCAATTTTATTTTATTTTTTTACTGTTTTTGTTTTCATATTGATTCAGTAATAAATATGGTTTTATACATTATTTTTATGTAACGCCATAATCGTTCATATAAAACATTCGATGTGTTTGTTTTTAATTGGTATATAAAACTTAATTTTATTAATTTCAAATATTTTCATAGAGATGTAGATGTTCTGAATTCAATAAAAAAAAAATATGAATATAATTATACCGGTGTTATAACTTTAAAGGAAATAGTTTGATATATTGTTGGTAAGAACATGCAAAGTTGTTCTATACTGCTTAGCTACAGGGGTGTGTACCATATATTGACCACGTGACGTCACATAAGAAATGTAGACACGTTACATATTTCACGTTTTGTACTTTTTTTTATTGAGGCGTAAGTACGAGTCACAACAACCGTCATACCAATCATAAAAACTAAAACAATTTCATTAATATAGTCTACAAATATATTACATATATAAATATAAGTTAAATGCTGTTGGTTGATAAGCGCTCGAGAACGACTGGACAGATTCGGTAATTTTTTTAAAATGTAAAACTGGAACAGTTGCACGGAAAATTGGGAATAAGCTGAATATACTTTTTTCTATGTGATTTCTGTTCCAACTCAAGACCATAACTCACGATTCGAAAGTTGAATAATTTTCACAAACCCGCACAACGATCACAAACTAATTTATTGAAATTTGGACAGGGCAACATCTGTCGGGTCAGCTAATAGATTATAAAAGCAATAAGAAAACACATGATTTACCATATTAAGTAGGTTATCTATGTAGGTATTTATTTTTGTAATAATATCTAAGAATATTGGCAGCTTTCAATATCGAACAGTCACGTGTGAGGCAGCCGGTACCTTTCGCGTGCTTGGCTTCTGTACTAAACTATTGAATAAAGACGCAATTTCAGTTTCGTTTTATTTTTTGTAATGTTATTAACTCGAATGGGCAGCGTATGAGAAACTGCGACAATCACTCAACCAACTTCGCTCAATGTGTAAAAACAAAAGTCTTTTACCAGTGATGACTTACGGTACGGAGACATGGTATTTCACTGCTGGCCGTATAAGAAAGCTCAGAGACACTCAGCGGGCTACGGAGAGGGCTATGCTCCGTCTCTGCGCATAGAATACGCAATGTAGCGAGGGTGACCGACATAGCTAAAAATATTAGCATCTGAAGTAGCAATGGCTTGGCCGTATAGCTCGTAGAACCGATAACCAATGGTGAAGAAAGATTCTTCAGTGGCAGTCGCAGTGTAGCACGACCCCTCACGAGATGGCGCGACAACCTATGCAAGTTTTCTGGATGACAGAGGATACAGGTGGGCCAGGATCGTGCTTTGAGCTTTGTGATCTTCAGCAGTCGGCTAGTGATAAGCTGTGATGAGATCTCTAGATGGGCCGCATGGGTGACAACGAAAGTGCATCTTGATTTTTTAAGTGATTTTTTGCACCAATGATTATTTTTTCCCTTTAATATACAGAATAAAATCGATGATTCGATATTGTCAATAAATAATAAATTAATGTGTAATAAAATAAAATGTTATAAAATAAGAAATAAACAAAATCTACAAAAATATAAATTTACATTTCTCAATTCGACAATTAAATCAAGTTACAACGAGAGTAAAATATTATCATTTTTTAAAATTTAATAATCGATGTTGTCTTTTCTAATGCTAAACATCTGCATCGGTTATTTATTCCTAAAATTAAGTCATTGGACGTAATTTGCGTTTACTTTAATTTCAGCGTTTTATAATACACCCGCATACCATACAATTTATATAATAACAGTGCCGTAGACCCATATAACAAGTGACATATTTGATTCTGATTATCGAGGATTTATGTAGTTCAAGGACTGTGGGAATGGCTTATCATCAGGTGAACTGTATGCTCAGAATGAAATATCCCTTGAAATTATTAAGGTGCATATCATTACCTGGATAATGGTGAAAATAAGTTGTGGAGTTAGCAAGAATTTAGATTAGTATTTGTTACATGTTTTTGGGAATATTTATGTGCTTTTCTATTGCATCATTCAATGTACTGCGCGATTACGTAACATGCTCTAGAAAAAGGTTTACAGCTTTTTAATTAACAAAAAAGGTGTAACCCAATTAAATTTTTATAAATCGAATATCAAATATGAAATGTAGAGGCTTCATTTTGTTATTTTTATAATTGCATTCAATCAAGCTTTTAAAATGATATAACATTTATTTAATAAAATTAGTATTGCTATTAAAATTAATAATTTCAAATTAAAAGTAAGAAACGACAACGGAAAAATGCTTTAATCATCGCACGCACTCAATAGTATATATCTTTTTCTTTTACGTAGCTAAGGGTGCCAAGGAGCACACAATTCACCTGGTGTAACCTGTTTTGTTTGATGATCTAGTAGATAAAGTTTCTGGTGGCTGGCACGTGATCTACATCGTCAGAAAACGAGAGGTAATTATTGTTATAATTTTACTTTATATTATTTTTAATCAACTCTATTACTATTCTACTCCAACTAGTCTTGGATATTCATTAAATTCCAATAAATATTAACTACAAACTGCCAAACAACGTTAGCCCCACCGTGCCCGTTCTTAGATTATTCACATAGTGGAACGTAGTCTCCTTCGGATGGATATAAGTTCACATTTTATATGCTCCGTAGAGCAGAATGTTAGGTAAACCTACAAGGTTGTATAGAGTTATTTATATTAAATTAGGATGGTAAAAGAGAAAATATAATCGCACGCATCGTATATGAAGAATTTATTATTATGTACGAATGAAATTATATTTGAAACACTGAATCAAATTGGCAAAAGTAATGACCATGTTCTCCGAGTTAATTTTGACCACATAAATATTTTATAATTGTGAATAAATGACATCATCTACGTTGATATATTATAATACTATGTGTATCCGTAACTAGTCATTTGTAATCTTCTTCCTAAGTCCAATGTTATTGTTGCTAAATAAAATCGGAGGAAGGTTCGAAATCAGTGTACGGAACATCACATTCAGAGCCGCAAACAAAATTTTTTGTGGCATAAATAAATAGATTACATCCCAAACACTAGACCATTGTTGCTACGTCAATATATTATATTAGGTATAAATTTAGTCTGAAATGTTTTGCGTTCCAGAGAAATATCCATGACCCAGTTTATTTTGTGATCTCTCTAAGGCGTTTGATTAACAATGCCTGACTTAAGCTTAAGATAAGTCACGAGGTAAGCAAGAGGATTAATATTAGTTGCAGAAGTTGCAAGCAGTTGCCTCGCAAGATTTATACGCTCATGTACAGACAACAGCCAATGTAACCGAGGTACATATATTCTTTGAGATGCAACGACGTGAAACTGCACATTAATGTACTAGAGTAAGGTAGCACGGGAATTATAAAAGTATTTTATCATTTTTAAAGGTTACCCTTGTTTATCCGGTCAATTATTTTAAGTAAAAATTAAAATAATTTTCATTCAAGCTTTTGAATCCATCTCAACCCATCAATAGCTCATTATTCAAAGGCTCCTTTTGATTTTTATTTAATTTTGACAAAAGTAGACAAAAATGTTGACAATAATTGATATAAATTCAGTTTTTACTTACCTGTTACGATATTATAACTCTATCTGTATAACTTTTCAGTTACATAATCACTATTATGTAACTGAAAATGAAGCTTACAGTTCATCCGATGGAAGAGAGAACTGTGCTCCATGAGCACCTAGAGTCATCGTCAACAAAATATCAAGGAGGTAATGCTTTGTGGACTAAGATTGAATGCCTTGTTCCCTGTAATCTGAACTTCAGTTCCCTATAATCAACCTTAGGAATCACATCAGCAATACGTGAGGTGCACTGAAAGTTTTAGAACCGGCCAGAAACATTAGCAATGAAAACTTCTCCTAAATTTCGTTTATAGAACTCTTTGGTTACCTAATTTGATATGTATATTAATTTCTATCGTCACTTGTTTTTGTGATTTGTGATTTTGGCGTCAGGAGCTTTGCACCAGATGGGTTCTCCATACTTTGACCGAAGACCAGAAACGTATTTGCATAGAATGATGTCGCGAAATGTTTGAAAAGTTCAACGGAGGTGACTCCAATGCTGTATTTGACATCATCACAGGTGATGGTAGCTGGATATATTATAAAATAACATTACACTACCTGTATCATTCCTGTGCTTAGATAATTCACAAAGTGAAACACCTTCGCGTATATGTTTACTTTGCTCCGTAGAGGAGGAAATCAAGTAAACCTTGCATCTCTTATAGTTTGTTGTATTTTAATATTATAAAATAGATTATAAAGAGTACACGCATACAATAAAAATAAAATAAAATGTTTATATCTTTTTATAAAATAATGGCGTAAAACGAGTTAAAAATTACCCTATTAGAAAAAATTATCTCTTAAATTTCCTTGAGTGGGACATGAAAATTTGAAACAATGAAAACAATTAAAATCATATTGTAAGATGAATTGAAACATTTAAATGAATCTGTAGTTTAATAATTATTAACTACTGATTCTATATTCACGATTAATCAATGAGTATCGCTGTAAAATAAAAAAGTATTTAGTAATTAAGTCTTTACTTGCCTAAAACGTAGAAATTGGATTTTATTTTGAAGCCTTTAAAGGTTTAAGATGAAATAAAAATACTTATTTTGCTATACTCTAAGAAAACGCTTTTTGTTAATCTCAAACATTCAAAGACGAAGTTTCAAAATTGCTAACGAACAAATGCAGCTAAGCACAAAGTACACAAAAAACTAAGACTAGCAAAGCACAAAAAGATGAATTTGTTTGCAAGAACTTGCGGCTTGCTCCGGAAATCTGCTCCCGAATTGGCAAGACTATTTTCTTGTATCATGTATATGTCTATAAACTTTTCGCAATGCTATAAATTTCGGGAACAAACAATTCTTGTTTTATTTATCATCATCCAGTGGCATGAAAAGACGTTTTTTTTTAAGTTGGCTATACCCAGCACGAAGATAAGAATTTAAATTCTGACTATATACTAAAAACATACTAAATAGATAGCAATTTTACGATTCCTATAAAAAAATTGATTTTATAAATTTTAATACTACACTCCAGCAGTATACAAAGCCATACATAGTTTCGGCAAATTGAAAGGGTCGACAACTGAGAAAGGACTTTGACCTCACAGGATACCGACGCATAATATCAGTATAACTCCGTTGTTATATAGTGTGTGTAGGGATTTGGAGATCTAATAGCATTGGTAAATTACATAACAGTGGCATAAAAAAACAATTACAATGTTAAATTACATTACAGTGGCAAAAAAAACAATTAAAGTGGTAAATTACATTACAGTGGCAAAAAAAACAATTGCAGTTGTAAATTACATTACAGTGGCAACAAAAAAACAATTAAAGTGGTAAATTACATTACAATGGCAAAAAAATAATTAAAGCGGTAAATTACATTACAGTGGCAAAAAAACTATTAATAAGATACACAAATGGATATTGGATGAATGGAGGATGGATGTTTATGGTCTGCATTTATAACATATCATCTGGTGTGTGTCTGTCCTGGAATATTATTTTTATATAAAAACAACGCTTAAAATACAATAAAAGCTTTGTACTAGAAAAATAAATACAATGATGCTAATATTCTATTATTATTTTACGAACTGTCCTCTAGTTTTTATACAGTTATTAATTCGTCTAATCTAAATAAATATTTAAAGCGCTGAATATATGTAGTCTTCTCTAACAGGTTGCCAACTGTCGCTGTAAATTTTCAAAGTTGCAGATTTTCAAAATGTATGCAACGGAATTTTTTCTTAGTGAAAGTGAAAGAAATTGATTCATACTCCACTCCAAAAACTCATAAATAGTTTTTGCTTTGTAATACGAATGTCATTAACACGGACGGCAAAACGTATTCGTTAGTACGCTTACAAAAACTCATTCCCCTGTATTAATTAAATGATAAGAAATTATACATAAAATAGGAAAATTAACTAAGTGAAAGCAGACTAGACCCTACAAGACCAATTCTTAACGCCTCGAAGAAGCTATATCAGTTTCTTCGATCAGTGAAGAATGTAAAGGAAAAAATGATGATATGAAATAAATTCTTTAAATTATGAAATATGCCATTTCTAAGATTGACGAGCATTTTCATATTATATTGTATACAATATAAGAAACAGATATGTATTTAAACAAATACAATACCAATGAAATTGGGTAGTATAAATGTAAATTCGGACAAAATTAGATTTTGAACAGATTTACAAATAAACGACTTACTAGATAGATTTAGTGAAGGCTTTATATAAAGTTTAAAAGAATCTTTTATAGATTATTAGGATAGAAGAATAGTTTACTAACCAAATAGAGAACAAAAGACGATAATAGAAATAGGGGAAGTCGAGGAATAGCTAAATAGGAGGAGTTAGACACGATTGTTTTCTCTCGCCCATTTATTTATTTTTTTATAGAAAAATTAAAAAAGTAGAATCAATATCAAAGAGCATTGGAAGCAATTCTTAAGCTTTATTTGCAGTAGACATTGCAGCACTTGGCTGAAAAGCAATAGAACTTTAAAAACTTATTGAAATATTTATTAATTAAAATATACACAGTAAGATGCTAGTTATAAGAGATAACAATGAAAATAATAGTAGGTATGTTTGCGTATACATAGCCTGTTTAATGGTTAGTGATCATCACATCCACAAAATCAGAGGACGTTGTTTTAATTAGTAATTTACGTGGCAGTATTATGGTGTACAAAATTTGGAAACATCACCGGTCGAAAGCGAGGTAAAATGATATCATGAAATTGACTGGAGCGATGTTTTTTGACAAAGACCCCTCGACAGTCGACAGAGATTTTCCTCGAATTTTATGTTCCAAGAATGCGTGGCCGGATAGAATTCAAAGGCATATAAGTCTGAATAGAAAAATATCCTTGATTGTAACTGCCTAGTGTTTTATTTAAAAAAAATGATAAATGAAATATATGTACGTATTTCAAGTACAAACCCGATTTAAGTTTTTATTTAAAAAAATATATTCTGAATTAAATTAATAAGCGGATCACATCAAGGGCTGCAGCTGTTTTAAAAATTAAGATTGCTTCATACGAGTTTACCTGGTCAGAACGTACGCCCTGACTTGTCAATAAGAAGTGTCTGTGAAAACGTATGATACCTTTGTCTCCATAAGGTGTCATATAGATGTGGCTTAAATTTCGCCTTTAGATTTAGATTTCGAACCTCAAATTAGCGGCTTGGTCATGAGTAGCACTTACAAACATAAATAATTTTAAAGACAAAAGAACACTAAACATATGTTTAACAGTGTTAGAGATACACTGTAGTTTGTTTCTACAAGCAGCAAGAATGGTTCTGCTCAACCGTCAGAGAATACCAAAATAGCAGCATAACGACAGCGTGATTCGTCAGGTGAGTTTAAGGATCCGGGTGTGTAGGGATTACGAAAAATTCCATCTTAGTCCGAAAGGGTGACCCATCTGCATTACGACTCCTTACGATGGACAAATGTGGATGTCATGGACTGCAGAAATCACTTGTCATCAGTTGACAGAGTTGTTCATCACAGCAGGTGTTTCATTTGCTGGGTGTAGGGATACGCAGACCTTTATTACTGGTGACGTGGCATTCCATCTCAGTCCTGCCTATATGGTAAAACGATAAACCTAGAGGTTTAATTAGGATTTTACCGTTTTTTTACTTTTAGACGTAGAATATTTTTATACTCAATATAATTTTGCAGTAGGAGAAGAAAATTGATAAAATAGGATTCAAAAATTCTTAAATCTTATTTCACAAGTTTTATGTGAAACAACATCGTCGGAATCTTCACACCGTGTAATTTAGTAATTGAGTAGACAGTAAAAGTTATGAAGTGCAGGGAAAACAAGGCTTGCAATAATTTTCTATCGCCTTCAACTTTCTAAAACAATCCGCACAGAAGTAGGGTTGAAAATTACTTTCCATAGCTAACTTTTCTTTTTTGTCTCGTTAAATAAGTGTATAAATGTAATTATTTCTAGCCAATAAATGCCATGGAAACACAGCTAAGCCCTTGACTTACACATACTCGGCAGAGAAACATTACGAGGAAACCTCAAAATCATGTTACTAATGATTAAATGAATAAATATAACCCTTCACAAGATACCCACACGATCACAACTGTTATATATATTGATACGTTTTAGTTTTGCAATTTCGCAGTTGACGTCTCTGTTTTAAATTCGTTCATGCGAGCGCGAACAAATATAATTTTTGATCTAATATACAAATATATTAGATTAAAATTAATTACTTAAATAAACAGCAAAAAGTTTTTCCTTTTGGAAATTATTGTTCTAAACATATACTACATTTTGAGTTATACATTTTTCATTTTCCCATTGCATTGCAATTTAAGTAATATATTTTTTTATATAAAAATAAAAATTACTCACTTTACTAAAGAAACATTCTGAAGCTGAAGTTACTGGAATGGTTAATCGCGGACAATGAGGTTTTGTTTATGTTTATATGTCGCTGTTGCTTAGTAGTTTTATATCTCGACTCAGTAGTTCTTATGTTTACCATGATCATGGGAATACCTGAATATTTCTGTATTATTGCAGGCAATCGACTTATAATTCGTATGTAGAAAATGTTTAGAAATTAAGACGTAGATTTGTCAGTATTTACTAAAGATTTTTTTTATTTTATGGAATAGGTGGCAAACGAGCGTGCAGCCCAACCGATGGTAAGTGATCACCGCCGCCCATGAACATCCGCAATACCAGAGGAGTCTCAAATAAGTTGCCGGCCTTTAAGGAATGTGTAGGCTCTTTTCTTGAAGGTCCCTAAGTCGTATCGGTTTGGAAACACCGCTGGCGACAGCTAATTCCACAGAGTAGTTGTGCGTGGCAAGAAGCGCACAGTGGTGGAATGCCAACCATCGAGATGATGAGGATGAAATTATGAATTCTGTCGTGATGTACGATGTTTATATATATATACACATATATATATATATATATAATTTTTTTTTTATTATGAATACAAAAATTATAAGCGTACAATAGATCAGTATCGGTACACGAAAAGCATATATATATTTTATACATAATAAAAAAAACCTGTACTCATTTCTCACTTTCATACAATATAAGATATCGTCTAACATATTTGGTTATCAAACCTAAATATTATTTACTCTCGTTGTAATGTCTCAGAATATTCCGAGCCTCCTATATCTAATAGTCACGTGTGAAGCATCTGGCACCATTCACGTGCTTCAACTTCTGAACTAACGATTAGTTGTAAGTATAAACGCGATTTCCTCTTTCGATGCCTGGCCGACTAGACTTTTATAATATTAAGACTGGCAAAATACTCACATGACGGTAAGTGAAGTTAATGAATTGAAAATAAAAGCGTACAATGCTATCCACCCCCATCATTAACAAAGATTTAAGACGTCTTAGTCTGAAGACCATTACGGAATGCCTCTTTATGTGAAATTGGTTCTCCGGATCCCTATACTCACCATACGACACACGCTATTCTACTATTTTATGCTGTTATGGTGCGAAGATATGATCCTCCTCCAGTCCAGCCGACCCATTCATGGTTGAAGTAGCTGCCACCAGTACATGCAGCGTCGTACAATACTCTTAAATTGTTTTTTTTCATACTTTTCAAGTTGACAAACGAATCCACCGTTTGCCTGAGGGTAAGTGATCCTTGCAGTTCATAGACATGCTCCTCCCGATGCCGAAGCCGATTCTCCATAAGACAACCAAGTGACATGGTTCGTTTGTGAGTAACATACCTGTGTTAATGTAATTTTTGTAACATTATATTATATGCACTTTTGAGCAAAATAATCAACTCACGCCGTATGCTTGCGTTCAAAATATTCTCGTAAAAAATCTATGGCTCTGATTTATTTTTGACTATAGAACATTATTATAGACATTCATATAAATAAATTAAAAATATATATTTATACAAAATTTGTCTTAAACTGTAAAATAAGGAAACATTCGCTCTAAAGAAAATACAGACAAAAAGATTAAACAATCATCATTGATTAAATAATAAAAAACATTTTAATATTTAGTGTTAGTTTAGAAACACCATCCAAATCTTCAGCGAGTGCGGCTTGAAGCTCCGATCTCATAGCTGGCGCAGGATTTCTAGCACGAAGTTTACTTTAAAGCTTATGCCATAAATGCTCAATAGGATTATAGTACATATTTCCTTAAAATTTCTTTTATTTTCATAATTCAGTGTAAAGCATTTACCTCAAGTTATTTTAACTTTGTTTTTAGCATGTATGAATCGGCTCTTCCCCGGAAGAACCACTCCAATTCCAGCCGTGGAGTTTAAACATAATACATCATGACAGAATTCAAAATAACATTCTCATCGTCTCGATTCACAACTTTGCGCTTTACTTTGTGGAATCAGCAGCGGTATTTCCGAACCGATACCACTTAGGGACTTTCAAGAAAAGAGCCGACACCTTTCTTAAGGGCCGGCATTAGTGACTCCTCTAGTGTAGCGTTCATGTGCAGTGGTAATCACTTGAAGAGGTTTACTTGTGCGTTTGCCAGCGACTCCATAAAAAAAATGTCAAGAAAATATATGGCGGTAAATGATTATGATTTTCTTTTAAGCCTTTAAAAATTCAAGATGAAATCGAAATAATTATAATTCTGTGATTTTAATATACATGCTTTATATTTAATTATATTATATATAGCTATATATATATATATATATATATATATATATATATATATATACTTTGATATGTCTCAAAGTTTCAAATTTGCTGATGAACGTAACATAAAAAGTTAAACAGAAAGTATAAAAAAGCTGAGACTAGCAAAGCACAAAAAGGGCAGTTTGTTCGCAAAAACTTGTGGCTTGCTCCGGAAATCTGGTCCCGAGTTGGCAAGACTGGTTTCTTGTATCTTGTATTCTGTAAACTTCTCGCAACGCCATAAATTTCCAGACTAACAAATCTTGTTTTATTAATCTTCTTCCGGTGGCTGTAAATTATGTTTTTTTTAAACTAAGATCGACATAGTTACATATACAGTTATTAGAACGTAATACTATCGTTTTAAAATAAACTTACGTACGACTAATACGAAATTTTTTGTCAAGTTTTCATTTTATAAATTTCGATATAACAAATTTTGTATTAGCTTCTTTTTATTATCAACCCGTTCGTTCGTGAAGCTGCATATTCGGCATATATTTGTTATATAATACAAAAGGCACACCAAGTTTAAGAAATAAATTATTGCAAACTTCGACTTTTGTTTGGAGTATACAAACATGTAGATTTTACATATACATATCACTTTTCTGATTTTATTATACAATGCAATTGATAGAACATAAATGTTAGTATTACAAAATAATTCTCCAAGAACTCTACGTTAGTTAATATTTCTTAAATAACAAAGGTTTAATAAAATAATTTCAATAGGGAACATCTCAGAGATTAGCTGAAACTTCTTAAGATACCGTTGATTAATTGCTTTAGCACTTCACACACGCGTCGGGACGGGAAGTAAATTTTTATTCGCATTTACATAAAAGTAACTTTTAAAATTCCTATTTGAAAATATTTGCTTCATGTTGAATTAAAGATAGATACAACCAAACGAAAAGAAATCGATTGATGGAGCCTTCTCGTAAAGAACATGCGCTTTTGCGATGTGCATGTTAACAAATTTATAAGTATCAATTCTGAAATTTTTAAAGTAGTATTGTACAACTTGAAAAGTTGAAAAATATGATAATTAACAAACGCTATACATTTTATTGCGTATACCAAACGCAGTAAAATATCAAAATAAATAAACAATAATTTTTTGGAACATATGAAATGAAAACCAGGTGCCATTTTATCTTACACTAAATATTAGAGCCGTTTGAATGCTATGTAAAATTGTATGCACGGAATGGACTGCAACGATGGCATTGATAAAACAGTCAATCCTACAGTATTTTCCCCAGAATTTTATTCCGAGAATGCCCGGGCAGATATATTCAAAATGAAAAAAATACTTTCTAAAAGCCAAAAGTCAAAGCATTAGAATATTTCATAAAAATAATTAAATGCCTTGTTTATATTTCATTTATATACAATGCTTGTGCTAGTTGATGATTTATAATTAATGAATAAAGTAAAAGTATAAAGTAACCACCTTAAGTTACGTAGATCTTACCTAAAAACATTAAGGCATTGTAGCTATACAATAATACACACGAAAAACAAGAAAACCCTCGCGCCGTATATGCTTCCCTTTATTGAAACAGCTATTAGTAATTAGTGTAGGAAGTTAGAATGGAGGGATTTCCACCTATTAATAACGCGAGACGATTTTGTTTAAAAGTTTAAAATTAATAAGTCGGATCAGACTCAAGTCTCATCCCCGGTATCGAGAGATATTTAGTTTAGCTTAACCCATCATTCTTAATAATTATTTAGTATGTATAAAAAATTGGTGTAGCTCTTTTACAGAATTTCTGAATAGAAAAATTGTCTAGGCGTACACTACCTTCCTTGGAGAACTTGAGTATTCATTTTTACCCTAAAAATACAATAATTCTTAAAAAAAAACAACTAATGAAATTATATGGTAAACGGCCCGTATAAAACATAGTATACACAACTTTGTTTATTTCTGCATATGCAGCCTTTATGGGTATATTTGAGGCGTTTTTCGCATGAGTAACTAGAGCTGTTCATTAGAAGGCTACAGGCGAAAGGTGCCAGATGGCATGGATTACACGAGACTATTCGATATTAAAATCTGTCAATATCAGACGTTAATTTTTCGTCGTTACTGATTAATTTCATTATTATAATATATATGTATGTATATATTTGTATGTTAGTGTGTGTGTATGCGTACTTTTTTCTTATTTACAATGTAGGCACTACACCTACCACATTGTCTCTCCACGCCACGGGTTGACTGTTAGAGAATGCCTTACAGCATTAAGTCCGCCCTTTGTAACCCTTTTTGTAAGGTGACCAATAAAGTTTAAAATAAATAATTTATGTATTATTTATATATTTCTTAATATTAGAGTATTTTCTGTTATTAACGTTTTATTATAAGTTGAATACGCTGCTTCACGAACGATAGGGATATAATTATAAAAAAAACAAAAGTAAAGTTAGTAGTTTGTAATATCCGGTAGTATTTATAAAACAGAAGACGACAATACAAAACTATGCATGTTTTTCAATACATAACGATTTATAAAAAGTAAAATTTTCGCTGTCCATTTTTAAATAACATAGAATATTAAAATATAAAAAAAATTCAACGTTTCGTAAAAAAGTAAAGGTCTGGATCGGAATATTAATGTAAGACTTAACTTTATTGGAATAAAGAAAAAAATTGCATGCATGTTTAGCGTGGGTGGGAAGGGTTGCAATAAAAGAATTGCCCGTAATTAAATCAGTTTTTAGAACCGTATTCATATTCAGTAGTGCGTGCTTGAAGCGAAGCCTGTACTCGGAGGCATGCGAGAAATGTGATTCTAAATTAGGGATTTTATCCACAAATATTTTAGTTGGCCAAATAATACGGTTATTTGCTTAACCAGCTTTGTGTAAATCCAATGTTTTATTAATTTATTAAATCCCTCAGAAGTAACTGACCGAGCCGATGTTCGCCCCTTTAGGGCACCGTCGAGTCAGTTACTTTCGCGCCCAGGATAACGGTCCAATACGAGACTCCCACTCGGGAACCCTTGTGCAGGTTATCCATTAATAAAGGTCTCGGCTGAGCGCCCTAAACGCTCGGCCATCTTTCGACCTGATGAAACTGTAAAAGACCTTGGTCTAACAATGGCCATCAGCCATAAAAAACAAATCCAATATTTATAAACTAACTAGTTGAAGAAATGAACTACCCTAAGAGAGAAACAGCAGGAAGTATTAGTTAGTATTATTTTATTTACTAAAAATTTAAATATTTTAAAAGAAATTATTTTTCTATGTTTAATTCAATCTTTCTTTATCAAGTGTTAATCGTTTACGCTGTAATTATAGCAGCGCCATCTTTAATAATTTCATTGCATTTTATGATTAATGTGTAAAATTCATAATAATAAATATTATATAGGATTAGCAGAATGTCGTTGGCATTGTCTCAGGCCTAACGCTCCAGCGATGTACATACACCGTTTGCGACTGATTGCGTAATAATCTAATACAATGAACAATATTACATAACGGTGTATAATACGGCCAATATTGCACGTAATTGGTTCCACATAAGCCGACTCGGTTCCAATCGGTGTACAACGCAGTCAGTATCACGCTCTGCTGATTCCAACGGAATAAAAGAAGCGAGTAGCCTTTCAAAGGGCACTTTAACGTGCGTATGAAAGATCCGTACTCGTATCATAATTATATAATTTTAATTACCTCAAAATATACTCTTTTGTGTGGAGAAAAATAAACATTTTGTTAAATTCAACACTTCCTGTGTATGGATCTATTTGTGTATTTAGAATCTTAATTATCTAGCTCGCTTTTCGAGTAAAATAACTTAGGGCACATTTATTTCAACAACCGCGATTACACTTAGATAATTAAGGAAAACCTGTTATTGGCTTTACTTTTCAATTTATATTACTTGTTTAATGTATGTGAAACGCTGTTGGCTTTCTGAATAATAAATAAATATACGAATAAATAAACTAATAACTAATATACTAACTATTGATAAATAATCAAATCAACGTTATTTTTAGCTTAAATATCTGAGTCTAAGAAAATTGAAGTCAGCAATTAAGTTATTATTTTGTTGATTTAAAATACTCCTGATATATTTTTACGTCAACAAACAAAGACATTTTCAAAATCATATGGTTAATTTTCTTTGCGCTCCGGTTGAAATATTTCGATGTATTTGCGAACCATTTTTAAAGCCACGAAATTCGGGACAAAAGCTATCTGATTGACAGTCACTGCCGAGGGCTTGTTGTCAATTTTAGAATATTGTTTTGTAATGCCTTCAAACGGTTGCGTTTCCTTTCTAAAACTTTAGATAAAAATGATTTGACGTACCGAGTTTTCATTTTCACCTTTCGTTTTACTGAGTTTTTGCATTTTTAAATTTCGGAAATAGCTAAATTCTATTACGAAAGTAATAAATTTATAATATAAACTTAGGTCGTAAATATAATAATATTTCCTACCCTGTTTGTCTTCGACATTGTAAATAGATGATTTATGAATAAGGATATCAATGTGTTTGATGTTGAAAATTAAAATTTCAGTAACAAAACTAAAGAAAAATTTATTTGGTTCAGTTTGTTGGGTTCAACGCGCTAATCTGAGAACTTCTGGTTTAACTTAAAAAAATCATTTTTTGTTCGATAGTCCATTCAACAAGGAAGACAAAGGACTATAGAACATTACGCTACGACCAATAGGAGCGGGGCATCAAAAGAAAATGTTGAAAAACGGGAAAAATTATTGCTTTTGCCGTTGTGTTTGTTGCGTAAAAGATTAAAGTTACGCAAAAATGATATATAACCGAATTGTTCACCCTTAAAAGTTCTAAAAAAACGTTGCTTTACATGAGAGCATCCTGTAGTCTATGCGAACGAAGTCGCGGGCACAGCTAGTAACAAATACGACCCAAAAACTTTCCATACTCTTTGTATTTAAAATAAAACACAATGTTATTAAATTTAAGGTAGAATAGGAAAGTACTAGAAAGTAGACGGCCGCGTGATGTAGTAATTAATGTACCCGGCTACAGCGTCGCGGGTCCTGAGATAGATCCCCAGCCGAGGAACAATATTTTTGCAACACAAATTGTTGGTTTTCGAGTCTGGGTGTGTTGTATGTATGAATTGTGTCCCTGAAACAGACATCTGAAGCTTCCTCTGATCTTATTGGACATGCATTAAATCGGAATAGGGAAGAGGACGAAGAATGAGTGCCTCTGTTTTTGCCCAACTGCATTCACTTCGGCACTATAAATTACGAGTATTTTGCGCAGTTGATGTCATCTGACAGAATGATGATTAAATATGAGAAATATAAATATTTGACAGTATTTTAACTCTTTCTAGTTCATTATCACAACCTGCCCATAGTATACAGATGTCAATAATCGGGTTCATCTGTTGAGTTATCGTATTCCACGTTATGTCGCCACTCGTTCTTGAGTGGGACGACTTAAACTGCGGCTGCCAGTCCAAGGCTGCTTATCGGTTCTACGAGCTATGTTGCTGGCCCATTAACATCTTTTTATGTATAGTATAGGCGACAAACGACCGTGCAGCCCACCTCATGGTAAGTGATCACCGCCGCCCATGAACACCAGAGGAGTCGCAAATGCGTTGCCGGCCTTTAGGGAAGGTGTAGGCTCCTTTCTTGAAGGCCTATAAGTCGTATCGGTTTGGAAACACCGTTGCTGACAGCTGATTCCACAGAGTAGTTGTGCATAGCAGGAGATTTCGGGTGAAGTGCACAGTGGTAGATTGCCAACCATCGAGATGATGAAGATGAATTCTGTCGTATGTTTTAAACTCCACGGCTGCAGCCATTGCTTGTCCTTGGACTTTGCTACGTCGTTCAATAACGAATGTCTACGTTACTTAATCTATAATAGCTACTATACATAGATAATGTAGTATTAATTTAGTTCAATTTATATAGTAAATATTTAATAATCTAATAGAGTTAAAACAGATTGACGAAACTTTAAAATATCACCGGATGCATTTGAATGCCTTAGAATTTATATATTTGCAGAATACCTGATACTAGATAGTAGACATGCAGACTCGAGGCTAGACTTCCGGGACAAACTGCAAGTTTTTGTGAGCGAAGTGTTCCTTTTGAGCTTTGCAATTGTCGGTATTTTTTACTTTCTTATTTCTGATAGTGTACATTAATCAAAGCTTATAAAATTATGCCAGTCCTTGTGACTGAAAGTGTAAGATATTTTGCAGGGTAATCATTTTATAGTAAACGTCATTGAATAAAGAAAAGTAGAAATGCTATTATTGTTACTAAAACAAATTATTAAAACTCGCGAAAATTCTTGTATTAGGAGGCAATTACAAAATTTTATTTAAAATACATGACAATAGTCGAATGGTGGATTCGAATATACGACGTTAAATTTCGCAGCCCGTACCCGGAACCAGGTTAGGTAATTGATGTATAATAGAATTATTTAAACGATTTTTTTCCACCGGACTCGACCGCAGTTCAAATTTTATGGTTTTACTTGGCAGGCGGAATGATGAATGGCGTTTCATTAGTTGCTAACAACCTAAATTACGGTCTTCGAGTGCTTGCTACCTTTTTGCTGGTAATATTTACGGTTGCACATACGTTTATAATTCTCTTTCTTATTTCAGATGGAATGTTTCTCAAAGCTTTTAAAATTTGTTTGAAAAACTTTTACAGAACTTTGCACATTTTACTTTATAGATAAAGTTATCTTATATCCATTCTCTCGTATTTATTTTACTATACTGATTAATATCATTTTTATAGTAGTTCCTATCTTCTATATAACACTATCTAATGGTCTTAAAGAATTTATCACCACCATAAAATACCACCACTAAAATCCTGTATCGGCCATGCGATGATGGAATAAGGCCTTCTGTGATATGTCTCTTTATTTTCTATTTTCATGGCTACTACGAATTGTACTCCTTTTAACGTGGAAATTAAATTGTGTAGTGACTTATAGCAGTTTGATTTTCATCATCACCAGCACGATATATGAAAAGTCCCTTAGATCATCTATAATTGTACGGGAGTCAGCAGTAGGCAAGCAAACTGAGTTCAATTGCCATTGTTTACTAAAGCGCAGCATGAGCGCGTGGCGGTGTTTACTCCAAAACTCTAGGTCCAGTAGGAAGATTTATATATATTTATACGAAGCTGTTTCTTATACGAAGAATTGTGAAGTCTAACTTTTGCAGCTAGTTGAGCCTTTCAAACCATCCCAAAGTAGATATAATAAAAATATAGGTCGTTACAGATACTTTTATATAAATTGTGGACTATCCACAACAAAGAGTGTTAGTAAAAGCAAAACCAACAAAAAGTGTTTTGCTAAGATTGGTGACGTCTAAGATATTTCTTACGAAAAAGTCGACATAAAAGTTATGATTGATCAAAGTTTATTTTCATATTATTTTCTACAAATAAGAAATAACAAATTAATCAGTTTCCTTCATCAATAAACAAATAATTCCCCTTCACAATAACCAGAGAAGACATGAAACTAGGGTAACAACGAATTTGGGATGAGAAACAACTAAACAATGGACTTCTATAATAATTAGTGACTCCATTTATTTATTAAGGTACTTTGGTAAGATCATTGGAAACTATTTGCAATTATTGTGTATAAGTATAATTCTTGCAGCGCACGAGTGCGTGAGCTTTACTTACTGTTAGGAGGTGATAGGGGGTGACTAATTGTGTTAATTTAATTTCAAGGCGTTTTATAAATGTAAATCACAAAAAAATATTGAAATTATATCGTTTTTAGATTCGCATTTTTAAATTTGGACCGATAATTGTTATTATTATATAATATTGATAAATAATCAGTGTTTAATCATTTTATAAACCAGAAGAAAAAATTAGATTTAAATTGAATATTTTTTTGATGAGTCAAAAATGGTTCACTTTTATTATGCATATGGAGGTTAAAAGTATCGCAATAGTCACCCCTACCACCTCTTAACGGGAATACGTCGAATAACCCTGTATATCCTAGGAAACTATAACGCGGTCAGGGCCGTAGTGGTGGCCAAGATATCGCTTTTAATACACGAACTTCGATATTCTGTCTCGTACCGATAAAATTGCAATATCAAGTCGGTTGCGTCGTGAAGGAAATAATTACGAAGAAACTGCATATCTAAGAACTAAATTAAAGTTAAATATTTAGAAGGCAACTAGAAGTCAATGAAGCCAACATTGACTTTAGGGGAGAGGCTTGTGCCCAGGACCACTCCTGATGATCATCTATTCTGATGACTGTAGGGATCCGGAGACCTAGTAGTAGTTGCTGGAAGGGAAGCATTCCATCTCCGTTCTCAGTGGTAACAGCCAATGTGCATTATGAATCTTTGCTGAGGTTGGATGTAGTTTATAGCAGTCATAACTGACCAGGTAATCTGTATGCTTTTTGTCACCCTTTGTTTAAAACAAATTTAAATTCCCACGGAAAAATTGAAAAAAATATAACTTAAATTTCAACTTCGGTCATATCCGGCTAATCTAACAAAGTTAAAGGCTATAGAAAATTGTTGGGGGCGCTGATATCCGGAGCGTCGCCGCCGAGGCGGCGCGCTCTTCATAACTTTTACTGTCAACTCAATTACTCCATTACACGGCGTGAAGATGCGACGCTGTTGTGTTTGCTTACATAAAACTTCCAGAAAAAGCTCTAAGAAAGTTTTTCGTCTAATTTATGAAACTTTCGTGGTCGCAATGTTTTAAAAAACCTAATTTTTGTTTCATTTGAATTCCTTTTTTCATTTGTTTTGTTTTTATTGTTGTATAATATAACATAACAAAAACTATACACTAACTTATTTTAAATACGTTAACATCAGTTTACAAAATGCTGTTTTTAGAGATTTTTTTGAGGCGTAAGTACGAATCCAATAACCAAACTTACATTATTATTGGGTACAACTGTATCTAAAATTATATTATTATATTTCTATATAAATAAATGTTTCTTATTATTATTTCATTTATAAGCCCATCACTTGAGAACTGCACTGATTTGTTCTTTAATGTTTTCTTACATGTTTTTATAGTTACAATTAGATTTTTATAACTAGCTGGTACAGGAAAAATTGAGAGTTCCTTTTTCTACGAGATTTATGTATCACTGAACTACTAAACTCAAGATAGCTCACGATTCGAACGATGGATAATTTTCCCGAATTCAAAAAACGATCACAAATAACTTTATTGAAATTTGGACAGGACAAACTTAGTTGGTTAAACAGGTAACCTAGTAAAAGTAACTAACTGTACAAATGATACTAACCCGTCTCCTCTGGCGCCTGCAGTCTGGCATTTTCTCGGCTCTGCACGCGCCTTTCGTCACTCCCTACAAGCTATTTTATTCTTCTTCTTGTTCCTGTATGTCCACTCGCCCCCTTATGGGGCTGGACGAAACGTCAAGGTCGCTGTCGGGCATACCCTCTAGCGGTTGACGCAATCTATGCGCGAACACTCAGAGTGCCGCAAAGTTCACCTGCGAGCTAACAAGATCCTAGTAGGAAGTCGGTCCTAGTTCTACATCTGTAATTCCATACATCATCTTCATGCGTAGATCATCGAACATAGAACACTCCCACAAAATGTGGTGATCATCCTCCTCACTCGTCCCGCACTGGTACATACTGCAGTCTTCAGCATCTAACTGTCTTCAGCTGTCAATGAGCGTCTTTCAGGCAATCGCTTCCTGAAAGAATCATACCCAGTCTACGAGAGAATCTTAGAGACTTGATGGTCCGGAATAACCCATGATGCTTTGAGTCGCACTAAAGGACGCGAACTATATTGGTATTTACTGGACGTAGAGTAAATACCGATATAGTTCGCGTCCTTTTGTATCATTCATCCATATGCTCTAATGATACATCAGTGAATGATCAACGGCGGTGACAAACCGTGAAGGGGTATATTGTATATATTTTTTTTATTTAAGTATCGTCATCACAGGCTATCTATAGTCCACTTTTTAACATGGCACGATCCGTGCTACATTCAACCATTTTCCCGTAAACTTTTTTATTTAGTTCTCAGGAATTATATCTTATATCAAATATTACAATCATACTACCAATAAAGAACTCAATTACAATAAGATGTTTGAACTGTACAAGAGTTTTCTATTACATTTATAGAAGTTAAAAACAATAACATAACTGAATATTTTTTAATATTAGGTCTCTGACTATTACACCCCGTAATATATCATATCATTAATAATATCCTAGACACTTACAATAGATGTGTTATAAGGATCCATAAATACTCTAATACAAAGTTCATATGAAAACAGGAAGTGGAAAAAATATACAAAGGTTAGAAAGTTAAAATATTAACCAATGCTCGCTACAAACAAACTAAAACTACGAATATATTAAGCAAGACAAACCAAAATATAAAACTTTACTGCACCAATAAACGTATAAATTGCTCCCTGAACCGCAAACGCTGTTTTCCTTGAACTAATTACAAAGTGATGGATGAAAAACAGGGGAATCAAATCACGAATGTAAAACAAGTTATTTGTAAACAAATTCATTGAATATCCTCTTCATTTCCGTCGATTTGTGGCCCTGTGATTATGACTTTGGCAAAATGTTTGCGGTAAGATTTCTTGTTGTGAACATAATTTTATTTGTTAGCTCGTAAAGGATCCTCGTTATTATTTTTGGTTAGCATTAATAAGAGTATAAGAAAGCACTTTTATTGATGTTAACTAGGTATTTAGTTTTTTTATTCACTAGTTGTATAGCACGAATGGGTCCGCTGAACTTTCCTCAGAAGGAAGCCCTCACAATACCAGCGTAAAACGGCATTTGACTGGTGAATGATCCGAAGACCCTTATTACTTGATTGCTAGTTACTCTTATTACTAGTTATCCTTATTATAAGTTACTCTTATTACTAGTTACTCTGATTACTAGCTGCTCTTATTACTAGGCACTCTTATAACTAGTTACACTTATTACTAGTTACTCTTGTTACTAGTTACTCTTGTTATTAGTAACTCTTATTAGTAGTTACTCTTATTAGTAATGACTCTTATTACTAGTCACTCTTATTACTAGTTACTCTTATTAGTAGTTACTCTTATTACTAGTCACTCTAATTACTAGTTACTATTATTACATGTTACTATTATTACTAGTTACTCTTATTATTTGTTACTCTTATTACTTGTCATGGCTCGCAGGAGTAAGTTACCATCAGGTGCACTCAGCCGGGGTAGCTTTGTTTAATCTCTCGCTTTTAATTGGTTGGTTAATTGGCAAACCGAGTTCAGTCCCCGGTGCCAGCACCAACCAAAATGGTTAATGGCTATTTAAGTGCTGATTAACCATCAATTAAACGAAGGAAAACATCGTGAGGAAACCTGCATGCTGAAAAGATTATACTTCAAAAAAAAAGTATTTCAAAGTCATGTCTAGTCCGCCAACCCGTAGTGAAGACGCGTGGTAGACTTATTTCAAATAACCTTTTTGAAATCTAAGAAAAAAGTTGATATTCAATCAACTTGTTTACATTTTATTGTAATTGAAATTGTATGAACGTCGCCTATAGGTTTCGGCCTATAATTTTGAAATTTTTAGGATGAAATAGAAGAAATAACTATTATTGGCCTTACCTAACTATCTATGACAATATTTCGAGTCCCACGCACCCAGACATGATAACCAAAGATATCTTTGCTTACGTATAAATGTTTATTCATTGGTTTATTCAATAGTTGTAACATTACAATCAATTACGCTCACATAGAATACGGCGTGAAATGGCAGTATAACGATATTGTTTTGCGTTTGGTGAGCGTGGGGATCCGGACACCCTCATGGAGACAAGGGTTTTCATCTCAGTCCTAAGGAACAGCGCATGTACATTATGATCCCTTATCGAGGATGAATGTGGTTGTCGTGGGCTACCTTCCGGTAGCACAATCTGTTACTGACATATTACATTATAATATTAACAAACACTAGCTTGGAATCAGGAGCAAACTGAAGCTAAGATTAATTTAGGTCGCAAATCTAAAAAAAATATTTTTAAACGATTGTATTTTTGCATACAGATACTGGATGTTTATTATAATATAAAGTGATCACTAATATATAAAAAACTTACAAGATAGAAGCACACAGTGTGCTCGTTTGTCACCTTAAATACGTAAAAAAAATGTATTGATTATGTCTCTGAGCGACATCATGAGCGAATTTAATGGCATATTCTTCAGTTTGAATCAATATTTTTGTCAAAATATTTTTTTTAAAAATTTTGAACGTTACGAATATACTAGTAAAATGTTTGATCTGTGCTAAGTCAATCAGAACAAGTGAACATTTGACGTTTATGTTTTGTTTTATTGAGGACAAATTTTGACGTTAAATATTACGTGAGGCCCTCCCTGTGTTTCTTGAATGTGTATATTATGGAAAAACATGTAAAAACAAATGTAGTATTAAGCTTAGGCTTAATAACTAGGGATTATTACAACTTACCAAAATAAAAAAGAATATTTTTAGCGTCGGATTTAAAAAATAAAAGGCTGCCACGCACCACCCTTAAATTCCAATTAGAGGGACTCTCATAATTTACATTAATTATACTTTATTGCTTGCCCTTGTATTAAGCCTTAGTTACAGATAATCAGGGACAGGGATGATTTTTTTATTTACCTTATAAATTTATTCAAGCTTCATTTTTTTTGGCAACTTTATTTTGGTTTTCAATCTTTTTAAGCGTATGTTTATTATATAAGATGTTACTTTCATTACTTTAATAAACAATACTTAAGGAACAGAGACAATGTCTCTTTCTTTTAGCGGTAGGTATATAAATTGAAAATACATAATCGAGTTGGGAATTTGCCCAGGCAGTAATAACTGGGATCTAGGTGAACTGATATCGTTGTTTCTAGTACTACGCATTACAATAAGTCTTGAACTTACAAAAAAAATTATTTGCTGAGTAAATCTTTATAAGACGTGGAGAGCACTATTCGGTGTATTTTCCCATGACAGATTTTGAAGCGAGAATATTCCCACTAAAACAAAGGTTGTGGATATACTGAAAATCCAAATGATCTAACGCTGGAAAAAAGATTCTTGAAAGACAATGTAAATTAGCAAACACAAATCAGAAGAAGGGGCTTCTGATTTGTGTTTCAACGGAACGACGATATTTACGGAAAATCACGAAATAAAGGATCCACTGAATGGATAACCTATCAACTAATGTTTTAGAATACTTTATTGCACATGTAGAAATAGTCATGGTGGAGCCACGGAAGGGTTAAGCCGGACCGGCTACAACACTAAGGTTTACCCTCATGAAGGAAACCCTTTCGCCTACTACTGCAGTTCCATCTGCGATGGTTCTCAACAGGCCCTTGTGGATAGGGTGAAGCTGGAGTTCTTCTCTCTTTATATAGGAGCGAATAATTACGAACATCTCATCACGTAGGGATGGATGACCCTTCTATCCACTAGAGGCATGGTATTTGGTATACTAAGGCACCTGGCTCTCTGGCTGTATATCGAGAGTTTAGTCAACCTCTTTATCTCCCATTCCGCAGCATAATCCTGCACAGAGTAACAGAATGAGGAGATCCAAGAACCTTATGTTACTTTTACAATAAGATAAACCATCTCGTGACATTTTTTTTGAATTATAATAAAACAACGGATGAATCTAAGGGAATCGTTTAAAGAACACGATTGTAGCTGTAACATGGACATAAAATTAAGATTTATATTTTGTTTATTTGAAATTAATTTCTATTATTTCTTTAATATTTTGTCACTTTCTAGTCTAACTAAAATCCATTTTTTAAACAGAACTAGTATACAAAACCAGAATTCGAATGTTAACCATTATTTACGAGACATCCGTATATGAAAAAAACTTTAGTTTAGCGACGGACTTATTATAGCTTGACATGATATATAAATATAATAATTGAAATTTTATAGTACAAACAAGAAAAGGTTTCACGTGATACGTGGCAGAAGTGAAACTGCTTTGGTGATCTAATCCTCGATGTGTAAGGATATAGCAAAATAGGAAGGTTTACAACAGGAGAGGGAGAGAGAAAAAAAAACAAAAGTGAAGTTCATTTTGAAACGTTACACGCTGCACTTGAAATTCGACGTTTCAACATTTCGATGTTCGACTTCAAAAACTTAAACAAAATTTCTCAGTGAAAATTCTTTCATATAAATATTTTTTAAAGTTTTCCTTAAAGTGTATTTCAAGATTTATTTGCAAAGTATCATTTGAACCAAGAGAGAAACTTGTGAAAATTAGTTGCAGGCGGAAATATATTTCAACTAAAAAGGTAACAAACGTCCGAAACTCTCACCTCTCGTTGTTAGCCACTAATGAAACACCGTTTATCATTCTGACTGCCAAATAAAACCTTGGCATTCGTGCTCGGGTCAAGGAGCGGTAGGAACGAAGTAAAGTGTTATTTTATACCTCGTAGCTCAGTGGTCAGTGTAAACGGATGCTACGTTTAGTAGTTAATCGAAAACGTATTTTTCTGATATTGTTTTGAATTCCCTACAAAATGCAATAAATTTCCAATATTTTTTTTTATATTTATTCCGTGGCAGTTTAGTGTCTAGGAAAAAAAAACTATTTTTTTATTTTAAATTTCGAAGACAGCTGCATGGTAGACTATGATGCTCTTATCCAGAGAGGTGGTTGGTGCTCGTATCCCAACGATGGGATTTTTAGAATATAATATTGTTATTTTACTTTTTTAACTATAATCGTTGGATTACTCTGATTCTCTATTGGAAAAAAGGTTGACGAAGAGCACACAATAACATAATAATAAATAAATCTAGGTCATCTAATGTTATCATACCTTTATTTATGTAGTTATCAAATATATTTTTTATTTTCGCTTTCAAATATTGGTGGTTTAGTCGTAGAATGCCCGCCAGGGTGTACCGGGTCGACACCCGGTAGATTTAATTTATTTTAATTTTGATAATCTCTTTTTTTAATTGAGCTACACTTAATGAAGAAAAGAAACGATAGCACTGGGTATTGTGTAAACAGTTCACCTGATGTTGGTGTTAATGGTCTGAAGTTTAAACCGCAATACCTAAATATACATGCGTATTACAAAGTTAGAGATCCTGGGATCAAATTTGAAGCGTCAATAGCCTAATGGGTTAGGGTACGATCTACGAAACTTAGGGTCGTAGGTTCGAATCCGCCATTCGACTAAGGCTTTCGCACACTACCGCAGTCCCGACAGCTTTAGCCACCTGCGGGCCCCACCTTGTCGACGGAATGGAGCTGAAGCTCCAGCGTGTGCTGCACAGTGTCCACGTCACTATCACAGTGGTGACACTTCCGTAACTTCCACTCCCTTGGTGAGAGCCGTTCTTCTTGGAGTCGAAGCTACAAGCGGCTGTTGTAAATGGTTGCCAGTAACCTTTCCTCCAGATCCCAAGTATACCATGTCCTAAAACATTTTATGCTTAGTTGCAGTGGTTAATCGCAATTTTAGTAATGTTTGTTGCACTGGTGGCATTATTTTTTTTAATAAAAATAACAAATAACGAGACATTCATATACATATATGAGATAGATCTCGATCCTCTATATACTAGATCCTCTGTATATTCATTTTTAATCTAAGATGTATGTTGAATTAAGACCATCGGTTGAATTATATCCTCTTTATTTTTACCATTGTTCACCCAAGGGCTTTTACAGCTTGAATATAAGGCGGCTGAGCCGAGACCTTTATTAATGGGTCTATTTATGGGTCCTCGTTTTTCAGTTCAATTTTCGATTTTATTACAATCAAAAAATCAACAAACCCCAAACTCACACGGAATTAACACCAACAAATGCAATTTTGAAACTGAAAACTATTTCTAAAGAAGATTAGTCAGGAGGGTTAGCAAGAAAATTAGTAATGGAAGCTGAACGTTCTTGGCAGGATTTATGACCTCTATGCACGGGAATTTCTTTGAAACGGTCAATGCGATCAAGACTTATTACTTGGAAGCAACAACATGCAATTGCAGTGTTACGTAATACTGGGAAACGGGTATTTTGTTAGATTTCACTTAGAGATAATATAAAATATATTATTTTTTGTTATAAGCCACGACTTGTTGTTGTTCATTCATATTCATATTATATATATATATATATATATATATATATATATATATATATATATATATATATATATATACATAAATTACTCCGCATAATAGAAGGTCTCTTCACAGTTTATTGCTAGTGTTAGAGAGTAGTACACCTTGCGGTTCCACTGCGGATTGACAGACTTCACGTTTTCCAGATAAATATAAATTAGACAATTTTTAAACTTGAACATGCAGGTTTTATTTGATTTTATTTATATATATATATTGATATAATTGAATATCCAAAAAAAAATTTTTTTGATAATCAAATAAAAAAAAATTTCATCTAGAAGCGTAATAAATTAGTAGACAATAAGTTTGAGCATATACTGAAAATAGAATATTAATAAAAATAACAACATTTTGAAGTGATGGACCACACCGTAGCTGTTAGTTAGCTATAGTGCTGCAAGTGTTAGGGGTCAATTGACTGCTGCTGCTGTGTTTTGTCTGTTGAGTGAAAGAAACCCCAAACGTCATGAGATTTGGACATTAAACATCAGGATTAAGCTTCATCTCTTCTCTATTTTAGACGTTACATCGTTACTTTCTTATCTAATGACAAGCTCCTTTGATCTTCGTCTTATAATTTAGCATGATTTTTGTACCTCGTTTACTATCACTTCCTTCACTTCTTTGTAAGTGGTATTTGAAAAGGTTCGTTCGTAAGCAGTTATATAAAACAACAATCGATAAGTAAGTCAATAACATTAGAACCATCAGCTACCGAAACCTCATTTTGTATGGACTTGGGTAATATTTGTATTTTAAATGTTGTACTCGATATCTATGAGTTATTGCAGCGTAGTTGTAAAATTTTATTATTTTTCAGTTGGTGCATCTGTAGATCTTACAGAATTTCATGAGGGTTTAGCTCCCCTTGTTCATTTTAGTCTTCAGGGATCACATCGCTTATGCGTTATGATTCCTCATCGATGTGGAATAAAGGAGCCATGCCGTGTTGAAACAAAGTGTCCATTTATCATTAGTTAACAGGTCACGTGAAACGAGCACTTCGTTTATCATCCGTAATGTAATGAATAGATGTATAAGTATATATAGGCTATTATTTAAGTATTTGTATGTATTTACACATAGCAGTTACAGAAGAAAACTAAAATATAAATGTACAAACGTATAGATTATTTTATCAAAAAACATCTTTCATTGAGAAGCATAACTATTAGTAGAAACAATAGATTTGAGCATATATTTAAAATAGAATATTAATAGAAATAAGAAGATTTTGGACGTGATAGACCACACCGCAGCTGTATGTTAGCTTTACTGCGATTAGGTCGATTGACCGCTGCTAGCTTAGTTAGAGTGGTTAACCGGAATATTAGTAGTTTAGTGTATTAATATTATTAGTTCTTAAACAAAAAAATGTGCTTCAAATCAATATAGCTATTTATTTATACCAATAAGGTCTTCGAAAAACGTATTATAAATAGGTTAGTCAAAGAACGTTATAAACTACAAATATATGTACATTTTCATTATTATTTTACAATGATAATATATACAATAAAGGAAAAAGTCTGTGTTATTCTTGTATAAAGTAAAATCTGATATTTTATTCAGTATATAGATAAAAACGATTATGTTATTTCTAAGCTGTGTAGCCCCAATATCGGTGCCAAAAACTAACTGGAAACAAATTTGTTGTATTGGCATAAAATTTTGTATACAAAAATTTAAGAGACTGTCTCACAGAGTTTCAGACTGCGAAGGGTAAATTAGGGAATACTTTTTTTTTATAATAAAATGAAAAATAAGATACAAGATGGAAAAAAATATTGAAACTTTAACGTGTATTTTAAGAGATATAACAACAAAGCGATAAAATACTTGTAAAATAAATTAAAGGACCTTTATTATATTTGATTTTTGAAATGAAAACTTCTTTTCGGGCATAAGAGATAATATTCAAGGTGGAATTTGAATGCAATGTTTCGATTTAGCGGAACGCAAACAGGTACTTGGCCAGAGTGAGAAATGATAAATAACTATAGTAGGATCGCCATTCTCTCTTTGTTATTTTAATTTTTGTTATGTTGTTTATAATGTTTTTTACTTTATATACTTTTTATTTTTTTATTTTGACTATACAGTTTGTCGTAAATTCTAAGCTTCACGCATTCTTTTTTAACTAGAGGCTAACTGCAGCAAGCCTCTCAATTTCTTTCCGTAGTGTTATTGTTTCTTGTCTTCATTTTAACTTTATATTATTTTTTAATTTAGCCTTAACTTCTTTTTACATGCAATTGGGAATAGCTAGCGAGACGTACTTTGAGTGCGAAATCATTTATTATTTATATTATTTAGTTATTGGTTCAACGATATGTAGTTCGGCTGCCGATAGTTTGAGTTATTCGATCACCCCCGTTCAACTGCGGATATCTGCGTTGCTAACTCAATAGAGAAATACCCCATAACCCTCCTTATAACTTGCTGAGTGGCTCTGAACTTTCTTATACTACTAGAAGTGAAGGACTCAGGGCCATAAATATTTATAAATCAAAAATTTGCGATTTTCGGGTCCGGGTGTAAGTAATGTGTGTGTCCTGTTTCTTTGACACTGCATCAAAGCCTTCCTCCGGTCTTTTTGAACATATATTGCATAAGAATAGGGTAGGTCACGACGAGTGAGTGCCTCTGTGTTTATACGAATGTTTACGGTCTTATAAAATTTTCTGCGTTGTTTATGTATGTCATCTGGTAACAATCAGAAGATATCGCTGTGGTAATCGACCAGGACTTCACCATAAGACATCACGTTCAATACACATTTGTTAAAGAATTTTGATTTTAATCATTAAGGTATATTCGACGAGAAGATGTCACGCAGTTTCCCGAACACAGCGAAAGGCCGCATCAAAATTGGACTTACCTAACTGTAAATTAAATATCGCTTACTTATCTATTAAAATAGATATCTAGTATACAATTATACAAGATATCCTGTGCAGTTATTTCATTAATACCATAATATATTGTCGTTGTTAGACAATAAGAAATCATTTAACAATAGAATCAATTTACTTTTCCTTGTATAGTGTGAACGAGCCCTAATTCAAGCTTCATAAATAAACATCTGAAACTTGCGAAATTCCACTTTGCATCGAGTTTCGCACCGACACATGACTCTCGGTTGAATAAGCAATCAAAACTTTTCTGAGCGAACTCCGTTACCGATGACGCAAACAACTTTCTCTTGTACATTTTGATAGCTCTGAATATATAAAGCCTAGCAAATCGATTTTTTGGTAGTGATTTCAATGTATGTGCAATTTTTATCCAATTGCCTTTTTCCATAGAAGGTAAACAACGGATAAAGATTATTATTTAATTGATGTTTTTTTTTATTTCTTAGTATTCTCGCATTAACGTATATTAAGTCTTGTTAATAAGAACATTTTAAAATATTGCCATGCATATCAGTTCATGGGCTTCAGTTCGCTGCGAAGCTCTAACACGGATCTAAAAACATTGCACAAATATTGTTTTCGGAATGACACACAACCGCCAACAGGTATATTAATCACTAGTATGGTGACTAATATTAGTGTATTAGTGGTTTTCATTTGTAACTTCGCCTTGTTTAACAATATCATAAATAAAATTTTATAAAATAAAATGAAAATATATTAAATAAATATATACAATACAATAGAATCAATATACGGGGTATTGGTTATTCGCCGTATTCCCGTTAGGAGGTGACTATTTGTGATAATGGGGAAATAATTGTTCCCACATGCATTATGCAAAAGTGAACAATTTTTGAGTTATCATGTTTTTTAGCTTTTTTCAAAATAAGTCAAAAATGCAACATCAAAAATTTGTTAAAAAAAGTATCAATATAAATCTCATTTTTTCTTCTGGCATATAAGAACGATTAAACACTGGTTATTTATCAATATTATACCAACAATTATCGATCAACTAAATTCGTTGTTTTTCGAACTGTTGTTAAGAATTTAGTTTGGTTTGAACACGAATTTCCGCCTGCTTCCGTTGTGATCATTTTTTTTTCAATTTCTTTGAAATAAGTTCCTAGCTATGATTTTTTGGAGAGCTCAGAAAATGGTTGTGTTTTTAAATAATCTGTAAGCCAAATTTATTGTAAATGTTTTTTTTTTTGTTTTCAAGTCATTTTAGTGGAAAAAAATCTCATAAAAGTATTGAAATAATTTAGTTTTTCATCTCGCATTTATAAATTTGGACCGATGATTGTTGTTTTAAGATTGATAAATAACCAGTGTTTAATCGTTTTGTTGAGTCGCCATTTTAGTACGTCAGTTATTCAAACATAATTTTAAAGTGAAACATTTATACTATTTACCTATATGTGTCCTTTCTTTCTTAACAGTAAGTTCGATACGAAATGATTCAATATCGCTATTGAAGTACCATGATTTCTGTGGCGATTTATTTAAATTTATATAAGAAAACAAATGAAAAAGAAAAGGTCTTGAGGAAAAGCCCCACATAATTTATTTCCGCCTAATGGTAAATTAAGTTTTGCGAAATTGCGACAAAACCATGCAAATTAACGTCGGCCAAGCATAATGTTGCTTCCCTCCAATCACTCTCACCTTTTATTTCAATACTAAATTCTAAATTACATTTCGCAAATTTTTATTGGAAAAGTTAAGCAATATCATACAAGTGACTTACGGGGGTTATTTTCAGCAAGCATTCAAAATAGGAATAGTGTTTTTTTATTGTATTGAGAGATTTGGTGACAAATGATCATACAGAAATTCAGAAGCTGGTCAGCGGGTGACAAAATCCCAAATAAGTACATGATAGGGAGTTTTGAAGTTACCCCGATATCAGATAAGGTTAAAGAATTTGATAATCATTTCGGTGTTACGCCAAACTATTGACTTATATTTATTCCGTTACGGTTAATTCAGATGATTTAGGGTGATAAACGTAATCTTATACTGTCCAATATCGGACAAGGTTAGATCATGTTTAGGTGGCTAATTTAGATTAAAATAAATTGGTCTTCTAGAGGAGAGAGGGTGTATATTTGTGTATGCATTACACAAATATACACCCTCAACTTAACATTAATAGGTATATTTATATACATTTTAATATTTAAGATTTTTTTTCTCAGATTGACATAATAGGAACTTTACCTACCACAATGTCTCTCCACGCCACGGGTTGACTGTTTTGTAAGGTGTGACCAATAAAGTTTAAATAAATAAATATAAAGTAAATGTTCTAATCTTGTGATTTTCTTCCGTCAAGGCCGTGTGTCACCGACTTTGAAACAGAAAACTGAAATTTTACTCCGCTGTCGCCTCTTTTATTGACTCTCGAAGTTTATTAGAAAAATTTCACGCGAAGCCGACTATTAGCGTAAATTATAAGCGCTAGATTATTTTTATGAGACCAAGTGTCTATAACGAGAACGCAGTTTACTACTTGATTTTAATTTAGCTGATAAACACCTAAACCTAAATACCTGCAGTTTGAGGTGGAACTCCTTGCTTGGGCTATTAGTAACGGGATATCCGAACTCATCAAATGAAACACAACAGCGTTATGCTGCTCACGCAGGCACTTCATGAGGGCGTGGGCCTTCTCCAGTCGAGCTGATCAATTCAATTTGCAGCTAGAAACAAACTGCAGCTTAGCTCTACCACTTGTTTATTGAGATAAATGATCTCACGCGCTCGCAATGTAGGGTACTTTACAATATTACACTTATGAGTAATATTTATTTTTAAGGGAAACATACAAATTATATATCTTCTTCTTTCCCAGTCCTCTCCACATTTTAGACTAACGTCAGTGTTATATGTCGTACTAACAAAAAAATTCTATAATATGGAAAGCATATGTTGACAAGTCCATGAATTTTATAAAAGTAAAAGGCAAAATTAACTTATATTAATTGACATATGATAAAATGTCAATTAATATAGTTTAAATTAATATTTCATATACCATATAAATACGCTTTAAAATATAAAAATACTAAAATACACTTTATGATGTAATACTTATTCGTGAAAATGTATGTATTTTTATTTATTTATTAGACTTATAATTCCTTTGATGCACTTATTTACCAAACGTAAAAAAACAAACAGAAGTAAAATTCAATATCAATCAACACATACATACATACGTTCACGTAAACATAAAATTACTAAAATTGCTAGTTAAATAAAATACTGTTCATTGACTTAAAACCAGTGTAATTCTGAATTTGGCCTCATTTATTTATAGCAATCAGTTTTTTATAATATCTTGTGTTAGTCACTGTTGGGTTACCTAATAAGTAAATAAATAAATAAAATTACACAAAAAATAGTATTAGATTTCTTATGATGTAGCCTGGTATTAATATAATATATTATATTATACTCGCACTTTTTAAATTTTTAATTATATTATACTACAACATTGATTCCTATCAATGCAATCCCAGTGACGTTTCACGTTCAGGATGGGACCTAACCTACAAAAAGTTGTTTCACAAGCAAACGCGGCGATGCAACGCTTTTTATTGGCTGGATAGTGTGTATGACTTCATACGAGTTAGCAAGACAAAATATTAGAGCGAATGGATTACACACTTCACAGTTGTATACTTATTATAGTGTCAGTGTATGAAATCGTTCCTAAAGAACCATTAGGTAAAACGAAAAAACTTAACTTCACTTTATAATAGCGTTTCTTGTTGTGATTTGTACTGCTATATATATTTTTTTATACCTTTGAAAAATTTGATTTCACATATAGAGCGTAAGAAACTTTGCTTTTGTCGGGCATCCCAAGGTACTTCTTTTTTCTTTTTTAGTATTTCCAGTCAATCTGGACGCCATAATATTATAATATACGGCTTTTTAGTTTTTTTTGTTTAATACTAACCTTCAAAGCTATAAAAACATTTCTTCGTCATTAAACCGAAACCGCAGGATTACAATTGATAGTAGTGACACGAGCATACAATGCACCTGATGGCAATTGATTCCTGCGGCCCATGACAGCTACATTCATCCTTGACAAGAAATTATAATGCAGATGCGTTGTCACCCTTGAGGACTGAGTTGGAATGCCTCATCACCTATAATAAAGGTCTCCGGATTCCTGCACTTACCAGACGAAACACAGCAGCATTGTGCTGCTATTTTACGCTGGTATTCTATGAGGGCGTGATCCTACTCCAATCGAGCTGACCCATTCATTCTGCTGCTAGAAACTAACTAAAGTGTCGCTCTACCACTGTTAAATAAGTCACCCTACCCTAGTCAGCAAAACCAAATTTATTATCAATGAAGAAGCAAGGGAGACGTGCTTCATCATGAGGTCCTAACCAAAAATGCTTTTCTTTACTTTCTATTACTTAGATTTCCAGTTCTTGTCGTTTACGGAAAAAGCTTCTGCAGTGATATTGTATCAGTTTTCATTAGTTTTCTGATGAACGCCATTACGGATCAATCCACGATCGATTATCACGATCGCTATTGTAATGCTTAAATTGAAGTTGATATATTTTTATATAAAGTACTAAATTTAATAAGCTACTATCAATTTCATTTATCTCTTTTCTTTCTTTGGAATCAAAAAGACATTTATATTTGCGCCTAGCTACTCTAGCATCGAATTCGAAAATCCCATTACGCAAGCAGCCAGAGTTACTCGTAAGCCATCGGTGGCGGTACCAATGATAGCATTAACTGTGATTTAAGTGCTGATTTACAAGAAGTGATTTAGAAGAAAGAAAACATTGTTAGGAAACCTGCGTGTCGCAGAAAGAATAAAAAATAATCCAAAAGTTTCCGAAGTCCGCCAATCTGCAATTCACGTGTTCGAAATATTTTTTTTATATATATGAATAAGGAGGTTTTTTATCGCCGATTTCATTGTTCCCGCAACGTCAAAATTCGATTAGATCGGGTACCGTGAAATTAAAAGCGAACACCTGGACATGGCTTCCAGGGCTCTATGCCAGAGTTTATTTATTATTTTTTATCAACAGCGATTTGCAAAAACCGCCAATAGCTTATGCCTTACATTCCTTAATTATATTTTTTCACGGACAGCTGGCTCAGGTTTTATTGATATCTAGCAAGGCACCATTAACTTTAAATTAAATTAATTTGACGTCTCAAGATTTTTTTAAAGTGAAGTATGTAAAGTGGTAGAGCTACATTGCAGTTTTTTTCTAGCTGCTGTTTGCTGAATTATGGGTCAACTCGACCGGGGTAGGACCACGCCCTCACAGAATACCAGCGTAATTAAAATAGCAGCATATTCTGTCATGTTTCGTCTGGTGAGTGTTGGGATCCGGAAACCTTTATTACTAGTGACAAGGCATTCTATCTCAGTCCTCAAGGGTGGCAACGTATCTGCATTATGTTGTCTTGTCAAGGTTGAAAGTACATAGATGTCACTTGCCATCAGGTGAACTGTGTGTTCGGTTGTTACTCTCAATGTAATAAAAAAAAATTCTTGAGGTAAGCACCAGTAAAATAAATCATCAAGTACTGACAACAAAAGATGATGTGGCATCTCAATACTCAACGACGTTCCAATTTATGCGTATACTGTTATTGCTGACATATGTTTACGCTGCTGTGTTTCGGTATAGTGAGCATAGGAATCGGAAAGACCCGATGAGGTAATGAAAAGACAAAGGAGCCTACACCTTTCTTAAAGACCGGCATCACATCTGTGACTCCCCTGGAATTCACGAAGTTCAATGACAGCGGTAATCACTTAACATCAAATGAACTGTTTGCTCGTTTGCCACCTATTCTGTAAATAAAACAAATGCATGTGCATTTTTAATCTTTATAACCATCACTTCTAATTTTTTTTAATCTTTATTTTACCTTTTTCATTTCAGCCGTTTTGAGTGCATTTAAAGCACTATTCACGAGGTCACGAGAAGAACTGAGGTATTTGAGATCGTCAAACACCAATGTTAAATTTAACTCGAATTGCCGTCAAATTTGTTCCAATATCCAGTTTTCGCATAAATATAAGAAATCATTATAAAACACTCAATGTTGGAATCAGTTTGCATAACATCTTTTATACGAATATTGCATTAAATTACCTTCATAACTATTCCTAACTCTACGAAGTAATTCAAAGCGCAAGTATATTTTGTAAGATATCCGTCGAGGTTGAACTGAAAACTCATAATGTTGTTTCCGAACTTTTTTACGGCTTCCCACGTTCTTCGGAATTGCATGAAACAAGAACACAAGGCACGAACTCATGTTAGATTGAGTTAGAAATGTCTTGAAGCCAGCCTTAGTTTCAGAGTGATATAAAACAGTTGATTATTATATAAATTTCCGACCCAAACGAGATATTTGGTACTCGTGTCACGTTACGTACGAAATCTTTGAATATATCGTTCTTCTTGTTATTTCCAAATAATTCTCATTATATAAGTCCTTGTGTACATTTTATTAGATACGATTCACCCATTTATTACTCGTCGTGAACCGTCTTAGAACATGATCATCATTTTAAGAGATCATTTAACGGTCATGCTACGTCATGTTTTTTAGTTATGGTTTCTCAATGCGAAAGAGGAAGACCGACATATCTCAAAAGATCCGCAAGTGGCAAAGGGCTGACCGTACAGCTCGTAGAACTGAGAACTGCGTAAGAAAGGTTATCGAGTGGCAACTTCGGACTTACCGTCGCAGTATAGGACGACCTCGTATTGGATGCAGCGAAGACCGATGCAAGTTTTTGGGAAGTCGATGTGGCAATCTATGCGAAGGCCTATTTTCAGCAGTTGACTGTGGATAGGCAATGATGATGATGATGATGTTGGCGAAATATATTCAGTAAATATATACAGTTAATTGGTAAAAAACATTTTTGTCTGTTTGTCTAAGCGCTTGTGCACTTGAATGTCCACAATTGCTTAATCAATTAGGATTTAATATTCAATTATGTATTGTGGTACGTACTTGTTTCATATAAAATATGACATAGGTAGCTTGTTAACCTTAAGTCTAAAATGTCCTGCTTATAATTATTACTGCTATTTACTTAAATTTATAGTTTTATTTGAAAAATATTTTTATATCTGTGTAAATATTGGTTAATATTACCAATAAAAACGAGATCGTTAGTTGGAAGGTTAAAAGAATATAGTACCAATGGGACAGCGACGTAGCTCAGGAGCTGATAAGCCTTGAAGAAGAAAGATTCTCGAATACGTATTGGCTGATGATAACGCAATGTAAGATGATCCATAGATGGAATGATAAGTTATCAGTTTACAGGAATTCAATGAGTTTATACAGCTTAAGATGGCGCTTCGTGTCAATTTGTAAGAGAGGTTTTCAGCAGTTAAGCAATAAACCGATGATTTTTTACCGAATTTACCATGGAGAATTATATGAGGAATATACATGGATGTTTTGAGGAGTTATTCGGAACAATTCCAGCCGCTGGGTTTAAACATCGTACATCACGATAGAATTCAAAATTTCATCCTTATCAGCTCGATGGTTGCCAATCCACTACTGCGCGCTTTACGCGAAATATCCTGGCACGCACAATTATTCAGTGGAAGTCATCGACAGCGGTGTATATGAACCGACATGACTTAGGGATCTTCAAGAAAAGAGCCTATACTATTCTTAAAGGCCAGCAATTTTTGCGACTCCTCTGGTATTAAGTATATTACGGAAGCTAGTAAATAAAGATTTTATATTTTGCATTCTTATAATTTCTTTAATTATTTGCTTAATATTTTAGTATGCATAAAGAAATAGATAAAATAAAGTGATCTTGGTCTATTTACCAGCAAGTGTGGAAGGCAAATATACCAACTCTGAATAGTATATTTTTTGTTTTCGTTGACACGAAATTATTCGCAAACCAGTGAGGAAGCATTGTACTGCTTCTATTTGTATAGTAAAGTTAAGGGAAAGTTTCGCCATTTCCTTACACATTCAAAGCCATTCGCAACAATGATTTGTGAACAAACTTACGTCGTACGTCCGAACTTGGATTATCAACAGTTTCGTGTCAGAGTTTATTAACGATGATACCATCAAATCTCTAAGATAAATCGCCAAATTGGTCACAGGTTCTTATACTATGTGTGGTTAGACGTATTTAGCCAATTTCTAATAAACCATAGAAAAAAATGTTTGTTCGAAATTATAAAAACAATAAAAACAAATAAAACCCTATCAATTGCGGGCCGAACTTACATGGAAAGGTTCCGTGTCATTGAAAATATTTAGCTAATGTTTTCCATTACAGTGCGAGTGTAAAATTTCATGTTCAATAGTTTTGTAGATAATACCCAAAAATATAGTATTTTATACTATTTAGTAAAAATATATAGTATATATATATATATTTATATATGTATATATATATTTTTTTATATATATATATATACATATTACAGATAACTTTAATTATTGGATGTTTTATTTACAATACATGCTGTTGGCATTAATTCCGCCATTTTGTACAAGTTTTGTTTTAGTTGCGCAAATAAAGAATAAATTATTAAATAGTATAATATCTTATTATATATATATATATATATATATATATATATATATATATATATATATATATACCATATATATACACATGAGTGTGATCCTGTCTGGGTTTCGTTTTCATCGGATAAACGGAACCCATAAAAACAAAGCAAAGATAAAGAGGCTGCTTACATAAGAAACGAATAACTTGGTGAATTTTAAGTTTTGCTTTTGTAAGACCTATTCAAATATTTTCGTACAAAGTTCTCTTATAAGAAGCCTTGAATTTCATAAAGTATCTTATTCATAAAATATGAGATATATTGAGCACAAGGAATTATTGTAGTTTTATATATATATATATATATATATATATATATATATATATATATATATATATATATATATATATATATATATATATATAATATAATAGGTCTTTATCTATGAAATTGCCATTTTGTATAAAATAAGTACTTTTTTTTCAAACTTTTTTATTTCATGTAATCGATGCATCTTTGCCAACGCTGTGGTACTTTATTAATGCCCTTCTGTCTGAAAAATCAGCTGGACGTTAGGCAACAAACTTTTCATAGGCATTTCGTACTGCCTCTCGGGAATTTTTTTTTTCCCCTAAAAAGTTGTCCAAATTTTTGAAAAAGTAATAGTCGGTGGGTGCAAGGTCTGGTGAGTACGGTGGATGAGGGAAAGCTTCCAACCCCAACTCTTGCAGCTTGGATACTGTCTGTTGTACAGTATGGGGTCGCGCGTTGGCATGGAGGAGCAGCGGGGACGACCGATTGACCAAAGCTGGTTGCAGATCTGCGAGCTTCTCCATCATTGTCTTCAGTTCTTTACAGTACACATCTGCAGAAATGCTCATGCCATTTGGTAAAAAAAACTGTGATGAATCACACCGGCACTAGACCACCACACAGTGACCATCAACTTTCTAGAGGCCATTTTTCGGTTGGGGCATTGCTTTGGTGCTGAACCAGGATCTAACCAACTTGCTGAGCGCTGTCGATTGTCGAACAGAATCCACTTTTCGTCGCACGTAACAATTCGGTTCAAATTCTTTCATTTCTGTGCCTGTTGAGCAGTGCGAGGCAGATCCTAAAGCGTACGTTGCACTGGCGTTCGATAAGTTTCATCAAATGGACCAATATTGTTTTGATGTTAACATCAAAAGCTGCTACTAGCTTGACTGTAGATTAAGTATCACCGGCTTCCACAATCGTCTTTAATTCATCATTGATGACCAAAGTGTCCGGACGGCCACGATGATTTTCAAATAAAAATTTTCAGAATTGAACCGGGCAAACCAATAACGGGTTATGCTTTCGTTTGTAAAGTACTCTCCGTAAACGTTGTTTATGTTACGCGCCGTTTCTGCCTCGTTGATGCCACGACGGAACTCATATTCCATAATTACACCAATTTTTAAAGTACCCGTTACGATGTAAAATGTTCAAACGTAATGAAAATACAAAGCTAATCAACAAATAAAAGACTGACTTTGTAAAAAGAATGTCATGCTACCCAATGCAACCTTAACGTGTATGCTCAAGTTGCCCACGTATTCTGGGGGGTAGGTGGGAGGAACAAAATTCCACTCGACAGCCATCCTGCCAGGGGCAAAACTGGCCCATGATGCAAAGAAGAAAGCCGATATCTTAGGCTTTCTTTTTGCATCCAATTAGACTCTTGACGACAGAGGGAACTCATCGCCAACCATTTTGTGGTGTGAGAGCTCCATGTCGGAGGTCCGATATCTGCAGACGTCAGCGCATAAAGCACTTCTCTCCTTGGAAATCCACAAGTCGAGTGGACCCGATGGTATTTCTCCAATTGTGCTGAGGGCGTATGCTCCAGAGTTGGCACAGGTTCTAACGCGTCTTTTTGGGTACTGCTACTCTATGGGCATCGTCCCGAACAGCTAGAAGACAGCTTTGGTGCACCCGATTCCTAAAAAGGGTGATCACTCAGATTCTTCCAACTAGAGACTTATTGCTATTACACCCTTAGTCTCGATATCGAATAATGGAATCTGTTGTAAATTGTCAGTTCATGAATCACCTAAAGATGAAGATGTAAGAGCTGATTAGCAATCGCCAGTCCGACTTCCGTCGGGGTCACAGCTGTTGCCCTTTTGGCCTACTTGACTCGTCAATGGGCGCAGACGGTCAGGCCATGGTGGTTTGGACGTACCGAAGGCCTTCGATCGGGTTTGACACAAAGCACTTCTTTCGAAGCTTCCTTCCTATGAACTTCCTGAGAAATTATGTTGGTGGCTCATCGGTTCATCGGTGCATACTCCGACTCCAAACCAGTGAATGCTGGTGTTCCACAAGGCTGTGTTATCTCTTCCTTCTTTCTTCCACATATAAATGATATGGTGCAAATGGATAATACTCATTGCTATGCGAACGTCAGCACAAGGGATGCGTTATACACTGGCCGCGTCAATATTTCTCGAGAAAACGTCTGCGAGTACCGGAACAAACTTGTGTCTTAGGTCGAGATTTTGTTAAACAAAGTATGAGATTGAGGCCGACAACGTACTATACGTTACCAGAAGACACAAGTTTGCGCGTTTACCGCTAAATAGGATTCCGTTTGTCGTTATTTTGAAAACACTCCATTTGCTACTTCAGCTATCTATATAAAGTATCAGCAGTAATCCTTGGCGTTGACATATCGAGTGACGTTCAGTTCCATGGTCACTTGGTGGGCATATTGGCCTCTAAAAAACCGGGCACGCATAATTGAGGGAGACAGTATTTCATGTCGGCCCGATGTTTATGGACAACTTTACAAAGCACAAGTTCGGCCTCACATGGAATACTGTTCTCATCTTGGAGTCGGGGCACCCCAGTACCAGCTCCTTTCATTAGAACGCATTCAACAGAGAGTGGCTCGAATTGTTGATGAGCAGGTACTTTTCGATCGGTTTCTCTCTTCGCAATGCCAGTATCTCTTTGCATTTTTCCGAATTTACCATGGGGAGATTCTGAGGAGTTGTTCGGATTAATTCCATCCGCGAGCTAGCGAGTTTAAACATCGTACATCACGATAGAATTCAAATTTTCATCCTCATCATCACGGTAGTTGCCAATCCACTACTGTACAAGTACTCTGTGGAAGCTTGCACGACAGCTGTTGCCAGCGGTGTTTCTGAACCAATACAACATACAGGTCCCAAAGAAGAAGAAAAGAGCCTATACCTTTTTTAAAGGTGGCAACGCATTTTTATGCTACTCCACAAGTGTTGCAAATGTTCATGGGTGGCGGTAATCGCTTACCATCTGGTGAGCCGATTTGCCACCTATTCCATAAATAAAAAAAATTGGTCCAAATTCACCAAGCTTTTATCTAATAAAACATTTCCGACCCCGAAAATATGTTTCCATTATTAAACCCGAAGCATTTGATTTTGATACCTGTACGTCGAACCATTACATCACACAACTTTATTAATTTGTAGTTTTGTTAAGATATTAACATCCTTAGTCGCTCTGTTGCAGGGTAACGGGGTGTGAAGAGGAGACTAGTATAGGCTCGAGGAAGTCTGTCGATGAACTCAGAGATGCTTAAGGCGAGACTCGTACGCAGCGCCGATATTTTACCACGTCTTAAAATGTTCTGCCTTGCATCTTTGAACTATCCTATAGAATAAATGTGTCACAGACAGTTCCGATCTTAAGTTAATCCCAAGGGATGGGAGCAGCACTGTTCCCAGGTTCCTTAACAACGGGCTCGGCGATGCTGACATATTTCGTAAAAGTACATAATCAGTAATATCAATGAGTAATTGGGTAGAAATGTATAAATTCTTAAACGTTATGTAAGTGATAAAATAAAAACGTAAAGATAGACTTAACGGTTTTAATACATATAATTTTTTTTTGGTTGCAAGATTATTTTAATACATAGTCCACGAACCAATGATTTTTAGGATATTACAAAAAAAAGATTTTAGGATGTTTAAAAGTTTGTTTTATCATCATACTTTAGCAATAGTCAAATAGTATAGAAGTCATAATGTTATTACTTGGAAATTAGTTTTTGTTGTATTGAAGGTGACAAGTGAAGTGCTGGTAATTTTTCAAAAAAAATTCCTGCAGCCTATGACACCCTCGTTCAACCTCTATAATCATAATATAGATAGTTTTCACCCCTGAAAATTAAGATGGAATGCCTTGTCACATGTAAGAAGGGTCTACAGACACAGGTATCACACAAAAATTTAAGCGTAAATATAAAAATTGACTAAAATATCAACTGCAATAAAATGACAAATAGGTATTCCGTGTGCGTAACTGAAGATGAGCCTGAAATTCGGAACTCTACACTCATCAAACGAAACGCGGCAGCATTATGCTGTAGCACTCTGTGAGGGGTTCGGCTAGGAACATGTTGAAGCAGAAAACATGACTAAAATTCTGACCAATGATATCGCCCTAAAATCCGTAAATAATAAACCAGATATTTGGTGATCCAATAAAAAAAATATTGTCTTGAAATCTATTATTGATGGTGTAGATTTGTAACAATTTTCTGACAATACGACCGCTTACTTCATAGGACACGTACACGCCGCCAATCTAATCAGTACAGATCTTGTTTAAGTGAGAAACGGCAGCGATTTTTGTTATTTTTGTGACACTTATCACAGTTCACCTGTTGATAAGTAATTCATAGCAGTATTATGATAGGTCAGTATGTTGGTGCTTCTTTTTTATATCATGGCACGCGAGAAACGTTAGCCACAATTGCGGTATCTATGAAAATGTTACTTTCAATTTTAAGTGCTAATTTACTATGAGCTAGGAACACAGGGAAGTTTATTTAGGAAGGTATATTTGGTAAAAGTAGTTTAATCCTCCAATACCATACGACAGCTAGGCTTATTATCACTGCAGCCTGTAAACCTAGATAGCCGATAAGTCGATAGCCTTAGGGTACGATCTGCGAAACGTAAGTTTGTTGATTCGAAGTTGCCATTCAACTATTTGTCGTAATAGCGTTTTAAGCATACTTGAATAGGTTAACCGACATGTTAGTGATGATAACAGCACTGCTAGCATTGTTTTATAAAAAAGCAGCCACATCCTTGATAAAGAATCAAGATGCAGATTATTGGATTAGATATAGTTAAGTCTAGTACCAGCAGTGCAGTTTTTAGTGTAGAAATTTAAAAATAAGATAAACGAGTGATAAAGATGGGTAATGCTAAAGTATCTCTACGCTTATCGCTTGGATTACAAGTATCCTTTCTTTGGACGTATTCCAAGAACTGTATGCTACCTCAGGTTAAATATATATAAAATCGCCGTGTACTTAACTGATTGAGACTTGCGTCACCGAGGCTGTAAAATTACCTGCCAAAACTGCCTTCGTCTTAATTCACATTGTCTAAGTTATAAAATATCTTGCTTGCCGTATAACATACCCTAACTTAATTTGTACTTTTGACACGAAGTAGTACGGTTGTTAAGATACATTAAGAATTCGTTGGCTCGACCGAGAAATTCAGGACTTTCAGGGCAACGCTTCTGTGTAATCATTTACCGTCAGGTAAATTGTGTGCTCGATGACCATCCCTGAATTTGTTAAAGTATATAACAGAACTGTTTTTTGTTAAAGTATAGGTTTTTTTTTCGGGCTGATGGCCATTGTTACCCAGAGGGCATCACCGGGTTGAAAGATGACCGAGCGCTTAGGGCGCTCAGCCGAGACCTTTATTAGTGGGTAACCATGTTATTCGCATGTTAATTGCAGTTTTGGGTCCTTTTTAGTGTAATTTACTTCGTCTAACATAGTTTTACATAAAGACATTGTGATAATATAACTGATAGGACCACCGCATCGTAAGGCAGATGCTAGTGAGAACATACTCGACTAGTTGCTCATTTTGTTTTTTAAATAACAAGTTTCAAAATATTCAGGAATTGTCCTGTATTGAATCCAGAGCTCAAACTCAAAACTCAAACGAGCACACAGTTCACCTGATAGTGATTTCTGCGGCCCATGACATCTACATTAATCCTTGACAAGGAAGCATGTAGAGGCGTTGTCAGCTGAGATGGAATGCCTCGTCACCAGTAATAAAGGTCTCTGGATCCTACCCCGGTTGAGCTGACCTATTCATTCTGCAGCTAAAAACAAACTGCAGTGTAGCTCTACCACCGTCACCACTTTAACCATAATATTTTGACGTTTATGAGTAAAGATATAAACTGATTATCAAAATATTTTAAACATTTAAAACTTTATTTCAATTAAGTGTTGCTATATAGAGCTTCGTCCGAGCGTATATCTTTGCGTACATTAGATAAAATTTCACTTAAATCTTAATATAGTAGTTATTACTTTAAGATAAGTGATATAAAAAAACCTAAATCCAGAGAAGCAGCAGTGAGTTACGAAACAAATTAAAATACTTCCCGTTTCAAATGAAACGCATTTCACTGCCAGGCAGTGTAAGCATGAAACTGCTGTGTACACTGGGGGACATAGTGAAGTCAAACTTCTGGAATTTCCGCCAACATAATGACAGTTGGGAGTTCCAGTTTGAATAAATAATCTTCTCGCCATTACTCTTACAGTCTCCAAAATAACGCAAGTTATCTTCAAAGGAAATTACATCTGTTTATTTAGAACATTATTTTTCAAGCATTTTTATATACCTACTCACGAAAGATCAAAAAAGGTAAGCAAATAGTGTAAATACCCTTCACTCCAAAATTGAATAATAATTTAATTAGTAGTTTATATCTACATTTAAACTTCGTATTACAGTACACAGGTTTAGCAAACTTAGTATACAGGTTTACTTAATAAACGGATTGAGACCCGCTTCAATAGCAAACGCGACCCATCGAGGGTTCGCAACCCCAGCTTGGGTAACGATGATTTAGATATTGTGATTAAATATGCGACTACTCCGTAAGTAGTAACATTAGTAGTTTTAAATTCCAGACGTTTCCCCATACTCACCAAACGAAACCCAACGTTATTCTATTTCACTTAAATATTCTGTGAAGGCGTTTTCCTCTTAGGTAGTGCCAACCCGTTCATATAGCAGTTAGTTCTTTGATTTAGCACTCTTACTCTCTGTCTACTTTAAGTAAATTTAATTCAGTAATAACAATCGTATAAATAAACAGTACGTATAATTGTTTGGATGCCAGCCAAGATACCCAAACGAAGATATTACATAAACGAACGTAGGAACTTAATTGCACCACATCTGGTACTCGGGCCGCTCTATTAAGTAATTTGCGTAAGTGTTGCCATGGAGTTATCATTAATATTATAACGAATGAGCATTTTGTTTAAAAAATTAACATTATTAACTTAATAGGTACACAATTCATGATACTGGTAGAGCTACACTGCAGTTTGTTTCTAGCTGCAGAATGAATGGGTCAGCCCAACAGGGGTAGGACAACGCCCTCATGCAATACCAGTGTAAAAAGTTTCATCTGGTGAGTGTAGGGATCCGGTGACCTTTATTACTGGTGACAAGGCATTCCATCTCAGGCCACAAATGTTACAACGGATCTTTATGTTTATGTATAATGATTTCGTGTCAAGGATGTACTCGTAGATTTTATGGGCTGCACAAATCACTTAGCATCAGGTGAACTGTATTTTTCTAAGTGTAATAATAAAAAATACTCGTGCGAACTAAGCTACTGCGTTGCGTTGGTTTATATTTCTTTATATAACAGGTGATAAATAAGCACACAGTTCTGATGATAGGTGATGACAGCATCTCATAAATTAAACAAAGTCAATCATCACCAGCAAATAATCATGATGCGCATGCGGTAACCTCAGAGTTGTTACTAAGATGGACTGCTTTTCTATCAGTAACCCTTTGTCATTCTTAATTCATAGTTTTTGTTTTTTTTTTTTTTTTTCAGTCTGAAGGCCACTGTTAGCCCGAGGGCTTTTACAGTTTCACCGGGGTAAGAGGTAACCGAGCGCTAATGGCACTCAGTCGAGACCTCTATATATAGGTAACCAGCACAAGGGCTCCCGAGAGGGAGCCTCGGCTTGGACCGTTACCTTGTTTCGCGAGAGCGTCTGACTCGAGGGTGCCCGAGAGGGCCGAACCTTGGCTCGGTCAGTTGCTTCTGACAGAGGATTCTTTAAATTCGCTATGATTATTAGCTATCTGTACCACCACTTCGGAATGCGTGGGCGCTGGAGAAGAAGTGGCGCAAGAAACTCCAGCGACGCTTCTATCTGTATGGACTGGAGTGAACCGACCAGTGACATGGCGGTATCGCGAATATCCTTGTTTGTGACGGCCTCGCCGTCGGCGGGGGCGATGTGAGGGTGCAATGTACGTGTGTTGTGTTTTATGAAGGGCTTGGGCCCTGGTAGTCACGTCGTCGGGGTCATCGAGAGCGTGCCTCGGTCTCCTTCGGACGCGGGTGAATCTGTGATTCGCGATGGAATTGTAAGTGGTGGCACTTACAATCAAGGGGTTAGAGTGTGTGACGGCAGAGTCGAAATATCGGCGGGAAGCCTGCTTCAGGTACTGAGCTATGGTCGGCAGCTCAAGATCTATGTGTAGATTTTCATTACGCAAGAACCACGGTGCACCGGTGGCCTTGCGCATGAAACGATTTTGTATTACCTGAAGTCGGTGAATGTGACGCGGGGAAGCATGCGCAAAGACGGGGCTTGCGTATGTCATTATGGGTCGGATGCACGCTTTGTATAGTGTAATTTTATTACGCAGGGACATTTTGCTATTTTTATTGAGTAACGGGTGCAAACGACCTAGGATGAACGCTGCTCGATTCTGTACGCGGTTGACATGCGGACCGAAGGTGAGTCTTTCATCTAAAGTAACGCCTAAGTATTTGACTGTCTGTTCCCAGGGGATCGGACGATCAAATAACTCTATAGTTGGGAGATGCGGCGTTTTGTTGCGCCGAGAGAAGTACATGGCTGCACTTTTGGTGGGGTTAACCTCGATTCTCCATTTCTGAAACCATTTCCCTAAGGTGTTGGCAGCAGATTGGAGGCGTCTACAAATAGCGTCTGGTTTGAACCCAGACACATAGAGGTCGGTGTCATTGGCGAAAAGGGCTAGCTCTACACTGCGAGTGCGCGGTATGTCGTTGGTGTAGAGTGTGTACAAAATAGGACCTAGGACGGAGCCTTGTGGTACTCCGGCACAAATAGGGTGAACCTCGGAGCGCGTTCCCTCGACGCGGTAACGAAAGGTTCGATTTCGGAGAAAGTCTCGTATGATAAGTACGAGTCGATCTGGCACACCGACCTCATATAGTTTGTATATGAGCCCGTTGTGCCAGACCTTGTCGAAAGCTTTCGCCACGTCGAGGAAAAGTGCCCCAGTTTGGTAGCCCTGAAGAAATTTACTGAGGATGTGCTCCGTGATGCGGTGCACTTGATGTGTGCATGATTGTTGGGTGCGAAACCCGAACTGCTCATTGATTGGTAGCCCTCGTGACAGCATGAAGTCCTTGAGGCGGGCGAGGATGAGTTAATTCATAGAAAAAATAATATGTGAAGGCATATTTCATTAACATTTCTATCATACTGTTGTGCAAAAAATATTTAATTTCAAAGCGAAAATAAACTATGAAATTATTAAGCGCTTCTTTTAAACTCAAATAAAAAAAAGCTCTTTAAAGCCCCTCATTTACGAGATTAATTCTGAAAAAAAAATGAAACCTCCACAAGAGATATTATACGTGTACTCAAAATGAATATTCTAAATTAAGATTTTCATATCTGAATGCCGACTCATTTGCGTAAGTGCTGCGTAGACGGTATATCATGGAGTAAGTACTGGCTTATCCCCTTTAGCGTGAGAACAAATTTAACTTACTGCTAACTTAGCGTAGAATGCTTAATGTCTATTTAAAAAATAACTAAATCCGTTATAATTCATCTTACTATATTATCGAATAACAAATGTTTGTACCAAATTTTCTTATCACGCCAAGGGTTGGCTGAAGAATCCAACAGCCTAATGGTACGGTCTGTTAAAGTTTAGGTCGTTGATTCCTATCAGCCATATGACTACTATCATGAACCATCTGTTAGCACAAAGCATTTAGATTAACCGGAATGTTAAAAATTTTAATAGCAATTCTAGGCAAGTATTTTGTCTAGTAATATTAAATTAATAAAGTATAATTTATTGCTAGACCCGCGTTGTATCTATCTTCTAGCTACAGGATGCAACAACGCTTTCACAATATACCAGCGCAAAATAGAAGCATAGCAACGTAGGGATCCCAATAACAGATGGAGAGGTATTCAATCTCAATCGTCAGGAGTGACAACGTATTTTTATTTTATTTTATTGAGAGTATAATATTTTATAGTAGCAATCTAGAACATAATTCACTTGACAAGTGATTCCTGCGGCCTGACAAGAAATCATAATGCAGATGCGTTGCCACCCTTGAGGACTATGATGGAATACCTCACCAGTAATAAAGGTCTCCGGATCCCTACACTCACCAGACGAAACACAGCAGCATTGTGCTGCTATTGCACGCTGCTATTCTGTGAGGGCGTGATCTTACCCTGGTCGAGCTGACCCTTTAATTCTGCAGCTAAAACAGACTGCAGGGTAACACTACCACTGTTTATATTTTGAATCTTTGTTAAGGATGAGCTTTTTTTCAGCTTAAGTTCGTTTTCAATACTGATTACTTTGTGATTGTTCTGATACCAGAAGCTATTCTTATATAAATATATATATGGCTGTAGCATGAATGCGTGGCGGAGAATTTCCCCATGAAATACCAGCGTAAAATGGAAGCATAACGCTGCTCTAATGTAGGGATCCGGGGACCCAATTACAAGTAACTAGGCGTTCCACCTTAGTCCTTAGGGGAAACAACGCATGCTTGTTTCAATCCTTGATGAAGATGGATGTAGTTATAGGGTGCACATTTATCACTCACCATTAGCTGAACTGTGTGTTTATATATCAAACCCAATATAAGAAAATACCTGTATATAGGATACGAGTTCGACTGCTAGCCCGAGGGCTTTAACAGCTTTTACCTCGGCTCGGTCAGTTGCTTCTGACGGATTATCTAAACTAATATCACTATTATTACTAACGATATTTACCACCACTTCATGTGTTGGTTCTGGAGAAGAAGAGGCGCAACATATTCCAGCGATCACACTAATGCACGTGTATTTTCACCCCTGAGGGCTTGAATTTGAATCTCGTCACCTGTAATTGGGTCTCAGTTTCCCTACACACAATACACGAAACACAACAGAACTATGCGTCTAATTCACGCTGATATTCTCTGAGGGTGCGGTTCTCACTCTGTCGAGCTGACCCATTCATAATTGATAACTTTATGCATAACTCTATCTCTATAAGCATATTGCTGTAATCTAACGCAGAAATACGATATAATACTTTTAACCATTATTATTTTTATCTTTTATTACACAGTGTCAGCTTTACGAGACGTTTTTAGCTCTGGGTATATGAATTTGCCAATTTTCCGCGCAAAATAAAGAGTTCTGTAAACGCTTTTCCTAAAACAGTATAAAGTAAGATGTAGATAAGAATATACGTTGACTTATAATACGAGTATTTACATGACTTTTATGAGGTTCGTGTGAGAGTATACGATGAAATTTAAATTAGAGTTCGTAAATTGTACGACTATAACAGCCATATAGGAATAATAGGATTATTTTCGACATTTTATACTGTTTTTTCTTGAATTGAGGGTTACAAAAGAGCCTACAGTTTACCTGATAATAAACGATATCTGCGACTCATGAATCCCACATTCATGTTCGATAAGGATTCATAATGTAGATACGTCATCACATCGCAGTCTAAGATGGAACTCCTCTTCACCAGTGAGGCAACACTCAAGAAACACGGCGCCGTTACGTTCAGTAGGAGATTCCAGAACCCTTTCCAATATACAGAGGCTGGCCACCGAAAGGTTTTTAATGGGTACAAATCCCACAGTCTTCCCCCTTTGAGACAGGGTATCTTTAAAAGATTCCTCCCGACAGCAAAAAAAAAGGATGGTACATATTCTAGGCACGTTTAGAAAGCTATTTAAAGTTACAAAATGGAAGTAAATTAGTATAAAAAATGTTTAAAGGTAAATATATTGAGTGGGAGCTTATTGGGTAATCTGCTAAAGTCAATGGCGAGTGGATGGGCGCTCATTACCGTAACTCTTAGTAGGCTAATGTGAAATATAGATAATCTAGAAGAGGCAAGTGCTACACGAAAATAAACGATACATTTATTTGTATTTAATTTGACGTTTGGGGAACGTCGATGGATATAGGTTCATGATAGCCCTTTTCTTCTATGCTCAAACATGGATTAGTGATGGATTGAGATGATTTGGCGATGATTGAGATTGTGAAGGAATGAATTTGTACCTTGTACATATAGTTGGAGAGAGTTCATCGGGAAAGAGTAACGAAGAGATTTCAATGGTGAAATTGTGTGAATGTTGTGTGAACAAGTTCAATATAGGATGCTCTAGTCTTATTAGTATTACTAGTACTTATTAGTCTAGATTGGTGACATACGAAAAAATAAAAATAGCTGTAGCCAACTGTAAATCACTAATCTCTCATTGCTCCTCTCTAAAAATGGCAGAGCAAATGTTCCAAGCTATTTTCTACTGTATCAAATTCACGCTGGCCTTCGATAAGTCCTACAACGGATGGGCCATATATTCCACGCTGAACGAATATATATTAAGGGGAAGGCTTTTATTTACATGGTGCCACATCTAGTATTGATATTCATATTTGTTTTCCTTAGCATGAGATCATTAACTTTGAGCACCTCCTTTAAGTGTAGTAAGCTTTAACGGCCTCCTGACTGGTAATTAAGGGGTTCTTTATGAATACCTTTCAGGTACAGCGCTGGTAGTTCTTCCGCAGATTAGATAAATGATAAATATCCTCATTTTCAACTTTGCAAAAGCTGATACATGAGTCAACCCAAGATTATGCATGAAAATATTACGAAAAAAATTCTCGTCTCTTAATGAAATCTACTTTGGTTGTAGCTTCGATTAATATGGTGAAACATGAATGTGATGGCTCGACCGAGTAAGGATCACAGAAAACCAGTGTCCCGTAGCACCATTATGCTGATGAGTTTTGTATCGATTGTGTAGGAATCCGGAGAGCCTGTTAGTCGTTGCGAAGCATTCCATTTTAGTCCATGAGGATGCATGTGCATTGTGAATCTTTTGTAAGGATGAATGAAGCTATTCAAAGGCAGCAGTCATCACTTACCCTCAGGTGAACTACCATGCTCGTTCTTCACTCTTAGGTTCATAAAGAAAAGTTAGTTTATTTCATTATCGAACGAGGACATTTCAAGTAAAATAAATTTATTTTAGCCATCACAATGTAAAAGTTAGAAAATCTTATATCAACTATAATAATCGCATATTTAGTGGTAAAAGTAACTTTGAAGAAATTTCAAGTCCTAATCAATGTTTATGAAACACACATATTAGTAGTTTTAGGGCTCTTGGGTATATACCGGATGCAAAGTAGCCGAACCTTTCTCTGATCTTATTGTAGATTCTTTAAATCGCATGACTTCCCTCATGGACAACACTTAGAACACGACCATTTAGTATGCGCAGATTTTGTTACTGATACAGGTGGAACATGTCGCCGTAATGGAGACCCGTCAGCAGGATTGCATGATACTTGAAAGAGGTCACAGATCGTTCTAGATCTACCATTAAACACATCACCGAACTTAGTTTTTTTTTACTATGAAGGGGCTACGGCCTACGAACAAAGATAAAGTTGCAATCCCGTTGCCGCCCGTTGAGAAGCCAAAATTTGCTTCACATTTTTGATTGTTTGAAGATACATTTTTTTTATAGAATAGGTGGCAAACGAGCAAGCTACTCACCTGATGGTAAGTGATCACCGCCACCCATGGACATCAGCAACACCAGAGGTGTCGAGCTGCCGACTTTATTTACTTATATTTCTTTCGGTGAATTAGGAATAAAATTTAGAAGTGACGACTGGCGGGCACCAGCACGTGTTGCAGTCGTTCATCTATGAGGAGTCGGGAGCGTAGTGGAGCACTCGCTCTGAAGACGGATAAAATATATATTTAGGGTGATAAATCGGCACACAGTTCACCTAATGTTACTGAGACATCGCTTTTTATGAAGAAAAATCGTAAAAACAAAAATTAGTAATTTTTTTTTATGATATAATATTTTAAAGAAAGACAAACGAACGGACAGAATGATTACTTACCATCAGGAGAAATGTGTCCTTGATGGTAAGTAATTCCGAGGACTAACATCAAATGCCCCGACACCAGTAATAAGGGTAACAGGATCCTTACACTAACCAAACGAAACAGCGTTATGTTGCTATTTTAGGCTGATATTGTGAGTGTGGTCCCTCCCCGGTCGAGCCAACCCATACATATATACTGCGGAATGGCACTAGTTAGCACTCTACAAATTGGTTATAGTGCATACACCAATGGATAGGGAAATAATTGTGTAAGCCACTGTGGTCATATGAATGTAATGTTGATGTTTTTTATAAGAGCGATTGGCATTTAATAGTGTTGCTATTGCAAAATGCAACGAAAACCTGACACCGTAAAATTAATTTCAGATATTTATGTAAGTATATATTCTATAAGTATTCATTCATAAGATATGTTGTTATTAAAAATATGTTCATATCATCGGCTTTATATGTATTTACTCAAAATTTTATCTTTCTTATATACTATCTTCCTTCAATCCCCTTTTTATGCTTAGCTCTTCACTTCGTCATAGAAGTATAACTTCTAACACGCCTACGTGAGTAGAGGCAACCTTTTTTATATTTTTGATAGACTTATTACAGACTGACATAAAGAATTCCGGCTCCAGTGCGAACATAAAATAGGGTTAACGTCGTAACATTGAACATAAAAAGGTTTGCCTACAGGTGACTGTGGAATAGTTTTTTGGAAATTTTATGTTTTCAAATGAATCATATTGAGTAATATATTTATATATTTTGTTATGTAGTAATATCTAGTGACAAACGAGCACACATCACCTGACAAGCGACTGTGATCCATGATATCTAGATCGATACTCAACAAAATTCAAAAACATGTCACGACTCAGGAATGCGATGGAATGCCTGCAATTGGATGCTCGTTGCCTACACTTACCATACACAGCAGTGTTATGTTGCTGTTTTGTGATGCCGTGAATTTGAGCGAGGCGTTGAAGAGTGATAAGCTGCGAAATTCCCGCTTAGTAAATATTTCCATGTTCGCATTTATTGCTTAATTAATAAAGACCAGCAATGCAATTGCTTTGCGTGATGTGGATGTTCATGGACAGGGTTGATTACATACCATCAGGTAAGCTGCTTGCTCAATTGTCACCAAAAAGAAGGAAGATTCTCCGTCCGTATTCATCAAGGTTGGGTTGTTGACCGCAATACCTTCTTGCTTATGATACACAAAACACAATGGCATCATGGCCTGGCTGTTCCGTCATGGTGATTTCCATCTAAGGAATAAAATTTGTGCATCACCAGTTGTACTTTTCGTGTCTGGGCGTGCTTTATGTATGTCCCGTGTCCCTGACATTGCATTTGTACCCTCGCCCGATCTTATTGCACATGCATTATGTCAAGCTATAAAAGACAATGGTGAGTGTGTGCCTTTCCGTTTGTATCCACTTACGATATTATTATATATCGCAGTTGATTAAATGTAGTAAAATCGAAAGATACCGCCATGATCGAAATCGGCCAGAACATTATACTATTCTGGATGATATTCCTTAGTTCGTTTTACTCTTTCTAAGTCTACTTCTGAACATTTGAATTCATGATTCATCTTCTCAATGTTTTGTCACAGAGTACAAATTGTCACCAACTTTAGTATAGCTGTCGATGATCATGACTTACAACAATAAGGAAAATTCAATTCACTTCAAAATTTTACAATTAATTTAAACTTTTAGTACTCGTATAATTACCGAAATCGTTTCCTGTATCAACTTAACAGTACGTCGTTAATGTAACAATCGCTTTAATCCACGTAATAACTGGGGAAGTTCAAGTTAAGGCAAACCCTATTAACTGGACCCAAATCTAAATCCTTTAGAAGTGTTGCTATTTATCTGCCTTTATTCATAGATATATATATATATGTGTAAACAAATAAACATATCTAGATGTATCTAAACTTAACTTCTGAGTTTCTCGCCTTCCTTTCTGCGCAGATAATTGCATTCCATGCTGGCGGTACCTTCGATTAATACAAACGGATATAGCACTATTTTCTTTTTTTTTAATGAACGTCTCAAATGTACTATAAATAAAAATCAATTAAAATATTTTTTTTCGTGCTATGTTAGCTGAAATATATGCGACACTCCCAAATTATTTGTGAATATTTATTTTTCTGGTAGCATTAATTAACCATTTATCATTGTTGCTTCATGGTTTCTGATTTATGACATTCCATATAATCTGGTGGCTGACAACGAATATGCATTTTCAAAATATATCATTACAATTCTTTCATACGTATCACACGACTGAAATACCTAGGGGGCCGAATAAGTAAGTAAGCAGGAAAGAAAGAAAAAAATATATTTTCTAAATATTTTTATTTTATTGCATTAACCAAAAAGATTACAATAAATTATACGATATAATATATTGGCATTTTTAGCTAGTCAAAGCAGGGCGAGATGAATTTTATATGAAGAAAGCAGAAGCAAAGCAGCCTGTACAGCAAAGAAAAACTCAACTGAATTTAGTTGGTGAAGTGCTGCGGAACTAAAACTTTATTATTCGAGGAGGAACGTTAGGCTCATTTTATCGATTATTAAAGTAATAAAGATAAAAATGTGATACTTACATGTTATATATTACGTGACCGGAATAACAACCTACGTTAGGAACATTTCAAAGCCTAGATTCTACAACGTCAACATTTTTGATTCGGGAACCTTACATCGTTAAAACTTATTATATTGCAACGCTAAAACCAACTTTATAGCGACGTTGTTTTGTACCACAAATTTATTTATCCTAGTGTAACGCTGTGTCCTACACGGATTATTTTAATGATGTACGTTTAATGATTAGTATACATATATATATACATATATATATATATATATATATACATATATATACTTTCGCGAAACACAGAGGCACTCGTCGTACCCTTTCTTATTCCGATGCAATATATGTTCAATGTGATCGGCGGAAGGTGCAGTGTCTGGTACATACGACATATATAGCAACCTCATCAACTGTTGGTGCGTTGAATCTGCCAGCCTGTTCTCCTAATGGTACTTCGTCGGCTTTGATGACGATTTGATAGTTGTCATTTTGCAATTGTGGTGACACTCTTTTAATCAATTGAATGATTCTCATTTTCTAGAAAATTTATACCCAGACCTGAAAATCAACAATTTGTGCTGCGCAAAATATTGTTGACCTGTGATGCACTAGCGGAATAGTCTAACCAGTATACCACGTGGACATAATTTTTATAATACTGGAAAGACCAGAGAAAACAGTATGGGAATATTGTTTACTAACGTTAATAGTAATATGGAGTAAAAACAGTAAGTTTAGATTTTCTACGCGATGTTGATAATTAAAAGAGCAACTTTGTAGATACCCCGGAGTCATCACTTGTCTGATGTTCTAAAAGATTGCGATAAATCACTCGTAGTCAGCTTTCTTACGCAGCAGCCAGGGAGCTGCAACATGACTCTACCATTGTCAAAACTAATACTATAATTCAAAAAAACAGTATGTATATCAGTATTTCTATTCAGATTATATATGTTGACTTTTCCACAACATGTACAGATGTTATAAATAAAAAGACATTTATTTATAACAGTAAATATGACAATCGGACATACAATGTACCTGACGTTAGTAATGATTGTCCTTAAAAACCTACATCTTTCCTCGTTAAAAGATGCATATCCGTCGTCGAAGAAGATTTTGTATTCCATTTCATACATTCAGTCTCGTTTCTATTCTGTCTTTTCTTCTATTCTGTCTATTCTGACGAGAACGAGGCTCGAACCTAATTGCTATGACGCAACATCGAATAGAAACAAGTTGCACCGTTGTTAAAAATGAGATGAAATTATAACAAGAAATCTGCGAATTTAATATCAAAATATTCCGCGTAAATTTAATAACATTAAGAATTATTTAATATCCACCAAAATGAAATTGTTTTCACACGAGAAGAGAGTAATAATGATATTTGTTTCCGTACTCCATCTGAACACTTAGGCAAATGAGTTAACATTGTTATTTAAAAATATGAATATTTTTTAGCAGAAAATGTATATATTTGTGTAAATGTAATGCATATATTTCATTATTCTATGACGGGCGTGTGGCGTCGCGGTTAGTAACTGTCAGTTTGTTTTTAAGTGCAGAATGACAGGTTCAGCTCGACCGGGGTAGGACGACGCTCTCACAGAATGTCTTTAAATGCAATAAAAAAGCAAACAAATGATTTTTACGTGGTAAAGTAAGTAACAAATCAGCACTTAAAATTGTAATTAACAATTTTATTGGCGCCGGCATCGTGAATCGAATTCAGCTCTAAGCGCTTAGACACTGAACAACCACAGTTCGGATAGCGATTAATTTAGAAATTAACCGCTTGCAAAATTATAACTTCACAGAATTAACAAACTACAAAAGAAAAATAATACGAGTTCGCAGTGCACTGCACGATGTACCAACAAATTGTTTCCAGTGACAAGCGAAATCGGTTCGACTATTTCTATTAACGCATGGTCGGCTCTGACAAATCTAATTTGTTTCCAATTCTGAGTTGGTAATGGACACGCCAGATAGTTTACATTAGTTTAAAAATATTATAACTACTTTATATTTTTATTGTAAATTAAAGTTGAACGAATGTAAATGGAGGTTAAATGGGGCAGCAGCAATCACGAATTACACTCGCAGTAAAGCAATTTGTATTTTAATGAAACAAACTGATGGTCTTCTCTCGCTGGTTGTTATTCGATGGCAAGGAAATAACAAAAAACTGACATTCACGTTACGAATAAAATCATATTGATTTAAGCATTAAGGCTACGAATTATGTGCTACGTATTCATTTAAGTATTAATGCTAAGAATTACGTACGAGTACGTAGACTAAATTAAAAATTAATGCTACGCATTAAGCGTATATGCACGCTTAAGTATAGAAAAGTAATTATATTCAAACATATATTTTTTAATTATTGATAATCAGCGATTGTTCGTGGACCCAATTGCAGAAATGTGGCAGTCCTTGTTAGTCTTCAGGCTCAGACATAATAAGCTAGCCGGCTGAATAGGACATCCAGGGTAGGGCTAGGCTTTCCGGTTACCAGCGTAAAATAGTAATCTAACACTGCTATGTTTCGCTTGATGAATGGAATAGCAGATGCTATTACTGGTTAAAAAGTTTTTACTCTCCAAGGGTGATGACGCATATGCATAATGAATGTTTGGTGAAAATTTTTGTATGTAAGATGTCATGGGACACAGTTCTCATTTACGAGTACCATCAAGGGAATTGTATAATATATATTGCGAAATATATATATATATATATATATATATATATATATACATATATATATATATATATATATATATATATATACATATATAAACATACTGTCTGTAAGAGCTAATATGATTGCCCGCAGGTTTGCTCGATGTTCACGGGATGTCAAAATTACTCTATTTTAGCGTTTTGTACATCCTTGTACACGAGCGGCCTGTGGCTGTTCTATACTCAAAAGCAGTACAGCGCCTTACGCGTCCAATACAACAATGCGTTCAGGGCGTTGTTGGGGCTGCCTCGGTTCTGTAGCGCGTCGGGAATGTTCACCGAGGCACGAGTCGATTGTTTCTATACGACCATGCGGAAACGGTGTACATCCCTGAATCGTCGGGTCCGGGTCAGCCCGAACAGCATCCTGAGGGTATTAGCAGACCGTTATGACTGTCAGTACTTGAACCATTGTGCCAAGGTTCACTTACTGACTAATAAATAAATAAATAATTAATAAAAATAACCTCATAGGTAAATAAATATAATGATAGAAGTCGCAATTAATGCTTTAAGTTGACATTTTAACTATATTTGACATTTAATATAGTTAAAATGTATGTATGTATTAATGGATCATTGTTATCCGATAATAAATGAATTGAATTGAATTGAATACTAGTCTGGCCATAAATACTGTTACATGAAAACTTTTATTTTTTTCAACATTTTAATTATTTTGAATTTGGAACATGTATATTATTTTCCATTTCACATATTTTTGTGTTAATTATCAAATTACAATATGGTATCAAATCAAATTGGTATCAGCCGTATGTTCGTATATCGTACTATCAACAGATACAACAACACTTTCTATGTCGACGACCAGAAAAGATCGGGGCGGCCGCGTGCTGTAAGAACTACAAAGGCTGTTAATGCTGTTAAAGCCAGAATTCGTCGAAACCCCATTAGGAAGCAAAAAATCTTATCGCGTGACATGAAGATTCCCGCTAGATGTTGTTGCATAATACGTGACAGACGCGTATAATATAACAAGACCTGAAGCTCAGTGCTTATCGTCGATATACAGGACATGCCCTTAATCAATCTTTACAATTAAAGAGAGTGGATCGATCAAAACGCCTTCTGTCGCGATACACAAGTAAGTCGCGATAGGCAGAAATATCCTCTTTACCGATGAAAAAATTTTCACAATTGAAGAACACTACAATAAGCAAAATGATGAAGTGTACGCTCATAGTTCTAAAGAAGCTGCTCAAGTGGTCGGAAAGGTACAACGTGGTCATCATCCTGCGTCAGTGATGGTTTGGTGTGGTGTGTCTTATCAAGGAGTCACAAAACTACATTTTTGTGAAAAAGGAGTGAAAACTTCAGCCAAAGTGTATCAAAATACAGTCTTGGATCTTGTTGTGAAACCTCTCAGCAATATACTTTTTAAAAATATATCGTGGACTTTCCCGCAGGACTCCTGTTCCCACCACCTGGTCACAAGGCACGAACTACCCAAGCCTGGCTTGAAACCAACGTTGCGGAATTTATAAGAGCTGAAGACTGGCCCTCATCTATCCTAGACCCCAACTCTTTGGACTTCAAATGATGGTCAGTTTTAGAGGGCATGGCCTGCCCTGAACGACACGGCGACATTGAGTCTCTTAAAGAATCGTTGGAGCAAGCAGTGGCGAAATTTTCCTAGGAAACAGTGCGTAAATCCATAGATTCGGGGCCAAACAGATAAAAGGCTTGTATAAAAGCCAAAGGTGGGCCATTCCGAATAGAATATTTTTTTTATTTTTTGCTGACTGATTAATAAATATTAATAATATTACATTACTATGTTAGAGGTTGAAACTTTATATAATCAAATTCTGATAAGAACGCCACGGTGTCTACAGCGTACTGTTTTAATACGTATCTTATATAACTATATAAAAATATAACAAAACAAAGCTTATATACTCGACAAATACTGTGTGTGTGTGATTCCAAAGACTCAATCTTGAATTCAATCTGAAACTGCATTATATTTCATTGAATCTGAAATTTCAGAAATCTGATATTCCTTTAAAACCAAAAACAATTTTCATAATCAATACATACCAAAGTACACACAATTCCATTCTAATTAAGAATAGTATGTTGGTAATCAAAATCGCGGTCGGCTTTATCGTAATGACTGCATAATGAGACGTCAGCTCGTATACGGTAATGGATTAAATTTGGAATATATTTCACGGGTCCGTTTTTTCTTTTGTCGGTGTGAACGCGCCCCAACACAAAGTCAACCCTTTTTACCTAAAGGAGGTATTGAACTTAATATATAATTTCTGGTAAGAAGGATAAAGTTTAACCGGAGTAGGAACACGCCCTTACAGAATACCAGCGTAAAATAGCAGTTTAATGCTGCTGTGTTTCGACGTGTGTGTGTAGGGATCCGGAGACTGGTGACGAGGCAATCCAATCTCAGTGCTCAAGAGTAAGAACGCATCTGCTTTATTATTCCTGGTCAAGGATAAAATGTAGATGCCATGGGTCGCAGGAATCACTTACCATCAGGTGAACTGTGTGCTCGTTTGTTACTCAAAATGTAATAATAATAATAATTAGGGGATGAATTGTCTATGCATTACGCTTTTTATTGTTATATATTATAAGGGGTGTAACATAGTCTCAAGATGTATATGCGCTGCCACCACTGAGGACTGAGACGGAATGCCTTATTACCAGTAATTGTCTTCGGATCAGGACAACTATATATTGTGAGGGCGTGGTCCTTCCAGGTTGCGACGACCAGATATGGCTTAGCACTCGCTGCAGACAACCACTGTTCATCTCATTAGAATTTGATCAAGAATGTTGTATTTTGAGCTACCACTCCCATGAAAAATAATTGTGAATTGGAAACTCAATTGATGATCAAAATCAAATGATGTCAAGAATGCACCTAGCAAACTTTCTTTTAAAACTCTTTTTCGACAACATTTTTTGAGAGAATTATTTTCTTCTGATATACATATGTTTTCCAATGGTATATGTATTTATGTTTATATGTATATATGTATTATTATTTATTGAACTGGTAACCCTCGCCACGGTCATTTGTCAGTTCAAATTCTGTCAGAGGTCAGTTTCGTGTAGACTTTTGAAGTGCTATGGTTTGTGATGTTCGTCAATAAATTACTTTGATTAAAAGACGTTTGTCTTTTAGAACTTACCTATCCTACATATATATATATATATATATGTGTATAATTAAATAATTTTGTTATATAAATTTGTATATTGATATTTTTATCCGCAAATAACTTTTTTATTTTACGCCCAGGGTTGACTTGCAGATAATGCGACTAAGCATTAAATCCGCCAACCCTTATTTAAGGGACAAAAATAATAAATAAATAAATAAAAATACCTAACATGAAATATTTTAAAGGCATCAGCGTACTTCGCACTGTTGTGTTTCGAATGTAGAGCGAAGGATAGCAACCAAACTAACCTAGACAACACGGATGGTATCAAAGTACCGCATAGAAGAAGATAACATACCATCAAGGGGAACTGTGAGTTCATAAGTGTGATATAATATAATGTAATGATTATCTTAAACATAACGTACTTCCCACTCCCTACAATCCGACCCATGGTCGCAGACTGATATTAAGGATTCGAGAAAACTTCGTGTATCAACTTATATGACATCAATTTTATTTTTATTTTACCAATTATAACCTTATCGGCAATAAAATTTGCATTAAAATTGATAACTTACAATGAAATGGAACTTGTTCATTTGTCATGTCTTAAGTTTAAAATTGCCCATGAGGGCAGCTGTCATGCGTGTCCATTAGCAACAGCAAATTGAAAACTATATTTTATTTGTCAAATCTGGCCGTGCGTATATTGCAATAGTCGAACCGATTTCTCATGTCGCTGGACACGATTCGTTGGAACTTTGTGCAAGCAATGGAATGCTTATGTTGCCCTGCCCTATGTTTTATTTGAACTCCATAGAGCGAAAATTAAGTACATAATTATCGTTGACAAGTCTATACGTAAGTTTTAAGTTGTTTCCACATTACCACCATAGTGTGACGGTAGTATGGTGCAGTGGCTACAGTACCTGGGTTCAATTCACAGCCTACGAGCAATATTTCTGCATCACATATTGTGGGTTTTCTTTTGATCTGTGTATATTGTATCTATGTCCTGTGATCCTGATACTGCATTTGGAGTCATCTGGTTATAACTGGAAGATATGACTGTTGTCAAAACCGACCCGCACCATTAGCTCATGATGGTCATATTTATGGAGCATAAAACGTTGGATTTCTAATCAGAATTAGACTATCAATGGTAGAACTAAGGTGTATTTTTTAACTTGCAACTTGAATGAATCGGCTAGACCGGAGAAGGACCGCGTCTTCGTAGAATACAAGTATAACGCTGTTGTGTTTCGTATGATGAGTTTAAGTGGTCTGAAGGGCCAGTAAGGGATTATTCTATGTTAATCCTCAATCCTAAATTCTAAAGGGCTAACCTAAATGTATTTGAAGTAACAGTTCGAGATACTTTATTTATTTAGCGGAAATAAGGATATTATAGAAAATATTAGCACTGAAGCCATTTTATGTTTCTATATTAGTATTCTTTACGCTTCAAGGCTCAACATGTTTTCCTCAATTACTGTACACCCACTAACTACATCACCCATAATATTTGATATGAGGTCGCTAAAATTGTGCTTTCAGAAAATCACTGTAAATTTCGTTTTCTTTTTTTTTTCAATTATTAATGACACTTTCGTGGTTCATGTAATATAAATTGATATGAAGTGACATCATATAATTTAATGATTATCTTAAACAAAACCTACTTCTTTGAACTCGAAGATCATACTGTGACATGGTCACAATAACACATCTTAAAGATTCGAAAACTTCGTGTGTCAACTTTTTGTTTGTTGTTGTCAGTGCTTTATTTTAACAATTCTTTTTAAACTTTTCGATCTAAACCTAAATTTTAAATTGGGAAAATGTGAACGTGATTAATAGTTCAAGTATATGGAGTTATATTGAAGTTTTGTCAAAATTTCCACTGTATTGAGACAGTAAAGCCATAAAAAACTATTACAATCTGATTTATAGTTTCAAAGTAAAATACAAAAATAAACGTCAATATTTTCATTTACATAGGTAAGTCTGTCTGACTATTTACCGTAAATCAACAAGAAAACCATGGTCTTCAAAAAGCGTCATTTTAGCTGTCACTCCCGAAAGGAATAACCTATTGAGGTCTGTTTTATTTACATCGTTAGACAAGTAAGGATTCTACGTTCTTGCCGCGTAAATATAATTAGTAGTAAATGTATTACCTACGTGTTTACCATTGAAAAAAATTCTGTAGTGGTGTGTAACAATAAAAAAAATATTGTTGTTCCCAAGTTATTCTTATGGAATTTGCAATTGTTCATTTCATCCTATTTCTTGTGACATATTTTTGTTAGTAAGATTTTACTCTTTCATTTGATTCCCATATTGATGGAGGTTTCAAATATAAAGTAATACGCCATTTTATGATATCCTCCATACAGTTTTTATGGTGACGTCACATACTGCACGTACCTTACACTCATGCTTATAATGAAATGATGGGTGTAGGGTGAGAGAGCGAGGGAGATGTATGAAACAGACCAAAAAAGAAAGAAGTTTACTCAGATTTGTTCAGAAAATCAGCGAAAAAGATGGTAAGAGCTTTTTTTAAAATGGTAAGTGATAACTGAAGCCCATAATCCCTGCATCCATCCTCAACAAGTATGCATATGAGTTGTCATCCCGTAGGGCTGAGATGGAATACCTCGTTACGAGTAACAGTCAGTCACTATTCTCACGAAATGAAACAACAGTGTTATCCTGCTATTGCACAAAAGCTTCCCTCGAGGTCGTTGGCTTACTTTTTGTAGGTTAACTGACCCAATTATGATTAAGGTAGATAAGAAGAAGCGTAGCTTTAAAACTGAGAAAAAGCATAAGTTATTTCTTTCGGTTTTTTATAGGTTTTTTTTTAAGTTGGTTTCCATCATACGGGTTTGCTATGGGTATACAATTCCTGTATGGTGCTTGGCTAAATTTTTATTACTAATATTAAGGTTGTTCTAGTATTTCAATTAATCTTCAAAATATTTTTTATCAGTCATGATGTTTTTTTAGTGCATAGAGAATAACAAACGAACACACAATTCAACTGATGATAAGTGATCCCTGCAGCCAAGACATCTACATTCATCCTTGACAAGGATTCATGATGCAGATGCGTATCACCCTTGTGGACTGAGGTAGAATACCTCGTCACCAGTAATAATGGTTTCCGGATCCCTAGACTCAATAGACGAAACGCAGCAGCATTGTACTGCTATTTTATGTTGGTATCCTATAATGGAGTCAAGCTGACCCATTCATTCTGCAGCTAGAAACAAACTGCAGTGTGACTCTACCACTGTAAAAAGGTTAACTCCGAGCCATATTATAACTGCGGTGTTTGATAGTTTAAATCTCTCTTTTTCTTCTAATTTATAAAAACGATTAAACACTGGTTATTTATGAATGTTAAAACAACAATTATCGGTCCAAATTTAAAAAAAGAAAAAAAACGTTATAAACTTGGCGTTACGTTTCTTTTAGACTGTCGATTATAAAATATAATATTTTTATTATTGTATTGTTATATTTTATTGCAGTTGTTATTGTTCATTAAATTTATAAAAATACACAAGATAAAGACGACCCATAAATGTGTTGAACTGCCGTCCAAATACGGCGTCCAATCTCGTTCCCCTTTCAAGTGGAATTAAAGCCGTAATCAAATAAAGTAGGGGTAATCACAATGGCTTAAACCATATAAACCAGTAAAAGCTTTGCTATATGAAGCTATACTTGCAATATTTTTTGTTTAGCTCCAAAGATAAGAATTATTTTAGGAAGACTCCATTGTTACTTGTATTTTATATAGCTTTTTCTTAACTATCCAAACTAGTAACAAAATAAATAAAATTATATTACATGATATTTATAGAAATCGTCTTATAATATGGCACGAAGCGGCCACCTGATTAACTAAAAATAGTGGCACTATCTGTCAAAGTGTACAAAACAAAACATTTATAAAGCTTTTTTTTTTAATAATCTGCTGTAAAAACGTGAAATCATAGCATCACAGTGGACGACAGCCCATTTTTCATCTGTCCCTAATTATTTATTCTTTAATCTTTAACTTTAATACAAAAGCTTTATCCAAGTAATTAGCCATAAATTAACGATAAATAAGCACTGTAAATCCTTTGTAAAATGTCTGTTCTGTTTGCTTTCTCGAATAGTAATTGCATTTTGTTAATATTTTTTATTAATTTACTCTTTATTGTATTAACCTTAACAAAGTTAAAAGTTCACAAAGGGCGGACTATCAGACAACCCAAGGTGTTGTGAGATATTGTTATATGTGTAGCAATAAACTAATTAATAAAATTAAAATATTAAAAATAACCAATACACAATTAAAGAATAATATATACATATATAGATATTAAATACATAATACATATATAAATAAAATATACATACATATGTATATGCATACATAATAGAATAGAATATTATAGCGGTAGCTGCCAATAAATTCCATAGGCGGATGATACTTTCGGTAATTTCATATTTTGTATCGAATATAATATACATTTCAAAGAAGATACTGCCTAGCTGGAAATAAATGTCTCCATAATTGAAGTCAACACAGAATGATTATCAAATAACAACCTCTAAGTAAGTCTAAATCGCCTTTTTTATAATATTAACCACGTGAAGTAATCAGTTGACCTCTGCCATCATTTACACACTGTAACAAGTTACATTTACAGAAATTATCATTATCAATATGTCAGCCTAGTCCACTGAGCACAGGCACAAGGGCTGCCCCTTAGACTGCCACAGAGTCACATCCTGCAATCATCTACTTTTTTTTTATTAAATAGAGAGTAACAACTGAGCACATAGTTCACCCGATGGTATGCGACTCCTGCGGCCCATAACATCCACATTCATCCTTGACAAGGAATCATAATGCAGATGCGTTGTCACCATTGAGGGCTGACATGGAATGCTCCGTCACCAGTAGTAACGGTCTCCTGATCTCTACATTCACCAGACGAAACACAGCAGCATTATACTGCTATTTCATGCTGATATTCTGTGAGGGCGCGGTCCTACCCCGGTCGAGCTGACCCGTTCATTATACAGTTAGAAACAAACTGCAGGGTAGCTCTACCGCTGTTAAAACTTTCAGACATAAGCTCGTCACTCCATATAGTAGAGGATCGTCCCAAACAGCGATAGCCAATACAAAAGAAAGAGGCAGATAAATTTAAAATTTATGAGATTCAAACATTCAATTTAAAAGCTTTTTTAAGAGACAAAATTTTACCAAACGGTTATTCAAGTTACACCAATATTTTAATAATAAATTACTTCGCTCCTCAAAGTAATCGCATATCTTTTGAACTATTTAGAAAATCTCATTTAATGATTGATGTATAGGAATATTGTTTAAAATTAAAGATTATGATAGTATTTTATTTCAGGGTCAACATTTTTTGGAAAGAAATATCTGGAAGGAAGTTTAGTGCCAACAGTTCTTTTGCAGATTTTTATTATATCACTTTTTATTAATTATATACTTCAAAAAAAATTTCGTTACAGTAATTAAAAGACTGATTGTACTGGCGAAGTGTTCAGGGTATATAAGGAAATCCCGTAAAAGCTTAAGGGTTCTTTAGTCTTTGAAAATGAATTGTAACAAGACGGTAATAGGACAAGATGGAATATGGACCCCACGGTCCTCGATGTTAAACGAGCCCACGCTTATTTGTTATAATATTATGAAAAAGAATAAGCTTTAAGTTTTTAATATGGATTTCCGCAAATTAACGCCTTGTTTTATTAACTAAAATATATAAAGACATCTTAACTGGTAGTGATAAAGATAATCGAGCCAAAGAACTAGTTGCTAATGACTGGCCTTAAAAGCTCTTTCCTCTAATTGAAATAGTGAGTTTGCGGTACCAATGGAGGAAAACGGAAGGGTTAACGGTATGGAATAAAATTTCATTGCAGTGCGATAAACTTATTTCCAGTTTAAGAGAATTATAACTATATATATTCAGTATGATGAAACGGAGGAAGTATTCGCAATCGAGCAATGCATGCATGCATGCATTCTGAAATGGTATACTTTTTAGTTCGTATTTATTTGATAAATATTTGGGAACTGATATTAAAATACGGAATAGATTTTTTTTTTATATTTACAATCTCGTATCTAATCTTATACTAGTAATCTACGTTAAATTGTTTAATTTAGATTCGTCAGGTTAAGTATCATCTACAACGTCCATGTAATTGATAATTTAAGGGTTTTTATAAATAAAGATTTATAGTATAGAGCTAATTGTTTTATAGAAGAGGTCGGTGAAATAGATTTATCAGGGATGGTCGAAACAAATTGCAGTTTATTTCTAGGTGCTTGTATGAATGGGTCGACTCGACCAGGTATGTAGCCCATGCACATAAATACCAACGTAAAATTACTTCATAAAGATGCTATACTTCGGTTGGTAGTGTAAGGATCCGGATTATTACTGGTGTGTAGGTTATGACGTCTTCAGTCCTCAGGGGTGACAACTCATCTGCATTAATCTTCCATATCGGGGATGAACTTGGATATTACTATCGCAGGAATCATCTACCATCCGGTGGACTTACGTTTCCTACAATTAATACCAAAAAATATCTACGATTATGTTTATTAATATATTAGTTGAAATATTTTAAGAAAATTTAATGGTACATTTTTCTTAAAATATTTTTTAATACTTTGTTTTTTAATACTAATGTTTCTTCCAAATATCTGGATGGATGTTTGGAAGAAACTCGATTTATTTTATTAGTATAATAGGCGACCTTATCGCTAAACACCATCTCTCTAAGGTAACCTTGAATAGACAGAATCTATAGGATCGGTATCTGTGAAGTGTAACCGCAATAGATAGATGTGTAGCATACACATCTATCTATTGAATAGATTTTCTTTAGTTTTGATTGTGTAATTTTAACACAAAGTCTCACAACTTTTTGTTTCAGTGTTTTTTTCAATATATTTTTTTTATATATTTATGAAACTATTGTGTCTTAAACGGCCACGTGGTGTAGTAGAGTATATGGCTGCTGCGTCGAGAGTACATGATTTGATTACCAAGAATGTAAGGAATAATATATTTGCATCACTATATTTTTAGTTTTCGGATCTGGGTGTGTTGTATGTACGTCCCGCGACCCTGACACTGCACTTGAACCTTCCTCGGATCTTATTACACATACATTACGTTTGAAGTGCGGTAGAGTTGGCGCCTCTATGTTTGCGTAAATGCTTACAGCACTAAAAACTGATGACGCATCAATAGTTTAATGGTTTAGGGTACGGTCTGCGAAACTTAAGGTCGTAGGTTCGAATCTACCATTAGACTATTGTCATGAACCATCTCCTAGCACAATCATTTTCAGTTTAGTTTGAGTTGGTAACATGAATTAAAAAGATTACAGAATTTAAGAAATTGGTAATTTATTGACTATTGCTTATATTGTTAAAAATATAAAAATAAAAACAATACATTCTGGGCAGTCGATGACGACGCCTGGCAATAACCAATGGATATCGCGGTGGTTATAATTGATCAGGATCGACCCGTATTTAAAATTTTTAGTGCCTATATTATTTAAATTAATATTGTCTATTTAACATTTTTATTTTTTGTATTTTAGCTTTATTTCATTCCATACAAGATTACATTATAGTTTTTTTAAGGCATGCAATATAATTATGTTCTAGGCCTGTATGGACCCCCTTCGGGTAAAAGCCTCCTCCAAAGAAATCCAGGTTTATCTATCTTTTGCGATGTCTAGCCATGTTTTTCCTGCTACCGTCTCTATTTTGTCTGCCCACGTGGCGAGCGGGCGACCTCTCGCTCTAGTGTCTCTTGGCCCAGTCCACGCTACTGATCTTATGGTCCATCTATCATCGCTATATCTAGCTACGTGGCCTGTCCACTTCCATTTCCTTTGCAGAGAAAATGTAAAAGCATCGGTTATTTTAGTTTTCTAACGAATTATTGTGTTTTTTACTCTGCACTTTAATTTTATGTTTAGAAAGATCCTTTCCATGTTTTTCTGTGTTGTTCTGATTTTGTTTTGGGCTTTGTGATCGTAAGTCCAAGTTTGAAAACCGTAGGAAAGGTAGAATTTTGTGTCCATAACTATTTTCTTCGACGATAACGGGATAGTATTTCATTTAAGTATTTCTTTGTAGGCCCAAAATTTTCTCCACGTTAGGGCTATTCTTCTGTCTACTTCTTCTATGTTTATCTCTTTTCTAAAAGATTAATTAAGATTGTACATTAATGAGTAGTACTATAGTACCTTCGTCGATCAGGAGAGCATCATTATAAACTACAAAATCTGTATGTAGTACCTTCGTCAATCAGGAGAGCATCATTATAAACTACAAAGTCTGTATGTAGTACCTTCGTCGAACAGGAGAGCATCATTATAAACTACAAAATCTGTATTTAGTACCTTCGTCAATCAGGAGAGCATCATTATAAACTGCAAAGTCTGTATGTACTACCTTCGTCGATGAGGAGAGCATCACTATAAACTACAAAGTCTGTATGTAGTACCTTCGTTGATCAGAAGAGCATCATTATAAACTACAAAGTCTGTATGTAGTACCTTCGTCGTTCAGGAGACCATCACTTTAAACTACAAAGTCTGTATGTAGTTCCTTCGTTGATCAGGAGAGCATCATTATAAACTACAAAGTCTGTATGTAGTACCTTCGTCGATCAGGAGAGCATCATTATAAACTACAAAGTCTGTATGTAGTACCTTCGTCGATCAGGAGAGCATCACTATAAACTACAAAGTCTGTATGTAGTACCTTCGTCGATCAGGAGAGCATCATTATAAACTACAAAGTCTGTATGTAGTACCTTCGTGGATCAGGAGAGCATCACTATAAACTACAAAGTCTGTATGTAGTACCTTCGTCTATCAGGAGAGCATCACTATATACTACAAAGTCTGTATGTCGTACCTTCATCGATCAGGAGAGCATCATTATAAACTACAAAGTCTGTATGTAGTACTTTCGCCGATCAGGAGGAATCATTATAAACTACAAAGTACTCGTATGTATATAACATGGCGTTATAACCGTTTACATTTTAAAAGTTGGACCTGTGGAAATAAATTATTTTCTCATTCTGTCATAAGTGGAAGTCGTTATGCGACACACAACTAATCTCCTAACGTATCTTGCATAATACTCTTCTATCTACAGACTGACAATTGAGACATGGATCTTCTTACATAATTTAAAAGGGCTTTAATAGAACTGTCTGTAAGTTAATGACTCCTTTTGGAGTAAACTTTTAATTCTAGCCTTAATTGAAAGTTGTTTTGTTGAAATTTATTTATATTAGGTCTTTACCTATGAAATTGCCGTTCTTCAGTATTGGACAATTCAAACCAAAAAAAAGTTTTGATTGACTGTGAATTCTAAATTCAAATTAATTTTGTTTTAAGACATTCTTTTTACAAATTCAGTCTTTTGTTTATTGATTAGCTTTGTATTTTTATTACGTTTAAATATTTTTTGTCATAGATGGATACTTTAAAAATTCGTGTAATTATGCAATATGAGTTCCGTCGTGGCATCAACGCGACACAAACAGCACGTAACATTAACAACGTTGACGGAGAGAACTTTACAAAATGATGAATTAAAGGCGATTGTGGAAGCTTTAGAATACTCAATAAAGCTTTTAAAAAAATACTTTAACTTATTCCATACAAAACGGCAATTTCATAGATAAAGACCTATTAATATTAGGGGTAACGAACGAGCTTACATTTAACTTGATGATCTTCAACAAAGATTCAAGACATGCATCGTTACCCCTGAAGACTGAGATGGAATGTTTCATTTTGTGTATTTTGATTTTTATTATTACATTGAGAGTAACAACCCACATTTCACTTGATGGTAAATAACTCCTGCGGCCCATGACATCTCATCTACATTCATCATTGACAAGTAGTCATAATTCAGATGCGATCACCCTTGAGAACTGAGATGGAAGCAGTAATAAAGGTCTCCGGATCCCTACCCTCACCACCCGAAACAGCAGCATTATACTGATATTTCAAGCTGCTATTCTGTAGGGGCGTGGTCCTTCCCCGGTGGGGCTGACCCGTCATTCTGCAGCTAGAAACAAACTGAGGCGTAGCTCTACCAATGTTAAAACTGGATTCTCGAGTCCCAACGCTCACCATAATAAACACATCAATGTTATGAAATTCACGTAGGTATTATGTAAGAGCATGGTCCCTACCCAGTCCAGCCAAAGTACTCATGATCCAACTAGAAAGTGTCTCCAGCGTGGCTCTAATATTTAAAATGTTTAGATATGACGATAGTATTATATCCCGTTCCTTGTATTACTATGGTTATACCTTATAAAAAATGATGAAAATGATACAATTTGAACATCGTAGATTTTTTGGAGTGAAATGTTTAATGATCAGCATCATGTCAGCCCATCTAGTCCACTGCTGAACATCCTCCACACACTGGCCCAGAGTACGATGCTGAGCCTGCCATTCACTTCCCGTATAGGTCGTCACTCCATCCAGGAGGGGGTCGTCCTGCGCTGGCATGGCCAATACAAAAACCTTTTGATAACCTTTCTTTCCCTTCGGTTATCGGTTCTACAAGCTATAGGGCCGGCCCACTACCACCTTAGTTCTTCTGCAGTTATCACTCAGAAAATCACTTTCTCCATAGCTGGGTGAGTAACACTGAGGTTACTCATAGGGCCATCAGTGGACGACCGCGTCTCAGATTCACATTCTATAAATGGCAACATTCACTGTTTAAAAACTTTTGTCTTTAAGCATTAAGGTATATTCGACGAGAAGTTATGCCGCATTAAGCCAAACATGCCCACATATGAATATATATAGATATAGATATATATAGATATATATATATATATATATATATATATATATATATGTATGTATTATTTTTATTATATTATATTATGTGTCACGATCTTCGTAATTCTCTTCTTAACTTTGTATAAATGTTTTTTTTGTTACTCGACCACGTTATGCACAAAGTTGTTAAAATTATATAACAAAAACTAGATAAGCCGGCACGTACAGTTGCTTAACAAAGACGAATTCCTTGAACAGATTATTGTAAATATGAGTAAAGATTAATTTATAAAAGCAAACAATCATATTATATTTGTAGAGATACTTCCGTATTTCGTTTCGGTCCACCGCTTGCAACTTTACAAAATTCAAAATCGGTGTCCCTTGGAGTTTTGTGTTCATCTCTTGAGTGGAGCACTACATTACCAGCGTATTCCGTTAGGCTTCAATTAAGATAGATTCGAATCTTAATAACTAGGTACTTTCCTATTGACTTGATTCACAGGATCTTAATTTCTTTATCAGTTTTACCTCACGGAGTGTTCAGAGAATTTGCTCTATTTATTTCCACACCCTGAGTTTAGCCCTTGAAGGTTACGATAAAATCATCCCCTCCATCTTAATAGTTGGCGATCCACCTCCGTAGGCTTTTTTGAAGCTTTCTAACACACATTGCTATTTTGTGGAATCCGTTGGAGCTTTAAGAAAGGAGCTCACTCTTTTCGCCCCTTCATTCACATTTCTTATTACTTCGTCCTTATTCATAAAAAAAGAAAATAAGGTAAATTGGATACGTACGTATATTCGGTGCTGTTGGAAGATACGTAATACTAGGAAAAGGAAATATCAATTCTTTGTAAACATTTCAACCTTGTACTCGGACATTGTTGATAATAAAAGAGTTAATTTTATTTTTGAAATGTTTTATTTGCCATATTTTATTATAGCAGTTATACAAACTTTAAAAAAGTGTTTGTTTAATATCATGTTTTTTATTATTTATATATTATTATTCATTAATATAAAGGCACTCTCGCGTAAATTTAAAATATTATAGATCTGGTGTTGCTGGTTTTTCATAGTAAAGCCGCTGGAGGTCGTATTAAAAATCGTTCTGATAAAAAGCTATATATCTATAAGTTTAAAGTTAACAAGCACATTTCTCTGGCAACAGTTCGTACAACAGTTTCAACTACTTAAGTTTAAGCCCATCCTAAATTATGTATGAAGTTCCATGTCTCAATTGTCGGCGCGTAAACACACGGGCATTATGCAGAATCACGATTGTGTAGACATAACCCTTACTTGCATGCAATAAAACTGGATAATACTTTATTAATACATTTTTATTATAATAATTTCCCTAAGGCCTTGATATATTATTTCATATTTTATCACGTCCCACGGAAGGGTGGGGGTTAGGGGCTGATGAAGCTGAAGCCTAATATCATATCATATCTAACCCAAACTATCTACAGCTTTGTAACCATTAAAGCATCTTCTCCAATGAAAATTGTTGGTTTACGAGTATGGGTGTTTTGTGCATGGTGTGTATGGGTGCATGTATATCCCGTTTCTTTGACATTGCATTTGAACCTTCCCCGACATTATTGCACATGACTTTCATCGGACTAGATATGGGAACGACGCTATAATATAACCGGCTCGGTTTATACAATCTGGTAATAACTAGAAGATATTGGCGTGGTTTACCGAGAGGACATCACCATTTGAAACTAAAAGAGAATCAAAGAGAACTTAATTACATCGCAGGTAAACGTAACCCAAATCTACCAAGCCCAAAATTCAAATCCCGTAACCCCTTCGCCCTCTAGAGACGGATTAGGATCGACCATAAAAACGCCCCACGACCTCTCGCATATGTTAAGCAATTTTAAGGTAGGAAAAAACGCGAAGCAGGTTAGAAAAACTTTCTTTGGGCAATTTATAGCACGCTGTTACTAGAAAAGTTTATTTTGTAGAACATTATCGTTTATTTTGCATGTATCGTGTTACGCATATGGAATAAGATACTTAGTGAGTTACGAAAAGCGAGAAAAATGTTCACAATATATTTTTCGCAAATACAAAGCTTCGAAGTGAAATTGTTTATTTTTCAAATGTGAAAGTTATAAGGTTACAGCCTACACAGCACATATATATATATATATATATATATATATATATATATATATATAGACCTTCTCTCTAGAGCGGGTGTACGCAAAGTCCACCCAGTCCAGGGTCCAAAATATATTTATTTTATTTTTACTTAGACATTTTAGGAAATATGCGTATTTCCTGCAAATGTTTTCTTTATCACTGTGTTCTACATTAAACACTAGTTCCGTGATCAATATTTTACAAAATTTCATTTAACAATTTCATTGGTATCGGGTAAAGTGAATCAAAAGCGATATGCTTATAAGAACTTAAGACACTTATCAAAGTTTTTTTATAAAACTTAAGTCCCGATTGAAAATTATGTACTGTATTATGTAATTCTTTTCCTCTTCAGCCTATATTTGAATCAAAATGAATCGTAATTTTATAATTTATTTTGTTATTACTACCGATAATAACATGAGGACGGCCACTTCCTTATAACGAAGATCAGGGTTCAAGCCTTGAATCACAACAATCCTTGAGTGGGGATTTGTTAAAGCTGGTTTACTTTTTTATTTTGCAATTGTTTTTTTTTGTAACAGATTGCTATTTATTGCCATATGTATTTGGCATAAAAGACAAAAGAAAAATTTATTAATATTATTTATTAAACTTTATCTATTCATTAAAATAAGAAGAAAACTTATTAATAGTATACCTAATACTAAAAATACGCAGACGACATGGTGTTGCTGAGCCTGTCAATAAGTGCTCTCCGAAGATTAGTGTCTACATGTGAGCAATATGCTAAGTAGCACGGCCTTATCTATAATAATAAGAAGAGTGAGATTTTAAGATTGGTGTTTAAGGCAGGGGCGAATAAACCCACTGAAATACCCGGTGTCATTCTTGGAGGCGTTTTACTGAAAAGAGTTACTCAGGTTAAATATCTTGGGCATATAGTAAACTAGAACTTGACAGACGATGCGGATATAGAAATGGAGAGAAGGGCGTTGTCAGTCCGATGCAATATGTTGGCCCGCAGGTTTGCACGCTGTACAGGAGAAGGAAAACTTGCTTTTTAAGGCATACTGTCAGTCTCTTTATTCGTGCAGCCTGTGGGCCAGGTACACGCAAAGGACTTTCAATGCCCTTCGTATCCAATATAACAATGCCTTCAGGGTGGTAGTGGGGCTTCCGCGGTTCTTTAGTGCGTCTGATATGTTTGCTCGGAACGTTACTGATGGATTTAACACTATTATACGCAAAAGAGCAGCATCCCTGATGCACAGAATTCGTAGAAGTGCTAACAGTATTTTGCAGATTATATCGGATAAATCCGATTGCCCCATTTTACCTCACTGGGTGCAAACACATATATATGTCCCTAATGTTAATGCCGCAAGATGGCGTAATTGGAATGTATTATTTTTAATTTATTATTTTAATGTAGTTTATTATTTTAAATAATGTTATTTATTGTTAAAGTTGTTATGAAAGTAATGCATTAAATAACTAACATTAGTCTTTAAGTTCACATTTATACTTGTACTTATCTATGGATTATGGTCCGAAATAAAGACTTATTATTATTATTAAAGACAAGGAAATTATTTGGGATATAATTTTTTCAATTTTTTCCTGGCTATACAACAAAATATATACAATAAATAAATAATTAACAAATATATGCTATACAATAAAGGAATAAAAGGAATAATAAATATATAAGGACCAACACTACTCTTTTCTAGACAAGATAGTCTAAAAGAGTAGAAGGTTACGGGAGAGGGAGAGAAACCGGCGGATGATACGAGTTGTATCGAAGACTGCATCCTTGCATTACGGACCAGCCCATCACAGGGACTCCGTGATCAGCCTTAGATGACTCGATAAGCTGGCTGTGATTAGCCCGTTTGGAGACATGACTATGAGGAAAATTCTATTCAACATACCCTCACATCTGTCATTCACCTTGTATGCTAGATCAAGATTATTTTTATCTTGTGTTGTCAACGTGAAGAAATGGCTATTATTACAACATCCATCCTTAATAAATATGCTCATAAGATGTCACCCCTGAGGACTGAGATGCAATGCCGCATATTTGTCCTCAGTTTCCTACACCAATCACTGTAAACATATCAGCTTTTTTCTTACCAGGACAAGGTGATACATTCACGATACAACTAAAGGCACACTACTCAGGTAGTGTGGCTTTAAAGACGCCATATACCCACATAATATTGTTAGCTGTCAATAACAAATAAATTAGAGCTCTTATAAGACCAGACTCACCAAGATGAGGCTAAACAAAGAAATAATATATACGTATGTGTCTTACATACGCTTGATGGTAAGTGATTCCTGCCGGCTATGACATCTACATTCATCCTTGACAAGCAATCATAATGCAGATGCGTTGTCACCCTTGAGGACTGATATGTAATGCCTCGTCACTAGAAATAAAGGTCTCCGGAACCCTACGCACACCAGATGCATATGGTGCTATTTTATACTGGTATTCTGCGAGGGCGTGCTCTTACGCCGACCCAGCTGACACATTAATTCTGCAGCTAGAAATAAACTGCAGTGTAGCTTTACCACTGCCAATAACATACATGACAATGTCATACCATATACATACCATACCTAAAACGTTTTAAGTGGTACAGCGGCGCTGCAGCTACTTTTGAGCTAGAACATGAATGGGTTGCCTTGACCAAGCTTAAGTCCTTACAGAGTAGCTGCATGAATTATGGTTAGGCATCGAAGCATTCCATCTCATTCCTCGGGGTGGACAACACATGTGGAACATGACTCTTTGTTGAGTACGATTGTAGATATCAGGCCGTATAACAACAGGTGAAACGTAAAGGTTGAAAGAAATTTCAACAAAACAACGTTTAATTGAAGTTTTAAATCAGAATTAAAAGTATTCTCCAACAGGAGTCATTAACTTACAAACGGTTCTGTTAGTGCCCTTTTAAATTATGTAAGAAGTTCCATGTCTCAATTGTCAGTCTGTAGATAGAAGAGTATTATGCGAGAGCACGAACGTTTAAAAGCAACCCCTCGTACCGGTCGGTATGAACTTGCAACAGCTTAGTGATACGTTAGGAGATTAGTTGTGTGTCGCATAATGACATCCACTCATGACGGAATGTGTAAATACTTTATTTAGGGCCAACTTTTAAAATGTAAACGGTTATTACGCCGTGTTATATACATACGAGTACTTTGTAGTTTATGACGACATCCTCCCGATCGACCACGGTGATGTCTTGTGGCTACTACCAGATGCTATTGCCTTTATTGTATATGTAGTGTGCAGGATTTGTACAAACACATAGGCACCTTATATAGGGGATATCCTTTCCAACATTTTGTGATACATAAATATATAGTTCCACGGCGTTGTTTATACTGTATAATGCTTTTTACATACAGACTTTGTAATTTGTAATGATGCTCTCCTGATCGATTTCGAGCACGGTGATATCTTGTGTCTACTACCAGCTACTATTATCTAGTGTGCTGGACATGATTGTACGGTAAGATTTTTGTGATGCCAATTCAACGACTTTCCCTACTAAATAATATATTGTAAAATAGGGGAATATTACGTACCTCCTCCTTTTTTCAAATAATTTAATAAATTACGATTTGCTTTCTTAATTATTCTCTCACAAAAAAGTTCATCATTATTAAATGTTAAAACATTATTTGTACCAGTTTCACTAATTGCTAAAAATGAAACTTTTTTGTAAAATATAATTTATATTGTCTCACAACAGTCTAATTTTTTTCCACAAAAAATGAGGCTACCTGTTAACTTCAGACGTTTCTGTTGGCGTACGGTCGTTAAGTTTAAATCTTTACTTTAAGTACAGTGAACCTTTACGACCCGACGGTTAATTGAAGGTTACTTAAAGGTTACCATTTTACTTAAGAATAATAAGGCAATTTTTTATCATGTTAAAAACGGAGATAAAATATTTGAAAGCAGTAGAGAGTTCCATAGTTCCTAGGAGTCCGCCATACTATTGTCGAAACGGATATGTCAGTTATATTAATAGCATTACTCGAATTATTATAAAAAAATACATATTTTTTTAATTATTATCATCAGCTCAGCCCATAATTCACTGCCTGCCTCTCAACAGACTGCCACAAAGCATGATCCTTAACCACCTGCATTTAACGTCTCTCTGCAGACTTGAATTTTATGAATGACTTTGAATTTACTCCTCCAGTCAAAAGCTAACTTTGCCAGCGGTATTTCCGAGCCGATACGACGTACGGACCTTCAAGCCAACACTTTTCTTAAAAGCCGGCAGCGCATCTACGACTCTTCTGGTGTTGGCGATATTCATGGGCGACGGTAATCACTTACAATCAGGTGAGTTGCTTGCTTGTTTGCCACCTATTCTATGTAAAAAAACTACAGCCCATAACATTTTCAAAAAAGTTTCAAGGTGCATCATCATTCCTAAGAAAACTATGATGGAATGCTTCGTTGCCTGTCATTGGGTCCCGGGGTTTTATTAGCGTGAGGAAATACCTACGCGGGGTGAGGACGGGTTATGTCGGACTCGCACCGACTAAAACCCCACGGTGGGCGCGGGATCTCCGTAAGGAATGCAACCGCAACCCCCCTGCGCTTCGCTGGGATAGCCCGTCCCGGGGGCGGGTTCTGGGGGTGCGATCTTCACGCACCCCCAGAACCCTCGCGGAACTATCACGACGGCATGGTACCACGTCGTGCCGTCATCCTCCTCGGGGTCACTGATACTGGACGGTCGGAGCGGGATCTATATCCCTATCCCTACACTTAATGAACAAAACGGAACATCGTTATCCTACTATCGCACGCTAGTATTCTGTGAAGCCGTGGTCCTCCTCATGAATCCCATATAAACCAGCTGAAACGCGAGTCTACCATTCTAAAATATAGCTACGCTGACAATATACCTTTTCTAGTCTCGAAGACCACAATTTTTTATATAATACTTATTGAACATTATCTTTTCTTTGTCACATATACGATTATCATAGCTAAGAACCATCAAAGAACCCAGGTGACATTTTTATTAATCGGCAAATATTTGTTGATAGGCAAATGTAAATATATAGGTACATACATTTACAGCCAAATGCATTAAGTAGCAGCTCATCACGTAATCTGCTAAAGTCAATGGCAAGTGGATGGGCGCTCATTACCGTATCTTTTAGTAGGCCCGCGCTACATAGAGGTTCTGGAAGTGACATATTTTTAATATCGTTTAACAATAATAAGAAGATTTTTGTGTTTCTCTACGTGATAGAATATGCAACGTAGACGACCGCAGTAGTACAAGGGTAGTGGACATAGCTCAAAAGATAAGTTAGCTGAAGTGTTTGTAGTAGAATGGGCTGGTCATATAGCTCGTAGAACAGATAACCGATGGGGAGAAAAGGTTCTTGAGCGACAACCTTATGTAAGTTTATAGGAAGTGGATGGATACAGTAGGCTTTGAAGCAATCTATGTAGGCGACCTATGTTCAGAAGTGGATCCACACCCTCACAGAATACCAGCGAAAAATAGCAGCAAAAATTTCGTCTGCTGAGTGTAGGGACCTTTATTACTGGTGACGAGGCATTCCATCGCAGGCTTCAAGGGTGACAATGCGTCTGCATTATGATACCTTGTCAAGGATGAATGTAGATGTCATGGGCCTTGTCATGGGTATTTTCATATAACTCGAAAATTATGTATTTGTATAAGCTCACACCTGACGTAATAGATAAAAATAAAAAAAATATATACAATAATTATAGGGGGTATATCTTTGACAATAGAACCGCAAACGTCCAAAATTAAAATTACTATCGAATTTAACCTCTGGGCGGCTACTAGTTGTATATAATTGGGTTCCTGAAACCACACTCGTCATTCCCTATTAAGCCGGCCTTCCGCTCAGGAGTCTGAGAAGATAAAGCTGTAGAGAGGTCTCTGGACCAACAGCAATACTCATACACAATATAAAAACACACTCGTCATACGAATCAGGTGAGCGTTATTCAGCTACTTTTGTTGTCACTGTAGGGTGGTAAAAACGGTTATTTTCAACAAGTCATGCCACTTCCAGTATTTTTCTTCCTTTCCTTCCTATATGTATTCGTTCTCGGCATGGGTCCATTAAGTTTAAGTAGCGCCTTTGAGTGTAGTAGGCTTTAATGACCTCCTGACTAGTAATTGAGGGGTTTTATTACCTTACAGGTACAACGCACGCCTCGAAGGAACTCCCTTTAATTAAGTGTAGGGCGAAGACTTAAAATAAACTAGTAAGAATCTGCATATACACTTTTCAACGGTTTTCGGTAAATAAAACTTGTATTTACACTCAATGTTGTTAGTAGATTTTTTACTACTTTTTGTTCCATTCATTATATTTTTTTCTTTGTTTTTCGAGTATAAATGTAGGGATCATTGGCGACAGGAATCAGTTACCACTCAATAATATCACACTCTACCAGCACTTACTGTCACACAGTTTACCCTTATATTATAAAAAATCTACTCTAATCTTTGTTCCATTCATTATATTTTTTTCTTTTTTTTCGAGTATAAATACAGGGGTCATTGGCCACAGGAATCACTTACCACTCAACAATATCACACTCTACCAGCACTTACTGTCACACAGTTTACCCTTATATTATAAAAAATCTACTCTACTTTTTGTTCCATTTATTATATTTTTTTCTTTGTTTTTCGAGTATAAATAAAGGGATCATTGGCGACAGGAATCAGTTACCACTCAATAATATCACACTCTACCAGCACTTACTGTCACACAGTTTACCCTTATATTATAAAAAATCTACTCTAATCTTTGTTCCATTCATTATATTTTTTTCTTTTTTTTCGAGTATAAATACAGGGGTCATTGGCCACAGGAATCAGTTACCACTCAATAATATCACACTCTACCAGCACTTACTGTCACAAAGTTTACCCTTATATTATAAAAAATCTACTCTACTTTTGTTCCATTTATTATATTTTTTTCTTTTTTTCGAGTATAAATACAGGGGTCATTGGCCACAGGAATCAGTTACCACTCAATAATATCACACTCTACCAGCACTTACTGTCACACAGTTTACCCTTATATTATAAAAAATCTACTCTAATCTTTGTTCCATTCATTATATTTTTTCTTTTTTTCGAGTATAAATACAGCGGTCATTGGCCACAGGAATCACTTACCACTCAACAATATCACACTCTACCAGCACTTACTGTCACACAGTTTACCCTTATATTATAAAAAATAAAAAATAAATTATTAAGTCAGTGAGTTAGTGTCTATATATAAATAAACCATCCACCCAATTTTAAAAAATGTACATAAAATTGTTAGCAGGGGGGATCTCTTTACAGCGATATCGCTCGGATATCGATATCGATATCGCTACCGATAAGGAACTTTATTCCAATGGATTATTACTTAGGACCTGATGGGATGCCTCGGCATATGTCTAGAAGTAATTTTAATAGCTGCCATACTTTATCATCATGATAGTACTATGAAAATGATAAACTTTTTTTAAATCTAGAGAAAAAAAAATTCTAAACAAAGTTCTTAGCTCACATAGTAAGAAAATAAATTGAAACAGTACTAACAAAAATATCATAAGAGATGACAATATCAATTACTCTGCGCATAAAAAATAAATGTAATAATACATAAAAGTAACTCTCCGTTTTACGCAATTCCTAAATGAACATATATTTATACAAAAAAATTAAACCGACAGAGCGTTCGCTCGGAACACTTCCCGACTTGTTTATTTGTTTGCGACGGCTGCTCGCGTAATTTGTTGTGATCCATATGTATACGGCCGCAAACATCGATATATTTTATACAACCCTAACAGCCATCAGCTGTACAGTTGTGATATAGGATGGTTTAATATTCCGCGAGGTGTACAATCAATAAACATTTAAATATGTTTAAAAATGGGAAAATTAACAGCCTATATATATAAATTAACAGCCTATATATACGAATTTCGAAAGTCTTGTCCCGAACGGTGGGACAAGACTTTCGAAATATGTTATGTATTGTCTTTTTTTATTTATTTCTTAGACATGCAGGTTTTTTCACGTGTTTTCGTTTACCTCTTTACCACTAGACGTAGTATAATGTATTAATGGATCACTGTTATCCGATAATAAATGAATTGAATTGAATTGAATTGTAGTGTATAGCACTTAAATTTCAATTAAGAATTTCATCAGTACTGGCATTGGGGATCGAACTCGGTTTGCTCGATTATCTTAAATTATCCAGTGTTTAGGACGCAGAGCTCACGGCGGTGCTTAAAACTTATTAAGGTTGAAAATCTATATAATCCTTTTTTTTAGAATCTAGTGTTGTTTATCTAAGAAATACATATTGATATATTGTATTTGTAAATGTATATTTATTATATGTATTTATGTCTCTTATATTTTTACTTATATAATAGTTTTCATTATGGATTTTCTTTTACTATTAGAAGTTTTATTAGTACTAGTAGAAGATTTTTAACTTTACGTATGTACCTGTTACTGCCTATATAGATCTATGTTTCTGTTAATTAATAGAAAGAGTACACTTTGCAGAAATCCGTAACCGAAACACAAGATAAAATTGAATTTCTATTTATTTATAATAATAAAAAAGACAAAACAATTTCTATAATAGAATAAATTATATTAGAAGATTCTATAATAGATATCATGATTATCTTCCCTTATTTTATTTTTGAAATGATTTATATTGCATCTGATTTAAAGTTAACATGATATACAACTTGAATGGATTGAAAGATAAAATAAAGATTAAAATTAAGATTCAATTATAACAAGAAATAAAAAAAATGAGCTCAGCTGCAGATTGCTCATAACAGGTTATTTTCCCCTTAAGGAACCAAGAACGTTGTAGATTTTATCATATATAAAATTTTATAACATCCTGTATGAGCGAACTATTGCAAAAAGTTTTGATTTTTCAAGCTCGCAGTTTCTGTGACATCTAACCACATGCCGCGCCTTTTAGCATTCCTATTTTCGATAACATATTTTTATCTTGTACGGTGTATACACATAGGTTATCAAACTGCTTCGTGTTTCATTTCCGATTTTTATTCAGATCATTTGGAGAATAGTTCAAAATATAATAAATAATACCGGCATGCAGTAGCAATATTACGTTTCTGTGTGTCGTATGGTCCGTGTATGTATTTATCGACTCTATTACAGATAACGAGACTCATTCTATCTCAGTCCACGGACAGACATTCTATCTGTCATCAGGTGACAACGCGTGTGTATCTCGAACCTTTGTAGAGGAAATCTTTTGTCATGTGCCGCAGTTATCACTTGAAATATCAGGTGAACTGTGTGCTTGTGGGTCACACTCAATATAATTTTTTAAAAAAAAAAACCGATCCCCTCACAACCATTTTCATGGTTCAGGTACCTTACCTCTTGTTTTTACGTAAGGACTACTTAGAGACCTTCAAGAACCTTTCTTAAAGATCGGCAACGCATTTACGACTACTCTGGTGTTGCGGATGTTCATGGGCGGCGGTGGTCACTTACCATCGGGTGGGCTGCTTTCTCGTTTGTCACCTATTTAAAAAAAGGAAAGTTAAGTTTTCGTGAATGGGATATAAACACAACTCAGCCAGACCGAAAACCAACAATTTATTAGACACAAATATTGTTCCTTGTCTGGGATTCGAATCCAAGACCCGATACGTAGCAGCCACGTACTTTAACTAATATGCCACGTGGCCGTCATGATTGCGCATTAATAAGTGTAGTTATGTGCGCAATTTATAATTGCGAATTAGTTCGTTACTTGTGGAGTTCAACAAAAGTGATACAGCTGACTAAAAATAAGTAAATGAGAGTCAATATTATATCTACTGTCCTGTCCTCGTCAAAATTTCCACAAAGAAATGAAGCGTGTTCTAAGCCATTCTAACAAAAAAACAATTTATTTTTACAACCCTACACGAAAATCATTTGCAAATTATTGTATAACTTACCCAATAAATTTTAAAATTTCAGCGGTGAACACAAAATTTGATAAATAATATGATTGTTATATTCTTGAAATACATTAAATGTTAACGGCTTATATTATAATTCTCGTAGCGATTTAGTAAACTACAAAATAATAAGAAACGCAAGGGACTTACGTAACTGACTTTTAAACTTTATCCAGTATCTAAGCCAGTATAAACCGACGATTGGGCACTTAATGGCCCAATTTAATTTTCTCCTAACGGCCTCAAGGCAATAGCCGCTGAATATTTTTTGGAAAGACTGCAAAATACCCGATGCCAAATATTGCTCTTATATCTAAGTTCGGTTAAATGTTAATACTTTCATTTCTGTTATCTTTTATAAGCGATACGTTATTTAAATTATTATTGTCTATTTTGGCCAAATGTGAAACTGTTCTTAGATTTGTACTCGTTTGGTAAATAGTTTTCATTTCTTTACATATAATTAGATAGGTAAGGGTAGGAGATAATAATGTAATTCTCAGTTTAATAACACCCCTACACAGATTTACCAATTCCAACCCAAAAACCATATTAATCTTAACAGGGTGCAGAATAAATGGGTCAGCTCGATCGACCCACGCCCTCACAGAAACCCAGCGTAAATAAGCAGCATAATGTTGCTGTTTTTCGTCTGGTGAGTGCAGGGATCCAGCGACCTTTATTACTGGTGACATGGCATTCCATCTCAGTCCTCAGGGGACAACGCATCTGCATTATGATTCCTTGTCAAGAATGAATTTAGATGTCATGGGCCGCAGGAGTCACTTGCCATCGGGTGAATTTTGCTCGTTTGTTACTCTCAATGTAATAATAATAATGAAAACAATAAGTTCTCACACAATCTCAGTCCTTAGGTGAGACGATATTTATGTGGGTCTTTAATATTTGTTAAAGATGGATGGAGATTATAATAATGTGGATTATGTGCTACTTTTTCATCCTTAATTTTATAAAATAATCATAATTCCGCAAAGGTTAGAATGCTTCATTTCACTTAAGGAATATGGTTGATTCTAAATTATCTTTAATTGCATATCTCGTTTCCTTCTTCCAATTTTCGAAATAGAGGCGTGTACTAACGCTATTTCCAGATAGAATTCTTTGAGGTTGTGATGCACATTCAGCTTTGTCCTGCCCACAATCAATTTCCAGCTCTACTTTTTTTTTTACAGCTGGCTAGAGCTTTCTCTCCCTATACCACGACGATCCATTGTCAGCACCATTTAAACTATCTCCTATGTATGCATTAACTTAATGTTGTATAACATTAATATGACACTATAAGAATACGAACTTTACTAAAGTTTCAAATAAACTTTTCACCTTTGATATTTTTTTACCTAAAAATCTCACATAAAATGCAAGTTGAACTGAGAAAGTGTCGAAGTCATAAGTTGCTATAAACTGTTAACTCAAAATATTTCTTATTCAATAAGCATTTGCAGGCACTTTAGGAAAGCCATATGATCCTAATGCCGATTCCAAATATGAAGACTCAAAAGTCAAGAAAACACTTTCCCTTTAATTGTTTTTCTACATTGAGAGTAACAAACGAGCACACAGTTCTACTGATAATATGTGATTCCTGTGACCCAAGACATCTACATTCATCCTCGACAAGGAATCATAATGCAGATTCATTGTCCCCCTTGAGGACTGAGATGGAATGCCTCGCCACCATTAATAAAGGTCCCAAGATCACTGCAATCACCAGTCAAAACACAGCAGCATTATGCTGCTATTTTACACGGGCATTCTTTGAAGGCGTGGGCCTACCCCGGTCAAGCTGACCCATTCATACTGCAGCAAGAAACAAACTGCACTGTAGCTCTACCACTGTTCATTCATATATTTGTTATTTATATTATCTGTATTTTATCTTTTTATTATAATATTTCACGATTTCCATCACGTTACCATGTAGTTCGAATTCCGCCATCACTGAAGCCGCGTGGTAAACTGCTGTAACATTCTCCAGGCGAGAGACCTATACCCAGGAGTGGAACTTTTATATACATTACATATTGTTATGCCTGCGACGTTATACGCGCAAACAATTATGTTTGCGCGTATAACGTCGATATATTAATATCCGCATCCCATAAATATACCAATGAAATTGATTAAAAGAAATGGAAACTAGATGAAAGTAACTTATATAAAATAAGAAAATTTACATAAAACTGGAAGTTTTGTGTATAAATTAATGAAACACGAACATAAACCCAAATGTAATAAATCACCTTTTATAAATTGGTCAGCCGTTATGGTGATTAGCGCGTGAGCATTACTTAAACTTTAACACTCACTTAAGCACGGACAAACAAACAGTTTGTTAATTTTATTATATGCATATATGTATATATATATATATATATATATATATATATATATATATATATATATATATATATAATATAAATATATATATATATAATATATATTTATATATTCACGCTACAAAATTATTTTAATAAATATAATTGTATTAATATTTATATTCTTTTATTACATGTAGAGTAACAAACGAGCACAAGAGTTCACCTGATGTTTAGTGATTCCTGCGGCCCATAACATCTACTTCATCCTTGACAAGAAATCATAATGCAGATGCGTTGTCACCCTTGAGGACTGAAAGGAGTTGGAATGCCTCGTGACCAGTAATAAAGGTCTCCGGATCCCTAAGCTCGACGAAACACAGAAGCATTATGCTACTATTTACGCTGTTATTCTGTGTGGGTCCTATCCCGGTCCAGCTGACCCATTCGTTCTGCAGCTAGAAACATACTGCATTGTAGCTATACCACTGACAAAATAGAACTAAATGAATGTTTCTACTATTTTGTTTATTTTAAGCGGCGTACGCTTGATTCGTTAGTACTAAGCGAAAATATACAAATTAATTTCTTTATAGATACACTCAACCTTGCCTTCGTCTAGGCAAGTGGGGACATCCAACGATTTCGTATTTTATCGATATTTTTTTATTATTAAACTTATTGGAAATTATTTTTGTGATTAATTTTGTGAATAGACATAGTTTATTAATTCAAATTCACAGTTGAACTTTAATAATCCTATCATTGAAACTGCTTTGACTCTTCCTTCAATATTATCGTGAGTTACTCTCCTTCAATAAGAGTATATATTGCATGGTAAGGTGTATTAAATATATTATATACAGCATGTAACAAATATAAATATATAATATAAAGTATAAACCATTTAAATCTACTCATCTATCTAAAGTTAACAACTGTTTACCTTTAGTATTCACGTATTTATCTATCTACACTTTTTGTTATTATTTGTGGCCTTCTTTGTTATATATGTATGATATTTGTATGTTTAAGTATTAGCTATGTCTTGTGATTGGTGAAAATTTTGCCAGTTAATTTGATAATTGGAAAACATTTGAATAATGACATCAATATTCCTGCGTTTTTAATAGTACATTTATATTTTTCTATAGTACTTGTTTCAAGATTAGAAAAGTGTTTTGAAAGTATTGTAAATAAGTAGTAATTGGGAAAAAAAATTGACATTGTCAATCAAACACCTTTTATTTTACGAAGTAGCTACAGTACAGGAATTCAATAGGATTCGCTTGTACCAAATTTTCATCGTAATAAAAAAAACATCGAGTCACCCATGGTATAAAAACCCACTGGGCCCTTATTGGCTGGTGACAAGGCATTCCATCTTGCATTATAAATCCATTCCGAATATGTGTGTGATGTCATGGGGCACAGGAATCACAGGAGCGTCAGGTGTGCTGTGCGCTCGACTGTAACCCTCAAAACAATATCAATAAACTGATGAGAACCAAACAAAAATTAAAATAACTTTTTTTATAGTAATATATATTAAAGTTGAATATATAATTAAATATTATGCTAGCTTTATTGTATTATATATACATATATATATATATATATATATATATATATATATATATATTTATTATTTATGTTTACATTACATACTATATGTAATATTATTTATGTATTAATTAATACATTTTACAAATAATATACTGTTTCTTTTTATTTTATTATCATTATTATTTTTTCTCTATTTTTATTTATTTCTTTTCTTTTTTTGTAAGTACACTATGTTTTTTTTTCTCCGATAATATATCCAACACCAGACCTGCTGGAAGAGATTCATATTGTAAAAAAAGCTGCACCTTTGCACTTACTTTCCAGTATTACTTCCCTTATTTAAAAGCTTTGTGTACATAAAAGTTAATAAACAAAACACATTGAACTGTAATAGAATTGTGAAAAGGAATGTTTTTTCAGTGTCTGAACTTTTATTACAATATAAGTATAACGTAAAATAATTGTGGATGATTTAAGCTAAAAGAATAGCATGTTTTTGACTGATTTTATAGTGCTATCTGGCTTTCGCGTCTGACGTGTGCGAAAGAGAGATAGTACTTTTTGCTAGAACAAAAAAGTGTTTAAATAATTACTGGTAAGTTAAAAATAACTTAGTTTTAAGCCGACATTCAGGTTTTTTTGTAGCTGTGAACTAGCACAAGCATTTAAGTTTAGTTGAAGTGATTAACCGGAAAGTTTGTTATTAGCACTGCTAGCTTTGGTTTATAAAAAAGAAACTAAACAATAAGAACCAAAAAACCATATCGACATTTCACATCCCTATTTCAATTGTTAATTTCCTCGCGAATGGCATTAGTATTTAATTAAAAGTTGTCTCACGCTTCCCCTTTACAATTTGCGGTTGACGACCGCTTTCATAAAATCCGAAATGAACTCGTACCGCGTTTGAGTTAAGCGTATGGCGTATCTTGCTCTCGCTGGCGGGTTTTACTCAATTATTTCACGCTGGAATAAAATGCTCAACAACTTCCAACGAGTCCTTTATGGCGTATGTACAAATAAATACAAACACGACGAATAATTTCTGGTGAATATATTTTTTTAATATCATGCTTGTCTAGTTAAGCGTAGAATATTTGAATGGTAGTTTTTATTTTTCGGTCTGTTTATTTACTATTTCTATTTGTCAGTTTTTTTTTGTTTTTATTATCTATCTATACTTAGACGACCACGTGGTGTAGTGGTAGTGGGTAGTAGCCAAGTACGTGGCTGCAGCGTCGTGGATCCTGTGATAGATTCCCATCTGAGAATCAATATTTGTGTATCTCAAACTGTTATTTCGGGTAAGGTGCGCTGTATGTATGTCCCGCGTCTAAGCCTCCCTCCAATCTTATTGCGCAAGAATTACGCCTGACTAGGGAAGGTAGTGCAAGGAGAGTTTTTATTATAGTGATGTTTTCTGGACGTTTACGACCACCGTGATATCTTCAGGTTATTAGACATCAACAGCGTAGAATATAAAGCTGCATAGGACGTTATACGTATGCAATGAGATCCGAGGAAGGTTCGGATGTTGTGTCCAAAAACAGAACGTACATACAACACATCCAAACCTGAGCTAGGAATCTAACCCAGGACCAGACTACTCAGATCATTATGTCAAGTGGCTAAGCGATCAATGATGACTGACTGCTGACTCACTCCTGGGCTTAATATCCAGTCGGAGCTCATTTTAATTATATCTTAAATAGTTTAATTGTTTTCGGTTCTGGGTGTGTTTGTAAAGTGTTCTGTTACTTTGGTACTGCATCAATGCCATTCTTCCATCTTGTCAGATATACCAATGAAAATAAAGTAAAAAAAAGAAAGTAACAGCTTATATATATATATATATATATATATATATATATATATATATACATATATATATTTATATATATATATATAAATCTCACTGCTGGCCTTAGGTCTCCTCTCTAAAGGGCGTGTAACATAGTCTCCATTGCGAATCAGTGGACTTCACGTCTTTGACTTATTTTTTGTTGTTTTCCTTCACCGCAGAGCAATTGGTAAATCAGCATTTAAAGTTCCCATTAATAATTTCATTAGTGCCGGTACTGCGGATTGTACTCGGTTTGCTCGCGTACCTTGAATTAAAAGCTAACACTTGGACACTGAGCTACCACGGCTCTATCTTCTTAGGATAGATCCTAATAAAATACTAAGAATTTATAAGTTGTATATAAGTGAAGAAAAGTGTAGTCAACACTGGTAGAGCTACACTGCAGTTTGTTTCTAACTGCAGAATGAATAGGTCAGCTCGACCAGCGTAGGACCATACCCTCACAGAATACCGGCGTGAAATAGCACTATAACGTGTTTCATCTGTTGAGTGAAGGGATCCGGAGACCTTTACTATCGGTGACGAGGCATTCTATCTCATTCCTCAAGTGTGACAACACATCTACATTATGATTCTTTGTCAAGGATGAATGTAGATGTCATGGGCTGCAGGAATCACTTAACAACAGGTGTACTGTGTGCTCGTTAGCAACTCTCAATGTAATAAAAAAAATACAATTAGGTAAGTTATGTGTACTTTCTTCGTAATTAGTTTCATAAAATATATTTATTAAGGTGCATAGGTATTCTATACTTAAACTATACCAGTCTTTAGAGACCGACTACGGGGTTTAAATAGACTAAGTTTGAGATGAGAGCTTTGAATTCTGTAGAATTTGATTAAACAGAAAATATAAAAAAGTCAACTGAGAACAATTACAAAGGCTATCATAAAATGGGAATTGAGCATTCCGAGAGCGTCCAGTTCGATCATTCGACATTATTTTCTCATCCGAGGAAAATTTGGAATCGGAGGCGGTGACGCAAAAACGAATTAGTTGGAAATTTTAAAAGATCAATGCCTAATAATCCAATATCGAATGAATTGCCTGTAAATTCGAGTCGAACGTGTTTTGCGTGACAATTGAGGCTTTCAAGGAAGACTGGGCGAGGAAAGCTTTGGCTTCCAAAATACAGTGTAAGTAAAATTCAGAGCGTTTTAGAAAAAGTTAGCAGAAAAATATGGATAGGTCCATATTTTTCTTATCCTATACATCATTTGTCTAATAATATTAATGTAGCGTCAATATCACGGTGGTCTAGGGAAATGGTTTGTGAAACTTAATATCTTAGGTTTCAAAGACCATTGTTATGACCCATCTAGCCTAAGCACTTAATCTATAGTTCGTTAACGCTGTTGTGCACATTTGTCGTATGTTATAAGTATACACTATGTTATATGTGTAACATACTGCGTACTTAGGTGACGCCCATGCCTATGTTTTAGACAAGGAAAAGTATTAAATAAATATGTGGCATTTGTATCTAGACCCAAATGAAAAAAAGGTTTTTGGGGTAATATGAGTAGTCCTTAGCATAGTATAATAGTTATTAGAAGAAAGTTTTCTGAACAGAGAAAGAAACTGTTTGTTTGTAATGGCAATATAAACAACTCAGCTCGACTAGGTAAGGACTAAGCCCTCACACAGTATCAATTTCAAACAGCAAGATAACGTCATTGTGTTTCGTATGGTAAGTTTAGGGATCCTGAGACCCAATGCGGTAATAGGGCATTCAGTCCTCAGGGGTGACTAAGCATATATAACTTGAATCTTTATTGAAGATTCAAGATCTATACAATTTTTACGATGGGGAGTGTTCTGAGTTTGGACATCGTACATCACGATAGAATTTAAAATTTCTTCCTCATCACCTCAATGGTTGGGTTGCCCTTTAGGCGAAATTTCCTGTCGCGCATTAAGAATCTATGGAATCAACTATCGCTAGCGGTATTTTCGATAAGAGATCCCACACCTTTTTAAAGGCCGGCAGCGTATCTGCGATTCATTTGGTGTTACGAATGTCCACTCACTTACCATCAGGTGAGCGGCTTCTTTGTTTATTTCCTCTTATTCTAATTAAAAAAAAGAATTGACGTAGATGTCATTAGTTGCAGTCATCAGTTCATTTCAGAAGCTGTTATTTCAGTAGATGGTCCGTTCATGTTACAACTGGAAACCAGCTGCAAAGCAGCATTACAGCTTAACAAAATTTACAATATAAACATTAAGATTATTAATATAAAACATCTATCTGTTAATAATTACTCTGCACCTCAAGCGTCGGTATGCGAGACGGGTTCCGTCGCCAATCTTAAAAGCCCGAGCACTAAGGTCTCTACGGGTAGTTCTATTCAATAATTGTGTGCAACGAACTTATATTTGACTTCGGTTTTATTAGGTATAGTATTTTTAGTTTAGAATCCTCGATGCAGCTTATCACTCACAGTCAGAATACCAGCTTGAAATAGCAGCATAACGCTGTTGTGATTTCTTTGGTGGATGTAGGATGGTAGGAGTCTTCAAGGCCTTCTGAACGCAGCCTTCAACGCAGGCTGAATATTTGTTGAGGATGAAATTCTCCTCGTAGATTTTGATCACACCACAATCTTTTGTTTTTTTTATTATTATTACATTCAGAGTAACAAACCACGAGCACACAGTTCACAGGTGAACTGTGTGCTCGTTTGTTAAGTTCGTTTGGTTTAGTAAGAGCTTCCTGTGGCCCATGACATCATCACATTACATCATACATTCATCCTTGACAATTAATCAAAACGCAGATGTCATCCTAGCGGACTGAGATGGAATGCCTCGCCACCAGTAATATATGTCTCTAGATCCCTACATTCACCCGACGAAGCACAGATTATGCTGCTAGTTTACGCTGGTATTCTGTGCGGGACAGCGGTTGAGCTGACCCATTCATTCTGCAGCTAGAAATAAACTGTAGTGTAGCTCTACCACTGTCAAATTTATTGTTTTTTTTTTCAGATGACATCAACTGCACAGAATATTTAATGGTGCCGTAAACAATGCCAACGCAGAAGCAATCCCTTCTCCTTTCGATTTAATAGTATGTAACAAGATCGGAGGAAAGTTCTGAGGCAATACCATAGACCCGGGACAAACATACAATACAACAAGATTCGATAACCAACAATTTGTGATAAAGAAATATTGTTCCTCAGCCTGGAATCGTACCCAGGATCCGCGATGAAGTAGCCAGCTTCTAACACTGAATCCATGGCTTCCACAATTAATTGTTATAAGATGAACTGTGTGCTCATCTGCCACATTGAGATTTATAAATTAATAAGACGAATGATTTGTATTGTAAATATATATCATTTATAGTAATGTAATATATAATAAATATATATCATATATTGTTGTTATGTTCAGTACAAGGAAGTTTCACAGGTATATAATTTAATTTAATTTCGACTTTTTAAACACCTCACAACATCCGGCTTTGTTTTTAATTAATAAATTCGCTAACAATTAATGCGGTAGACGGCGGAATGAAGTATTTCATCCGCCTTGTTTTCTCACTTGAGTATTTTGACAATGCCGTATTCAGAGAGCTAGGAGGTAGAGAATTAAATGCGGTGATTTTCAGTTTTAAAGAACAATGGAATGCTTGGTTACTAACAAACATATTAAATTGGACTTTACATTCCTTGTATAACAAAAGAAAGTGACAGAGGTACTGTTGCCAGTCTAGCTACATGGGTTGGCTCCAGCGGGAAGGTATTACCCCTCACAAATTACCAGCGTTGAATAACAGCATAACACTGCTGAGGTTCGCGTGATAGATGTAGGTGTCTGGGGACCGAGTTATAGAGAACGAGATTTCCAATGCTCCGAAGTGACAAAAAATGTGTATCTTGAATCTTTAATGAGGATGATACCCTTCTAGACCCACAGTGATATCATCTGAATATTTCCAGAAGACATTTACTGCGCAGAGTATCTAATAGCGCCATTAGTAATTTCGAAAATAGAGGCACTCACTCTGCATCCCCTTCTCTATTCCGATGTTATGAATGTACAATAAGATCGTAAGGAAAGCTCTAATGCAGCGTCGGAAACACGGGACATACAATGCAGCATGAGCCGAAAACCAATAATTGTGTGCAACGAACTTATATTGTACACAAATATTATTCCTTGGGTGGGAATCGTAGCACCGTTCGAGGCATTACATCTATGCCCTCAGGGATGACAATGAATGACCATCTCGACCATGTAATGACGTCATGGACCATAGTGATCATTTATCATTCAGGGAAAGTCGTTTATCACCTCCTAATATTATGTATATAAAAAAAAACAACATTTAGATTTGCTTTCGTGTAATGCTGTCAAAATATTGTGGCATTTTCATTTCATTTATAATTATGATAAAACGTTACGATTCAACACCTTATTGTTAATTATATATATTGGAAATAAAGTTTTGAATGTAATTAATCTAAGTTTTATATTTTCATTATCATTCATTTGATTTATTAAATATTACGATTATTTTTAATGTAATTACGTTGACAAACGAGCACGTAGTCCACAAGTTGGTGAATCATCCCTTAGGGCCATAGACAAGCACATCCATCCATCCACTAAGTAATCAAGATACTTTGATCTCACTTATGAACTAAGATGGAATACCTCGCTATTACTAATCATATTTTAAGTTTCATTTACTTGCCACGAATTGAGAACAGGATATGGATTTAAATAAAATGGCCATTTTACATTAAAAAAACTAAATATGGACCAACGGTATCTTCAAGAGGAAGAGCCCATATTCAAAAGATGATAAAATATTAGATTAGCACAGCTTTGTCTAGGATGAAGAAATCAAAAGATATAATTAGAGATAATTTAGCATTTCATGGTAATTCCTAAGAGATTGTGTTAGAGATACGCTTCAGCTAGTTTTTATTTATTTTAGAATTAGGTTAATACAACCGTGGATACATAGACCATCAGCATGACGCCTCTGTGTTTCGTATGGTAAGTATAGGGATCCAGGGACACAATTACAAGTAACGAGGTATTGAGTCAACGAGGGTGTGTCTTGAACGGCATAGGGCTCCGCCACTACTGCCAGAGCAACCCCCCACTCCGCAACTCTGTCTGCATAAACAAATGCTGAGCATTGCGGCAGTGGTTTAGGTTGCTCTGGAGGACCTTGAGCGGTGTGAAGAGGCCTAGGAGACCTCAATTCCCGAGCTAGTGCTCGGAGTTGTGACGGGTGCCGCCGGGACCGCTACGCTCGTAGAGGCGGGAAGAGATGGTATTTTCCCACCCTTCTTTGATGGTGGGGCGCACTTCTTCCCATTAAGGCGATGGTTAGAGGCACCTAGAGCACCTGAGGGCAGGTGTTTTGCGCTCTTTGGCCCTGTGCCCGGTCTCTCCACAAGCGTAGCAGCGTGCGCTCCGGTTCACCTGGTTGGGGCACCTGCTGCCAACGTGCCCCTTCTCCAGGCACCGGAAGCAATGCATGGGCCTGGGATCCAATAGCTGCACCCTGACAGATCCCCAGGCCATGCATATGCTTTTGCCTGTGTTACGGATGCATATAGATATAATGAGCTTTAATTATCACTAACAATCAGATGAGCTGTGTATCTCACTCCTAATATTTAATAAAAAAGATGACCACTCACCTGAATTTTAGATTTTACCACCATTTTAGAGTTGGATGTAGATTCTGTATGCGCCGGGATATCTTATCGGGTGAACAGTTATCTCGTTTACTAGCCTAATTTAATAAAAAATGTAATCAAAATAAAATATACTACATATATTACGGTACATATAATAAAATCATTATCGCTTCTCCGAGACCATTAGCGATTCCCTTTGAGTGTCCCGGAAAGCTCTCGAATATTCGGTTACATAAGTAAAGCTTTGAAGTTCGAGAGCCATTTTAAGTCGAACGCGAGAAAATTCAATTGAAATTGATGAAAAGGTTATTAGGGTCGTCTGTTACTCATCTTTGTTTGGATTTCATAATTTTGTTTTTTTTTTCGTTGCTAGAGTATGACAATCGGTACATTCAATGAGGTCAGTGTAATAATGCCATTTTCATTTCTTTTTACATGCTGTCTGAATGTCACAGAAAGTCTACTCTCCAGTATAGGATCACGCTTTCCGGAATCAGTCATTGAGTCTCCGGATTCTTACACTCATCGTAAGCATACTATTTCTTCTCATGGTATTCTCTGAGGCAGTGAATCTCCCCCAAGTAAGCCGACCCATTCAAGTTACAGTGAGAAACTAAATAAATCGTGGCCCTACCACTGTAAGAGTCTGCGGAATATATCGTGGCACCGTAAGTAATTACGCAATTAAGATAACATTCTCTTAATCAAAATATTCTTTATTCATATATAAGAAGCTCTAAATTAATAGTAATTTTTAGACTACGACCACCCATCGCCATCTTCTTTAGTTAAAAGTAAGCCGACCCCAAAATAAATGGGAAAAGATGATTAATTATGATGATATACTTACCTGTGACTCTCTTCAAAACATCCAATTAATAAAACCTAATTAAAGGTTGTTTGAGTACTGGAGTTTATCCGGATTTACTGAAGGTAGGGGTAACAGTTTAAGTCGAAGGCGAATAAGTACCTCTCTACATAGAGCGAAGAAGCAAACTATACATACCTACATCTACAATTCAAAAGTATACAGAGAAAGAAAAATGTCTTAGGAGCCTATGATAAATTTTACCAAAAATTCTTTTATTTAAATTCATATATGACCTACGTCAAAAACGTTGACGTCGTCTATGTTCTAAATAGCGTAAATAAATATTGCGTTAGAGGAAATGAGATTTTGCGAATTTCCGATCAATAAGGGACGAAACTCGTTAACCTTTATCAATGTTTATTACAAAGAGAATAAATTCTTGTTGTGTTTCGGTTTCTCTCATATTCGTGAAGATCACCGTATAACAATTTTATTGCAAGATACTTTATTTGTGAAAGAAAAATAATAAACTTCAATATCCTAATCGTTTATAGTACGGTCTGTAAACTTTAACGTCCTAGATTTGTATACGCTATTCAAAAATTGTTGTGCACCTATTCCACAAGCGTTTAAGCTTAGTTGGATTGATTAAGTGAAATGTTAGTACTGTTAAAAGTATAGCTAGTATCTTTACAACAAAATACAAATACTCACAGATATCATTACGTGGTAAATTGTCTGGTGCTTCCACCTTGCCTACGTTCAACAATGGACTAGTGATGGACTGAGATGATGAAATCTAAATGAGGTCACGCTTCTTACTAATATAGTAATTGGTTTGTAGGTTTCCTTGATTGACCATACGAAACACAGCTGATTTCTGTGGATATTTGACATTAGTATTCTGCGTTCGTGTGTATCTTGTTCCATTCGAATTGACCTAATCGAGATAAAGTTTATTTTCTCTGTGACGTGCTTGTGTAATGGATGATAGAAAATTTGACAATATTTATTTACGTTGGGCAAAGTTGATAACTTAAGACTTACTACGAAATCGAAGAAGTTTTCAATGTCAAGTCGTGATTTTATTTATTTATTTATTATGTATGGATTACGAGAGCGTTAAATTAAAAATATATATAAGATACCTAAGCTAATTGATCTCTTAAAAAGTTTTAACCTTATGGTACGGGTAACAGGTTAAATTATGAATTAATATTTAAATAACAATAAAAATATTGACTTGAGCACGCTCGTTTGTGTATGTGTGTAAGTGTGCATGATTTAAAAATGTTTAGGTTACCAAAAAAAAATACAATATTCATATGTAATACAACATAACGCTCTGAATGAACACCCTAACACCATCGATTTGGCAAAGCCGAAACGCACATATTGCTGTCTGATTTAAAATTTCCATTTTCGCCCGTTACGCATCCATTAGTTATTCCTTTTCAGCGCCTTCGTAAGCTTGTAGATGTAGAACAAAATCATTGTTTCTTAACGATTTTCAGATTATGTGCATTTTTATTTTAATACAGGCTGGGCCTAAAACTAGTTAACATTTGAAAAAATCGTAAAAAAAACCATTTGAGATATTTTAAAAATTGTTTATTTACAAGAAAGCTAATTAATTGGATTTTTTTTTAATTAATATCATCCGAATGACCACCGTTTCGACTTTTGCACTCTTCTAATCGAATCCCGTAATTTTTGAATACGCGTAGGCAAAGAGACCGTGAGATCACCGACATTTCTTCCCTGATTTTTTTTTAATTGACGTGTATTTGGTTTATAGATGTATACACGGCTCTTTACATAACCCCATAAAAAGAAATCTGCTGGGAATAGATCTGGACTGGACTAGACTGGATGAATAGAATTCTGGGTGGCCATGGGATATCACCTCGTCTGGAAATCTGCTTTTTCGGGAACTTTTCTTTAACCACTGGCAAGGAGTCGTTGGATGTGTGACAAGTGGCTCCATCTTGCTGAAATACATGGGTATTACGATTGTAGCCAGCAAATTACAGTAGCATCGGTGGCAAGAACCATTTCCACATACTCAGGAGAATTAACAGTAACCGAGCAGCAGCGAGAATCTTCGAAAAAGTAGGGTCCATTGATTCCTCTTGCTGAAATTGCAACCCATATAGTTTCGTAGGGAGAATGAAGCCTCTCATGTTTAGCTTTGGGATTTTTGCTGCTCCAATACATGCAATTCTGTTTATTTACATGTCCATTGAGGTGGAAATTGGCTTCGTCCGAAAACAAATGATTGTCAAAATTACTGAATCGATCTAACATTGTTTCGGCATACGACTTGCGCAAATTTAAATCATTAGACTTTAGTTCTTGCACTATCTGGATCTTATATAGATGTTATTTTAAACCAAATTTAAAAATACGGCGTAATGGTGTGCGGGATAATCCTAATTCACGTAGAACAGAAGCGGAAACTTGCTGCACGTTCTCTTTGCTCTGAGAAGTCCGTGGGAAGGCCTGTTTGCTTCAAATTTAGTGTCAATGACGGGATTGATCTTCAAACTTCTTCACCCATTTCTTTATTTAATGAGCACTCGGACACTGACATAAATCGTGTAAATCGTATCAACACGAAATAAGCGTTTCACAGTAATGAACGAACTATTGTTTATATAAAATTGTTTCATACAAAAAGCGCGCTGCAGCCTCGTGAAGCGATCCATTGGGAATAAATTTCCGAGAAACAACCTAGCGGCGAGACCCCTACCTGCGCCCCGTTCGGCATTTGTTTGCGTGGGGTGTTAGATTTAAATGTTAACGAATTCCTGGCCCACCCTGTATATCATTGATTGTGTTTTGCAAAATGAGTGATAGAAATTAAGCAACTAATTACTTACTATTGAATATCAAAAATAAACAAGAATTTTAATAATAACCGGTACTAATATCTTCGACCCGTATACATAAATATTTATACTGAAAGTTTTTCCCTCAAAGAAATTTGATTTATAGTCGATAATAAGAACTCATAAACTAAAAAGAAGAAGAGTAGAAGTTGCAACTGTTAAATCCTTAGTAGTATTTTATAATGACTTCAAAAGAATGTAACTGCAATATGAGTTTAGTTAACTTAAATAGTTGCTTCTTAGTGTTCGAACAATGCATAACCGTTGGATTTCTTTTTTTTATAGAATTGATGGCAAACCATTAAGCAGAATACCGCTACACATTCGCAACACCAGAGGAGTCGCAGATGACGGCCTGTAAAAAAGGTATATTGGTTCTTCTAGGGCCCTAAGTCATAAGGAATGAACACTCACAGAATACCAGCATGAAAGAGCACCATATCACTGCTGTATTTTTTTGGTCTCTGTAGGAATCCATGGAGCCAAGATGCAGTTAACGAGCAATTTCATTTCAGTTCTCAGGGGTGAAATCGTATGTGTATCCTCAATCTTTGTTTATGATGGTCGTAGAGTCGCAGTCCTTACCATCAGATGAACTGTGTGATCCAGCTTCTTAATACTATAAAAAAGAAACCTCCAGTCTCATTGCATAATGGTCTGAAGTTTAAAAGTATGATAAAAAATATAATATTAGAGAATATATTTTACAAGGACTAATATCAAAATATATTTCATGAACGTATGTTATCTGTTTCTCTTAATAGCATTTTCTTACGACGCACTTTACATTACACAAATTGCCAGCCTCTCAACTATTTGTGAGAATAGTTTTTTTACATATATCTCGTATAAAAGTGTGTAAGAATAACATTTGTCGCAATATGCTAAAATACCAGAAATAAGTGGTGCTACGTTGTTTGTGCGAGATACGAATTATTGCTTTCGATACATAAAGTTTGTTTGTAAATCATTCACGGCACTGTTTCCTTGCTTCCATTTCAATATTTTACGAATCTTTTTATGTTTTATTAAAGTTTTACTAATACACTTTTAGGACATAGATAGTTATACTCTATAGTATTATTTCTCATTGCTTTATTTTTCTTGAACAACCCATTGTCGGTTCGTATGATAGAGTATCTACCTATCACAACATCAGATGATTTGTGTTCGGAATAGATATAATCTGTGGCGGGCAGGTACAACACTAGCTCAACAGTGACGTAAAATTATGACGCGTACGCAGGGCCCTCGATTAAATAAATTTTCTTCCCGGATTTGGTTGCCTGAGTTTCTTTTTTATTATGTTTAGGGTGACAAATATCAAAAAGTGAACCTGACGATAACTGATTCCTCATACCCCACATTCATTCACAATAAGGAATCGTAATGCAGATGCTTTGTTACACTTGAAGACTAAGATGGAATGCCATTACCGGTGATAAGGGAATCACCAGATGAAACACGGCAGCGTAATGGCAGGTTTACTCGATTGTTTTCTGTGGGCGTGTCCCAATCATGATTTAACTGCAAACGACCTATAGCGTGGTAACCTAGTAGAATAATAAGAATAAGTATTGTTTGTGCTCACGAGTTTTGTTGATCACGAGTGTTTGGAGTTGTGTGAAATATAACAGTTTTGAATAGTATGAATTGTAAGGGTTTCGAGTAGAGTAAATTATACATTTGGAGATGAACGCTTGTCATGTGCCAGAGAGGAAGATAAGCCGATATAGTAGTCTAGGGTCTAGTCACCTAACATTTTTGAGCACACCTTGCACTTAACACACTTTCTATCTACACAATCAGGTGAGACTTAAGGAACATCCTGCAGTTGAAGACCAAGAATCCGGAGTAATTATATTTTTGAAAACCGTGTATAGTAGTTATAGTGGCATAGCGTCACGGATCGATTCCCGAGGAACAATATTTGTGCATGCCAAATTATTTGTGTTGTATATATGTCCCCTGTCCTGAACATTTTTTTTTATTACATTGAGAGATACAAAAGAGGACACAGTTCACCTGATGGCTAGTGATTCCTGCGGCCCATGACATCTACATTCATTCTTGACAAGGAATCATAATGCAGATGCGTTGTCACCGTTGTGGGCTGCGATGGAATGCCCCGTCACCAGTAATAAAGGTCTACGGATCTCTTCACTCACCAGACGAAACACGGTAGCATTATGCTGCTATTTGACGCTGGTGTTGTTTGAGGGCGTGGTCCTACCCTGATCGAGCTGACCCATTCATTATGCAGTTAGAATCAAACTGCAATGTAGCTCTACCACTGTTAAAACATTACATCTGAACCTACCTCCAATCATATTTTGCATGCATTACATCGGAAGAGGTAAGGCGCTGATTGAGTGCCTTAGTGTTTGCGCAATTGCTTACGGCACTTTTAAAATATTCTGCGCAGTTATCTCGCAAGGTCTACATCAACCAGGAGGACATCATATTTTTATTAAATTGTAAGAATAAGCAATTTTATAAACAGGGATATCCATAGGATTTTGGCTATGAGCCTGTTGCCAGCACTGAACTGATCTACGGGGATGTTGGTTCAAGAGCTCGGCTGAGATTCGTAAATAGGCTAACGGTTTTCTTATTTCTTACTTTGACTTTCTATGAAAGAGCATTATAATATTATATATTTCTATTTGATTTTCCTTTTCATGTCTCCTCTATTGTAAACTCAATACGAGGATCCCTACTTTTCATAATATTAAAGGCATTTTAGGGTGTATCATCTCAGTCATACGTCCGTCTTTCCATTGTCATTGTTACTAAATTCAGGAACATTTAAGAAATGTTAATAACTATACAACACTAGTTCTAAAATACATAAAGTCAAATAAAATATTTAAAAAAAGAACACAAATTCAATTGCATTGAATATGGCCTCTAGACTCATTCAGCGTTCGCCTACTAACTAAAATTAAACATTTTTGTAAGCAATGAAAAATTTTTTTGTATATATTTGTCTTTCCATTGTCATTGTTACTAAATTCAGGAACATTTAAGAAATGTTAATAACTATACAACACTAGTTCTAAAATACATAAAGTCAAATAAAATATTTAAAAAAAGAACACAAATTCAATTGCATTGAATATGGCCTCTAGACTCATTCAGCGTTCGCCTACTAACTAAAATTAAACATTTTTGTAAGCAATGAAAAATTTTTTTGTATATATTTGTCTTTCCATTGTCATTGTTACTAAATTCAGGAACATTTAAGAAATGTTAATAACTATACAACACTAGTTTTATAACACATAAAGTCAAATAAAATATTTAAAAAAAGAACACAAATTAAATAGGGAGTTGCATTGAATATGGCCTCTAGACTCATTCAGCGTTCGCCTACTAACTAAAATTAAACATTTTTGTAAGCAATGTAAAATTTTTTTGTACTCACTGTTATTTTAGAAACCTTTATTTTATATTATAAAATATCAAACTTATTTTTAATTATCTAAGGTTAAGCAAATATTTTATTGTTACTATTAGCAATTTAATTCAACATTTATTGTACTTTTCTTAAGGTTTGGCTATGTCAATCAAGATTTCGCCTTTATTCTAAATATTTATGAAAAAGACGGTCAGTGCTTGTCACACATACATTGGTGCAACATATTATCATATTTATTACTATATAATAGCGATATCGTTACTTGTTTACAAAGTTTGGGTTCTAAGGCTATATTTTTTAATTAATAGCTTATGGACTATTTTTATTTTACGTAAATCACTAGTAGAGTAAAACACACTAGTAAAAATAATAATTCAGAATAATTTTCATTGAATAAATAACAAAAAAAGGAAACAGAGTCATAAATTTTCTCCTGTCCTAACGTAATGGCCAAGAATATAAAGATTTGATGTATGCTAGGCATAGTGGCTTTCAAAGTTATCGTGGCGTATTTAACGCAAGACCATTCCGTAAAAGTAATCAATCTTTGTGGTTATATGAGAGATGGTGAGGGAGGGATTTTCCGTGTTTGACTTTACTATTTGTTACCAAAAAAACTACTTATTCAGTAAAATGCAATAATATATTATATTTTAGTATAATACCTATGTTAATAACGCGACCCTAAACTGCACAACAGACAGTCTCCAAGCTGCGAAAGGGAGAACTTCCAACCCCATGGAAGTTCTCCCTCTTCCACCGTACTCACCAGACCTTGCACCCACTGACTATTAACTTTTCCAAATTTTGGACTTTTAATAGGAAAAAAATTCAATTCCTGAGAGGCAGTACAAAATGCCTTTAAGAGTTCGTTGCCTCCCGTCCAGCTGATTTTAACGAGAAGGGCAGCAATAAACTACCACCGCGTTGGCAAAGATGCATCGATTACATGGGTGATTAAGTTAAAGTAAAAGTTTCAAAAAAAATTACTTTAACTTATTTCATACAAAACGGCAATTTCATAGGTAAAGAGCTAATGTAATTTTAGAACTTAGATGCATTATTATATTTACCATTAAGGATCTATATAATAACTTTTTATATTTTTTTAAATATATTAGGTGTGATATCCCAGCGCACCGAGACCTCTTGGATTGATTGAAGATACGTATACGATATATACGTTGTCACAGAAGGACAACGTACATATATGATCGGTATATCATTACTTATCAGATTGTAGAGTTCAATCTAATTTTCTCTTCACTTCATATTCACTGGCGTTTGTCTTTTGACATCACGCCAAAATCACGACTTCAAAAAATACTAATGTAAAAGAATATCAGAGCACTTTGAGAAAACACGTAAAAAAAAACACTAATCGATATCGCCAAGAGATACGTCGTTTTGGTAATATTTGTCTTCCATGCTCATATCAATGCTCTCTACAAGTTTCTTTGTTAGGCTCAGTGATTGACTTAAGATTTAATGTGGCACCTGATTACGATCCCTGTGGGATATACTTATATTAAAAAAAGTGCCGGCTTATGATGTAATAATGGAAACAGTTGATAAAAACAAATCAAAAACATAGACCAAACATCTAAATTAATAGTCACAATAACAGACTGGTGAATGGTGAAATGGTTAATTGAAATTAATTGTCCATTTCACTATAATACCAGTTGACCACAGCATGAAGGTTACTAAGTATTTAATTAATATATCGCAAGTAAAATGGATGATATTCAAGACCCGGAGGTAATAATGTCCATTGTTTAAAAAATACTGTTTCATCGAAGGTTTATAAACTAAACTCGTATGATAAATTAATAATTATATTAATATTAGAATATTTTCACCTCTACAATATGTTTTTACAAGGTTGAAAAGGTCAGATTACTGCTGTGTAATTTGAATTTCTCGTCCTGCTTAATTCATAAAGGGACATAAATGTCCTTTAAGTTTAACTTGGAATTAAAAAGTGAAATATTTAATTGAATTCGACGCCGGTAGCTAAATATTCTCATTTGAATCTCAAATGATAATTTAAATTTTAATTGTTTTACTATAAGGGTTCAAATCAAAACTAATTCTCATTAATCTCGATAGCTAAATCTGTTTTATTACAATATATAAATACTTTTTATTAAAACTTATAACAACTATGGCCAACCAGTTAGTAGTCTATCCATAGTGCACTGCTAAACATAGGCCACCTACAAAGATTGCCGCAAAGCACGCTCTTAAGCTAACTGCATCCATCAACTTTCCGCATACTTGCATAGGTCGTCGCTGCATCTAGTGGGGGATCGACAGAAGTGTACGAGAATGCGACTGCCAATCCGAGGATGCCACACTCAAACGACTTTCTTCCTCATAACCGATAATCATCTGGTTCTAAGAGTTATATGGCCAGCCTATAGCTACTTCAGCTTGCTAATCTTTGGGTTATATACGTATATACGTTGCGTATTCTATAACGTTGGGAAACACCGACCACCACCCGCGTTATAGCTCGTTTGAATCTGAGCTTTTTCATACGACCAACAATGATGGACCAAGACACTGCGACCAAGTCATCAATAGTAATGCGCACTGGTTAAAGAGTTTTGTTTTTTTTCTCCATCACAAAGTGGCAGAAAATTAATACAACAATATAATACAATATAAAATGTTTCTTTGTGAGAGACCGGTGTCTGCACTAGGTTTTCCTGTCTGACAGATCACCAGGCCCTCGATTTCATATACGGATATTGTTGTTTTATACAATGAGGGAAGTTTGACTAGAGCACGTGCCGCAGTTGGATTCTTAGCCGAAGCTATAATTTTGGTGACACAAGTTATTGATTTTCGGGTGCTGCGTATTATTTAACGTAACTTTTTTTATATATAATTAGGTGACAAACATATACTGCATACATTCTTGCGGCACAGGAAATCCACATTAAGCTTTGATTCAGCGGCATTATGCTGCTATTTGCGCTACCGTGTTCAGGGATACATACCGTCAGGTCATATGTCTGCTTATTAGTTATTCTGATTATGTAAAAATTTTTTTTAGCAACTTTTGTTAGCCTGAGCATAACCAAGGCTGTATTATTTTCTATGGAAACAGAAACATCTATATTGTATCGTATAGCTAAAGGGAATAAGACAAAGGTTGAAAACTTAAATAGTTTTTTTTTAAAATATAATTATAATAAACACTAATTTTGCCTTACTCCATAGCTCTCTAGGTGTTTTTTTTTGAAGTGATTTAATTTTACGATAAGGGTTTTTTGTTATTAGGGGGCAATGAGCTGGTGGCTCACCTAGTGGAAGTGATCACTGCCGCCTACGAACATCCGCAACACTAATTACAAATGCGTTTCCGGCCTTTGAGAAAGGAGTAGACTTCTTTCTTGAAAGTTACTAAGTTATATCGGAAATACCACTCGCAACACGTTATTCCAAAATAATCTTTTGAATGTTACGTTTTTTTTAAAAAATCTTGGTTTACTTTAATATCGAATTATTAACACAATTTAAATGCAAATATTTTGCCGCCTTCTTTAATTTCCCCTTTCTACCTCACAATCCCAACCCTTTTGAAGCGACCTCTGAAATCCATTAATAATATCTTCAAAACTTATCTGTTGTATAATTTATCGTATTTGTTGAAATTAAATTAATTAGTTGATTTATATATTTGGATTTTAAGATCCGTGGTAGATCAGTGTTAGTACTTTCCTTTAATTCGTTAACTACCGTATACACGAGCAAAATGTGTTGGAACATAATGAGATGTGATACACGAGGGGTGGTCAACTTATCTGTACATAAGATCTACTTTTCTATCTTTAAAGTGTGTGTGATCTAAGGGGGGAAAAGGAGTATGAAATACCATACTATGTTTATCACTGTATTTCAGTACAAGGTGCATTCCAGCGAGGTATGGGTAGATAGACCGGTAGATCAACATGTTGACCACAACTACGATACACCAACATCATGATCTATCATATCTCATTTATTTTATATCATTAATCTGGTTTCAGTGGTTTGGTTTTAAAGATAATATGATGTGATCGAGCTGATATAATAGTAATGATATGAATAAATTAAAAGAAGACACCGAGCTATCCCGGCTCTAACGCCGAGCAACCACGGCTATCAATTTATTCAATGATTGATCGAATATCGAAACTTGCGATCTTTGTTATTTACAACACACTTTTATTGGCACTTTAAAAAAGAGAAGCCAATAAAAGTGTGTAAAATTCGAGACACCGATATCAGTCCCTCGAGTGTTTTGCTATCAGTGAACCCGGCAATTATCAACATGCATGAGCTTCGTAAGTATAGTCAGATTTTTCTAACTATTTCCACGGATTTATAAAAGGGGCCAAAAAAGTTATTGTCGATTTTTAAGAGAAGCCAATAAAAGTGTGTTAAAAATCAAGAATTCAATGTCAGTATTTAGAATGTTGCTATCAATGAAACCGACAATTATCATGTGCATGAGCGAGGTGAGTACAGGCAAATGTTCCAAGCTATTTCCGCTCATTCATAAAACGCGCCAATATACTTTTATTGACACTTTATAAAAGAATTTAATAAAAGTGTGTTAAGAATCAAGACGTCAATTTAAGTATTTCGAATGTTGCTCTCAACGAATCCGACAATTACCCACATGCATGAGCGACGTGAGTACAAGCAAATGTTCCGAGCTATATCCGCTCGTTCATATAACATGCCGATATTCTTTTATTGACACTATTTAAAAGAATGTAACAAAAGTGTGTTGAAAATCAAGACGTCCATGTAAGTATTTCGAATGTTGCCCATAATAAAACAAACAATTCCCCACATGCATGAACAAGGTGAGTACAGGAAAATGTTCCAAGCTATTTCCGCTCGTTCATATATCATGCCGATATACTTTTATTGACACTATATAAAAGAATTTAACAAAAGTGTGTTAAAAATCAAGTCGTCCATGTAAGTATTTCTAATGTTGCCCTCAATGAAACACACAATTACCTACATGCATGAGCAAGGTGAGTACAGGCAAATGTTCCAAGCTATTTCCGCCGGATCATAATGCCTTGTGTGCCTCTTTTATTGACATTTTATATAAAACTCAATAAAAGTGTCTTAAAAATCAAGAAATCTGAATTTATACTTTCATTAATTAACTACAACATGACTGCTTGGGGTATTCTAATTATTTTCGCCGCGAGTCGTTCCCAGAAGGCGACCTTACGCAATTATAATATTGGAAATGTGACAGAAGCTTTTGTGCCTGAAATTGTAGGGCATGTTATTTTTCATAGCATAATATTGTCACAATTTTAATAAAGAGCCTACATAATCATTATTCTATTAAGAACATTTGCCACGGGGAGTGTTCTGAGGAATTATTTGGATTAATTCTAGCTATTGAACGAAAGCAAAACATTTACATTTAGTACAACAGTAACATAAAAATAGTTCTCACAGACATACATGGGATAAGTAAGCCGTAAGCCAGGATTACATTTTTCAATTTATCTGGCCGCATTTTCATTTACCTGGTCATCTCGAAGCATCCAATAAGTCCCGAGGTAATCATAACATAGAACTTTGACCAAACGTTTATTTCAACTAGTAATCGAAGTTATATACCGCCACTTAATGATCAGAATAATCAGTTGGTCAACGTAGTCTATAACAATTAACTATCATAAAGTATTTTAACATAATTATTCAAATACTTTCAAACAAAAATTGAATAACTGAATGCAGAATGAAGAAATTTAATTAAGAGCTAGCTCGAATTTCACGTATGTTTTTGACGCAATTTAAATGTAAATTTTCTGTCATTTCTTGTCTAGGTAAACCACTGCTAAAACTTTTATGCTATACGATTCGAGGTAAGTAAATAGAAAAAAATATTTACTTACCTCCCTCGAATCCCTTGTTGCCAATTTATATATATATATATATATATATATATATATATATTAGCAACAAGGGATATATATATATATAACTAGTCTGGTCATAAATACTGTTACATAAAACCTTTTCTTTTATTAACTTTTAATTAAAAATTTTGAATTGAAACTTTTGAATTTGGAACACCTATATTATTTTAAAAACTTCTGTCGATTTTGCCCCATTTGACATATGTTTTCGTGTTCATTATCAAATTACAATATGGAATGAGATGTTAAAGAAAATAGGATTGCAGTGATCACCTTGCACATAGTGGGTATGGAACCGTCGGTCATATTCCAGACACTTGAAAAGCTTGGATCAGTCGTAAATCGCAGTCATATATATATACATATTCAATCTCTACATATTTTAACTATTTATACTATGTAGAGATTCTCAGTTTATATTGCACCGAACACTGATTATAATTAATATTATTTCTCTTTCTTACGAACCGTCCTCAATTAAGCTAAGTAACATGTTTATCAACATCTTTATCTTCCTTGATACCGATATACAGTTTCCCTGGAGCACATTAGCTTTATCCCCAACTAACAAAGGCTTTTCTTTTCTAATACGTTGTTTATAAGAAACACTAACTAATTGGGTATTGTGTACTATTAGATTTTACTAAAACAGTTGCAATATTATGCCTTAATTGGCCTAAAATCATTTCTCCCTATTACTTCAATTTATTAATAGTCCTGATCGTTCGTTTAGCAGTGAAGAAACATCATTATTTTGTCTTAGATTTTGAAAACGAGTATCGGTGTCAATAAGCTTGTATGCTTTTTCGCACTTAAACTCTTATAAAGAATGGGTCTGTTCGACTGGGTTAGAACCACGCCCGCACATAGCACCAGCGTGAAATAGCAGCATAATGTTGCTGTATATTTGTTACTGGTGACGAGGCATTTCTTCTCAGTCCTCAAGGGTAATAACGCATCTGCATTACGATTCCTTGTCAAGGATGAATGTAGATGTCATGGGCCGCAGGAATCACTTGCCAATCAAATGAACTTTGTGCTCGTTTGTTACTCTCAATGTAATTAAAAAGACCTATATAAAAAAGTTGTGTTAGATTACGTTCCAGCACTCTCTATCGAATATTGGATTTGATTGAATATTTTTAGGAGAATTATACTCAGGTTAAACTAAAAAAGCAAGTAAGCGCCTAGTTAGGTGTAGGAACAATTTAAAATTCAAGCGCATTCAAAGCGCATTAAGGATGCACATAAATATCACCCAAACTGACAGAACAGTGCAACCAACACAATGGCGTGGATAAGTAAAATGGCAGATTTATATTTGCAGTTTCAAGTGAAAGAATTACTTGCCACCGGATAATGCCTACTTCAGGCTATAATATTCGTTTCCATATTTAAAAGTGCTTTTCCTTAATATTATAATGTAACATTATTTTTTGGAGATTAGTATCTAAGAATAGTATAAGAATAGTGGTAGGTGCGAGCCTTTTATATCGGGATCTGAGCTACCTGAATTTGTTCCACTGTGATGACATTAAAAATTATTTATTTTATATTCATCTGTCATCGACACGAGTGTTGTAATAAACCCGTAATATATTTTATTTAATAATTAGATGCCATATAGTATTAGATGATTAGATGCTATATAGTATTTATTTTTTATTACTAATAACTTATAAATTGTTGATAATAGCTTCTCACCGAGCTCGTTGTGGAAAACATATTCGAATATGCCAAACCTAACAATGGCTAGTGATGGACATATTTTGCAGAGGAAGCTATTTATAAAAAAAAACGTAACATAATCAATTATAAACCTTATTTTGCAACAAAATATTGTAACAAAATTTTTGCCTTACATAGCAAAAACGAATTTGCATACATAATAATGCAAGCAGTCTATGAATACGGAGCTGAAATTTCGGGATAAAATGTTACAAAAATCTAAAATAATGAGGAAGCCGTACTGTTCCGTATATTTTAAAGATATTATTCTTTACGAAAAAAATTTTAAGACAATTTTTTTTCCATTATCTGAAATTAAAATACTGTGATTAGCTTCTATGTGTATATTATTTTATTTATTGCTGTTGAATTGAATATCTGAAGGAGAAGTTACATTTATTGGCTTTTATGTCCGATGATATCGCGCCAAAATCATTATACGACAAAAGAATAATAATATAATAGTAGTCCTTTGTGTGAACTTGTAAAAGAAAATAGTCACTAATCGCGATAAGAATAATTGGGAGGACATAATGAGTCTTCTTTGTTAATGACAAATATTTAGTACTATTTATTTTCAATGCTTATATCAATGAAATCCACAACTAAATGTTTTTTCCTTTAGATAGTACAAACGGCTGTTTTACGTCAGTGGGTAAGGCCAATTAATGGCTATGTAATTTTATAGTAAATTAAATTTCAAAGCGAACACCTACGCCAGGACATATTGAATTTTGTGTTGAAGCTAACTACTAATTATAATGACTTGATTACTAGTATTATAAACTGCGGTGCTAAAAAAAATATATCGAAACATAATTAAAACACACCTGCTCCTTATTATTTTTTAGCTGCAGCATGACTCTCAATAGTCTCGTGGTACTTCCGTCCGTCCTCACAGTATAGCAATGTAACATACCACCAAATGTCTGGTGATTGAAGGGTTCCTGAGACTCTTACTACTGTTTCTATTATCTTATTTACTCTTATGGGAGGCAATACATCTGCATAATGGATCCTTATCGAGAATGAATTTGGGTGGAATGAAGAATAATTTACCTTGAGGTGAACTGTATGCTAGTACAGATATGAATATATATGCTTCTCAAAAAGAACGCTACAGTGTGTTTCTAGATGTAGCACGTACGGGTTGACTCGACCGGGGCAGGACGTTAGATAACCAGCATTTCACTGCTGTGTTCGAACTAGTTTGTGTAGGGATCCGGAAATCATTATTATATTATTATTAGGTAATGAGACGTTCCATCATAGCCCACAGGGGTGAAAACGCATCTGCATTACGAGGTGATTGAACAGCCCACAGGGGTCAGCGGGACAACGCATCTGCATTATGAAATTATTGAAGATGAATGATGAGTGTCTTGGACCGCAGAACTTGACACTTTCCATCAGGTGAACTGTTTGCTCTTAAGGGTCACCAGGCGACGATCGAGTCGTTGATAACCAGGTACTTTCCAATCGGCTTGATTAACTGGCATTGCGAAGAGATGTTGCATCTTTGAATTTTTCACCGAATTAACCATAGGGCGTGTTCTGAGGAGTTTTTCGGCGTAATTCCTGCCGCTGAAGTGCGGTTCACGCGAAATTTCCTGCCACACACCACTACTCTATGTAATCAGTTGTCGCCAGCGGTGTTTCCGAACCGATACTATGTAGGGACCTTCAAGAAAAGAGCCGACACCTTTCTTAAAGGCTGTCAACGCATTTCCGGCTCCTCTGGTGAGATGGTGAGATGTTTATAGGCGGCGGTGAACACTTACCATCAGGACGGCTGTTTTCTCGTTTGCCACCTATTCTATGAGAAAAGCACAGCAGCGTTATTCTATTCACTCTGGCATTCTGTGAAGTCGTGGTCTTTCCCCGTCGAACTCACCCATCCATGCTTCAGCAAGGAAACTAACAGTATCGTGACACTACTACTGTTTATATCCGTTATATCGATGAAGAATTCTTAGTTGAAATATTCTTCTTAATAAAAATAATTAAAATGTAAATTATCATCCGAGATATCAACAACGCGACGGCGAGAATACAAAATGAGAAGATACAGCTACAGGCGTCAAAATTAATTCCATATTATTTGCTCTTTGTTAAAGTTCAACCTAAAGGACATTCATGTTAGACTTAAAGTAAACCTAGAATAGTACATGACATTAATAACATTTAAGAACCACTCCGTATCTCATACCACGCATTCTTAATGATATGGATTCATCTTTCATTCAATGCATCACAGTTAAAAACATAAAGCATTCAAATCTCATTTCTTGAACAAACTGTACATGCATTGAATGCATAGGTGCTCTTTCTACCCACCTTTACTTCTGTGTGTGTAAATTAAGATCTTCAGTGTATTATATTTTTAGTTATTAATGTAGGTACTTGCATGTATTGCTCAACATTTTTATTGAAAATATTATTGTCAAGTAACATTCTCGACAAACCTCTGTGGTTTTCTGAATGTTATTTTTGTAATTACAATGTTATGTACTCTTATTAGAAAAAAAAAAATAAATAAATAAATAATGTAATTTGTAACAAAGATAGATACAGTGGTAGAGTTACGATGCAGTTTGTTGCTAGCTGCAGAATGAATGGGTCAGCTTGACTGAGTTAGGAACCACGCCCTCACAGAATACCAGCATAAACCAGCAGCATACTGCTTCTGTGTTTCCTTTAGGAGATCTTTATTACTGGTGACGAGGCATTCCATCTCAGTCCTCAAGCGTAACAACGTATCTGCATTGTTATTCGCAGGAATCAATTACCAACTGGTGAACAGTTTACTCTCAATGTAATAAAATATATATAAATAATTTATATTAATAAAGCCTGGGAAGTTTTACTCAATTCAACTTATTTATTAGAATTTTATAAAATCTACAGTTTACAATATCAAAAACTACTTGTATAATTTCTTCATGCAATGTTCAAGCCATTATAGATTTACATTATTTATGCGTACATTGTTAGACATAAATACGGCAATGACATTTTTTACAATTAAATAGATTTTTAAGGAATTTAATCTACGTCAGCAAGCGTATGCGTGTGTGCGCACGAGCGTGTGTATGTGTGTGTGTGTTTGAAAGTCCCTTGAAACCAATGATGGTGGTGATAAGGAGTGTAATCTCTAAGAGTCTTTATAAAGGTATTTTTGAACATAGCTTTAGATGTGTGGAAGGGATCTGTATTCGAGAAATATTTATTATACTTAAGTAATATTCTATTGAAAACGCAGTTTTTTGCGTAGTTAGTAAGAGTCTGTGGAAAATAAAACAGTTCTGTTACTCTTGTTCGTTTCTTGGGAGTACTAAAACTCATTAGGTGGTGTGTAAATTGTGGACAATCAAGAATCCCATTGCAAGCATCATATAGTAGCAACATGTCCGCTACACATCTACGATCTTGTAGAATGGGAAATTTATGATGAAAACACGAGTTATCATAATTATCTTCGTAATGTCCACTGCGATAATTGAGATACCGTATAAATTTCTTTTGTATATTTTCTGTTGCTGTTATATGTTTTTTGTATTAGGCGTTCCAAGCGTTATTCGTATTACAGTTGAAGAACTCTACTGGAAAATTCAATACATTAAAATGGTACCTATTATTATTGACGCCTGCCATCGTATACGGAACATATATAAACTACATTTTAAAAAATATTTTTTCTTCATAATTTTATGAAGGAAAAGGAAAGTAATACAAAAAATGTTCGAAACAAGGCGTCTTTCAAAACCATTCAGGCTTATTTTGTCACTGGTCCCGTCGCGATCCGGGTGACGATTAATCATTTCTGAGTGTCCCGCTAGGCACGCCTGCGGACCTTCGTCAGAAAATTGTAAGGAAAATATTTCCTTGTTGTAAATATTTTTCTTCGAAATTTGCTAAATATTCTAGTACATAATTGACTTTGCCATAAGAGATAATAACAAATAACGAATCTATGAGTTGTAGCTCATTCTACGGATGCTCGCATTTACATTCAGAGAACCTCCTGAGAACGATGCCCGTTCGGTATCTACACTTGAGACAAAAATTAAATAAAGTACTAGCCTATATACATGGTTATTGGTAATTCGACGTATTCCCGTTAGGAGGTGAAAGGGGTGATTATTTGTGATAATTTTAACCCATGCATTATGTTAAAAATTTATTAAAAAAAAAAATTAAATCTCATGTTTTCTTCTGATTCATAAAAACGATTAAACATTGGTTATTTATCGGAACAACAATTATCGGTCCAAGTTTATAAATGCGAGACGATAACAGGATATTATTTCAATATTTTACTAAAATACCTTAAAACAAAAAAAAACGTTATGAAACTTCGCTTGCAGATTATTTTAATAACATAACTGTTTTCTTAACTCTCCAACAATTCATAACAACTAGGAACTAGAAACTAGAAAAAAAAAGTTATCACAAAGGAAAAAGGCGGAAATTCGTATTCGAACTAAACTCAAGGTCTAAGGTTTTAGGTACGCATTAAACCTATTTGCAAAATATTCAAACTGCGATGTTAAGCAAGAGGTTTCCTTTCAAAGACAGGATATAAAGAAGTCTGCTACTAAGTTTCACTACAGATTGTCAGATATCCTATGTCTTACTAAATTGTTTTTTTTATTCATTTCTTCAGTAAGTTCAGTAGTGTCTAAGACATTGAACTATCAGGGCTCGCGGACGTCTGAGCCTATATAACACAATACATAGTAATACAATGCGTTAATGAAGTTTTCAAGTTCCAAATGATAAATGAATAAGCGAATACAGAACAAAGAAGTTTATTACGAGCTGAATTAAAATTTACGTTTGATTATTGGAGCAATTTAAATGCAAATCTCTTGTTATTGTGAATTTCAATGCGTAAAACTTTCCTCATATACTTTATTTGTTTAAGGAATACATAAAATAAAAAAAATCAAATTTGTTATATATATACCGAATTATAATAATTCTTATGATTTATATAAAACCATTAGTTTTTATAAGACGTATGCGCACGAGAGTAAAATTTGTATTTTTTCATAGAATAGGTGGTCAACAAGCAATCAGCTCATCTGATGGTAATCATTACCGCCGCCCACCGGACCCGACATCCGGAACACCTAAGGAGCCGCAGATGCGTTGCCGGCCTTTAAGAAAGGTGTAGGCTCTTTTCTTGAAGGCCCATAAGTCGTTTTCGTCGTTTCGGAAATACTGCTGGCGACAGCCGATTCCACAGAAAGTTTCTTGAAATCGCACAGTGATGGATTGCCAACTATTGAGATGATGAGGATGAAATTTTGAATTCTGTCGTGTCGTGATGTACGAAGTTTAAATGATGTATGATTGTGTGTGCGTGTGTATATGAGTTGCACCCATTCGGGTGTGGATAGGAATGTGTGCGTGCATACGCGAGTAATGGAAACCTTATTTTAGTCAATTTATTTGGTAGTTTGTTTATATTTATTATTATTATACAGCTCCTATATTTTTTGTTCTTCTTTTCAGAATCGACGCAAGAAGTAAATTTGTAAAAAGTTATAAAGACACACAGTCCACAGAGATATTTGTGGTAATGAAATGCCCGCGTGGCGTATTTGCTAGAGCGCCTGGATACTGCGTCGCGGATCCCACGTTCGATTCACAGCCAAGGAACAACGTTTGTGTATACAAAGTTTTAATTTTCGTGATGTATGTACTATGTCCCGTATTTTTGACTCTGCATCTCAACCTTCATTCGATGTTATTGCTCATACATTATATCTAATTAAGGTAGAGACCGACTAGTGCCATTGCATTTGTGCAAATGTGTACAGTACTAACTGTGCAGATAATATCATCTAGTAATAAAAGATTACACCGTTGTCGACGTAGTGTTGCTGTTTGTTCGTAGCCCAATTGGGCACATACCTAATAAACCCCAGATGCTGGGTCCTTAAAACCAGTTAAAACCAGTTGAAGTTGCAAAAGAGGAAGCAGGGACCTAGAGAAAGCGTATGTATCTATGGGTATGCAAAGTTATTATAGTCTACGGAGTATAAAACCACTTCTGAAAAATCTGGTTTTATTACGACTGCCCTGCTGTCTAGTTTTACTGTTCTTTGATCTTAATTAGAGCAGAGTTGACCTCTTGCTTGACTTTAGCCCGATATGTTTACACAAGAATTAGATTGTAGGAAGAAATTATTATCAACATGATTACTTATACAGATAAATAATCCTATTTTTTGAACTTTATTAAATTAAGTAGCTTGAATCATCATCTAGTTAGCTGCATACTCGTTTGCCGTCAATTCTATATAAAAATCAGTATCCTCATCACAGCCTATCCATATTTGAGCATACTCCTCCCCAATAAATTGCCACTTAACACGATCCTGAGCTACCTGCACAAACTGCTGAGGTAACAATGGGCTGGCCAAATAGCTCGTAGAACCGATAACTGATGGGGAAAAAAGGTTAAGTGCTAATCTGAGACTGACAGTCACGGTGTATGATGACTCTCTACTAGATAGACAACCTATACAAGTAGATTAATTATCAACTTAATGAATTAGATTGAAATTGAGTAATTAATGGTAAACTATATTAAGTTAGAATCCACAATTCATCTATTGTCGTAAAATATCACCTATCACCAACATCTTTGTTATGTTAATAGCATTTCTAGTGTCTTTTAATAAATAATCTTTTGAAAGTTTTAGGAAAACATTAAAACACCAAGTTAACTAATAATTTCTTATCGTGTCCTCTTATCTGATAAACAGGTACATCTTGAGGTGTGTCTTGCGTACAAGTAACGGAGGTGCATCATTTTTATCATAACCTTCGTCTCATAGCAAATATTTAGGCAATCCTTATCTACACGACAGTATCTCAGCAAAATCAGCGTCTACTATCAGCTCAATGAAAATCAATTTGTAGTCACTTATTTTAATACGTCATACAAAATAAGAGACGGCTCAGAATAATTGATTGCTGAGATGTAGGTCTAAGTTAAATTCGAAAAAGGGATTATAGTTTATTTTTCTGATTTTGGAGCCTTTTATGATGCCTTGTGTCTTTGTTATGATCGAACCTTTCTCCGATGTCATCCCCATGATTTTCATCAGATTAAGAAAATGCACGACTAGTGAGTCACCCTACATAATAGTCACATTTGTGGTACTATAATATAGTCTACGCACTTGATATCACTTGATAATGACCATTAAACGTCTAAGCCGATGAAATCGCTGCTCAAGTTCATTGGAGAGGCAAAAATGTTTTGTATAAAAAAAGCAACATCCTATTTACACACAATTAATAAAGAAAATTTGTCCTACTCTCTATCTTTTTTATGTTAAAGAAAAAGAGTTACACATTTTTATGGGTGTGTTTTTTGTGTATGTAGGAAAGAGAGAGTGACCATAGTGATATCTTCTATTTGAGGACTTAAGGAGAATTATTATACTTGAGGAGGTATGAAACTTTAAATCAAGAAACAGAACACATTATGGAGCTTTATAGATGAATGTTGATGTATAGGGTGCGGGAAACAACTTGTTATCTGCTTACCATCGCTTATTACACCCTTATTTCAGAAAAAAGTTTACCTCGCTCCAAATTTCCCTTTGTGTACCGTACCTCGCGGAATTCGTAAGTGTACGGTTACATTAGCAAACCTTTGAAGTTTAGGAATCATTTTAGGTCCGACCGATATCACCAGGATGAAAGGAAAGGTAAATTGACGTAAGGATCTAATGGAAATATGGCGTAGCTTGTAAAATTTTAACCTCAGACTGGCATGCTTAAAAAAAAATTATTTGGAAGAAGTTCATGTTAGACTTCAGAAGTGAAAAAACCAAATCAGAAACACACACACACATTTTCACAAAGCTTATTAGAAAATCAATATGAATACTAATTCCCTAAGTTGTTAGTTGCTTTGTTTTGTTTTTTTTTTTTTAAGAAACTAAGGGTCAAAACTGAGCACACAATTCATCTGATGATAGATGATGATAGCGATATATACATCCACATCCATTACTACTCAACAAAGATTCAAAATACTAATGGCGTTGTCATCCCTGATGAAGAAGGACTGAGATTTTTTTTATAGCTGACGGCCACTGTTGGTCCGAGGGCTTTTACAACTTCACCGGGCTGAAAGGTGGCTGACCGCTTAAGGCGCTCAGTTAAAACCTTTAATTATTTATGGGTAATCAGCACAAGGGTAGCCGAAATGTTACCTCGGCTAGGACCGTTAGCCTGCGCGTGAAAGTGACCGCCTCGAGAGGGTCGAAATTCATCTCGGTCAGTTGCTTCTAACCAACTGAGATGAAATTATCTCTTATTATAGTCGAAGTATTTTAAACTGAGTCGTCGGGCAATAAATGTCACTGAAAGTAGGAATGTGCACGCAATGCAACCCATTATCGATACTTAGCTACCAGCGCACGCGGGGTCGATGCGTCATCCCTAGAAAAGATAAAAACGGCCCTTTACAGGACCACATTACGATTCAATATGATTACGTCGAACAAATGTTTTATCTTACAAATTAAAAACTTTTATTTTCAGATAGCGAAAAATTATTCCTATTAATAATTAACATAATTTAGCATATCGATCGTACCTAACCCGTTATCGATAAGCAAATATATATATTATACAATTCTTACGCACATCACTTCACCACTCCATAAGACCTGTAAGTGTGAGCGAGACAGACAGATAAATATGATTTATGACCCGAAGCCTCAGTTCATAATGCGTCGACTATAGGTACGTTCCAAGTAATGAGACATTCCATCTTAGTCCTATACAGAAAAGTTAAAGTTTTATTTTAAATGAACAATTTATTTAAAGCAAATCTTTATCAAAACTGCGGGTGACAATAGCTTTGGTAGTAAATAATAATTCACTTTCCCACATTTTTCTACAAACTCCATTCTAGAAAAATATTTTTCGTTCCCACTTTATAAAATTGTTGAAGTAAGGTGTCTTTGAAAACCATTCCGGCTTATTTTGTCACTGGGCGTGTGGCAATGTGAGTGACGATTTAACATTTCAGAGTCCGACTGGCTACACCTCCTGATCTTGCAAGGCTTTACTTAAGTCTTTTCTTACTGGTTATATAACTTACCATCAAGTAAACTGTGTGCTGGTTCGTATGCAGAGTCTACACTAGTAGCGTCATAAAACGAATAAGAAATCTTTAAAAGAAACGACTATACCTATCTCTGGGAATATACTAAATGCAACAAATATACAGAATATACCATATTGAAGAATACCATATTTAAGACATGATACACAATTAAAAATTATTTACAATTAGATACTGAATAACAATAACTCAACATATACCTAAAGAATCTAAATCATAAACCATTAGATTTGTGCAATTCACACTTACTGGGATTACCCTGAATAGAAATATCATATCAACATCATAATTACAAAATATTCTAAATACGCAATATATAATATAGAGTTGATACACCTAATTAAAAAAAAACTCTAGCAGTGCTACTAACATTACTAATATTTTTATTTATTTAATATTCAATTGTATCCACCTTATTTTTATAAAAAAAAGGTACAATGGGCTGATTGAACGCCTTTTGGAATTCTCTACCAGTCAACCCGTTTATCCACTCTAACTAAACTAAAATCATTGTGCTAGAAGATGGTTCACGGCAATAGTAGAATGGTGTATTCGGATCACATGAGAAAACGTTAGGCATATGATAACTTTTTATATTTTTCTAGAAACTAATAGTGTAGTTTTAGATTTTTACATATGGAGATATATCATTAGATCTTGAAAGCCGTAAATCCAAACTTACCTTTTAGTCAAAATTTAATGTCTAAACCCTGTTTTAAAAATTATAAAGAAAAAATTGCTAAACGAATTCAGAACCAAGATATTTAATTAAGATCCGACTTGAATTTGTTTGTTAGTTAACACAATTTAAATGCTAATCTCCTGTTATTGTGAAACTCTTGTCTAGGCAGAGCAAAGCAAAAGTTTCGCGGCATAGTTTTAAATCTACAATAAATAGTTTAAGTTTCTGAATTTTTTGTTCTTTTATCATGATTAAAAACTTTAGAAATGGAGACTAAACTGGCCTTACATCGTCCAGATTCTGATGATGTTAATGCGGCCTATGCGGCTCTTACAGCTTAATGTGATACAGGGCTCACAGAACAGGGGGTCCGGGAGCTAGCTAATTTTGGTTCTTACTTATTATAGTGCACGCTATCAGAGTGTGTCTATCTGCGCTACTCCCCACCGAAGTTGCTAACTAACTATCTGATGATTCCTCAGAGTGGAGAATGGATGAATGGAGGATGGATGGGTCTTACATCGTCCAGGTAATCCCTTTTAAATTAAAGTAAAAAAAAGCCATGCGAGCATAAATGATCGTCTTCCCTGATTCCTCTCACCGTCGCCCACACCTTCCGTATCCAAGGCGAAGTCGCGAAGGTGGGGAGTGGCTCAGCCTATCTTCCCCGACTCATGTGGGGATCGCAGCGCTGATGCGGTAATGGTGGAGCCGCGGGGGAAGAGGAGTGTCGGGTCACCAACCGCTCTCTCTGTCCTCCGCGGCCCAAGTACGGTTGGTTGCAGAGCCGTTGATTTGATCCGCGAGATCTGCGATTTTTATTGCTTTACTGGCCTCTAGAGTGGACTCGAGGGGGTCCGCTTTTCACCTACAGAGGAGGCGGGGGCACTTATGTGTGCGACAGCGTTCCCATGAATCCGCGACTGGCTACGATGGAGGAACACCATGGGGTTTTAGAAGATGCGAGTTCGACATAACTTATCCTTCCCCTCGCAGTGGTGGGCATTTTCCTTGTAAAAAAAAGGGGTCAGTGTTGAATCAATATCAAAAAATCGCACCTATCACTCGAACCCAGTAGCCAGGTCTTCTAAATTTACGTCCTAGGTTCGATTAGCAGGCAAAGAAAAATATGTTTTCAGTTTTTGAGTTAGACTAGGTAAAGAGGCAACGAGTGATAAGTTTTTCTGTTTGCATAAATGCTTACGGCAAAACCATAAAAAAACAAGATGCATTGTCACTCTCAAAGACTTAGATAGTAGTCCTTTTTCCTTGTAATTGCATCCCCGGAGCACTAGACTCACAATACGAAACATAATATTATTCTGCTATTCACACTGGTTTCTCTAAATAGGCGTCGTCCTTCTCCCGTCGAGTCGACCCATTCATGTCGTACCTAGAAACTACCAGCAGCGTGGCTCCACGACTACGAAAAAAAATGCCAATCTGTAAGTTCAATCATTTGAAGCATGTCAACACAAACACATAGTAGCCATGACATCTACATTCATCCTTGAGCAGGAATCATAATACAGATGCGTTGTCACCCTTGAGGTATGAGATGGAACGCCTCGTCATCAGTAACAAAGGTCTCCGAGTCCCTACACTCAACAGACGAAACACAGCAGCATTTTTTTTGTAGAAGAATATTAGTCATGCTATTAACATTACTAACAATACGGTTAACCACACCAACTAAGCTGAAAATGATTGTGCTAGGCGATGGTTCAAGAATATAGTCTAATGGTGGATTCGAACCTACGACCTTAAGTTTCGCAGACCGTACCCCAAACCATTAGGCTATTGACGCTTCATTAATGCAGCTATTTTACGCTGGTATTCTGTAAGGTAGTGGTTCTACCACGGTCGAGCTGGCCCATTCATTCTGCAGCTAGAAACAAACTGCAGCATAGCTCTGCCACTGATAGCCTTATGAATACTCCCCAATTAAACTAAGTGACACATTCTTAAATTTCTTTTTATAGAATTGAGAGCAAACAAGCGTTACCGCCCATGAACATTTGCAACACGAGAGGAATCGCAGATGCCGGCATTCTAGAATGATGTAAGGTCTTTCATTGAAGGTCCCTAAGTCGTATCAGTTTGGAAATACCGCTGAGGAAAGCTGATTCCACAGAGTAGTTGTGCGTGATAGAGAATTTCACCCAAAGGTTGAAAACAAACAACCAACCATCGAAATGATGAAGATAAAATTTTAAAACATCATTGTCTTCTTTGATAATGGATCAACAGTTTCCTGGAGCAAATTCTTTTAACTTCGAACTAACCAAAGCAATTCTATACTAAAATTTAAACGTAAAGTGGTTAACCAGAATGTAAGCTTAACATAGATCTGCTAGTAATGTTTTCAAAAAAAAAAAAAATAAGATTTATGTATTTATTCGTTTCTCTTTTTCTTTTAAACATTATTGTTTAGATTATTAATGTATTAAGTGTAATTTTATCATTATTTAGTCTCAATACTACATTACATTCACATGAACGGCAAACGAGAGGTAACAATGGCTACGTCTACTCTAAATAGTAATCTTCGGTTTGTATAATATTATGTTTTCATATTATTTGTCAAAATAATGCAGTACTAATCTTTATACTAGGCTGTGTCATAATTATAACCTATTAGTAGCATCAACAAAATAAGACCAAAGTTTTTTATTATTGTTTTTTTCTACGATTATTTATACAAAGTAATAAAAATACAATGTGAGGAAATTTTAATTACAACAAATAAAATTATATTATCCAAAGTTAAAAGCTCAATACACATTTTGTAAAACAAACTTTTTTTTTCGATAAATTCCTAATAGCTGTTAATCATGTCTTGTCTACCTGTAGTGTATCATCCTTTTACTTACAACCTTCCTCTTACTTCAAATATTTACACAATGCTTATCTAAAGAACTTTATCTCTGCAATCTGCGCATTTGCTATTAGCACAATGAAGTGTGGAATATTTTATCTAATTTAACGACATCACACAATAAAAAATCACAATCACTTAATAGTTATTTAATTAGCTTTACCTGCAAAGAGCGTTTTTGAGCCATGCCCTACCATTTTTGGTTTAATGGGCTTCATAAGTAAAAATATATTTATTTATTTCTATTTCGGAAAGACAGACTTTAACCATGAGCTTCGTTAATATACGATTGAAGTTTTCTTCAATGGTGTCATTAAGGATCGAATTCAGGATAGTAACGACTAAGAAATTAAAATCAAGCACCCTCCACTAATCAAGCAGCAGCTTTGATGCTGCAGACAACTCAGCTTAAATTCTGCTCAGGCTAACGGTGAAGAAGAGTGCTAGTAATACCCCGTATCACCCTCCCACCAGAAGCATGATCAGTGGCGGAGCTATGGACCAAATCCAGTGCTGGTGGCTAGGGGACATCAATCGAAATCCGTTCTCCGCGTAGAAATGAGGCATTGGATAAGTGATAGAGTCCTTTGTTTTCGATACGCCTTCGAGCGTTCCCGTCGCCCACTTTCCAGGCTAGGAAGTGGCAAGTGGGGGAGGGGGGGGGGTCGGCGAAGCAAAGGATGAGTTGTAGTAAGTCAGGGTGAGCCCGACATAGCCCGCTCTTGCCCCCGTGTGTCCGATACCCCTGATTTGGAGATATGTCATTATATTATTTCTTTACAATATTAACCATAATATTGTTAGTGTGATTAAAAATTCCGTTGCCATCAAAAATTTACAAATATGAAAGGGGAGTGATCTCCACTGAGTCACCGTGGCTCCCAGGCTTATATATAAAGTAAATTGTAATTGATTTGATGGTCAACGGAATTCATTTTGGACGCGCTCCAATGCCGTAGCCGCGCTTCGTCCCCGAGGGCCCATTAAAAGTTTCATTATTCATTCCACGAAATTCTTGCTTGATGAATTGTATACAAGTTTTTATTTCCTTTATTTCATTTTGCACGTGTTGTCTATTAACACTATTTTTTTTCCAATTTTCCGATTGTGTATGAACAGTGAGAATACATTTTCTCTATTTCCAAAGATAATAAAACAAAATCTGTTATGTGACATATATGTACATATAATTTATACATAAATTTCTCTCTTAGACCTAACTATATATTTTTTATGATATTTATTTTTTATTTATTAATAAAACATTACCATTCCTTCAAAGCTGATATTTCTTGTATCATGTATTTTGTTTCTTTAAAGCAAAATATTGGATATTTGTTGGCAATAGTGGTTGGCATTGCGTTTAATTACGATATGTATGTATTTCAGTGGAAATGGCATTTTCTATAGAACTTAAACACTCAATTAACCGTGTATACATTTAATTAACGTATATACTAATAAAAAATAGTTTTTATAAATTGTTAATCATGGTAAAGATTTTAAACTAAGGATGACAAACGAGCACACGGTTCACCTGATAGTAATTGATGACTGACAATGATTCAAAGATGCTGACACCTGAAGACTGAGATGGAATCGATGGAATCGCTACTACTAGTAACTGGATAAATTATCGTTACACAAATTTCAAATATTTACTATATAAACTTAGGCGATATGTTAGTGGGCACTAAATCACACACCTAGATTCTGTCGATGTTTATGCTGTTAGCCTATGCGGCTCTTACAGCTTCATCGGACACAGGGCTCACGGAACTGAAGGGTCCGTGAGCTGGTTATGTTAACCGTGTTGCCTACTGTGGTTCTCTTACTTACACAAAGCGCTCATAAACTGAGCGTGTCGCTCTACTCTTTGATCTCACACCTATCTGATGTTGCCACCCAAGTTGCCAGTTCCCTAGCTATATTGTGATTCTCCCGAGTGGAGAATGGATGGTGATGACTAATGACGGTCCGAGGTTTCGGTATGCGAACCTGGCCTCTGACGGACGCCACCTGTAATCATATCAATCGGAAGCTGTGGGCGGTGAGAACCGCCCTGACACGCGGGTGTAATGAGTGTACGCGGTGTCGCGAAGATTGCGTCGCGCTCGGAGGCGAGGGCGACGCGACGAGGTGTTTGCACTGTGTGTGGGTCCGGGGTCCGTTGAGGACAGACTGGCGTTGGGTTCCCCCATGAAGTGGGGGTCGTCGAGAACGTGACGGGGTCTACGGTTTATAGTTACCGGATTCGGATCCGGATCGTAGGTTGCGGCGTTTACCACTAGCGGGTTAGAGTGCGAAAGCGCTTTCTCGAAGAAGCGGTGCGAGATAGATTTGAGGTATTCCGGTATGGTGACGAGATGTAAGTCACTGTGCAGATCGATGTCGCGTTGGTACGGTTCTGCTCCAGTTGCAATTCTAGTGAAACGGTTTTGAACCGTCTGGAGTTGTTTAATTTTGATTTCGGCTACGTGGGCGAAGACGACGCTGGCGTAGGTCATAATAGGCCTTACGCAGGTCTTGTACAGAAGGAGTTTATGTCTTAAGGACATTTTGCTTTTAGTGCAGATGAGCGGGTGAAGCCGGCTCATGACAAACGCGGCCTTATTTCTCGCATTTTTAATATGCGGGCGGAAGCTTAGTTTACGGTCAAAGGTGACCCCTAGGTATTTGACCATTTCTACCCTGGGAATGGGTCGGTCGAAGATCGTGATACGTCCTAGCTTTCTACGACTAGGTACTGATGCGGTGCAGAATGGATCGGATGAGCCTCTCCAGAAAAAGACTGCTGCACTTTTATCCGGGTTAACTTCGATTCTCCATAACCGAAACCACTCGGCGAGGCGGTTGGCTGCGGCTTGGAGTCGAATGGTGATACGGCCCTTGTGTAAGTTTGAATAGTATAGGGCGGTATCGGCTGCGAAAAGCGCAGGACTGACCTGCGGATCTTTCGGGACATCACTTGTGTAAAGTGAGAATAAGAGGGGGGAAAGAACGGAGCCCTGAGGGACACCTGCTAGGAGCGGCCGGCTTGAGGAGCGCGTGCCGTCGACTCGATATCGAAAAGTGCGATTCGACAAGAAGGCTCGTATGATGTGCACGAGCCTGTCTGGTATGTTGATGGAGTGCAGTTTATAAATTAAACCGTTGTGCCAGACTTTGTCGAATGCCTTTGCGACATCGAAGAATAGTGCACCAGTACCGATGGGGTTTTTCAGGGTTAGCCCTGCAAGAATGTGTTCCGTTAAGCGGAAGGCCTGTTGAACGCAGGAGTGCGTATTCCTAAACCCGAACTGTTCGTCGGGAAGTAATCTATTAGCTAGGACGTGTTCTTTAAGTCGCCTAAGAATAATCCTTTCGTATATCTTGCCCACGGAGTTTAAGAGACTGATTGGGCGATAGCTGGTGGGGAGGTTCCGCGGTTTGTGCGGTTTGGGTATCCCGATGACGTCCGCTTCCTTCCAGGCATCCGGGAAGGAGCAGCTGGAGAGGAGCGTGTTGAATATTGCCACAAGGAGGCAGATGATATTGGCGGGAAGCGCTTTAATTATTTTATTGTTAATCCCGTCGGGACCGGGAGCTGACCTCTTTTGAGGTTTTTTATAATGTTTGTGACCTCGTCGGTGGTCACGGGTTCTAACGGTTCGCCCGCTGGTGGTAACGACGCCCTAAGCGCCACGTCGGCGTTCACCTTTCGGAGGTGGTCTTGGTCCGCGGGGGAGTTTGACGGGTAGCATTGGCTCTCTAGACTGTCCGGGAGATATTCGGGTTTCTCCGTGTCATCGAAAGCGAGAGTAGCGTTATCCGGTAAAATTAGAGGAGGCATTGGTGTGATGATGTCTGCTTTGAGACCCTGCGCCACACGCCAGTAGGCGGTATTCGAAGGCTCGAGGTCTGCTAACAGGTCGCCCCATTTTTGGCTATTATATGATTTTATGCGCTCTTTGACCTCCATTTGGAGGTGGCGCAGTCTAACGCGATTAACATCCGTCGGGTATCTATCGTGAAGCTTTGCCGCGTGATTTTTTGATCTTATCAGTCGACGGAGACTCGAGGGAAGGACCCCGAATTGATCGGTCGACGCGGGGACCGTCCTTTTCGAGTCTTCGACGGCCGAGCTAAGGTGTGAAGTTAAAGAGTTGATCGCCCGAAACGCCTTGTCAGGTGAGTCGATCTCGTTGATTGAAATATCTAGCTGCTGGGTGGTCGTGGCTCTGAGTTTACCTTCGAGAGCACGCCAGTTAACTACGGTTTTGGTCTGAGGGACCTCGCCTGTCGATTGGCCCAGCTTGAGGAGCACCGGCCTATGATCCGATGATAATTCGTGTAGCGGTTCGATGGAGTCGACCGCTAGGGTGATATTTTTAATTAGCGCAATATCTAAAACGTCGGGTGTTTGACGTGTAAAGTTTAGAGCGTAACGTGTCGGGGAGTCGGGGGCTATAACATCGAAATAATGAGAGCCCATGAGGGCGTGAAGCGCCTTGCCGTTTTTATTCTCCCTTATAGAATGCCAGGAGGCATGTTTACTGTTTAGGTCGCCTGCTATGACGACCGACGGCCCTAGGTTGATTAGGGTCCTGATGTCCGATTCTAGTACAGTTTTCGTCGGTGATAGATAAACCGAGGCGATAACTATCGGGCTATGACCGGTCATAGCCACCCTACACGCGGTGGCTTCTATGTTTGTTAATCGCGGAACCTCGAGCGGTACGCAGTGCAAGCACCTTTTGTAGTAGATCAGGGTGCCGCCTCTGGCGGCGGTCAACCTGTCACCACGGATGGTTCTGTAATTGGCGATCTTGGGATCGCTGTGGCTAGGTTTTAAGAAGGTTTCTTGCACTAGCATAACGTCGACGTTGTGTTTCTTTAAGTGGATCGCTACTTCGTCTTTTGAGACCTGAGTCCGTCCGCGTTGAAATACGAGACAGTCAGAGAGCGGGGTTTGACTCTACCTAATGGTGTGTTAGCCATTTGAGACAGAACTTACGGGGTTGCCCTACTGGGCATGGGACCATTCTGGAGAGCCCAGAAGGAGCGTATGTTGCCCATGTGTTCTGCAGTGATCTGCAGCATTTCGAAGGGCGTTTTGACTTGCTGGAGGCGGATCCCCATTTTGGTGAGGTCCTCCAGGGCGTTAAAATCTAGGGAGCTGATGAAGTTCAGCGAATATGTTATTGGGTTTTGCATACCCAGAGGTTGAGGTGTGGCCTGCGCTGAGGTGGCAGGCTGCACGGGGGAGGGGTTTGGCCTAGAGATAGGCGCGACTTGTTTGCGCGCCATAGCTGGAGGCATTGCCCAGGCTGGTTTTGCAGGGGCCTTAGGGGCTTGCAACGGGGCAGCGGGTTTGGGGGCTGGAGCTGGAGCTGCAGCTGGAGTGGGAGCGGGCCTGGGAGCAGGCGCGGCTCTTACGGGGATGGCTGGGGTTGGTGTCACTTTCTTGGCTTTTTTGCCGTTGTGACTGATTCCGCCGCGTTGCCTCTGCGGCGCTTTGGGACACCCGCGGTAACTCGCTGGGTGGCCTTCTGCCTCGCATAGGCAGCACGCTGGGGGCTCTGTCGCTCCGGAGGGGCGCGAACAGTCTGGGGTGCCATAGTCCCCGATGCATTTGACGCATCTGGGCCTGGCGAAGCAATTTCTGGCCGAGTGGCCGTAAAATTGACAGCGATGACACTGTCCTACGAGTCCGCGTTTGAGGGGGGCCTCCACAGATATGCCGTAGAGGCCGCACAGGGTTTTAAGATTAAAAATGGCCTTGCCTTCTGGAGTCAGGTCCAGGGTGGCCAGTATGAGGGGCATAGGTTTTTTCGTGCGCGGATCTGTCATCCTGCGCGCATCTAAGATTGGGAGGTCTTGATCCTTAAGGGATTGGATCACTTCCTCCAGTTCTGTCTCTAATGGGAGACCGCGAATAACGACCCGGAGTTTCCGTTCTTCCGGGAGGGCATAGGTGTGGAAACCTATGTTTTTCTCGCGCAGCAGTTTCGTGGCCGCGCGGAAGTCACCTACTGTCTGTAGGTTTAGTCGTATGCCTTGTGGCGTATTTTGGGCCTTAGGGCACGATATTTTGAGTGTGGCGAACCACCTGGAGACGTCTGTCCATTTGGACTTTTCCTGTAGGATAACAGGGGGCGGGGGCTTTGTTTTGCGCTCCGAAGGGGGCGCTTGGCGAGCCTGAGGGGCTGCCTTTTTAGCCGGTGTGGCGGTCGGCGAGATTGATCCCGGCCTGGAAAAAGTGGCCGTATTGGTGACGGCCGGCTGAGCGGGGCGTTTTCTTTTGTTGGTGACGAGGGTGAAGCCCTCGTCTGGTACACTTGGCCTTACCTCCATATCCGATACGGAGGACTCCGAGTCTGAGTCGGAGGTCGACCGTGATCGGGGAGAGGCGGAGGTGGCAGGGCGCGCGGAAGGCGCTACGAGTTCGGTATCGGCGGGTGTTGGGTCCGGAGACTGCGGGCTGTCGCTGATGGCGACCCGCGGAGATTCTATTTCGCACATGTATTCGTCCCATACGCTGGGACACTTCGTGCGGATGAACGCCATGAAGCGGTTGGCGTCCATAATAATTGCTTAGGGCTTAACGCCCGATCGCGGGAAGAAAAACGATTTTATTGTCCCCGCCTTGCGGCGGGGGTGTAAAACCTAAAAACTATACAATGGAATCCTAGCGTCTTGGGTACGCTTAGGGTGAGTACCTGTCGGTCGCCTAATGCGACAGAACAAAGAAATACAATAGCCGCCTCTGAGGCGAGCAGGTGTAGCAACTTACTGGGTCGCTGGATCCGGTGGGCGCGCAGGTGTCGATGCAGGTGCGCGGTGACGCACTCACTTCACAGGGCGGTAATCCGCCCGCACTTGCTCACAACACACATGCACTGTCGGTTTTCTTTGGCACTTGGTACTACCACTACTGATGCTGATGATACAGATACTACTAACACACCGTTTGTATTAGTTAAATCTTCGTCTGGCTGGAGGCGCATGGAGAGCACTTCCGGGACGACTGCTCCACTCGAGGGATCCGAGTGGAATGTAAAAAAATATATATACACTTCTCCATTCGTATAAACCACTTAATACACTAATAATCTTTACATACTTCAGAAATTAAACAGTAGACAGGGCATCTTCTTGACTTTAAACCACTAGTCCTTTCATTCTTCTTTAATTATTTGAAAGAGGTTTATTACATTAAGTATAACAAACGAGCACACAATTTATGACATCTACATTCATCCTTGACAAGGAATCATAATGCAGATGCGTTGTCGCCCTTGAGGACTGAGATGGAATGCCTCATCACCAGTAATAAAGGTCTCCAGATCCCTGCACTCACCAGGAGGAAGGACACCAACATTATGCTGTTATTTTACGTTAGTATTATGTAAGGGCGTGGTCCTACTCCAGTCATGCTGACCCATCCATTCTGCAGGTAGAAACAAACTGCTGTGTAGGTCTACCACTTTCAATATCAGACTGAGAATTGATTATTAGAGGATCATGCAAGACCTAGGTCTGGGGAATATTCAACCCTCTAGTCGAAGGGTTTTTGAATAGGGCTAAGGTTCCCCTGCCTTAGGTGAGGCCTCCTTTGGGACGTGCTTAGGGGGTTTTAGCGGGTAAAAAATCTTACACAATCCTATGTTCCCCCACGGTATCCTTTGAATTTTCAATTTGCCATCAAAAGTACGATCAACGTGGATATCTAAATTTTGTGACACGTTTCTTTTTAACTAATTATAATGCTTAAGTTAAAATAGTCGAGTATTCTTACAAAAGTGAACTAACAATATAAAAAAATATTCAATACCATTGCAGGCGATATAATGAAACTAACTTATAAAAATATTCAATACCATTGTGGGTAATATAATGAAACTAACTTATAAAAATATTCAATACCATTGCAGGTAATATAATGAAACTAACTTATAAAAATATTCAATACCATTGCAGGTAATATAATGAAACTAACTTATAAAAATAAGCGCGCCGCTTTACGATCGATGCCAATTTGTTGCCTTAATAAAATTTTATCTTTAATCCATAGGAAAGCTGTCGGAAGGCTTGACTGAAGGGACATAAATATTTTATAGGAATACGTGATTAAATTATGAAATATGATATTTTCTTGAGTGAACTTCTAGCTGTCAATACGATTATAAGAAAGAAAAGTGTATAACAAAGATGAATCTTTGTTATAGTACAGCATGATCAGCTTTAATATCATCATATAGTGAACTATATGATGATATTTAAATTGATCATGCTCAACCATAGCGATATATTCTGGTTATTACCAGATGATATCAGCTGCGCAGGATATATCATAGTGCCGTAAGCGATCACGTAATCACAGACACACTCACTCGTCTTCTCCTTCCCAATGCAATGCATGTATAATAAGATTGAAAGAAGGTTTATTTATTTTATTTATTTATTCTTTGTATTTCTTAAATAAGGTTTTCAAGGGTGGACTAAATTCCCAGTGGCATTCTCTATCAGTCAACCCTGGGAGTACGAGAGAATATGTTTTATTGTATATGTATGCTTTATTGGGTTCATTCTTGACAATATCCGGAAGGGCAGGTTCAGATGCAGCATTATCGGAAGACACATATAATATATACGCACGAAGTGAAATGACCATGGTTTATATAAATTTTATGTATTTTATGTATTGCTTATACTACCATACTGGTCGGCATATACTATATTAATTTACTACCCATATACCCGTACTATATACAAAACTATGCGTAATATGCTATTACACCTACCCGTTATATGAGTTATGAACTGTACATTAAATAGTTAAGGTACACATATATAAATAATAAGTTTAGTTTGAACGGTAGAAGAAACACCTCGAAGATTGCTTTTAACTGCATCATGGTACACATGTACACAATATAAGCATAAAATAGCAGCATAATGCTGTTGTGTTTCGTTTGACGACTCTAGAAATCCGGAGACCCAATTACAGTTAACGAGTCATTCCATCAGCGATGGTAACGCATGTGAATCTTGAATTTTTGTTGAGGATGGATGGAGATCTCATAGGCCGCAGTTATCACTCACCATCAGGTGAACTGTATGCTTGTTTGTCACACCGCACACAAATATCTCATTTCAATCTTGAGTAGTCAAAATATGGATCATTTTCAAAATCCCAACAGAAAGAAAATGGAAAAAGTTCTTAACTGATATGATTATTAAAGATGCTCATAAAATTTCAATTTACCCAACCTCTTTGCACCGATTTGCCAGGTTACTTTGTATTCTGCAATCCCAGTCTTTTTCAAAGCGCTCGTCGTATTTTCGAAATAACTACATATGAGGGACTGACAGGAAACTAATTTCCCGCAGGACTACCATGACGTCCTTCCAAGCTATGTAATTACGGAGTAGAACAAACCTTAGTTTCATTGACGTGTGAGAAAGATTACGAAATCTCGTGGCAATTGTTCATTCGGAGTCAAAGTACAAACGTTTTAATTGACTTCCTTTAACATATATTAAACAATTGTTAAACATAATCAAGTTTAACACGAAAGTAAGATTTAAGAAGTATCATAGCTTATAAAATATGCCTAGTAAGTTTACCCTCGACAATTTTTCAATTAAAAAAAGGTTAGAAGTCTTAAATGCTATTTCTTTATTTTTAATTATCTATCTTAGTATGAGTAAAAGTTTCAGAAACATTCTGTAAAAGCAGCCTATCTTCAGTGATACAACTCGGCAGATAATTTTTATTAACTTATTATTAAACTGTAATTTTAGTTTTACACATACATAGGTTTTTTTTGGTAAATATACAACAAACAAATAGAAAGGCAAACGAGCAAGAGGATCGCCCGGTTGTCATCTCCGGCTACGATCATCCGCAGTACTAGAAACTCTGCCAGAGTAGTATACCAACTCAAACATAGAAATGATCTCAAAGATATGATTGAATTATAATCGAATTGCATCAAAACCCTTTTTTGTTTTACTCACAGTCTAAGATTAGTTTTCCAGAAAAAAAACTTACGTAAATGAACTATTATATTATACTATTTCAAAAAATTTAGAAAAAATTACTCAGTCCTATAGCAACCGCATTTGCGAATGTTCGACTCCATCGCGGGCTCAAAGGACTTTGTCCAAAGGCGTGCGATCCAGGAGCCGTGAAATTGGATTGACGGAACGTTCACTGTATTATAAACATCATGTAGACGCCCCATGATAATGTAGAGGGTATGTAATGAAATGGGACTGTAAATGTAATATATAGTAAAGATTTGGATACAGTTATTTATATTTGTATATAAATCATAATTATTATAATATTTTCTCGTACATAGAGAAATACTTTATCCGCACTCGCGAAAGCAAATGGATAATGTCGACTCGTGTGATTTTTGTAGAAATCAGTCCGCAATGCGCCTTCCTGTCCATCCACAAGTCGAGTGGACCTGATGGATTCGCGTCTTTTTCGGTACTTTTATTCTTTAGGCGTATTTTCGAACTGATGGAAGACAGCTTTGTTGCACACGATCCCTAAAATAGGTGATCGCTCAGGTCCGTCCAACTACTAATTATTTATTTCCATTACCTCTTTGTTCTCTTCTAATGGAATCCAATGTAAACTGTTTGCTTAAGAGGTACCAAGAAAAAAACAAGTTGTAAGTGACCGCCAGTACGGCTTCCATTGGCTCAGTTGGTGACCTTCTGGTCTACTTCACACATTGATGGGCGTAGGCAGACGAGACCAATGGGCTCACGTGTAGACTTATGTGAAAGGCATAGAGGCATTGGTAGTTAATCTGGACGTAGCGTCTTCGCTTCACCTTCAATGGAGCTTGGCACAGAGCGCTTCTTTCGAAGCTTCCTTCCTATGCTAGTGGGTCACCAGTTTTCTCACGAAACGTAGCATCAAGGTCTAAGTCGACGGTGCATGCTCTGACTCCAAACCAGGGAATGTTGGTAGTAATTCAATAATTTCTTTTTAATTAAATTGGTTTGAAGACTTCTAACCCATTTTATTAATAATAAACCGTAGAGGGTTAATTTACTATATATAATTTTTAAGCTATGATACTTCTTAAAAACATTATTTTTATTATGATGTTCCCCAAGGCTGCATGCTATCATTGCTCAGGATGCGTTATATACTGGCCACGTTAATATTCTCCGGGGAAACATCAACGATTGCTGAAACAAACTTGTGTCCGAGGCCGAGATTTTGTTAAACAAAGTCTCAGATTGGTGCCCACAAAACCTAGTTAGTACAATTTAACCCCAAGAAGACATAATTTTGCACGGTCACCGCTAAAATGAATTCCTTTGTTGCTTCTCCTAATTTTGAATAACCCCCTTGCTACTTCAGCTACTATCAGATCCCTGGTGTTGATATATCGAACGACGTTCAGTTACGTGGTTACTTGGAAGGCAAGGCCAAATTGGCTTTTAACAAACATGGCGTGCTTATTATATTTGATGTGCAAGACAGTATTTGATGTCGGCCCACTGTGTGACAACTTTACAAAGTGCAAGTTCAACTTCACATGGTATACTATTCTCATCCATGGGTCGGGGTACACGTGTACATTTGACATTTTTACCGAATGTACTATGGGGAGGGTTCTGAAGAGTTGTTCGGATTAATTCTAGCCGCTAGCAATCCACCGTTGTGCGCTTTACGTGAATTTTCTGGCACGCACAACTACTTTGCGGAATAAGCTGTTACCAGCGCAGTTACTCGACACCTCGACTTAGGGACCTTCAATAAGAGAATGAGAAAGTTCACCTTTATTAAAGGCCGCAGCAACGCATGTGCGAACCTCTGGTGTTACGGGTGTTATCGGATGGCAGTAATCACTTACCATCAGGTGAGCTACTTGCTCCTTTGCCACCTAGTCTATTTAAAAAAGACGCGACGATGTGGTACCTTCCTATTCGGCCCCTCATCTCGAAGTGGGCAACGCCACTATTGGCTTGTCATGTGTGGGTACATGCTACTAATATTAATGGATGGGCTCGTCTCAGGAAAGTCTATTCCCTCACAAAAAGCCACTATTAAATAGATGCTGCTTCGGCTGGTGAATGGTAGGTATCCGGAGATCATTGTTTGTGGTTATAAGGCATCTTTATTTTCAGGTTTGATAACATCTATATTATGACTCTTAATCGACCCTGAATGAAGAATGTAACCCCAAATACATTACAAAAAAAGTGTATTTGTACAATGAAGTGAAAATATCCCTGTTTCTTTTTACCTATAAATTTATATTTGATTATCGTCAGTAATTATTAATGATGAAAGCGTTTTTTTTATTCTATTTATATCTTTGTTACCGTCATAAGTTTCCTAAGTATATGAGTTCTACTGAAGTTAAGTCCCGGTGAAGTTAATCAACTTTAATATTCGTGAAACTAAAATATAATTATTATATATCCCACATCTGAAAGTCTGAGCTTAAGCCTTATATCGTATAGATAACTTGACAAACATGAAAATACTCCCATCGACTCTAAAAAGTTTCGAAACAACAAGTTAACTAAGTCCGTGGTTTATTTAACGTTCTTGAATTATTTGATACAGATTGTTTTCACCATAGATAAAAATACATTTTGATGTAAACTGCACGTCACAGTGTAAATGTTTGGTCAATTTATTATCTTGCACACTTTATCATTAGTGATAAGAATGTACTGTCGAGGTTAAAATTAATAGTAATAGGTAAGTTAGAATTTTTGTATACAAATGTTTAATAAGAAATTAGGCATCATTTGGCACGATTGGGAAATTATATAGTACATTTTATGATTTAACGTAAATTAATATTATAATTTTTCGGATGTCATAACTACTCAATAAGCACCTATATATATATATATATATATATATATATATATATATAGCAGTGACAGAGCTACACTGCAGTTTGTTTTTAGCTGCAGAATGATTGGGTCAGATCGACCGGGGTAGAACCACGCCCTCACAGAATATCAGCGTAAAATAGCAGCTTACCGCTGCTGTGTTTCGTCTGGTGAGGGATCCGGAGACCTTTATTACTGTTGACGAGGCATACCATCTCAGTCTTCTGAGGGTGATAACGCATCTGCATTCATCCTTGAAGGAATCATAATGCAGATGCGTCAAGGATGAATGTAGATGTCATGGGCCGCAAGAATCACTTACCATCAGGTGAACTGTGAGCTCGTTTGATACTACCCACACATATATATATATTATAAATATATATATATATGTGGGTAACACAAAAAATAAATTAATTTCTATCATAAAGGAATTCTTGCCCCGAATGTACTACACCACTATTAGTTTTATCTTTCTTATCAGAACAGTTCAATTTTACGGTTAGTTCCATTATTGTACTGCCAACATAAGACAAAGCTGATAAAATGAATATTGCGATACTCGGCGTCATACTCATTTTCGCAAGCACTACGGATTGCTTCTTAGTGAGAAGAAAAGCCAATGCATTACAAGAAGAAACCAGACACGGTGAAGTACTCCGAAAATTGCATAGTTTTGTCAACAGTGGTTCAGAAGATAACACAAGATCCTTAACCTGGAGTGAAATTTTAGCAGACGTATTGGTTGAGAGAATAAAGATATTGAAGAAATTTGGTAAAGATAATAAAACTCAACAATACGTTTCTGAAAATGGTACAAGACAAGATAATTTCGTTACCAAGTTCTGCAGTTGGATTTTGGACGTATATAAAGTATATATATATGACAAATTCTTTAATAGCAACACAGGTAAAGAGTTTCTCGTAACCACGAGTACCACGGCAAATAGTGTTGCCAGTGTAATGGATATTGAACTGAACGAAATGGAATTAAGTGATCAAGAACGAATCGATAACTTTGAAGTTATTACAATAAATCCAGATGTAGAAATAATCGGTCCAAAATACCATGGAAAGCTTTGCAGTGATTGTGATGGTGAAAAAAACAAAAATATTGATGAAAGCATAGTTAACGACGACTGTCCAGAAGGCCAAAAGAAAGATGCTAATGGGAATTGTGGAGATCCAAAATCATCGAATTTCATCATATCTGTGCCATTTCAATGTCCCTGGGGTTATAGGCGGGATTGGTTTGGATATTGCCGACCGACATTTTAAAATACGTAAATGTTCTGAATGCTTATTTTTAATTTAATTTTGTAAATGTTTAGTCCAACGGTCGGATTAAGTGAAGTATAACGTATTATTGAAGACATCTATATAAACAAATAAAGACTGGAATTTTTGATGTTGGAGTAACTAGTAGACGAGTATAGAACTAGGTTATTGTTAAGTTATGATATTAAAGTGGTTTATATAATTGTTACGGAATAAACATACTATAAAATGTATTTGCATTATTTATTGCATAACTTCTCGTTAATTTACGTAGAGTCTATGAAGTCTGTTTTATAAGTATGCCGCATCAAAAACCAATCAACCGAAAACCAAAAGTACTAAAGGAGCATAAAAAAAGATAATTTTTTTATTTCTATATATCTATAGAAATAAAAAATGCTCTATTTGGGCTGCTTGGAATAAGTTTGGTATCCGATACGATACATCTATAGTAGTTTTCTATTTCAACCTTGTAACTTGTCAAGCTGTAAGATGAATGAATAGTCCCGAGATGGAGGAAGGACCACGTCTTAAAAGTGTTGAATAGCGGCATAACTGTGCTGCCTATGGTGTTTCATTTTCAACTTTATGTAAAATTGGAATTTTGATTTTCAACAACTTTTATACACTGGGTGTCCCGTAAGTAGCACGACAAAATTAAAGTGAAGATAGGTTGACAGTTCAACTACCAAACAAATGAAAAAAATGCCTTAGTAAAAGTCACAATTATCGAGATTTATAATTCTCTAAAAATACTAAAAAAAAAGTTATCAATATTAATAAAAAAATATTTGGTTGTCATCATGTCTTTTGTTTTAACTTATTCAATATTATTTTCAATTTCTTTCTCATAATTATATTTGAATTTGATGAAGAATTATTCCAGCACATGAAAAAATCTACCTATTTGTACACATTGATTGAATGTACCAAAATATAAGTCGAAGGAGACCCGCACCCTCTTTTTATGTTTAGAAAAAAAATATTTCGAATATGGTGACACTTTTACTAAGTTAATTTTTTTTTCTCTAGTAGGTGACCCGTCAACCTATCTTCCCCTTAAGTCTACTAAAGGGACACATTGTATAACAAAAACTACCTTCCCCTTAAGTTTGTCGTGCTACTAACGAGACTTATTGTATAACAAAACCTTATGAATGATTATTATTAAAACAAATACCTTATATTATTTTTATTAAAACAAATATCATTCTACCTAAAGCTTTGCTTAAAACACGATATCACCCTGAGCTACTCAATACATAATTCAATACTGAATGTCTTTTAGTGTTTACTTATTACAAGCGAAGCAAAGGAAGTAATTTCGATCAGCCGCTCGACAAACAAGTCTTTTTACATCGAATAGACAATTGAACGAGTCAATTTCACGGTGTACCGACCGCAAAAGAAGGTCCGGATACGTACCTGGGATCAAACGGACGTTTGAAAGAGCCCGCATTGCCGTAAATTGACTGGTCCGCCGTCTGCGCGTAATATTGTATTGAATCTGTAAATAAAATAAAGGTAAGATATTGGCGGTCGACGGGATGCTTGTGGGCGGGAATAACATTAAGCTGTCGTTGGGTCAGTAATTTAGGGACGGGGGAACTACAGTACCAATATTATTGATATTTATTTATCGAATTGTAATTTTTGTATTAATCTATAGTTTTTATTATTTTTAAAATTGCCTGCACGACACGTGATCATTTATTCAACAGTAATTTCCGAATGAAATATATTACTAAACACTAATAATAACACATTATAATAAAGTCGATATAAAAAAAAATGTCTCCACCATACTAGGTAAAACTGTATGAATAATTACCCCACTTCCTGCACCCGGTATATGCGTATAAAAATCATTCAAATATCGGAGATTGCCATCAAGTCCATAGTTATACCGTAGCCGCTAAGATGAGTGGTGACAGTGTCGTTATTGCAAAATCTTAACTATAATATGAACGGAGAGGGTAGGATGTTGGAGAGGAACACTTAAAAAGGTTATTAATAATACCGGAAATTGGTGTCAAATTCGTAACTTTTGTGGTCGCTGAGATGAATTCTGTTAGCTACCTATATACGTAGTGGACGTGGGAATAGTTTACAATATTTTAAATAAATAAAAATGCTTTTAAAAAAAATACGTATTTTCTTATAATATAATTATTAATGGTGATAAATGAGCACAAAGTACATGAATGATAAGCGTTGTCACTGCTGAGAACTAAGTTTGAATGCCTCGTTAGATATAATAAAGTTGTCCAAAACCCTACACTCAGACTAAATAGAAGAGTTATGCTACTATTTCACGATGGTATTCTGTGAGGTAATGATCTTTCTCCGGTCAAGCTTACTCGCTCATGTTATAGGTTCAGTGTAGCTTTACAACCGTTAAATGAAATAAAAACCCCCTGAAAGCTTTTTTAAATAGCAATATTAGTAATATTAGTAATGCTATTAAGATTACTAATATTCCGGTAAACCACTCCAACTAAGCTCAAAATGCTTGAGCTAGGAGATGGTTCATGACAATAGTCGAATAGTGGATTCGAATCTACGATCTTAAGTTTCACTGGCCGTATCCTAATTGACGCTTCAAAATCGTAACTGACGGTAAGTGATTACCACTGCCCAAGAAGATCCGCAACACCAGAGGAGTCTCAGATGCGCTGCCGGCCTTTAAGAAAGGTGTAGGTTCTATCCTTGAAGGTCCCAAAGTCACATTGATTCGGAAATACCACTGGCGACAGATGATTCCACAGATTGGATTATTGGAGATTGGTTGTGCGTGGTAGAAAATTTCGCATAAAGCCATTCGTCGAGATTGCCAATCGTCGAGATGATGAGGACGAAAGTTTGAATTCTGTCGTGATGTATGATATTTAAACTCAGCGTCTGTAAATTATTCAAACAACTCCTCAGATAATCTCCGGAGTAATACAGTAAAAAAATGCATACAGATACAACATATCAATATCTGATCATCAACGGTTGGAGCAGCTCTTCGTAGAATGTGGTCAAATGACAGGAGCTAGTACTGAGGTGTCCTGACGCAAAGATTAGAACAGTATTCCATTTGTGACCGAACTTGCGCTTTGTCAAATATTCTACCACTCCCGAGAAGTATTAGTTTTCCTATCTACTTGGAAATACGCGTGTAATTTTTATAATAATATAATAAAATATATGCGTTGATATCTCACCGGGATTATCATCTAACGGTCTTAGATTCATCATCTGACTGGTGAAAACGCTCATTAATATTTTCACCCAGTTTGCAGCGGAAGGCTAACTCCTAATTATGTTTAAGACTAAATACTCGTATTTAGTCTTGAACATAATTTGGAGTTCTACCTAACCTCTAAGTTATAACTAAAGACAAAATGACAGATAAGATGGATTTCATTTAAGTTTTCAAGTATAACAATGGCTCTTAATTCCACTGCGATATTAGATGTGTTAAAGATAATAACAAAACGAAAAAGTATAAGGATATCAAAGTGCGTATGAGTAGTAGCAATCACTGACCAACAGGTAAATATTGTGCTTGTTTATAACCACAATAAATCCTATTCAACAGAAAGAACAGAAAAGGAGGGTGTTTAATAATAAATTAAACATAATATTGTAGAAAGTTAAAAATATTGTTTAAGGCCTTTACACTGGCAACATTTCTCCTGCATTTAACTGTGACAACACAGTTTTTTTCCACTTCTAGCTTTGACTGTGAACGTCCGTGCACCATTGCAATATAAAATTTTCTATAAACCAATAAATAATCTAAACAATATTCAAAAGCTGTTAATTTTATTAACGGAGAGCAATAATAAAACCACGCATTATAATATATATTTATGTAGACTATTGTTTCTCAACCATTTTTATGTCGCTGCCCACGAACAAATAAAAAAGGTAAAATGCCGTGCAGCCTTGCAACCCCATCAATATAAAATTATAATAACATTATATTTACCAACGAAAGCTATAAGTTTATAGTAAATATTTTGTAAACCGGTTCTATTTATATAAGAGATTTCCTGCCTTTAATAACAAACGAAAGCCCCCTGGTTGAGACACGATGATGTTAACTGATTTTAAAACTATATTTCATTAAATCTAAATTTAAAGTCGTCAAATTGCCGCATACGGACGCAGTGAATGGCCTGACATTCGTCTCGCTTCGCAGGCGCGTAATTAATCAAAACTAACAAACTTTTAACGAGACCAAAGTGGCGTAAACCACATACGTGGATGGTGCTCATGTTAAATTTTAGCAATTTTTCTCTGAAATGGGAATTTTGTTTTAAATAACTTTCGAGTGTACCATGTCTACGAAGTTTTAATACATGTTATTAGCATATTACTCTAAACTTATAATGGTACCCAAAGAAAACCTTTTCATTTTATTTTATTGCACCTTATTGAATTATATCTATGTTTAGGTTATTGTAATTTTTATATACTCTTATGCATTTATTGTATATTGTTAAGATTCTGTTGAAATATCTTGAATCTAAATCCTGTTTTAAAGTTATAATGACATAGACTAATAAACTTATTATATCTTTATATATATATATATATATATATATATATATATATATATATATATATATATATATATATAAATATATAAACAATTTTGTATAACAACTTATATCAAAACGTATTACACGCTGAGTGGAGAAGTCGTAAAAAAATTTGCGTTTCAAAAATAATTTCAGCAGAAAGATTTTCTTTGATGTGACTGGAATACAATCTGACAACAAATGTTAGTAGACAAGGAATAAATACAATATAAATAGTAAATCTGGACATTATGTCGACATCGAACACAAACGTGTCTGGCCACTGCTTTTAGAAACTCTCGTTTTAGCACCTACTTTCCGGACTGAATCTTTGGAGTCATGATCTCTTTGAACCATAATTTTGGCCAATTTAGTCCCAATACGAAGCAGCTGTAAGGAAACTGCGTAACCTTTTACTGCAGCGTACTTCAGGTCACTACAGGTTCCGAATTCATGCTATGAAATTAAATTAGCAGATTTATACTAAGTAGACAGGTAGGAAGACAATAACGATTTGGAAGAAGACAATTGATTAGTCTCGATCATTGGCGTAGGGTGACTAACCTCTCAGTATCCTGTTAGGATAAAGTTTGCAGAATATATGTAGGAATTAGACAATGTACCTCCGTTCCCGTTTTATCATAAAGCAAATAGGACAAGGATCAAGGACGGACGGAATATTCCAAGCTCAAGAACGAAGAGATTTACCCCATCATTCCTAATGACTAAAGAAACGGATCGTAAAAGTTAGCCTCTAGGTGTGTGTTACTGTCTGAATATCACTCAGGTATCGTCAAGGCAAAATTTAGTAGAATATGCAAAAACCTATTTTATATCCCTCATATTAGACCAGTGTCAAATAGCATAAATCTGCTGCTGATGCTTATCTGGAAACCCTTATATATCTTAGTCCTCAAGTGTACCAACGCATCTGCATTATTGATGGTCCTCCTCGGAAACCAACAATTTGTATTTCCAAGTATTGCTAGGAATCGAACCCTGTACCAACCCAGCACCCGAGATGCAGCAGCTATGTACTTGAACAACTACACCACGCGGCCGTCATGACCTCTGCATTATAATTCATGATCGAAGAAGGATGTCCGTGCCATGGGCTGCAGGAATCACTTACCATCCGGTGAACCGTTGGTTTGTCTACCTTAATACGATATAAAAATAAATAAATAAACCTTAACTAGTGCGTTAATCATCTAAGGGTACAATCGCGCTTACTATCAGGTACCTTCACATAAGCAATCAAGGAATAGCTACTGCAATAAAAATATCCAACCGCTGAGTTTAAACATCGTACATCACGACAGAATTCAAAATATCATCCTCATCATCTCGATGGTTGGCAATCCACTGTACGCTTCACGCGAAATTTCCTGCCACGCACAACTACTCTGTGGAATCAGCTGTCGCCAGCGGTGTTTCCGAGCCGATAAGACTTACGGACCTTCAATAAAAGAGACTATACTTTTCTTACCATCAGGTAGGCTGCATGCTCGTTTGCATGCACATATTCTATAAAAAAAGAAAAAAATCCGATACCCGCGTATTACAAGTCATTTAAATTAAATGATTTCACATCAATAACTTTAGCGATGTAAAAATAAAATAAAAAACAATTATAGAATTGATAAAAACTTGTAGAAACGTAGGGCGACGGTGATTTCTGTATTACAGTTTAAAGCAAATTTTGAAAATAATAAAAAAAATATTGGAAAAAAGTCATGGTTATGGAATAGTTCTCGTATAAAAGATCCTTATAGGATTCTATTAATTTTTAATTGAATTACGTTTGTAGAGACTTTTCCTAGGAGATATTATTACTGCTACAAGATAGATGGCGCTGTAATATATTGACTGCTATATTTTTTATACTACTACTGTAGTAATTTTTTCACTTAAACACTGTAAAGTATTTTGTTGTTTAAGTGTAAGTAAGTTATTTAATCATACTTTTAACTGAAATATATTGAATAGTCTATAAATATATAAAATAAATCGGACGTACACTTCAATTTTAAGTGTCAAAACTATGGAAAATTCTTCAGTGATAATAAGAACCAGTATACTCAGTATTAACCTGTAACCTGGGCGTAATTATTAAAACGTGGCATTTCATCTATCTACTACTACTTATATGCATCTTCCATGTCCAATATTTAGTTAATAAATTCAAATAGAAATAGAACACAAATATTGAACTGAAGATTAAATTAGTAAGTATTATACATCTACCCTCTAACTAAAAGTTGCACAATTAAAGTGTTTTTCCGACTGGTTACTGAAAAGAGTTGTTCGAATGTATACTTTACGCTTTTTAGACGCAGATTGCCTTACTCTCTCTATCTCACACGTACGTATAACACTATTTCAGATTTTGAATTATTATTAATTTTTTAGTTTACTTTGATTTTATTATTTTTATTATTGTTTTTTTGTAAACTTAATGTGGTTATATATAAAAGCAAACCGTGTTAGTCACACTATTCTGAATCAAGAACGGCTGTACCGATTTGGCTGAAAATTGGTGAGGAGGTAGCTTAAAACCAGGAGACGGACATAGGATTTTTTATTCCGTTCGACCGCGTTCCCATGTGACGTGACATAATATGTCAAAGAGAATACAAGTCTCTATAAAACGTTGTATAACAAAAACGCATCTGACATGGAATAACAAAACGCAAATTACAGATAAACGTAATTTTGTCTATGGTTAAGTATGATTGAAAATTTGATAATTATAAATTATGACAGAAATCAATAATCAGTAATAATCAGTATTTTGTATTCTCTTTGAATCATCAATAACAATGCCGCGACCAAGACGATCGAATCTTTCTCGACAAAGCCGCAATGCAAGAAGGATACGAAACATTGGAATACATACAAAGGACTGAAGAAGAACAAGAAATTGCCCGTGAAGAGCGCTGCGTTAGTATGGCTCGACTTTGTGCTTCTCAATCACAAGAGCACAGTCAGGCAGCCCGTGAAACGGACCAGTTGGCAATGCGAGATCGTCGAGCGAACAACAGAAATCAACAAGTAGATAATTTTCGACGCACTAGAAGAGATTTATCAAGTGCTGTTTTGAATTGAGCAGCGTTTCGATACGAATGCAGCACTGATTACTGCTTGCATCCTAGCGTTTGGGCCTATGGACGTTGTTTGCGAGTATTGTGGCGCATTGAAGTTTTCCGGAGAAATGCCCGGATTGTGCTGCTTTAGTGGGAAAGTGAAATTGCCATTATTGACTCTGCCACCTGAGCCATTACATTCACTGCTTTGTGGCGAAATACTCAAAAATACAATGGTTGTTTCCAAATGACCTCATTTAGGGCAGACATTATTGAAGAACGAGGATTTAATCCGACATTCAAGATATTTATTTATTTATTTTTGTACTTACACACAATATAGTAGAAGAATAACTTACTATACTTATTAGTACGTATTGTTTGCTATATCAAAAAAGTGTTTATAAATCAGTAATACTGTCTTTTCTTTTTATCTTGTTGATACAAGGACAGATTCACCATCGAATTGGATCATTGCAACCTCTGGAAGATGCATAGCATATTTTTTTACAAATCTACTTCAGGGGCAACATGGATGAACATCTTGATCGACGTTAAGAGATCAATGCAGCAAGGAAAAGAGCAATTCTTTATGATTTGCAGCAACTACTTCATGAACATCATGCGTTGGTCAGGCTGTTCAAAAGTGCTTTGGACACATGAACACACATTTAACGCTCCAACAATAGATGAAGGATGGCACCTGGATGTTACATCGGAAACACGCGATATTGTGCTTACACGTCGCGATACGGGGCAACTGCAACAAATATCTGAAACACATCGTTCATATGACATGTTGCAATACGCGCTGATGTTTTGGCAAGGAGAAGATGGATATTATTTTAATATCAAAATGATAAATCCATTGAATGGTGAGTGTCAATATCATAGTTCAACATAACGTATATTTTACATTATTTGGTTTTGGTTTACAATAAAAGACCAATTACATTGGTTAATACCAGCAAAGAAGGGTTGTTTGTATAAATAAAATTAGACAAATGACTGCTAACTGATTTAAAATCATTTATCTATACCCCTTTATAATTATGCTAAAATGTACATACGAAATGTTAAATTAACTGTTTTAATTTCAGGTGAAGAAACTACAAAGAAAGTTAGCTCGATGAATTATTACACACATCGTTTGATGATTCGTCGAAATGCTGAGAACTATTTGCTGCGGTTTCGTCGATTGTTTCATCATACAGACATGTTTGTCATAATAGAAACGGAGCGTTTAACTTTCATTACGTTGAACCAAGTCAAACTGCGTTCTGAGGAGTATACTACTGTTTGGCTTGTTCCATTTACGTGATGCAATTCGTACTGAAGGAAATGCAGCTAATATTGCATATACATTACATAAACCAAACGTTTGGTGGTAAGTAAATTGATGAACAATGTGATTTACGCGACGATACTCAAAGGAAAATTCGAAGGTGAGAAAGTTCTCATTCCGATGATCCCAACCGATATGCTGTTTGAGTTTAAAAGACTTCAATTTCCGATCTCTTGCATTCGCCATGACCATAAACAAATCACAAGGCCAATCCTTGAAAGTTTCAAGGTACATAACTCAAGAGTGCAACTTATGTACGAAAGTACCACGAACAATAAAGAATCATTAAAATACTTAATTTTTATTTGTATTTCCTAATAAAAATTGAACTTAATAAAATCCAAAACCTGCTTATTTATTGCCTCTGAGGCGGAACAGAGTTCACTAGGTCAGCTAGTTATGTATATTTATTGAAATTCACCGGAATCATTTACTGGCAACATTAAGTTTAAATTTCATCTGTCGGCTATTATCAAAGTGTGTGAATTACGTACGTTGCAGCCGGAGGATCGAATGATTTATAAAACCAAAATGATTTATAAAACGTATATTAAAAAGGAAATTACAATTTAATATTACTTAGAACTAACTAAACCTGTTGTATCGAAGTGTGACCCGAGAATGTCGATATTGAATACCGTTGGCACGAGGCTGACGCTCCTGCGTCAGCATTAACTTGAGTCCAATGTAATGCAACGGAAATGCAGCGTCAGGGATCTTCATATTGTAGGCATACGTAATTCGTGCTTTAATTTATTGCTTCTGTAAGTTTTTTTTACGATAAAACCCTAAAACTACAATACATAGTCACTAAAAAAGTGTTTCACAATTCTTAAATATTTGTCAACTACATAACTTCACCAACAAAGTTAACATCACCGACAAGTTTTTTATTTATAACTTCTAAATCTTGTTGGTTTGATATCAATGTACCAAATCATACTAAAGATCCCTCACACCAACTTTAAGTATAATCTTTTTTTATAGAAAAGGGTGCAAACGATTTTATCAAAACGAGTTTTATGATACAGCAGGGAGAAAGAAATATTAAAAAATAAGTTTACAACGTAAGATCTCTAGAATATATTCTACGTTGTAAACTATACTATGTTATTTACAGCGAGTCTGCCGAATCTCATCAAGTAATCTCCGAGACTTCGAATATAGTGTTTTGTGTGCCCGCCTGGGAAGCGGGAAGTTATGCGTTACAAACTTGGCGAAACGCAGGTGTTAATTATGACTTTAGTGGCACAGACAACCATTTTATCTTGGTCTATTTGATCGTATATCAAGTGAAAAGGCTCGTTGGGACTAGGGGATCTTTTGCAGCTGGTGTATGTGGCAGCAACTGTTATCGACAAGACATAAATTAATAAAATTACCCTCGGTGTGATCCAATTACGAGATGTCAGTATAACGACGTTAAGTAACAAGTTAGCGACGCCCAATGTTAATAAAGATTGTTAATGATCACAACAGTCAAGTGGTATAAGAAATTAACATCTTATTACAATTTATATATCGAATAATATATATTACATTATATAGATTTTAATTTAGGTAATATATATATAAATTAATACATTATATAGAAAACGACTCACGCCTATGACATCAATATACTAATGACATAATTCACGGCTACGGTCTGCGAAATTTAAGGTCGCAAGTTGGGATCCGCGATTCGACTTATCGTGGTTTACAGGAATATATGTATATATGATGTTAATAATATTTTAAAATACCCTTTAAAGAGTAGGCAGAGTATTAATAAATAAAAGTCCCTTAGCACAGTTGTCCTAATCCATATTATTAGCAACCCTTTAATGCATTACATAGGTATATATTTGTATTCAAATCATATTTATATTTTCTTTGCAGTTGGCCTCATTAGATCCTTTGAAGTCTGTCTAACTAACGGTTCGACAGTTTAAGATGTCGGTTTGTTAAAGTGTAACCAATTGTGTCGATAATAGCAAATCCTTCTATCTTAATAAAGTTATGTCGTGCAATTATATGATGAATATATACATTTTCGGAAAAGTATCACAATCGGCGATTAAAATAAAATTCTTCGGATATGAAAACTAACGGTACAGTATCTCCATGCCTAATGAATACAGACGAAAAAATCAAAACACGATCTGACGATACCAGAAAGTGCTGCCAAATCGGGCCACCTCACCCTCATAGATCCGATATTATTTGGCAGTTATCCAAAATAATGACTTCACGTAAACCAGTCGACCACTCGACGAGGACGGTTTCAATGAACAATGGCAAATTATTATTCTAGATACGGCTAATTTCGTAGAATTTAAAAAATAAATGTTTTAATAAAAATATAGAAATGTTGTGGTGGAACGCATAAATTATAATAATTACAATAGTACAAACTCACTACTATACAAATAATAAAAATATCAAAGAAGTATATCAATTAAATTCCTTCGGGAACGTCATAGTACGATGAATGATACTGAGTTGGTCAAGTGGCCTTAACACCAATGTTAGCAATAATCAGTCAAAAGATAAACTATATTTATTAAATTATAGATTTACACCTTCGAAAATGAGAATCAATCATATACCATACGATTTGTTGTCTGTCTATCTGCAAAATATTTTATAGATGATGAAACATTCTGATTTTACACAGTAGGCGCGTGACGCACTTTTCTAATTACATTAATGAGAGGACCTGGGTTCAAACGTAGAATTTATATGTACCACTACTGTAAATGTTTCATGCACTGTACCTAACACCATCAAGGGATAAAACAATATGAATGTAAAATAATATGGATAATTCCCTATCATCGCTGCATTGCTGAATATATACGTCACTATAGACTGACTAAGCCTTGAACCACCTGCATCCAGTCAATATCTGCAAAGTTGAACAAATGGATTTCGAATATTTCAATAAGACTGCCACCTTCTTGAACTGACACTACACCTTCAATGAGTTCTCTACGGCATATCTTATGCAGAACATAAATTATAAAGAAGTCGTCAACATTTTTAAGGGACTATTCACGAGCGCGTTGCTACTTCCCTTGTGTTACTGAAGCTATTCCCATCAATAACTAAACACAATTTGTGTGCAATATACTTGAAACGGCATTTCTTATCCATTTTTAATGCCATATCTGTGTAAGCAACAAGCTTTCAATACGGCTTTTGTATCAAATATTCATTATCTCATCGTAAAGGGTATTTTGAAAGCGAATTGGGGAGCCAGAACCAAGTAATTTGGCAGCGATGTACGGACAAATTAAAAGCTGCCATAACAATATCGAATAACATCGTTAGTGTCTTGATTAATGAAAAAAAATCCGGTAATACAATTTTGTATCGAAATATTTTGCTGATAGAATTTTTATGTTGCCCTAATTTGATTTGTATAATGCCAGTTGTTCCACAAACTATATATACAATTTCCTATTACTTTTATTATGTCACCATGAGGATAGAGATTGAATGCCTCGTTGGGTTGGGTTAACAGTTATTGGGTGCCCGGATCTCTACACTCAGAATACGAAACACAGCGGCATCATGCTGTTATTCGTATATTACACTGGTATTCTGTGATTATGTGGTCTTCTCCCATCGAGTTAACCATTCATTTTGCACCTGGAATCCAGCCGTTGAGTGAACCTATCAAATATAATATATTTTCCTTAGCCTTTTACTAGCTAACTAAATGACTAGACTCTCTTAACCGAGTCATGGCCGAAATCCAACTGATCATGCGACCTCAAATTTATTCATTTATTGTTAATAATAATTATAGTATCAACCTCAAACCATTAAATCTATTCAACTAAACACAACATCGTAAATGGTAAACTCATAAATAACGTAGAAACATATAAAAATTAGAGAGAGGAAATTATATATTTTCATTTCCTGTCTAAGTTTTGATTTATTATGCTTCGATTCTCAACCTGGGAACAACAGTTGTGTATCACAAATTCGTTGTTTTTCTGGTCTGTCTATATTATGTTTGTTCCCTGTGTACTCGACCTTGCAATTGAACCCCTTTGATCTTATTGCACATGAATTATATCAGACTATGGAAAAAGACGACAAGAGAATAGCGGTGTTTGCGCGAATACTATAACAAAATAAGTAAACATGAAAAAATATATCCTGCACACTGCAAAAATTGCAAGAAGATATCGTTGTAGTCAAAATATATCAGGAGGATTTCATCATTATACAGAAAAAATATTGCCTCTTATTAATTTTCTAAATTAAAATGAAAAAATATTTATATATAAGGCAACGAAATTGTGTTTTTTTTTTTATATAATTGTTGGAAAATGATCAAGCAGCCCACCTGGTCGTAAGTGATTACCACCGCCCACGAACCCTCGTAACACCAGAGGAGTCGCAAATGCGTTACCGGGCTATAAGAAAAATGTGTAAAAAGACACTACTGTCGAATCTAAAAGCCTTTGACCGCGTGTACGTATGCACGTAAGTTATGAAAGGAAAGAGTTTTATTTTAAGCTTAAATCATTGTATCGATATTATTTAACACTGTCTTCTTAGTTTGACTCGTGTGAATGTATTTTGTATGAGTGTCTGGATTTTTTAAATTAAATTTACATCATTTTCGGATGTCTAAACAAACAGAAGTTGAACAAATTACAGATTGCAAGTTGAAATTTGAGACAAACTGCAGTATATTACAAACATAAAATAACAAATACCGTTCATTATTGTAAGAGGTGGCGGGCGGCACAAGCGGTGGCGGGGACAGTGCGGGCGTTCCCCCTAAAAGAGCGAGCCTAAATGCGGCATTTCCTAGCAATTTAAGTTTTAAGCGTCTCGCAATGTCTTTGCGATTTACGAATAATTAGAGAGAATTAACGATAATTTTCGACTTTCTTTTCTTTTGTCCATAGATTTGTTCAGGAACGGAAACAGATAATGTATTTTGTTTTCGGTAAGTAAAAATAGTGATGTATTTTGTTTTATATATAATGTTTGTTTTATATATAAGGTATAAAAAATCAATCATATAATTAGTTTTATCTAATTTGTAGATAAAAAAAACAAACTAAATAACGTAATACTTTGCAATTTAATTTGAAACACATTCTAAAACCCGCTCATCGCCTTACTCCTTTAAAATGGGATCACGGTGGAATTTTTTTCCACTAAGCTGCTCGTAATTGGATCCTAAATTGAGCGAGCCCAGACGGTTTAGAATAGGATAACTACACGATGCCCTTTGATCGTTTTATATCCTTTGTTTAATAATGAACTTTTGTTTGGGAACCTAAGGTTATAGCGTTTTCATGAATTCTGCAATTTACATTTACGTGTTTTTCTTTCTCGTTTACTACAAGCAGACAATAATCCATATTATTGTTTTGTTTAAGCTTTCAATTTATTTTTTAAAGATTAAAAAATAAACATTCATTTATTCTACTATTAATAATCCCTTTGTTAAACACACACAAACACAGCATCATTAATTGTGATGAAATCCGCAATAGTATTGCTATCAATGTGTTGCGTAACATACCTTGAATAATTCTGACCAAGATCTTTTACATGCCCTTCGATGCACAAACCTCGGCTTAAACTCTCCCACTGTAAGGACGTAATGAATGTTTCATTATAATTATAATATTTTCGCTTTATATTAGTTTCGCTTAATACCTCTAAATTATTTAAATTTGTAATTTGGTACTAATATCGGACATTTTTATTTATTCTCAACTTAGCCGTGAGAACTGTTTTATATTTGTTTCATTTAAGTAGACTATTATTTTTGTTTTAATTGGTTATAGTACCTCTCAAAACTGTTTCTATTTTTTTTAATTTCTCATATCTTCATACTTTACTCATATTCCTGATTTTTTTTAAATTTCTGTTACCTATGACGTCTAAGCATATATAACAGAATATAATTTAGTCAACGCTAAAATGTGAAATATGTTTACTGTTTATGTATGTCTTTTAAATAATTATTTGGTTTTATAATGGACGAGGGGTCTACGTGACAAGTAATGAAGCGCGTATACTATTTATACGCGCTTTAGGTGCCTCTACAACTGAGGCGTAACTTTACTTGTTCTCATCTCTATCTTTAACGACTTTTACTTTTATCCTTAAAGATTTCTTAATACCTGTCTTGTCTCGTGACAGGAATCTTCGTTTCTCTTCAAATCTCCGATTCGACTCTTCACTTCACTGATCTTCTTGTCAACTGCTTCGACATCCAGGACTTCTCTGAAACTCTAACGTGTACAAAAATACAAGAAGAACACCGAATAAGCTCTCTTTTTAAGAACTGGTAAGAGAGCATTATATAAAAACATCTGTTATTTATTAATATACCCTTTTCAATGTTTGCTACGATTATTTCTCTCTATAAGACCTCAAAGATCAAAAAATGATTAAAATATATTTTTTTTCAGTTACCTAAATATCATACTAACCACCACCCATGTATTCTATGTAAAACCATTTTAGCAAAGAAATTGATTTTGCAGTAACCTCTAAAAATGTTATAAAAAAGTGTTTGCAGGAAGCCTAAGATTAATAATTTTTCGTAGTTTTTATGTTTTACAATTATATATATATATATATATATATATATATATATATATATATATATATATATATATATATATTATGTAGCTGCAATATTAGTAGATCAATATACATTTCATGTGTGCAGGCTATGTTTTTCTCTAAGTAATGAGACAATATGTTAAACTATGGTATTGTACATTGTAAGGTTTTCATTGTACTTATTGTTGGAAATACAAAAAAATTAAATTGTTGAGTTATGTAGTATTTATGTAAATAATATATTACTATTTATATATAAACATGTATATATATATATATATATATACAGATACATATATGTATGTAGACTGCAGAAATTTATCAAAAGATTTAAAAAATATTAAACGTACAATTTACACGATATTGAATTTTAATCCTTAACCAAGCTAGCGGAATTGTGTTTTGATGGGACACTATCGTTAACTCTAAAAACCTTTGTACCTACATCATACGCTGTAAGTTATAAAAGGTAAGAGGTTACATCGACAACTACAAATATATTTTTACATTGTCTTTAATCGAAAGATCAAATTAAATTTTAAATAAGCATAAAGAAAAAAATTAAATTCAATGTTTGTCCATCCTTTTTATAGGTTGATCCATCTATATCTGATTTGGTTAATGTTAAGTTACTCTGGTTACCGGAAGATAAGAAGGAAAAAAAATTATCAGTAAAATACTCATGGTACTATGAAATAGCTTTGCGCAGAACGCATAAATGAAAAGAAAAGAGAGAAATATAATTTTTATTATAGCACTTAGCACTTAATATCGTTCAGGTGTCAAAATAAACATATAGTCATCGTATAAAAAAGGACTATAGGGTCTATGAATTTATGAACATAGCTGAATAGAGCAGTCTCTCTTTCACATGACTTTCGCCCAACTACCATCGTTCGATAGAGATGCACGCGCTAGTTTGGTTCAGGACTACCTAGTGACCCAAAAATATTCTTGAAATGCAAGGAGATTTTACTTGAAATTACATATTTTATCTTTATCTTCCTCATGAGTAATTCAACTATCGTCTATTGTGTATCTATGGGATACGAATGATATTAGCTGAGAGGGATATTTCTCTATAGTTTATTTTGATACATTTACCTGCAGGATGTGTTCTATTTCAAAAAAATATCAATCACTTTACCAAAATTACCATCGTTATAGGACTGGTTTTTGATGAACAAGATCTGATCCCCTTTGTTTCCCTGCTTGTAATCTTTATCCAGTTTGTTATCGTGCAATACATTATTTTGGATTTGATCATTACTGTGTTACCAAAGCACCGTCCGATACCACCGCATATCAGTGCTGTTGGCTATTGCAAAAGTGACGTATGTCCTAGTATAAAAGACAAATGTCACTGAAATATGTTATGTTTGATGTCTGGTTTCAAAGGACCAGAAGAACATAATTTGCTAAAAGAAATCAGTTATTTTTAGATACAAGTTCACTCTGATCAAGCAAGACAATAGAAATTAAACATATAAAACTTACAGTAAGACACTTACATTACAATACTCCGAGCATTCGAAAAATATTCAAACCTCGCTCCATTTTTTTAAATTGGAGTCACGGTGAAATTTTTTCCACTTAGCTGCTCGTAATTGGATCCCAAATTGACCGAGGCCAGACGGTTTGGTATAGCATGTCTATAGGATGCCCTTTGTAACGTTTTAAATCCTTTGTTTTAAAGTGAACTGTTGTATGTGAAGATAAAATGAACCTAATCCAACCAACCTCTTCATGAAATATGCTATTTGTGTTTGTGTTTTTTTTTCTCATTCACTTTAAGCTGAGAATGTTCAAGATTATTCTTTTGTTTAGATTTTGATTTTATTTTTTAAGAAATAATTTTATTACTAACAATCCTTAATTTTATTGGTCATTATTTTGGAGTATTTTATCCCATTAGTTTCTCGCATGGTTTTTCATTTCATCTAGCTCACTGCTGGGCAGTGGGATTTATACATATATATATATAGAATAAGCCTCCATTCAAGAGTGAGCGTTAGAATGTAGTGCGCTAAGCGGCCATTACTACCCATTACGGATGTGCGCACTTCACATGTCTTCGTAATATTTTTACATGTTGTATCAAGTTTTTGAGCTGGGGGTTCAGGTAAAATTTGCGCGTTCACTCTCTTCACCCACATCTGAATTACAGATAAAATTATTTCAGTTGAAGCGTTCGCACCTTAATTTATAATAGTACTTATGTTAGGTGACCGATACAAAAAATCACCATTTCTGTTCACAACCAAATATAAAAATCATGTGTTGTGTTGAATTTTTTTTTAATTCTCAATTAGTGAATTTCCACATGATACATGATTTTTATTTTTGGTTGTGAATAGAAATGGTTATTTTATTCTTAGATATCCCGGTTTCCTGTTTTCTTTTTTTTTCGCTTGTACTGTTGAGCAGATCGTAATAATATAATAAAATGAAATAAATAAAAAAAAATATTGTGTGAACGTAACGTAGCCTGTTTTATATTCAAGCGATTATTTTTCGTTCCATGCCTGCCAGTGTGGGATTACCCTTGGCTTGTACTACAAAGCTGTATGTAATTGGATCCTAAAACTGACCTTGGCCCATCACAATTTAGAAAAGGTATTGCGAGACTTTTAAAATCGCTAGATTTTTGAAAATGAAATAAACTTGATTTGAAGATTTATTCATATTATGAATAAAACGATTAGAAATTATCCTCTAATTTTGTTAATCTAGTGTGCTTCAAAATTTTTAATCAAAAACATGATTCTGATCGATTTTGACCAAGTTGATACCTTGCATTATTACCACGTTAGTCCGTTACGAAGCTTATGTCCAGCTAGATCATAAACGGGTCGGCTTGATCATAGGAGGACCAAGCACATGCAGAATTATCTTAAAATAGCATCATAACGATGCTCTGGTTTCTATTGTGAGCATAGAGTATTGTTTACCGGTTTTTATAAAACTTCGAGTGACATACTTGCACATAGTTTACCAGATGATGAGTTTAAATTTTGTCACAAAAAGCTAGATCCATTTTTAACATAAAATCAAGATATGCTATCAACCCAGAGGACTGATATTGCATGCATCGCCAATGACTGGGTCTGTGTATCACTGGGTCCCTACACTCGGCAAACAAAACACAGCAAAATCATGCTGTTATTTCACCCTGGTACTCTGCGAGGGCGCTGCTCTTCTTTGGTTATGCTCCGATCGAAGAGAAAATCGAAGAAACGAGCTGCAAGGTGGCTGTGCTACTATTAAAATTAGTTATTGGTAGCGAGACTTCCTTCTTAATACTGAAGAGTGATAATGCACGTGTATTTTAAGGATAGGCCAGAATCATCTCTTACCATCATGTGAACAGTGTATTCGGTTGTCATGCTTAGTTCCTGAAGGGTTTGAGAAGAAAGATTGAAGCACTCATCCATCGTTCCCATTCTTCCATCGATATAAAAAATAGGCAGTTTCGGAGACATATATGAATCATGTCAGTGACAGGCGACACTATACAAGCAAAACCAAACTTGGAAACGAATCATTTGTGCTCCACAATTATGGGACTCAAGTGGGAGTCAAACATAAGATATAGTTTATTTATTTTATTTAATGAACGCCAACATAATATACAACAATACAATAGTATATTATGATGAGATGCTTAGATGAGAAACATGTGAAGGTTAGTGCCAATACAATTATAGGCGAAGATTGCACTAAGTATAAGATACTTAGCGACAATTTAATAATTACTAGAATGAATTGATAAATTATAATAAAGTCGAAATTTTAACATGTAATATATCTTTATTTAGTATATACAATGTATATATTAAATAAAATTACATCCTACAATTTTTTTCATTCACTATGTGACAATTTTGAAACATTATATTGATAAATTCTGCATAACCTTGTGGTAAATGGTATAGACTCCTGCTTGGTAAAACAAATTCTTCTTAATTTTCTTGCAAAAATCATTAAGTATATTTAGTACGAAAGTAAATTTTCGAATAACATTGAAAACTTATACTTAAATTGATAAACTTCGGATGTTGTACTTTTTGAAAATCAAAGAAAACTGGGAAACTTTTCAGTTGCCAAAAGCTACGCACGCGAAATTAAAAGCCACCACTTCCTTTGGCAATAATTTGAACTAAAAGTTATGGAGATTTTAAAGCGATTAAAAAATTTACCTTTGAATTGCAGGCATAACTAATTTTTATGAACCCTAACAAATTGTGGTATTTGCTGGAAATTTATTTTTAAAATATTATTCACACTTATATTTCACCATAATTTTACTTCACTATTTTACTCGTTATATTGCTCGTAAAATTACATAAGTATTATAAATTAATTTCTTTCTCCTCTTAATGAAATAATAACATAATAACAATAACATAAATGACAAGTGGCAAAGGTGTGAACATTTTTAACCTAACATTTTACCTTTACATCAGGGATACTAAAGTAAAAATTATAAATAAAAATATTATTAAAGTTCAACTTTAGCCAGCTACTTATTTTGAGTAATATAGGAGACACTATTAATTTAAAATTAACATTTATTGGTCCTGATGTGATCATTATTTCTCTGCTAAGTCCAAAATATTTTTTTATTTTGATTTAACACTTTAAGCTTATAGACGCTGAATAGATGATTGGTTACATATGTCGCATGAAAACCATTTAATGGAGTAACTGCACCATAATGTGAGGACTACGATTAAGTAGACCTCTAGCTCGATGAAGCGTAGATCCGACAAAAAATGGACAAGACTACACGCTAATAACTGAGCAAACAGCTCAAGTAAAAATAGTGTTTGCCATTCCTGTGTGTCTTGTGAAGGGGTTAAGAACATTACATGTAGTTACATTCTTTAATAATTATGAAGCCCATTTAAAATTTATGCGAAATTAATTGCCTATTTCAAATATCCTGTACCATTAAACACATTCTATTAGCACCCGTCTGTAAGTTTAAATGATCGTTGAGAATTAACCCGTTTGGCGCAACGGCAAAAAGAAAAACTTTCAAGCTGCCAATATATTATAACTTAAAGTACTTTTCAAGTTTTAAAGTAGAATTTCAACATGTTCTCTCATTGCTAACTGTGCTTGGGAAATTGCAGAAATAGTGTTATAGTGTACTAAAGCTGTACTTTATATTTTGCATAACGTTTAACTTAACGTTTACTGACATTGTTAATTTACATTTTTTTTTATTAAAAATAAGCTGGGATGTTCTTATGATTAGGGACTTCCGGGTTCTGAAAATTTTACGATTCTGGATTCGAATACATTTTATTTATTACGTAAAAAAAATTTTTAGTACATATATATGGTGATAAACTCACACTTGTCACATATTTTGAATTTCATTTATAATATTAAAACTTGTTAGCTGATAAGTAAATAATGATAATAAGCGATAACTATTGCCCATGGCATTTACATCCATCTTTAAATAGTATCGTGAACTTCATCATAAAATTGTGAAGTGGTTGGACCTTGTTAAATTAAGTTGAGCTCACAGCGTTCACCAGTCAATAAAATTTGGTGCATTAAGAAAATTTGTAACCGACATCGCAATTAGATTATTCTCAGGATTCACCCTTCACTTATACGCATATCCCAACTAAAGTAACTGATCCAAAAAACTACATAACGCTACGATAACACTAACTAAAAAATAATCTTAACACACTAGTATGTCAATAGAAGTTAATATAACATATACGAGATCACACAACACACTAACACCGACATATTCGATATATATTATACAAATATATATATACTTACAGAGCAGATATGGTTTTTGTTGGGCGCTTATTGTACGCTTGCTTTCGCATTAGCTTTTTCTGGTCTGGTGTGTGGCAAGGACAGTTTAGATGGACGGAAGAGGAAGTGAAGCCCTGGCCATGTGGCAAGGGATGGTGGTGCAGTGCGAGATTCTGGTGTTGAGTTCAGATGATAGGCAGAGTTTGCCAAATACAAAAACATAGTGTCTCATGCCTCGTACGGACGCATGTCAACCAGGCGCGACAGTGCTAAACCGATGCTGTAGCTTGTTTCTAGCTGTTACACGAATGGGTCGGCCAGTCGGGGAAGGACCACACCAATGTAAAATAGTACTATAACGCCGCTGAGGTCAGCATTACGATTCTCTATCGAGGATTAATGTGGCCGCCATGAGAGGATTGAACTGTGTGCTCGTTTCTCACCTTCAATACACCAAACTAAATATTAAAAAAAATAATGCCGTATCCATTTCTAATATACTCACTATTTGTGTGTTGCACGAATATAAGCCACAGCTGAAATTCAAGCCAGTATCTAACTCGGACTAATAAGCCACTCGGGCTCTGTGCAACAGTATAACGTAATTCAAAACAGGCGTTTAAAACAACGGTTGGGTGGCGCTGCAGTAATTGTATTTGCAAATTACCCCGAGGCGTTAATTGACGGGGAGATAGATAAGCCGGATACCCCGATTTACCTAAAATATTATCACTGATTTCATAACATAAACACTTTGAGATACAAACAAAACTAAAAGTAGGCGGTAATAAACTTGTGACTATGTGACCAGACTAATTATCTATCCGTTATTGGTTTGAATATCAAGTAAAATGACAATGAGTCTTTTTCTTAATAAACAGCAAATCACCTTTAATGTAATAGCCTCTCCCTTTCCACGTTTTATATTTTAGGTGGAATATTGACAGCATCCATTAATCCATCAAATAGAGAGTTACCTTACCTTTCATTAAATCATAAAGAATTACATACGGCTAGGTATGGAAAGACTATGGTCGTACCATTGCGAATATATCAGCAACAAGTTTCTACGTAGCAATAATTTGTCGTAAGAAACGTTTTATGGTGATAATCACTATACAGTAGATAAGCACTATCTGAACAAATGAGCATATAGTTATCATACTGTTACTTTAATGTTAAACGTACTTGAGATCAGCCTGTCGTGATATACGTTACTACCAGATATGTAGGCGGTAAGCAAGCAATGGCGTATTTATATTTCAACATCATCTTTTCGATATTCCATTGGTGAACGTAAGCCTCCCAGCACGATCTTAAGCCACCAGCATTCACGACTTTCCGTAAACTTGCATAGTTCGCCGGTCCTCCTCTGCCACTGCCAGTCCGAGGTTGTCTCGAGAACTTTCGGTTATCGTAGAGGTTCTCAGACTTTTTTATCATAGACCACTTACAAAATTCACTAGTTCCAGTGGATCCCCTGTAGCTACATTCCTGCAATATTCCCAAATCTCGACAAAAAATGTGGAATAAGGAATTTTTTAAAAATAACAGGCGCTGAGCTTCTTAAAATATTATCTGCCTACATTGATAGGTGAATTCAAGCCAACATTTTAGCCAATAGTGAAGATCACTATCGAAAGAAAATAAATTTTCGTGGACCCCCGTTTACGTCTTGTGAACCCCCATTTTATTGTCACTCCAACGTAGACGCCCGTCGAATCTCCCGTGGCCCCCTGGGGTCCTGTAGTCCACGGGGTGAACGTGGACCACTTTGGGAACTAAGGGATAATCGGTTCATTCTACGAGATATATGGTCAAGCCGTTGCAATATCAGCCTGCTAATATTTTGAGCTATGTCGCTCACCCTCGTTCTACTGCCGATGTCTGCAATATAGACATTGGCAGTAGAATGGTTAGCATTGTATCACGCAGAGAAACATGGAGTATAGCATTTTCCATAGCTCGCTGCGTGATTCTGAGCTTATGAAATATCTTATCAATAAGTTAATTTCATACATTTAAAAAGTAAAATTTAAAAGCTTAAACAATTCACTGCAGTCGAATAGTGGTAAAATTCTAAATTCTAGTTCGAGAATTAACTTTGTAATTCGTTCATGAAACAATAAATTACGGTTGAATTGAAGTCAAGCTGAGCTTAAAAGTGCAAAGCTGTAGAAATAACGAAACCATGTGAACCTACTATGCGAATAGAAACGTATATGTTGCCGATTTATATTTTGTTTAAATAAGAGAACAAACGAGTTAGTGGTTCACCTTTGATGTTTGACACCCCATAAACAAACGCATCTTCGATAAGAAATAAAAATAGAGTGTATACAGTAATCCAATACTGCGTTTATTTTCACACGATGGTATGAGTTAGTTGATTCGCAGGAATAGGAGGACCAACCTCCTACAGAATACCGACGTCAAATAGCTATGTAATGCTTCTATGTTTCATAACGTGAGTGTGGGTAACAGGAGAATCGTATATGGCTACATATGCATTTTTTTATTACACTGAGAGTAACAAACGAGCACACAGTTCCCCTGATGGCAAGTGATTACTGCGGCCCATGACATCTACATTCATCCTTGACAAGAAATCATAATTCAGATGCGTTGTCACCCTTTAGGACTCAGGTGGAATGTCTCGTCATCAGTAATTAAGGTCACCGGATCCCTTCACTCACCAGATGAAATTATAGTGCTGTTTATATTGTACTGCTGCAATATATATTATACTGCTATTTTAAGCTAGTATTCTGTGAAGGCGGAGTCCTACCCCGTTCGAGCTGCCCCATTCATTCGGCAGCTACAAGCTGCAAGCTACAGCAGAAACAAACTGCAGTGTAGCTCTACCGCTCTTTCAAACCTTCCATTCGATTATGTCAAAACAGTACCAATTGTTATACTAATTTACCTCGTGCATTGTAAAAATGACGTAATGATGTCTTTTTTATTGTGTTGTGGGTGACAAACACATAAACTGATTCCTGCAGCACAGAAACCCCATACTAGATAAGGAATCATTATGCAGATGTCACCCTGAGGACTAAGCTGGCAAGTCTTGACACCAGTAACTAACACCAGCTACGGATCCCTAAACTGACCAATCGAAACAGCAGCGGTATACTGCTAATTTATTCCTGCATTCGACTCGACTAGGGAGTACTGATCCATATATTCTACAGATAGAAACGAATTACAACATGACTATTGAGATATCTGCAGGTCAAAAATATTTTCAAATCTAATAAAGCGAATTTTAATACAGACGTAATGTCCACCAGTCCACAGTGATCCATACGTAGAGGTACTTACTTTACATTGTGGTATATCGACACATCTGTAACCCATATGTTTTCTAATACATTAGAACACTACAAATATGACCTACAATACTCACGTTAACAGAATGGAAACGATTTATTGACATTAATGATTATCCCCCAAACACTGATTTCCGTATAAATTAAATGATTTGTTAATTAACGTTTAAATTAGGTATCATTAACGCACTCCAATTTGTTACCATAATTATATGTATTGCAACTGTAATCAGAACATATATTCGGAACATTTAGGCTTTAGTGGGTTTCGTTTCCAATTTGGAGCATACTATTTGACACTTGCGGTTTTATCTACGCAGGGCTTTTTACGTGTATAGCAATATATCTCAATCTCGACTTTCTGACAGATAAATGTAACATATTTTTAACGCTGTAGAAGATGAAAAAGGAAGTTTTCAATTTTGCGGTTTCTTTATGCATGTTATCGTGTATCCTGATTTTAGGGCCTATTTGCATGATATTCTTTATTTGGAATTCTAGTCTAATAAAATTAAAAAATACCTATTTACTATACCAAAATAATCCATATTTCCTTTTTTATAAACAAACTTTTAATTTTATCAAATTCATTTGTGATAAAAATATTGTAGTTTTGTGTTTTAATATTACTTTAAACCTCTTGTACTTAACTATTTAATCACCGGTGGTTTATGAGTACGGGCACGCTTTCTTAGATCACCAGCGTCAAACGGTTACTTCCTCGTATGGAGCCACCATAAACCAAGCTAATCGAGGATTCTGTTTAAGTTCAGTTTCCAGGCGCTCACTTTTAACGACACGGTGTGCAAGAAAATACAGTTTGACTCTCGGTGTTAGCAATTGAAATATTGTTAGTTGCATTTTTAAATATTGATTTACCGCATACTTGATGGTGGACGAAATAGAAAAAAATAGGAAGCCAGCATGTCTAAGATATAGGATAGTATTTATTTTATAGTATTTTAAATAAAAAAAGAATGCTAGCGATGCTATTAACTTCACTAACATTCCCGTCAATCAATCCAACTAAACTAATAAGCTTATGCTTGGATATGGTATACGAAATATTCTAATGGCAGATTTGACCTAAAGTCGTATATTGCCACGATGCAGAATATGCTCAAGAAGTGCACTCACTCAAGAGGAGGTGTTATGCTAGCGGTTTGATCTATTTATAACGACTGTCAAAATTCTAGTCTAGTTATGGCTATTCCTTTATACTTTCGATAACTTTTGATGTGGGTCGAGTGCCCAGTGCTTTTGTCACTAGTCTATAAAAATGGAGACATGTTTAACAGATCCATATTTTCCATTGGCAATACCTCAGTTGTAGCTGTAACTAATTTTTCGACTAGTGCACGAGCTAAACATATTTGATTGCAAAGCCAAACTTTTATTAAAATTGAATCAATCTTGTTTGTTCGACAAAATTTGTGAGTTTTAATTGGTTTTATTAGAGTAATACAGGCGATAATATACTGATAAAATGGAACCCAACTGATGTGATTCGTATGGTGAATTAAAGAACGAAAACTGCAGACCTGGTGTTTGGAGACTCACTACTAATAATGATGCATTTACGAATTTATATCTTATCCATAATGTACATGATGACCGTGTTCTGTAGTTGTTAATGTACCTTACTGATTCGTCGCGAATAGTGGTTTCTATTTCTAGCCGAGAAACAATATTAATCTATAAAAAAAGGGGTTTTCCGGTCTAGATGTTTAGTGATGATGTGATGTGATGACACGTACGGTCCCCACGATCCCCGCTTTATCATCACGAAAATTTATTTTACACAGTTAATATTTTTTGGTAATGTTTGACGATATCGACGTGATCAAATTGACCAAAAAATAATTGTAATAAATGTAAGTATCATAAACTTTTGAGATTACATACCACACCAAAAGTGTGCTCGTTGTCATTCTTACTTTCGTATATACGATCTCATTGGCAAGAGCAATGTTACTCAATAATAAATAATGATTGTCGTCCATTACATCTACATCCATCCTCAACAAAGATTCAAGATGCACATGGATTATCTCGCCTGATGACAAAGCTAGAATTCCTAACGAAACACAGCGTTATGCCGCTGTTTCACGTTGTTATTCTGCGATGACGTGGTCCTCTCCTGGATCAGGATGACCTATTATATTGCAGCTAAAACCACTGCAACTGCAACGTCGCTTTATCTTACCAGCTCACGCACCCCTCTGTTCCGTGAGCCCTGTGTCCGATGAAGCTGTAAGAGCCGCATAGGCCATCAGCATCAACATCCACAGAATCTAGTAGCTTTATCAATGTTGAAAAGACAATTAACAATTCTGATCATAATCCACAATTTTTTTTAATATACAAAAGCGTTAAAATATAAAAAGAATTGAAAGTAAGAACTGTGGTTCATTAAATCAAAATTATTTTTTGAAAAGAATTTCAGATTAAAATAAAATAGTTACGATGTTAGTCAAGAGTTGGTCTAATTGTTTGGCAAATTGCCAAGTGGGATGGTTTGTGAAGGTTGTTACTTAATATCGTATTGCAAATTCATTGGGTGCCTGCAGCGGTTGTCGAACCGATATTTTTCAAGAAATACGATCGCGTGGCCCAATGGCATTTTAATTTAATAAATTAAATCGGAAATTCTAATAATGGTACCAGGTCTAATCCATCTTAGTCCATAGTTAATTTCTAATCGAAGACGAATATGTGTTCTATCCGCACATTACCATCAGGCTGACCGTACTCGTTTGTAACTTTATTATGTAAAATGTATAGATCTGCAACATATTACCTTAGTCGATTTCGATATTTCAACAAGCAATTGTTCTTTGCAGTTTCGTGCTAAGCTCGGCTTCGATTCAATCGTATTTTATTGTTCCCACAACGAATTCCAAAGTTAAGTCTCAAACTAGAGGATCAAGTCAGGATTTTGAATTTCACCACTATTCTACTGCAGCGAATTATTTAAGCTTCGAAAATATAAGAGGAAAGGATTGTGATAAAATAAATTTAGCAATAAAATCTTTTCTTTTCTTGAAATTTCTTAGGGTGATATATATTTTAAACAAGCTTGCCATAATGTCATTTCGTCTTTAAACGTCTTAAATGGCTTCTAATACGATGAAGCATTAATGTATTAGGAAAATTTAACTTAGAATCTTAATCTTTAGTAATAATAGCTCGTTATTTATTTATATACTTATTTTATTTTATATATATTTATAAAAATGCATATTTTTTAACCTTAATTTAACGGGACATAACGTACAAAAAATAAATAAATAAATAAAAAAGAAAACAAAACATGGATGAATATGGGAGTCAAAGGCCACAGGAATCATTTATCATATTAGATTCCATACAAAAGATTTTCAAAATGACATTTTATTTATTTTATTTAATAAACAAATAACAAATAAGCCAACAAACGGAACTATAATTTAAATTGCTTCCTAACAAATTAATTTGCTAGCATGCTAGTTAGGCGTAAGTTGCGGAAGTTCTTGGAGTTTACATGAGGTGTTACTTGTTAGTATCTATTTTGTAGTTTCAAACTTCCAGTTACTATGTTGATAGTTTCCCGGTCACCATTGTCAATTGCACCTTTCATTAAGGCGGCTGCGGGGCGCCCATCGATTCACAAACGAACTTCGCATTTTGATATAATGCATGTTATGATTGTAGCATGATGGTATCAAAGCGTGCATCATCTCATTTAAACCGACTTTAAAAAGGGGATGGTTCTATATTTGAGCAGTTATTTCGGAAAGAAAACTGTGTTATATTAAGCTAGATGCTGTGGTGGTCCAATATATCGAAATATCACATAAAATAACATAATAGCGGCACAATGCCGCCGTGTTTTGTCTGGTGAGTGTAGGCATCCGGAGACCTTTATTACTGGTGACGAGGTATTTCCTCTCAGTCCTCAAAGGTAACAACGCATCTGCATTATGATTTCTTGTCAAGGATGAATGTAGATGTCATGGGCCGCAGGAATCCCTTGTATTCAGATGAACTGTGTGATCGTTTATTGCATATAGTACATATATATATATATATATATTTCAACTCACCTGATGGTATGTGCATATGGGTCTTTATATCCTCACAGATATATAGTAATAAATCCTAAGCAATACATTTAATGTGGCATGGCTGTATCACATTATTCGGCCCTGCGCTGTGCCAAATACGAGACAGCTATTTATCTATGAAGTTATATTTTTTGTTTATTTTGTTCGTTTTTATTTTTACGGTTCCGTTGTCAAAGCGAAAAATATTTTAGTTGGCATAATAATCATAATAACGTGGTGGGCTAATCCTGAACTACTACCACTATATTTAAACCCAGGATGGACAGCAAGTAAGAGTAATCAATAACGTATACTCTATATATAAATAAAAAATAATTGTTTGTTAGCAAGTGCTATCACTTACGAACGGCAGGACCGAGATGGATTTTTTAAATGTTCTTAATAGTTGGAATTGGGTTTATATGGAAATAAAAATATGAAAAGTTAGCTGGAAAATGGACAAATTTGTGAAAAACTAAAAGTTCTTTGTTCTATGGCATTTATGTAAGAATACATAACTCACGATACGATCGCTGTGTAAAATTACAAAACGATTACAAAAAAAATATGGAAATATAGATGGGACATCCGTTGAGTCAACTATTGATAATTTTTAGTCTTGTTCAATTAATTCTACGGGACTGCAATACTTCAAATAAAAAGTGTAATGCTATCTATCAAGCTCCGCACGGCTCCGGAAACAAAACACTTGAAAACGTTTATATTTAATTTCATCTATAATCACCACACTTAATGTATCCTCTGTCTAATTTCAAACTGAATTCTAAATTGTAATAAAACGGCTTTGAACATTTTCAGTTTGTTTGCGGTCCACCAAAGCTAGGCTTTCAATTGTTTTTCACTCAACTAATACACGAACTTTCTTGTCCGGCGACATTTGTGGTTGCACTAGTTTAGTCTGTACTCCGCAGAAATAATTTCGTTTGACGCAAATGTTTTTAACTCATTTGTACTACCTAGGCAATACAACTTATGTTATAGATGCATATATAATAAGGAAAATAAAGCATAACTGCTTCTTGCTGCGACATGAATGGGTCCTATGGACCGGGGAAGGACTACGCCTCACATAATACCAGGATGGACCAGTCACCACTTATCATTAGATGAACTGCATGGGAATTAAGACGTATAACGTCGGGTCAGCTTGTGTATAATATATGTATATACTAAATCTATACTGACGATATATCTATAAACCAATTGCGGTGCACTTTTGATAGGTCTCTGATACCAAAGTGTTTTTGTTTCTCTGTAAACGATTTTCGTACTAGCGTCATCCATCTTGTCAACTTATAACCTATATAAAGTACTACAGAAGTTATTATAACTTGACCTTGATATCCTGTATATTTTTTCAATATTGCGTTAACGACTATCTCTCTCTCTTCATCAATATCTACTTCTCATTTTCTCCTTCTGTTTCTCAAGATTAATATCTCGCATTTTAGCTCTCCGTAGCATCGCTTAGTTGTTAATGCCACTAATAATCAACCGCCATAATAGGCGGAAGAGCAATGTTTTTTTTATTTATTTATTTATTCGTCATGTCCCCTTCTAAAGTATAGGGGCGGACTTAATGTCCAGTGACATCTTTTGTTAGTATGTGATTATGGTTGACTTACACTCACTAAGGTCAGTCAAAAATTGTAGGTTCCAATATCCTAATCATTGGGCCAAGCGATCGCTACTTTATGAAATATTGATTCGATAATCGCTGCAGTAAATTAATGAGTTTGTAAAATTATATTACGTAACGACCTGAACAAAACGTCCCACCTGGCAGTATTCCAAACAATTAGACCTTCTCTTGATAGACATTGTGTCTATTTGATGAAATATGGAATATATGAAATGAGATATGAATAATGAATAAACCTGCAGTGGGAGATTAATTTCATCAACTCCGCTTGGTTGGTTAAAAAATAAAGAAGATTATTGTATTTTGTATTTATTTTTACTGTTATATATTTCATACGGCTGAGGTTTAGGGGGAAAGGGAAAGAAACCAGCACGATGCGGGTAATTCGAAGAGCAATGCATTTGATCCCACATCTGGTGATTTGAGAAGCTGGCTGGAATTAACCCTCATGATTATTATATGAAACTCCTGATATCACATTAAATGAGTTATTGCTTTCTTTAATGGCAAATACATATATCATATTATAAGTAACCGAAGGAAAATTTCTATGGCCCCACTAGAAATAACTCAAAGGGAAAAATGAATCCGATACTAACATTAATAGTGGCCGTAACACCCAGCCGCTGCGTCGCGGGTCCTATTCGAGCGTTCTATTCCGAGACGAAGAACGATATTTGTGCATCACAAATTTTATGTATATCCCATGTCCCATTGCAATTGAACCTTCCTCCGATCTTATTGCATCGGAATAAGAAAGAAGAGAAGACGACAAAAGACACCTTTGTTTGCGCAAATACTTGGCACTATGAAATATTGTTGTCAGTTGATGACATCTGGCAATAACCAGAAGCCGTGGCATAACACCTGGACGTTATCTTCATATATATCATAAATATATAAATTATCATCAATGATGATAATTTATACATTTCGTACAAAACACTTGTTATTTATTTAAAAAGTCCAGCTCTTTTAACCACATCCATATAATTAACATATATCTTTTTCTCATCTTTGCTGTGTTCAAAGCAAACGCTTGTGGCGTTTATAAATAATTTTAATATAAAGTTCTCTTCTCTTTACCAAACTTATTCGTACAATCTCAGCAAGAACTTTCAAACAAATTAGTAAACTGAATACTTTATGCGAAATATGCGACCGATATAATTATATATTTATAATTTCTTTTGGGAAAAAATCAATATGTGCCTCCGTTGGCAGAGAAATTTGTATACATTGTAGGATAACGGGCTACGGTAGCTCAGTGACTAAGCGACGCTTTTCGTTCACGGTAAGCGAGCAAACTGAATTCGATCTTCATATGACATTATTGATTGTGATTTTAAGTACTGACTTGTGATTACGAAGATGGAAAACATCGAAGGGTAACCTGCATTTCTCAGAAACTGAAAAAATAATTGTTTGAAAAGTTTTGGAACATACTTTATATATGCACATTCCTTTTATAGATGAAGAAGGGGGATTTACTAACATAGACTGTTAGTTAATTTACTTTTTATTTTTTTAAATAATCATCATTTCAGTATAGTTTAGTAAATATTTAGCCACTTCCAAATATCAGCCCTTATTATTCCAGAAATATTGACCGTGTAATGAAACCCGAATCTAGGTACCTAGAAAACTAAGCCACTATATAAGCAGCAAGTCAATATAATCAAGAATGTATAATCAATAGTAACGTTAAGCCTCGTTCTTTTAGTTTCATAGGTCATTTTGCAAATAAAAGAGTGAAGCATGGAAAGCCGAAAAAGTCATTTACTCCACGCCGCAGTCGTTTAGGAAACTCGTCCAGATAAGACAAATCTGCCCGCACAGCGTCAGTCGGCCGATGGCTTAATTGCTTGGAAAATTGCCAGGTAGGATATTTTGTTCAGCTCGTTATAAAACTCCGTATAGCTCATTCATTAGTTTGCTTCGAATATTATCGGATTAATGTTTAGTGATAAATATAAAAATATAGACCACGAGAAATATAATCAATTACTTACATTTATTTTTTATAATATTAGTGGTGACAAGGCGCACAGTTCACCCCTAACTGTCGATAATATAATTTAAATCTTTCCTTAACAAAGATCAGGTTGTACTTACGCTGTCAGCCCCGGGGATTTTAGGTGGAATCCCTCGTTACCCCACTGCGTTCGCATATCCCTACCCTCACTATACGAAATACAACAGCACTGTGCTGCTATTTCACGCTGGTATTCTGTGAGGATATGTTCTTTTCCGATCGAACCTACTAATTTATGTGGCAACTAGAAACTATTGTATCATGCCTCTTCCAGAAATTAACTGAAACACGAACGGATCACTTGTAGGACTATATATGCCACTACATACATTCCAAATACAAGTATATATATGTATATGTATATTCTCTAATCAGCCCTCCAGGATCCAGAGAGCCACTTGACACCTGAACCTGTTCTGAAGCTCACAAAAAATTTCAAGATAAAATGATGACCGAAGAGACTGGACATGAACTTGCAAAGGATTCATTAAAAGCATTAAGGATGGTTGGAACAAAGACATCTAGGAGTAGAGAGCGTAATATATTATATATACGTAAGATACATTTTGGGAGCGCTAAATTGTTCTAGAAGCCATCGGCAATAAAGTAGTGATGGGTGAGATGAGAATTTATCGATTTTTAGATCTAATGCAGAATTGAAAAAATCTTGTGGAAAATCATTTTCGGGTTCCGATTTAAAAAAAAATACTCGCTTATATTTGTACTTGGTTTATGCTCACCTCTGATTTAGGAATTAATAAGCTCTGGGTAAAATAAAACGCTTACTATCTCAACCTACCTGAATAGCATACAAAACCTTGAGTTGTTATTATTATTAGGTTTAAATATACATATATACATACAGAGAATAGAGTCTGTACTGGTGTAAACCAATCTAGTTTGTCTGGACTCTCTAAATCCAGTTCGATATACTGTGGCGATGAAACTGTTAATTTCAATTTGAGGTCCTACTTGATTTCGTGCTAGACGTTGAAGGTAAAATCCATCGGAGCGGATTCTCAGTGGACCTGCGTGGCTACATTCGAATAAAGTCTCTACAGATGAGGTTTACGAACTGCAGTCGCTTCCGTCATCATCGGGCCTCCCCCATTTTCTTTAGCACAAAGCAAGAGCTTGGGCCACCTACACCCATTGCGTGCCTACGTCATCCTATACTTCAACGGCCTGTTCGAGGTTGTCACTCAAGAATCTTTCCCCGGTCTTCTAATATCTAATATCTCTTATTCTAATATCTCTTATTTAATATGTTTTAAAGTTCGATGTTCCTTAATTCCTTATCATGAATATTTGTTTGTGTTGTCTATTTTAAAATACTTTAATTTAATCGTTACTCTGTTAACCTAAAATCTATCCAGTTAAAATCATTAATTATTATTAAAACTTAAAAGAAATTAAAGTTGACATCAATCAAAAATTTATTTATTGCCTAACTGTGCAAGAAATGTTTCTTTCTTCCAACTGTGTTTTATTTTCGTAATGTATGCCACTTTATTAACTATCGTTTATAGTTAACGTTTTACCATGTTTCATTCGAGAAGAATCTAAACCGGGAAATTAAAAACATTTGTATCACCGACGCGCACTTCAGTAGCGGATAAGATGAGCCATCAATTGGCACAAAGAAATATTTTGTTTATTCTAAAGTAGAATGGATCTGCCATTGATAATAAAGTGTACGTTGAAAATAAATGAATCATTACAAAGAATTCTTGTAGATCTGGGGAGTATCAGTATAAGGGCGCTTAGAATTTCAATTGTATGCGAATAAAGTAAGTATCATTGAAATAATTAATTAGAATTCAGTGATGCTTTACCAAGTACCCGTTGGAGAAAGAAAACGCCGTGAGGATTGGAGCTACGATGTTACGGGTTTCCAGAAAAAGCAGGATAATAGTGCTGAGTTTCATATGATTCAGGAAACTGGAGAACAATTAATATGTGAGCGGGCAGATGATAATGCATGTGCATTCATCCCCAACATGAATGGGTCAACTGGACCGGGGTAGGACCTCGCCCTCACAGAATATCAACCTTAATATAGCAGCATAACGCTGGTGTATTTTTTCTGGTGAGTTTAGGGATCCGGAGACCTTTATTACTGGTGACGAGGTATCTCAGTCGTGAAGGGTGACAACGCATCTGCATTATGTATTCCTTGTCAAGGATGAATGTAGATGTCATGGGCTGCAGGAATCACTTGCTATCTTGCGTGCATTATTTGTTCCTCTCAATGTAATAATAAAAACAGATTGAAGTTGAGGATGAATGGAGATGTTCATGAACCGCTTTCATCACTTCCATCCTTCTTCAACACCTTCAGATGTACTGCGTGTTCATTTATCGCCCTTAGTGTCATAATAATGTCGTTAAATTAGGAATAGAGCTGCGTGGTGGCTCCAACACCTTTTCGAGACGAAGCTCAGCAGTGATATATTAATATTAAAATACATAAATTTGTTGCTATGAATTGTATCTTTTATAATACACTCGTGAGCAAAAACTTGCTTTTTGTTGAATGTTGAATGTCTTTAAAAAAATAACTGAGCCTAATTTTATTTTTGAATTATTAAAGCTGTATATTTTAGCTCCTTAATAATATAAACATTTTTTAACTTTTCCAAGATCGATATACAACGAATACGACCCAAATATGTTTCACGCCAAATTTCCTGCCACTCACAACTAATCTGTGGAATCAGCTGTCGCCAGCGGTGTTTCTGAACCGATGCGGCTTAGGGACCTCCAAGAATAGAGTCTACACCTTGCTTAAACGTAGGCAACGTATTTGCAACCCCTCTGGTGTTGCGGTTGGTCATGAGCGACGGTGATCACTTACCATAAGGTAGGCTGCATGCTTGTTTGCCGCCTATACTATAAAAAAAAAACATGTACTTATTGCTAATTACCATTTTTACTCCTGCTTACAATAGCGCTAATTAAGGGTTGTCATACCCTATAAAAGGTCATTTACCTTTCCTACTTTTATCAGTTAGTCGTCAAATATCAACTGGTACACTTATCCCTTATTATTAAACACAACCATTGCCTCAAAATAAACACAGCTATTGAAGAAGTGGCTCTAGCGGTAACCCTATCGGAACATGGCCAGAGTCAGCGAGAAGTGGCTCGTATGTTAATCCCGAGCGGTGGTTATGGCGTGTCCAAAGTTTACCGGCGATACCAGGAGTCTGTTAGCTTTAACCGAAGAAGCGCATCCAGCAGAAAAAGGTGCATCTGAGAGGAATCACCGACTCCTCTTCAGTATTTTGCTAAGTAATCGGACACTCTCTGGCGTTCAAGTCCAATAGAACCGATTTGGAGGCTTAACAATGCCATGGGGGGTAACACTAAATATTAAATTGCTTCTTTTATTATTTAAATTATGATTGTTTAGTCATTTTGTCTGTATTTTCTTGAGATTGTTTCCTTCTTAAGTCGAATTTTGTATAAATCTTTTTTTTATTGATAAAAAAGAATTTATTAATTTGAATTTTATTACATTTTAAAGGAAAACCTTTACCTTTAATTTACAATAGTCAAAAAATAAACCTGAGCAACAGATTTGTTACGAGAATATTTTGCCTGCAAGCGTATAACGTGAGTTGATTTTTTTTGCACGCGAGTGAATTTTTTAGTAATGTGAATTTATTTATTTATTTATTTATTTATTTATGTATTTGTTTATTTATTTATTTATTTATTTATTTATTTATTTATCTATTTATTTATTTATTTATTTATTTATTTATTAATGTATTTATTTATTTATGTATTTATTTATTTATTTATTTAATTATTTATTTATTTAATTATTTAAGTATTTATTTATTTATTTATTTATTTATTTATTTATTTATTTATTTATTTATTTATTTATTTATTTATTTATTTATTTATTTATTTTATTTAATTATTTAAGTATTTATTTATTTATTTATTTATTTATTTATTTATTTATTTATTTATTTATTTATTTATTTATTTATTTATTTATTTATTTTATTTGTTATTTATTTATTTATTTATTTTATTTGTTATTTATTTATTTATTTATTTATTTATTTATTTATTTATTTATTTATTTATTTATTTATTTATTTAATTAGTTATTTATTTATGTTTAAAGTATAGTACGAATAAAGGCGGACTTAATGCCTTAGGCATTCTCTACCAGTCAACCTTAGGGCAATCCACAGATGAAATGAGGTAGGTTTATGCTTAAAGAACTATACTATTATATAAAATACATATATAACAAATAAAAATATACATACATATATATGAAAAGAACAGATTGAACAAAGAAGGACGAGGGGATAAAGTCGGAACGTTGTTGGTCGAGCGAAGGTTTCTATCATGGTTAGAGCTAAGGTATTGAAAATATAAAGCTAGATAGGAAGGAGGAGTGGGAGATGTCAGGATAGAAGTAGTGAGAGCACGCAGACCTCGCCGCAGACGCAGAATATATCCTCCTTTTTTTCGACATTTTGGCGATATTTCCTGTTTATCATTAGATATCAACTAAGCCGGATATGTTATAGCGCAATAAACATTTGAGCAAACGTGCAAACACTCTCTCGTCGTCCCCTACTCTTGACCAAAGAAACAACATATATCATCACCAGACCGGAAAATAAACAATTTATAGTGCACATTCCTCGACTGGTTATCAATGTTTACAATAATTGAAATGTATAAATAAGGTCCCGCAAGAAAAAAGTTACGCCCACTAACAGTTACGTAAATAATCTTCATTGAATAAAATATACTCGTATCATCATATAAAAACACATTTTAGGTGAACCATCCATCAATTACTAAAAAGCGCTGACCCGAACTAGGCGTCGTCGAGGGATGTTTTCGGATGGCCAGATTCCAGTCACTTAATCCCGATATTGATAGAATATTTGTTATTACGTTCGATTTTTACTACAAGTCTCCTTTCTAAGTTTATTGACCTCAAAAAGGATTCAAGATGCACATGCGTATCCGCCCTCGAGCATACACGTTGGTTTTCTGCGATGGCGGCATTCTTCCCTGGTCGAGCCGTCTCACGCCGTAAAACAACCTGAACGTTGCTTTGGGTCTACCACTGTAATTTTTTTTAATAATTTATTTATTGGCTCACTAAACTTTTCCACAGCTCATTTATTATTATTTAATGATGCGTTCATTATATTTTTATGTCAATATCGATACACTTTGATAGAACTTAGTAGGACTATAATCTCAAGATTCATCGCTGTTAGATCTTATTGGTGTGTCTCTTAATAGTGGTTATTAAATTAACTGGCTTCCAGGCCCTAAAGCGTAATTTGTATCGCTGCATCAGACTAGTATTATATCTAGTGACATATTGGGGCTACAATTCCATTACAATATTTTTAATTTTACATGACTTGTAATAACTGCAAAACTTTAAATAAGCAATGCTTGCATTGAAGGAATCAATGAAACATAAAACATAAACCCGATACTCCCTGTAGCATCTTTGGAAGTAGTTAACTCAGTATGTTTGTAAAAGTGAAATTACATCTTATCCGAGCATCGATCAAACCTGCGAACCAACGTATTTGCTCTCATTGCCAGGTCTCCGCTCCCTTATGATAACAACTGGATCCTTGAGATTATCCGTTAGTAAATATATACCACAGATATTTAAGTTGGTCCACCCTCTCTATATATGCTAATATTTATGATACATCACACTATCACACTTCATAACATTATATTCTTAATTGTAGCTTTACAATGGTCCATACACTACTTCTGGTTATGTCTAGATCAGCATCCGGCAAAAGAGAGACAGAGACATGTACCGTTGTACTCACTTTATTACACCCTCAAAGAGATAGTGTAAAGTGATATACCAGAGTCATTGCGGGTCTTTTTACTCAAATCCATATTTTATCGAATTACATCTGAAAACATTGCACTCAAAACCTGAACAACCCCCTAACATGAATAGAATTCAATGCGTGTTTATGAGCTTTAATATAAAACTCACTACGGCCCGGATGTATTGATGGTCAGTATACCCCAAAAAATGATGTGACGACCTCAAGGGTTACTTTAGTTTGCTTAGTCAATATCAACTCTTCTTTTTTATAATATAAAAGGCAAAAGAACACACAGTTCACCTGATGGTATGTGATGTTCACGGTCTATTACATCTACTTCCAAAGATTCAAGATGAATATCCGACATCACCTCTGAGGACTGTAATTAGCCTCGTTAGATGGTATTCGGTCTCCAGATCGCTACCCACACCATACGAATTGCTGCAACGTTATGCAGTTATTTTACAATAGTATTCTATGAAGGGGTGGCCCTCCACTGTCGTATATAACTTCTACTTACTTTTAAAATGATTACTTAGAACATGATAATCTCGGACAATTATTAATATAATATATTATATGTTGAACATCGCTCTTTGGGCCACTTGTATTCATGGACGTATGCAATTCTAAAAAAGGAAAGGGACGGAAAATCGATGGCAGTCGGCAGGGGCTTATGGTCACCAGTGGTTTATTAATAGGCTGTGATGAGGATGACGTAGAAACTTTTCTTAGCAATAGCCTAATGGTTAAGGGTATGTTCTGCGAAACTTAAGGTCGTAGGTTCGAACCCACCATTCGACTATTGTCGTGAACTATCTCCTAGCACAAGCATTTTTAGCTTAGTTGGAGTGGTCACCCGGAATATTAGTAATGTTGGTAACATTGGAGGATAACTGATATTCTTTTTAAAACTAAAAAAAAAATACTTTTTTTTAAGAATCAATATTGATTTGATTGATTGAGTATTTTTGTTTTCTTTTTTTTATTTATAACTGAACTACGTCAACATCATAGTGCATTGCTGAGCTTAAGTGAACTCTTAACATAACTGTTTAGCAAAAAAAATGAGAGCGTACAATTGGCAATGCTGTGAAAGTTTGAAATACTTGTCGCGAATCAAAGTAAAAGTAAGTATTTCTCGCGTCGCAAACTGTACTCAATGTTGGAAAAATGTTTTCAATTTGTTGATGGAATAAAACCGAACGTTACGATATATATGATTTTTAATCTTGCTTAGGTAATTCAATTAAAACTATCTGAAACTTTTCTTTTCATTTAAAACGTTTTTGTAAGATAGTGTTCACACAAAATGATACTTATAATGTACGTAACTCTTTTAATCGGCTTCAAAAGGAGATTAAGTGATTGACTGGTGTTAAAACTGTATGTAGATTTGTTTAAAATTTGCAATACTCATATGTTAACTTTGATGGCATTCATGCAAATACAAGTATACATACATACCATATTACTCAGAAAGTAAAATTTGTATTGCAATAATTCATTTAACGGTTTGTGTAACTTTTAAAAGAGAACTTTGAAAGGAAAACTTAGTAGAAAGTTGTGATTATTTAAGGTTACGTTTGGTGTTCGAAGTGAAAGAAAGAAAATCTTTCTTTTCTCTTTTCTCATCTTTTTTCTTACCTCTTCAACCTACAAGAATTATTTCTCAAAATACGTATCAATACTTAAACAACATTTATTAAAAACCTTACATTGAGAACCGTGAACCCATGATGTTGTTACAATTTCCGAATTTTATTGCAATGGCATTTTAATGAAGTAGGCTTTTTTTTATAAAGATTATATAATCAATTACAATTAAATCTGTTCTCTCTTTAGATAGCGTTCCGAGTCGAGGTTTCGTATCTCCGTCGACGTTCTTCGTCCACAGGGTTCGGAAGGGAGTGGTGGTGCAGCAGTAGTCTTCACGCCAGCTTCGCAGCACCGTCGTTGTCTCCCTCCTCAGCAGGCCTCCCGATCACGAGTCTAATTAGATAAAGCTGTAGAGGTCTCTGGACCAACAGCAATACTCTCACACAAAAAAAGTAACAAAAGACAATTAAATCTGGTGTTATTTATATTAAACTTAGTGTGCTTCGATCGGAACCGGAAGCTCAGCTACTTATAATGAGACATTCCATCCTAAGATTACAAATGCTCGCAAAAATATATAAGTATGTATATAACAAGTCTGGCCATAAATACTGTTACATAAAAACTTTACTTTTTTCAACTTTTTAATTATTTTTAATTTGGAACACGTATGTTATTTTAAAAACATCTTTCGATTTTGCGCCATTTCACATATTTTTTCGTGTTCATTATCAAATTACAATATGGAATGGGGTGTTAAAGAAATAGGAATGCATTGATCGCCTTGCGCAAAGTGTGCATGGAGCCGTCATCAGCCGTATGTTCGTATATCGTACTATCAACAGATACAACAACACTTCCTCTATCTAGACCAGAAAAGAACGTGGCGGCTGCGTGCTGTTAGAACTACAAAGGCTGTTAATGCTGTTAAAGCCAGAATTCGTCGAAACATTAAGAATCAAAAAATCTTATCGCGAGAAATGAAGATTCCCGCTAGGACTCTGTCACGTATTGTGAAACAAGACCTGAAGCTCAGTGCTTATCGTCGATATACAGGACATGCCCTAAATCAATCTTTATAATGAAAGTAAGTGGATCGATCAAAACGCCTTCTGTCGCGATACGCAGATGCACAGAAATATCCTCTTTACTGATGAAAAAATATTCACGATTGAAGAATACTACGATAAGCAAAATGATAAAGTGTACGCTCACAGTTCTAAAGAAGCTGCTCAAGTGGTCGGGAAAGTACAATGTGGTCATAATCCTGCGTCAGTGATGGTTTGGTGGGGCGTGTCTGATCAAGAAGTCACAAAACTACATTTTTGTGAAAAAAGACTGAAAACTTCAGCCAAACTGTATCAAGATACAGTCTTGGATCATGTTGTGAAACCACTCAGCAATACACTTTTTAAAAATATACCGTGGACTTTCCAGCAGGGCTCTGCACAAATTTCCCAAGCCTGGCTTGAAACCAACGTTCGGGACTTTATAAGAGCTGACGACTGGCCCGCGTCCAGCCCAGAAGACGTGGCCTGCTGGCGCGGTGACATTGAGTCTCTTAAAAAATCTTTGGAGCAAGCAGTGGTGAAATTTCCCTTGGAAACAGTGCGTAAATCCATAGATTCGTGGGCAAACAGATTAAAGGCCGGTATAAAAGCCAAAGGTGACCATTTCGAATAGAATATTTATAATTTTTTGCTGACTGACTAATGAATATTAAGGTATAAATTTTAATAATATTACATTACTTCATTTAAAAAAAAATGCATTTTCATTTGTAACAGTCCTTATGGCCGGACTAGGTATACATATATATAAATAGATATATATACATATATAAACTGCATTTGATATCAGATGGATTTTTGTTATTATCATCACATTATCATCTTCGTCATCACACGGTAAAAGTGCCAACTGCCACTAAGCTAATAAAGTAATTTATAAAGGCAAAGTTTCAAGGCAATAGTTCTATGTGTTAAAACAATATTGAATATAATTAAAAATAATGACTGCATTTGGTTTTGTAATCCATAAATAATATTGTAGCCAAGAATATTTGAAATAAAATCCGCAAGAGTCGTTCCCCCAGGGCAGTCTAACAATTACGATCCGGAGTTGAATTCTCGGTGGAAATAATTTCTATTAGAAATAAAATTGTCAATTTGCAATGATTCTTTGTGTCTAATTGAGGATAACCTTTATTGATTATTTTCATAGAATACATGAATAGCAATGAGGCAAATAAACAAGGGTTTTAGTTGATTCTGACATTAGGACATAAATCAATATGTTAATTTTAGATCTAAGTGCTGAACTAGTATGGTATCATTTTTTTATATAATTATTTCCTCTTATTTTATTTATTTATTTAACTTTTATGTACCTCTTCACCTTTACCTCTCCATCATTAGCGTTTCAGCTCATCACTAGTCATCTGCTGAACATCAGAATACCAGTGAGAAATAAAAGTATAAAACTGCTGTGTTTCGTACTGAGTTTAGTATATCAGTATAGTTTACGGATCCGACTCAATTACAGCAAACGAGGCATTCCGTCCCCGTCCTCTGGTGTGACATGGATGTAGATTCCATGGGCAGTGGTCATCACTTACAATCATATGAACTGTGTGCCCGTGTTCCATCCTTAATAATACAAAAAAATGGCACAAGACAATTTTAACAAAGTGCAAAAAAATTTTTTCTTCTTGTTACAATATTGGTAGTACATAAAAATGTTCACTTCGATTAATTAATCCGTTAATGCACATATGTTTATTACCCATTACCTAAGCACTTCATTTATTAATTGTAAGGTGGCTTTACGTATGTTTTTTTATTTAATGCTATTTATAATCTTGGGCAGATTATTCCATTAAATACCGCCTTATAATTATGGGTTTACGGTTTACAGATATTCCAAACGTGACAGGCTGAACCCATGTTACTTTTGCAATATCGTTTGTCACCTATGATTTGAAAATAATACCACTAAATTCATCTATTTTGAGTTCATCACTAAAAGAAGCTTCAAAATAAAGTAGGTGTTGGTGTAGTAATTGTATTTTCAGATTAACGGCGTTAATTGAAGATAACGAGCGCTAGTCGCGACAGACCTCTGCGGTGAAATAATTTTGTATTGTTTTGCTATTTCTTATTTGGAACAAACACAGAATTAGAAATTAAAACCTCAATTGGAAAACATCTGCAAGATGGCAATGGGCTAGCCGTACAGCTCGTAGAACCGATAACCGATGGTGAAGAAAGGTTCTTAATGGTCACCCTTGAACGGGCAACCGCAGTATGGGCGACTCCAACTAGAAGGAACGACGACCTATGCAAAATTTTCAGAAGAAGAATAAAAGAAAGTTGATAGAAGCATGAAGCTCGAGTTCATGCTTTATGGCATTCCCTAGGGAACGTCTATTCAGCAATATAAAAAAGTATCTAAAACCTTGATGATAGATATTAATCGCACTCTCACAGAATAGTTTGATAGTTTCAACAATTACAGTTATTAGTATTATTAGTAGATAGTTTAGACAATTACTTAATGACATATTACGATATAGGTTTATATATAATCCGGTTAACGTGTCGTGAGCATGCGCAAACGCAAACGTACTTACTATCTCGGACGTTTTCTTCTCTACTCCAATGCTATGCATGTGCAATAAGATCAGAAGGTATTTCAAATGCGTGTCAAGGATACAAAACATATGCCCTAAAGCAAACAACAACTTATGATACACAAGTATTGTCGGCTGGGTAACGAACCTAGCGCCCACGATGTACCAGACAGCCACTCTACACCCAGCAGTTGTTGAGCAATCGATTATATATCTACACAAATGGAATAATAATGGACTACATCGTAGTCAAGCTACAAAATTATAAAACATTTAATCGCACTACTTAACAGTTATTGTATTTTAAGCTTTGTAGACATTATGTTCGCGGGGGCGGTTACAGATGATTTTCTCGCCATTCGAGTAATTCGTATAACATGTGCCGCCTAACCTTATACGTAAGTCGTCCAATAATATTCTGAGCGCATCGACCGATTGGTTAGATTCGCCTCTACTTAGACACTACATACTGTGAAACTGTAACTTCTTCATCGTCATTTCAGCTCATCACTAGTTACAGCTGAAAATAGACCACCCCTACAGAATGCCATAGATTACGATCCTGCGCCAGATAGGCCTATGCAAGATAGGTAGTCATTCCGTCTAGTGGGGGCAATTACCAATACGAGATTGCCTTTCTTCACCAAATCTAACACGCTGTGTATAAAATAATGATGAATATTTTATTGATTGTTTAATTTTGAACTACGCCTGGTTGATGTTAAAATAAATAAATGAATAAAAATAAAATAAAACAAATATATACCATACAACAAAATAAATATGTAGAAGGACCAAAGAAATGGGAATTCCTCGACAGACACCAAAATTTACGGTTATTTTTTTTCACCAAAATTTACACCAAACGGTCGAGTTTTAGGACGGAAGGAAGAGAAACCTGTGGACTATAAGAGTGGTGTCAAGGATTAACACCTTCCGCATTAGAGCCTGGAGCTGTCAGTCTCGAAGTCCCAACAGTCTGAGGTGATTCGAGAGGCAGGTTGGGATTAATACTTTGCAGATAAGATCATAGGGATAATTTCAGTCGGGATATAACCACACATGACGGTCACCTAGAGTGTCAGGTCCAGCTATGATCTTTCATATTATCTATTTCTGTCTCATTTGAGAAAAAATATTTATTTATTCCTTTTGTCCCGTAAATAAGGTTTACAAGAGAGGACTTAATGCTCAGTGGCATTCTCCGCCTGTCAACCCTGGGAGAATGAGAGAAAATGTTGGTAGGCATAAAATAAAATGGTATATGGTGATAAATATATGAAATTGCACATATATATAAATAAATAGGTATATAACAAAATTATTTATATATATATACAAAAACTTTACCATGGTTGAAATAAAATTAAACGTTCCTTAATTTAAAAAATGGCGACAGGAAAAGAGTTAAAATATTCGTTCCGTACTCTTTTCTTAAACGTAGAGATTCTATTTAAACATCGTAGTGTTGAAATAAGGAAAGCTTTATTCTTACTGTGGCCAGTTCGATTTCAAGTTTCTTCGGATACACAGCTTAATTTCCGGCTAAGCAAAATATAGAGGTCGGTACTAAGTTTTGCATTTCTTACAAACACTAGCAGCTTTCTTAACATTTATTTGGTATAAAGGCTAAAATACTTTAAACGTTTTGATTATAAGAATTCGTTACTTTATTAGTACGTTTTCTTGTTTGCCTGTTTGTTAGTTATGTTTGATATAAATATTGTCACAACTCGTCGCGGTCGAGCTAGAAAATTATAAAACATTTGCCCTAGTTCACAGTAATTGTATCATTTGCTACTGGTATTAAGACTATTGTTTTGAGTAGACACTTATATAAATGACCTATTAGAGGTTACTAATGAAACATAATTACATTTTTGTTTGGAATAGTTTGACGTTAATTATTATTCTTTGTTGAATTATACAAAGATTCCCTCAACCTCTCCTTTACTAATTATCAAAGTCCTTGTCGACGTCCTTCTAAAAGTAAAACTTCACAGGATATATTCGAGAGTCGGTAGAGTTTACGTAATCATAGTGTATTACAAGTTTTTGGTTTTTTGGTGTGGATGTAACGTATGTATGTCTTGTATCTTCGACACTGCATCTACACCTTCCTTATTGCACATATATTACATCGAAATAGGGAAGGCAACGACTAGTGAGTAGCTCTGTGTTTGCGAAAATGCTAGCGGCACTGACTGAGATGTAATTAACATCATTAATTACCAGAAGATATCATCATGATCGAAATTGGCTAGAGGTATATCACCGTCAACAATTACTGAGGCAAGGCAAGTGATCGATATCTTGCATTTTTGTTGCGTTTACTATACAGCCGGCGAGGGCTTTTACAGCTTAATCAAGTTGAAAGGTGGCCGAGCGCTTAGGGTACTCAGCCTAAACCTTTATAAATGGTAACCAGCACAAGGGTTCCCGAGAGGGAGCCCCGGCTTGGACCGTTGCCCTGGGCGCGAAATTAACTAACTCGAGTCCGAAGGGCCGAACATCGGCTCGGTTAGTTACTTCTGACGGATTAATAAATTAAATTATGACGTATTAAATTTATTAAAATCTTAGTATTATTTTTATGTATGTATTCAAGATTTTATAAAAAGCAGAAATATTTATGACTCATGGATATCAGTAAAGTGCGAATTCAAACTTATATAAATTGACGTTGAGGATAATATATAAATATAAATTGAGAACGGAGAGAATTACGGGATATAATATTATGAAAAGAGAATCAAAAAGTGTAATAGTTAGCATTATATCATATTTTGAAAAACTATATGCCATATTGATTGATTGAAATATATGATACGTTGTATTTATTTAACAGTACATACGTAGTTAGCTTCTAGTTTTTATGAAAGGGTTGGTTCCACCGGGAGAGGACCCTTACAGAATACCAACTTAAAATAACTGCATAACACTACTGTGTTTCGTCTGGTGAATATAATGATCCGAAGACCCTTATTACTGATGACGAGGCAATCCATCGAAGTCTTCAAGGGTGACAACGCATTACTATTCTTTAATGAGGATAAATCAGGTTACAAGAATCACCTACCATTTAGGTGATTCTTGTAGCCTGTTTGTCTATATAATTGCGTGCTCGTTTGTCTAGCAAATTATTAGGCAGACTATTGGCATCGTGATTTTAAAAAATTGCAAATTTAAATAATTATTTTAGTTACTTAATATTGAATTTCTTTGTTTTAAAATTCTACAATTTATAATAACAATTTAACCCAGTAATTTTCTCGATTTTTCCCGATCAAATTTATTTCCGTAGAGAAATCAGTTCCACGACATAATTGTTGGTCTGCCTCCGGGGGAATTAATTTTGAGATTTTTACTCTTGTAATTATTGATAAGCCGTAATCCTTAACAAGTGGTTTATTGATTGGCGCTAATGAAATGGGTTGTCCAATGTTAAAAATATTTTTTCTTTTTATAGGTGTTGAATGATATTTTCTCGATGTGAAACAGTTCACCTGATGGTAAATGCTCAAGAAAGATTCAAGATGCGCAACTATAGTTTTGGTATACGGATATATTGGGTATACGGATCTCTCGCCATACGAAACACAGGAGAGTTATACTGCTGGTAATGGTAATATAAACGCTGGTATTCTGTGAAGATGTGGTTCTTACCAGGTACAGGCGATCCTCAACATGGTAAGAACTGTTCACCCCCGATGAGGAAATAATTAATAGATTGGTACCAGGAACATAAATTATACTCTGTTTTGTTAAAGATAGAAATATAATACAATACTGTAATACAAAAACCGAAATTATAAAGTAATAATTCAAGAAAAAATAAACGAGTACACAATTTACGTAATTTTAAGGAACTCTTGGAGCATGACATCTTACAATCTGGTGCAAATCCGTCCTCTTCTACATCTTGAGTACTAACATGACATACCTTATTACTTTTTATAAGGTCACCACCTTTCACTACCACATTAACTACAGTATGTACTTAATTTATTTTGTGCAAAAATTATGTTAATGCTAGATTATTTTCCAATCAAGTCGGTCCATTGTTGATTTAACCATTTTTTTTACTATTGCATAACTTCTTGAAACTGTAGTTGTTTCCTAATAATACCCTAACACCAAATGATATGAAAAGAAAAATCATGTATATTGAATACTGTATCTATTAAGAAAAGCTATCAATTGACGCAAAGAAAATGCTTTCTTTAATTGCGAGCGATTGAATTGACACTAATAGCTATGTATTTGATAGTAGTTTTCCGTTTAGGGTTTAAATGAATCATAAATAAATCAAAAAAGATTTTTGATGTATTAATATACCACATTCATTAATACACACATCAACAGCCTGTATCAGTCCACTTCTGAACAACTTGGCCTCTTCTATGGCACGCCACTGAGCTCGGTCATTAGTACTTCTTCTCCAGTCTCTGCCGGCTGCTCTACGAATATCATCGTTACACCCCACCTAGTTACAGGTTACGTTACGTTCGACATTACAATTTCCGATTCGCGGTCTCCACTCAAGATCCTTTCTGCCCCAGCGGACATCGGTTCTGCGGCATACATGACCTGTTCACTGCTTCAGGTTGCTAATTCGTTGAGCTATGTCGCACTGCGAGTGACCACGTCTCAGCACCATATGTCATTACAGGTAGGCACACAGATTGAAAATCATCGTTTTTACGCTTTGAGGTATGAACAAATACAGGAAGAATTCCTCGTAGAATACTTCTACATCTACATCCAAGTGTGCCGAAGTCGGTGCGTAAACCTGCACAACCTTGAGGATGTACCTCTCGGTCAGCTTAATTACTAGGTATGATACCCTTGTCGACACACTGGAAATTTACACAACGCTGTCAGCAAAAGCTTGATGGACCAGAAACCCGACACCGCCCTGGGAATGTTGGTATTTATCTCAGAAGTACAACAGATAGCCTGATTCTAAGGTTATGGTATCCTCTCCCTCATCTCGGACTTCACATAAATCTAGAATGTGCCATCTTATACACTTCAGTTCTTCTTGTAATTTCAGTAGGTGCTCATCCAGTCGCAACGTGTGTCCGGGGTCAGTACTTTTTTATGAGATTGGTGGACTACCGTCACCCGGGGATTCTCAGCACCCCTTGCCTCGCCGAAAGCATGACCGCCGCAGCAGTCAGGAGTAGCGGGACGTGGATGTGGACGCGGAACTGGGGGCCGTAGTGTGTCGTAACTTGCCATAATTGTTTTGCCCATAATCGTCAAGCTGGGCATGTGGATTGGCGATCGCAAAGCGTAAGTCTCCGCACTAGTAACGCTGCTGTTCGTCACAAGTCAGTATATTTAGTTACGCCATTTTTGAATGGTTATACCGCCACTTGTCGGTCGCTAGAGTCTCGTCCGTTGGTCAGCAGGATGCACCGCGAGCAGGGCAGGTTGACTTGGGGTGCGGCGATGGTCGGTGCACCAGGGGGGTGCTCCAAAGTATATCACACTAATATATTTTTATTCTTTGCGATAGATCATAGAACAAAAAATACTTTAGTTTGTTGTTTTAATAATGAAATTTTAAATAATATAGATTCAACAGTAGTTTAAGAAGTAAATAACTTCAGTTTTACACTCCGTTAGAACCAAGATTTTTATCTCTAGGATGGAATATTCAGGTCAGCTGCATGGAATACTTTTGTAGTCTTTAAAAACCCAACCTTTCCTCCCTCACATTAAACATATACCACACTATAACTATAAACCAAAGATTTTTAGAAAAGCAATCAGTTCTTTGAACTATAATTTGAATTGATAAGTGACTAACAATGTAAATTCAACAAAAGATCTAATTCAGTTACCACTGTATTAAAAATTCCATCCAGTTTAAGTTCATCACTTAAAGCAGAGCAAAATTAAAATGGGAGTGCTACAGTAATTGTATTTGCAAATTAACCCGAGGCGTTAATTGGAGATTGCAACCACCCGTCGAGGCAGACCGCTGCGGAGAAATATTGTTGTCTTATTATTTTGATTATTTACTACGAAGACATGAATAATATGTATAAATTGAGAATCTGTACCGGATTATATATTTTTATTGTATCGATGGTGGCAAACGAGTACACAGTTCACCTGTTAGTAAATTATTCCCGTGGCCCAGAAGAACCCCTGAGAAATAAAATGGAATGACTAGATCCTCCCTCCTGCTCTGTTGAAGTGAAAGCTTCTAGGAGTGGGTGGGACCAACTCTAGGTACCGCCACCTGAAAGATTACGTAAAGAAAATAAGAATTAATTATAATATTCTTCGCATCAACGTCATAGTTTAAGCTTATCATTAATCCACTTTGATAAAAGGAGAGGGGCCCTTAGAGGAGAAGATTATTTCCCCTAAAGATTGCTACGATGCTCCTAAGCCATCTCCAATCCGTAGCATAATGCTTCTTGTCGTTTCTTCTATTTAAATAGAAAATATATATTAGTCCTTTTTTAAAAATAGGAATGCCATTATCCTTTGGCAGAAGTAGAAGAGAATCGTTCATAAAAGTAATGTGTTTCGATTACAAGTTCAATTAAATACACAGTTTAAGTTCCGGCTTAACAATATAAAAGCTTCTCAAGTTCTCTGTTAAATATTAATCACAGGCGAAAGAATATTTTTGTTTATATAATGTACCGTAATCTATTTCATACAAATCTATCAGATGAATGATGCCAACATAAATGGCATATGATCACGAGAAAATCATATTAGATAAACCTAAATCCGCGCAAAAAAACGCAATAAATTCCAAACCAAATAAAAGACCTCAATATACTTTCTTCTGTATATAATGGACTAAAAAATAATCGTAGCCCTGCCCTATCGGTAGCCCAGTTTATCAGCACGTCAAACAACTCACTCCCTTTATTGATAATGTATACTGGAAAACACTCGAAACGTCGGACACAATTTCAAATAATGCCATAAATTCCCTTAACAGAATTTTATTCAATGTATACGTATTCTTAAAGTTTTCCTTTGACTTACACATTTTAAATCGCGGTAGGAAGTTGGGTTCTTATTAATACTTTTAACTAGAAAGTCTGAAATATAAATGACATGAAATCTTCATCTCAGTCAGAAAAACTAAGTATAATTTAGAAGCTTTGACTGTGTTAACTTGTAAAAGGTGTAGTGCAAACTTTGACGTTAGTCGAGTGGTTAGCGATAGGAATCGTAACGGCTATTGTTTCTTTTGATCGTTGACATTTTTATTGTGAATGGGTAAAAGTAAGACGCTCTATGAGTCTTACTTTTTCTATAAAATCGGTGGCCAACGAGCCAGCAGATCATCTGAAAAAAATGATCACCGCCGCCCATGAACATCCGCAACACCAGAGGAATGATAGGTGTATTACCACCGGCCTTTAAAGAAGGCCTAGGCTCTTTTTTAATAGTCCCTAGTATAGTCGTATCGATTCAGAAATACCGCTGACGATATCTGATTCTAAAGAATAGTTATGCGTGGAAGAAAACTTCGTTTAGAACGCTAAGCGGTGGATTGCCAACCATCAAGGTGAAAATAAAATATTGTTAATGTAATGTAATGTACAAGACACGCATAAGACCTCGTAAGTCAAGTAACTTTCTATGAACACAACACAATCAAATCTTTACTCAAACCATGAAGCTTACCAGCAATAAAGGATCTCTAAATTTTTATAAGTTTTTCAAGGGAGGTAAAAATATTAAGTGCGCAAAATTTCTTCTATACGTTTCGTCCAAACTAAAATTCAAAAGCAAAATCGCTGCATCGTTCATTCTTAATCGTCTCTTTATCCTTCCGCAGTCTGTTTGTAGCTCGGATTTACTTCCGATTGTGGTAGCAATGAACAGCTTGAATAAAAGCCAAGTTAAGAACGTAAGCGCGAATAAAAAGATGCTTTGTTCTCAAGTTTATGTGTTAAGTAAATTTTGACCGTTTCTAACTTATTCATGATATGGTGTTATTAAAGTATGAAATTCAGATGAAAATATGTTGTTCAAAGTACCACGAGGGTTGAGAGTATTTGAAAAACCTCTACAAATTATATTTCTACGTAATGATGAAGATGTCAATTTTCACATATTTTTTTATGGATATAACAAACGTTTACTTTACATTTACGTCACAGTACAGTTAATGATAAATGGATACCAAAGGATGCAAATACCTAAATATATTATGAAGACTGACAGAATATATTCTTTCTGTTTTTAGTTTTCACAATTACTCAAACGCGGCAGCTAAAATATGTTAAATATTTAACGCTGTTTTTCTGAGTCATGAGTTCTACATATACACACAAAAAAAAATTACATTCTAAAAATAAGATCAAATTACGATGTCAATGGTAATTAATCATCTCATTTTATCACTAGTCTACTATATATAGATAGAAAACTTTTATAGATTACCAGGGGCTCTGCAAATGCGTTGCCAGCTATTAAGGAAAACGTACGCTCCGTTCATCGAAACCTATCTATACTGCGCTGGTCAATACGAGGTTGCCCCTTTCATCCCCATAGGTTACTAGTAAGACTAATCAGTAACCTTACGAGTTATATTGCTTACTGTTTAATACATATACTTAATTCCAAAGATGGTCACATAAATATAATAAAACTAAACGATGCTAATATCTCGCATTGAAATTACTTTGCAATAAAAGCAACAGTTATTGCTTAAAGTATGTCACAGTAGCGCCACAATATTGTTGAACATTTTCTCTATTTCACACTAATTGTATCATTTGCTTCTGCAATTTAAGCTTTTGTTCACTACGCTTGCATAAATGCACAGCTATTAGAGATTACTTATGAACTCAAAGCATAATGTTTGTGTTTAGAATATTACACATTTTATTTTTAATTTACTTATGTATGTTTAAGCTGTGTGTTAAGTTACTAAATGCATTATGAATGTACATACATACTAGGGGAAGGAAGTCTTAACCACCATTATGAAAATAGCAGCATAACACTACTGGCTTTCGTATGCTCTGGCGACCCAATTACAGGCGTTCCAGCTAAGTCCTCAGATATGATAATGCATGTGCATCTTGAATCTTTATTTAAGATGGATTTAGACGTCATGGATCGTAATCATCACTAAGCCTTTCCAATAAACTATCATCTATAATGGCAGCAGATTCAGATTCTTTGTGACAGTAACGTTTATCATAAGCATATCATAATCGGATCGACAAATCTCTATTAATTATTCTTCAACGCTCGCCGGAGCCTCGTTCGTTAAACATGAGGGTGTCTTATATACAGGTTGCATTTGAAGAAAGGAACAATTCTTTAACTTTTCGTTGCACTTTACAAAATGTTGATATATTTTTCATTACATTACACAGAATTGTCCAACGAGCACTGTGATCACCTGATGATAAATTATTACAACGGCCCGTAATATCTACAGCCATCACCAACTGAGTTTCAATACATACCACATAAAAACCTCAAAGAACTGAGATAGAATACATCGTTACATGGAATTAATAATATAATAATAATAATATATTCATTTATCCAAAACATTGTTTATAAAGAAGCAACAAACATATTAAAGCACTTAAAACAAACCAATCTTATATACAAAATTGGGTCCCCGTATCCATACCCGCACCATACGAAATACGATTGTACTATACTGCTATTTCACACTGCTATTATGTGTGGGTTAGGTCCTTCTCTGGTCGAGCCGACCCATTCGTATTACAGCGAAAAGCTGCAACAGCTTAGCGTAACTACTGATAAAAATTATTTCATATATAATGTTTACAATTAGATACAAAAGTACAATTAAGTATCTGTAGGCACAAAGTTCTGAGTGGCAACCACGAACCGACAGTCACAGTGCAGAATGACCACCTACTAGATAGAGCGACGACCTATGCAAGTTTGCTAGAGAATTATCGATACAGGAGGCTCAGGGTCGTGCTTTATGGCCAGAATTCAAAATTTTATCCTCATCATCTCGATGGTTGGTAATCCACTACTGTGCGTTCACGCAAAATTTCCTACCACGCACAACTACTCAGTGGAATCAGCTGTTGTTAGCGGTGTTCCTGAACCGATACGACTTAGGGACCTTCAAGAAAACAGCCAACACCTTTCTTAAAGGCAGGCAACGCATTAGCGGCTCCTTTGGTGTTGCGGATGTTCATGGGCGGCGGTGATCACTTACCTGAATCAGGTGGGCTGAATGCTCGTTTGCCGGCTATATTATGAAACAAAAAATCTGTTGTAGAGGTATTATGTTCAGCAGTGGATCATGGTCACGTTGTTATGATGACGAGACACATAACGACAAATAACAAAAATCGTCGTCTGACTCAATTGTCAGAAGCGGCGATCATTTCCTGTAAATGTACGAATATCAACCGAGAAGCTTCCGTATAAACTGTTACACTAATTGTCATCATTAGCTTAGATTAAGTTAGAAGATGGTGTATCATCAAAGGAAATATTCCTACTAGTACTCGAACTAAGGATGTGAGACTTTAAAGCATTAAAGCTCTTGCAACTTCGAAAAGTTTCAAGATTTTGAAAGTTAGGAAAGTTTAGTGACTTGTCGTTTTAAATTTAACAATTTTATTTTGTTTTTTAATGAAAATTCTCATCATTGCCACTTATATTTAGTCCACTATCGGACATAGGTTTCTTCCAAACGCTACCGTAAGGTTCATTGTGAATCTGGACAGATCGTTGCTTTGTCATATTGGGTCTTCAATATTACGTTTGCCGTTGTAAGGTCTTTTCTAACAGTTATTTTTTTACGAATTCTTCTGTTTTGAATTCTATATATATCCCAAAATATATTTTTCCGCATATCGAGCTATTCCATTCTCGTTTACACGGTCACAGTTGCTATATTTGTCATGTTACTCATCCACGCTGATGAAAATACTATAAAGGTATTAACTTATAATTGGATCAGAACCGTCGGATAATTTGCAAAAATGATCCCCTGTTTTTTTCCAATAACCCAATACTTGACGGTCCAATAATGCATTTCACATTCCTTCATTCGATGAACACCAATGTTGCGGAATGAACTTTCAACGGCAGTATTTCCATTTCTCTGCAAACAGTCTTGACAAGACAATGCAATTGCTCAAAGGACGACAGTGGTTTGTATCATAAAATACATACAAACATATACAAATATAGTAAAATTATATTATATAAACAACAAAGATATTGCAAATTATGTTAAGCGTAAAATGCAAGCGTTAAATTTGAAAATATGTATTTAATATCATTCAAGCAGCCATAAGTTCAATCCTTAAGCGATTGGAATGCATAAGTTTAAGAGATTGAATGGATACCGACGCTTTAGATACATATCAGCTTCCGGGACGCGTTGGGATAAAATTTAAATTATCTAAAAGTAAGCTATAAAGTATTTTATCTCATACGTTATAGCTATAACTATAACAAATATAAGACGATTGCAATATTGTTTATAAGTAAAGAAAAAGTTAAGTTACAACCTATATATGTATATAAATTCCGCTTTGCCAAGACCTTCTCTATCAAGAGTGTTATAGTATAGTGCACCACGCGGCTCCACTGCGGTTGGATGGACCGTGAGGTCCCAGGTTACATGCTCGACAATGATAAAGTATATTTGTTATATATTTTTTTTACTTAACAATTTTTTTAACTCTGCCAGGGCTGTGGGGAAACTCATTGCACTGCCGGTCCCAAGCCCGGATAAAAGAGGAGAATTCACCGTAGGGCTAATCACCCCACATTTGAAAAAAAAACTGGTTACGAAAACTTCAACAAGAGAAAGTATCGAATCGCCTAATAAACTACGACCTCGACTACGGAAAAAGGACAATCGATTTGACATGCCGACCATAGGGCACCCAAGGTAATGAGTAACAGGAAGAAACCGCAACAAAAAAGACCGAGAGGAAAGATGAGACGGTGCGACAGCATTGAGGAAGATCGCAGGGCCATTGGAAAGTTTACCACCTGGAGAAGGAAAGCCAAGGATCGGAACGAATGGGAAAAGACTGTTGAAGTAGCCAAGACCCATAATGGGTTGTAGCGCCGAAGAAAGAAAGAAAGAAAGAAGTTATATATTTTTTACTTAGACGAGATGCAAATGATGAAAAATTAAAAAAAAAGGTACTTTTCTAGATATTACCAAACCTTTTCACAATGATTCAAGTGATAAAAGCAGTTACAATTATATCATCGCTATAATCGCTTCTCATTTCTCTATAAAATCCTCAAAGTGTCGTATCACAGGATACTAACTGTTACTGGCTTAATCTTCTTCACCCCACATCTCTATTCAGATCTCTATTCACCCCAGTCAGAAGCTTAGTTTTACTTGAAGCGGTCTATGCTCCAATTTTAGTAAGACCGTCTGACTAAGAGAGATGCAGGGAAAATGAAAGTAGTATAGAAGTATATATGATACATATATTTGTGTGGGTGTCTGTATGTGTTAAATACAAACGTCAAAAACACGTACAAATTCCAGAACGTCTGTACGTGGCCAGTCTGTTATCTGAAATATTCATTGAAAAAGTCTGAAGTCTAAACACTAAGTAATTGCCAGTTGAAACTATTACACGAGTGCGGCTACGTTTATCCGTGCAAGCACATGGCTGTATATTGTGACAATATATATAATATCAGAAGGTATCAATAAAGGTTTAATCGGGTGTTACATTATGTTTACATCTGTAAAATTTTTTACTAATTTATTTATTTATTTAACTTCTATTTACACAAAGCATTTATATAAGGGAAATAATATGGGAAAGGGATGTAAAAAGGCGCAGCTTACACTTTTATAATTAAAATCTCTTCCAGTAGGCCTGGTGTTGGACATATTATCGGAGGAAAAAAACATAGCGTAGTCACAAAATAATAAAAATAAAGAAATAGAGAAAAATAATAACGATAGTAATAATAAAATAAAAATAAATAAAGAACCATATTTATTTACAAAGATTACTGCTGTTACAATTAATCTCTAATTTTAATATTAACATGTCTAATCATAAAAAAATGTATAATTTATCAAACATTCGTGCAAAAAGTGATCATGTTTTAAAAAAGTAGAAAATACAATATAGTCTCCCAAGTCGAATATCGGATTACACCGAAATCCAAACCTGAGCAGGGGCTACTGAATAATTAAAAGCACATAGTGGTCCGCGTCACCGCTGATCCGCCTTTTGATGGCATAACGAAATGGAACCAGGAAACGTGACTTGTGCGACAAATATAATAGTTTTGAAAGAACACCGAATCTTATTTGGAAAATATCAAAATATTCTTAGCACCATTGTAGGAAACTATTTATTATAAAATTTTGAACTTGTGAAAATGCAACTCGAAGATGATTTTAGAATCGTTTTAAGAACTTTTTTTGAAAGTCTGTTAAGACGAATTACTTTCTATCTATTAATCTATTTTACTATAATATATATATTTAATAGCAATTTTCAAAAGTAATAAAAGTACAAAGTTACGCTGATAATTTTAAGAAAAAATGATTCATTTATTGTCATTACAATTCCCTTTTTTATTAACTACAATACCAATATTCTTTATTGCGATTTCTCAACTAGCGATGGTTCTTGTACCCTTAATAGATACTAAAACTGCGCCTTTGTACATAGTTTTCTTATCCTAGTTTCCTTACATAAATGCTTCGTATACATAAAAGTTAAATAAATATAAATAATAATAAAATGTTTATAGGAAGTTTTCGTAAGTTATAAGTCAAGATGCTTACGATAGCCATGAGGCTGGTTTAGTCTTGTATCTGTACTCGCTTAAAGGTACCCGGGCAACCTGATTTTGATCTCTAATAATGGGACCAACAAAGTTTTTATTGTAATTTCAACTGCTTTTTACCACGAACTCGTCGGTGAAAGAAAAGCTCACAAGAAATTCATGTATGTTTATATATGCTTCTTGTGTCTCGTTTACTACGGTAGCGTATGATGATGAATTGTTTGAATTCAAATTCATTGAATTTCAACTATAGATTGCAACGATCATACAACGTGATATATTTCAACTGTAGATTGTAACGATCATACAATGTGATATATTTCAACTGTAAATTGTAACGATCATACAACGTCATATATTTCAACTGTAGATTGTGACGATCATACAACGTGATATATTTCAACTGTAAATTGTAACGATCATATAACGTCATATATTTCAACTGTAGATTGTGACGATCATACAACGTGATATATTTCAACTGTGGATTGTAACGATCATACAACGTGATATATTTCAACTGTAGATTGTAACGATTATACAACGTGATATATTTCAATTTCATCTTCATTGTTGGCAACACAACGCGCAATTGGTAATTCAACGTAATTGGTTATTTTTCAATTTAGATCCTTAGTTCCCAAAGTGGTCCAGGTGACCCCCACGGGAGACTCGATGCTTATTGTTCTTATTGAATGTTTCAATATTAAATTATAACGAAATAAGCTTCGCGTATTTCTGTTTTTATCACATGTCAAAAAACATTATTGTTGTATAATCCAACTGAATGGAGGTTCAACCGAGCACACCGTTCACACGATCCTCGATAAGGTATCCCTGCAGTATTGTGCTACTATTTTACGCTGTGAGAGCTATTATATGTTCAGTGTATGTAAATGATAAACAATACAAAAGGAAATAAATGTTTGTACTTATCTATAAAACGTGCGCTTTGTGTTTTACAATTTATGATATTACGAAAGACTATTTCAACGCATTTGAGACTCGTCAGTATCATGGGAGAGATTCCGGAGCACCTGAGCCAGCCTTCACCGAGTCTGCGTATACCCCAGAGTATACTAGACCAGGGGTAAACAACCCGTGGCCTTCTTAGTAAATTTATGCAGCCCTCCAAGCGTTTATTTATATTACAGATATTCTTTCGCTAATATAATAAGTTTTAATCTAATGTTTATAATACGAATACATTTGAATACTGTTAAGAATTGTGATTTTGGCCCTCCAATAAATTTCAAAATTTAGATAGGCCCGTTGCTAAAAAAGGTTGCTCGCCCCTGCACTAGACCACACCATATTGCCTTCACTCACGAGTTCCCTTTAGCTGACGATTAAGGAGTACGATCGTGATCCCATGTAAAAAGACCCTTTTCTCTTTAACCTAAACAACAGCCAGACCTTCAAAGTGTAATTCAAGAACACTGAATGAAATTAAGCGGTAATAAATTATTGTTTTACCTGTAATTAGGGCATGTACATGTGATTGCAAGTTAAGACTACAGTTATGCACCTGTGTATGAACTGCTATAACGAAAACCTTTATTTTTAGGAAAATATCAGTTTACTTTTCTATAAATGCAGAGCTCTATGATTAATATGTTTAAAACAGTTATTATAATGAAATTTTATTTCAAAACTAGATTTTACTTAAAAAAAACCTGGACCATTTTAAAAAGTTTTTTGTACACCATGTAGTTAACACCCATCCACACTTTCTTAATTTGTATCTTTTAAGGGGTTTCGAAGGGCACAGTAAATTACAAACTACTTATTTCGTATTTGAGCAAATAGTGAATTATCACATGTCTGCCGCAGTTATTAACATAAAACATACGAATAACTTAAATAAGTAAAATGTTATAGGTTAATTCGCGAAATCTTACATAAGTTTATATAAGTTATACAACTTGTATATTCACAGACGTTATGAAACTCGGATATCGCGATTCAGGCGTCGCGGTTATTTTATTGTCTATTGCGAATGATTTGATATGACGGCACTGCCAAAACATTTACGCAATACTAGAACAAGAAATGACAATTAACTTTGTACTGAAATATGTCTAGTGATTTCGACATCAAATAACAACTAAGAAATGGCGACGTCCTTAAAAACGGCAAACAGAAAATCTATTTCGTGAAACTCTTAATTAAAGTCATCTATAGCATTATAATTATTAAACTATTTAGACAGGAGTATCTTGTTTTATATACAGAGACAAATTAACAAAACGTAAAGTATAGTAAAATAGTAGTAGTATCATAGTAAGTGTATAGTAAAATATTTTCATATAATTAGAATAATGATAGAGTACACGGTTTATCTGATCGTAAGTTTTCTAGGGACTCAATAAAGGAACATGAAACCGGTATTACACGTTGTACACTAGAGCAAGAAAATAAACAAGCAATCTTTGTAGTTGCTCTTTAGCTTACATAATTAAAACGGAAGCCAAAATATATGTATATAAATCAAAACTTTAGCACTGAGACAAGGAAAGAAAACAGGGAAGCTTGTTTTATATTTGGAACTGTTTAAAGCTTTCGGCTTCAAGCGCTCAGCGTATATAACATAATGTCCTTGAACTTAGAACATAAAATCCTTCTTCGTTGTTCCCCCAGGTAGTAAATAAGTGGCACTGCCTTTGGGCTCTGACTTTTTTCGTACATCCTTATGGATAGCTTTTATCGCTACACCTTTTTCAACTTTCATCTTCGACTGTCGACGGTATAAAACCGGTTACGTAGATACCTTACGTGACAGAGATGGAGTATTGGAAATCCGTTCGGGGCTTCGTACCTCAATGATCTTTTGATTTTTTATCTTATGCTGGAGGAAATTCCTCATACATGACAAAGACGAGCTATGTTGGACTCGTACCGGCCAAAACTGAACAATGTTTCACCTGCGCTGCATCACGGCAGGGCAAGATAACGCTTTTGTGATCGCTTTCGTCTCTATCAATACTAGCTTCTCATTAGTAGCCTCTCTTCAGGGCAGAAAATCATTTCACCCGTCCAGGAAAGGAATGGACCTTTTCTAACTGAGCCCCCATCTCGTATAGACAAAAATCCTCCGAGTACACTATTAGAAATCTTGGGCCACTCGAAACGACCAGCTCTGTCGATTCCGAGCATTTATGCGCGTAACAGTTTGAATTCTTTAGAGCACTATTTTTACCTTCATACTTCTGAATACTAGAACAATGATATCTTTTTCTATAATATAACGGATGGCAAACGAGAACATAGATGACCTGATCGTAAGTGATGCTGTGCCTCGAGACATCTAGACTTTTTCTCTCCAAAAATACTGCTATTTCACTGTATCCTATGACCGTCCGATTCTTCCCCGTCCAAGCCGAGCCATTTATGTTGGAGCTATAAACTAGCTGCAACGTGGCTCCTTCACTGTTTCGCCTACTGCTAGCGTCTCCACACCCTTTGTGTAATAATATAAATGAAACCACTTCTATTTTTTATCTCACTGAGTCATGTCATGATATTTACAGCCAAAACGCATTCAGAACGGATGTAGGTTGTCCATAAATTCTAAAGATACTCAAATTTTCTGCAACCAAAAGGAACTGATTCCACTACATTTTGGAATCAGTTGAACCTACAGGAAACTACTAAAATAACTAAACTACTCCTCTGGTGTTGCGGATGTCCATGGCCGACGATGATTTCTTACCACTAGGTGAGCTGCTTGCTCTTTTGCCACCTATCCTATAAAAAAAAACGCAATCCTTCCTGAGGATGATATTTCTTCACTTACTTAATGAACTAACGCGAGCGCTTAGACACGGAACAACCATAGACCTTTTAAAATTTGTTTGTAAAAGTTTTTTGTAAAACTTTTATAATTAATTATGACATTAAATTAATATTTCCTAAGAGAAAAACGAACGTAACAATATATTTTCTAGTCCAATTTTTCTTTAAAGATATTAAACTTTTCGATATTTGATATAATAGGCATAAGAGGTTCACAAAAGTATAAATCAAATTATGTTTATATGAATTTATGAAATAAAACTCATGCTTATTTCCGATTTTCTGTATGAATTATTAACATATAGCTCGCAGCCCACACATATGAGTAGATACAAATAATTTCAGAACCGTCGCCTGACTCGATTGTCGGAAGCAGAGTGCATTTCTTGTAATTATACAAGAACACCCACCGCCGAGCCCCCACCTAGACTGTTTCACTAATCGTCGCCATTAGCTTAGATTATGTTAGAAGACGGCGGTGTAATCAAAGGAAACATTCTAACTACCGCTACTTAAACTAATCCACTGTGGGACTGTTTAAAGCTCTTGTCACCTCTGAAACGTTTCTTTGTATAAACGTAATTGTGGTTATCATTTTAATCAAACAATTTTATTTATTATTGAATGTTTTCTAAATAATCGTTGTGGATATATAGTCGCCAGGTTCCGCTTATTTTGGACAACGAAAACGACCGACCACCGTATACTTAACTCTTATATAGAACTGTTTCGTTAGAATAGCGTCAATGATAAAGTCGATGTCGACCACGATATCTTCTGGTTATAAACCCAGTTCTATAAGGTTAACTGCTCGAAAGTGATCCCTAGGGATAGTCAATCTAGTCACCATAGATAGTGAAACATAATGCAGATACGATGCCAACCCTGAAGGCCTAACCTAACCTAACCTAACTATAATCAGCAGTAATGCACTATGGTATTCTGTGAGAGCGTGCACCTACCCAAGTCAAGCTAACCCAGTCATTCAATAGCTAGAAACAATATTCAGCTTGACTCTTAATACATTTTTTTAAGAATAATTACAGCTGTAAAAATAAAATGCCCTCGAAACTAAAATGTTTCCACATTATTTTGCTGTCACAATAGACAGCCGTCCCCACAGTAGTAAAACGGATAGGCGTCGAGCAATAGTTCCAACTAGCAATTACTTAGTGCTCAGACTTCAGACTGCATCGATTAGTATCGTAAATAGCCTGGCCATGTGCAAACTTTACACTTCCAGTACATAAACACTTGTCGTAATGACGTCACTCATAACGTAATAATCAGGCTCTCGAAAATAATACCACAACGTAAATGTTTATTTATACAAACATAAACAATCGAAAGTAATTGATAATTGAAGCCCATAGACACCTACATAGATGGTCATCAAATTTGATATGTATGCCATGCGTGGTCATCCCTTATAATTGAGAAGAAATGTCTCGCTACCAATAACTGGGTTTCCCGATCCCTACACTCACCAAACGGAAGACAGAATCTTTAATCCTACAATTTCAAGCTGTAATATTAATTTTGAACTATTATATTTAACTGATCTTCTTATTATTACCTTAGGACAGACAGTTTTCGCTAACACTTAAGAAATATATATATAAAGAAGGAATAAATACCAACTAAAACAATAGAATTCTCATAATAATTGTCGTTTTCGCTTTTATAATAAAAAATATTCTATAGTTGTGTATATTGTTTCAAATATATTTCTATAGTTGAAATTCAATGAATTTGAATTTGATTGCAACGATCATACAACGTGATATATTTCAACTGTAGATTGTAACGATCATACAGTGTAATATATTTCAACTGTAAATTGTAACGATCATACAACGTCATATATTTCAACTGTAGATTGTGATGATCAAACAACGTGATATATTTCAACTGTGGATTGTAACGATCATACAACGTGATATATTTAAATTGTAGATTGTAACGATTATACAACGTGATATATTTCAACTGTAGATTGTAACGATCATACAGTGTAATATATTTCAAATGTAAATTGTAACGATCATACAACGTAATATATTTCAACTGTAGATTGTGACGATCATACAACGTGATATATTTCAACTGTGGATTGTAACGATTATACAACGTGATATATTTCAATTTCATCTTCATTGTTGGCAACACAACGCGCAATTGGTAATTCAACGTAATTGGTTATTTTTCAATTTAGATCCTTAGTTCCCAAAGTGGTCCAGGTGACCACCAGGGGTCCACGGGAGACTCGATGCTTATTGTTCTTATTGAATGTTTCAATATTAAATTATAACGAAATAAGCTTCGCGTATTTCCTTTTTATCACATGTCAAAAAACATTATTGTTGTATAATCCAATTGAATGGAAGTTCAACCGAGCACACCGTTCACACGATCCTCGATAAGGTATCCCTGCTGTATTGTGCTACTATTTTACGCTGTGAGAGCTATTATATGTTCAGTGTATGTAAATGATAAACAATACAAAAGGAAATAAATGTTTGTACTTATCTATAAAACGTGCGCTTTGTGTTTTACAATTTATGATATTACGAAAGACTATTTCAACGCATTTGAGACTCGTCAGTATCATGGGAGAGATTCCGGAGCACCTGAGCCAGCCTTCACCGAGTCTGCGTATACCCCAGAGTATACTAGACCAGGGGTAAACAACCCGTGGCCTTCTTAGTAAATTTATGCAGCCCTCCAAGCGTTTATTTATATTACAGATATTCTTTCGCTAATATAATAAGTTTTAATCTAATGTTTATAATACGAATACATTTGAATACTGTTAAGAATTGTGATTTTGGCCCTCCAAAAAATTTCAAAATTTAGATAGGCCCGTTGCTAAAAAAGGTTGCTCGCCCCTGCACCTGACCACACCATATTGCCTTCACTCACGAGTTCCCTTTAGTTGACGATTAAGTAGTACGATCGTGATCCCATGTAATAAGACCCTTTTCTCTTTAACCTAAACAACAGGCAGACCTTCAAAGTGTAATTCAAGAACACTGAATGAAATTAAGCGGTAATAAATTATTGTTTTACCTGTAATTAGGGCCCGTACATGTGATTGCAAGTTAAGACTACAGTTATGCACCTGTGTATGAACTGCAATAACGAAAACCTTTATTTTTAGGAAAATATCAGTTTACTTTTCTATAAATGCAGAGCTCTATGATTAATATGTTTAAAACAGTTATTATAATGAAATTTTATTTCAAAACTAGATTTTACTTTAAAAAAACCTGGACCATTTTAAAAAGTTTTTTGTACACCATGTAGTTAACACCCATCCACACTTTCTTAATTTGTATCTTTTAAGGGGTTTCGAAGGGCACAGTAAATTACAAACTACTTTTTTCGTATTTGAGCAAATAGTGAATTATCACATGTCTGCCGCAGTTATTAACATAAAACATACGAATAACTTAAATAAGTAAAATGTTATAGGTTAATTCGCGAGATCTTACATAAGTTTATATAAGTTATACAACTTGTATATTCACAGACGTTATGAAACTCGGATATCGCGATTCAGGCGTCGCGGTTATTTTATTGTCTATTGCGAATGATTTGATATGACGGCACTGCCAAAACATTTACGCAATACTAGTACAAGAAATGACAATTAACTTTGTACTGAAATATGTCTAGTGATTTCGACATCAAATAACAACTAAGAAATGGCGACGTCCTTAAAAACGGCAAACAGAAAATCTATTTCGTGAAACTCTTAATTAAAGTCATCTATAGCATTATAATTATTAAACTATTTAGACAGGAGTATCTTGTTTTATATACAGAGACAAATTAACAAAACGTAAAGTATAGTAAAATAGTAGTAGTATAATAGTAAGTGTATAGTAAAATTTATATAATTAGAATATTGATAGAGTACACGGTTTATCTGATCGAAGTTTTCTAGGCACTCAATAAAGGAACATGAAACCGGTATTACACGTTGTACACTAGAGCAAGAAAATAAACAAGCAATCTTTGTAGTTGCTCTTTAGCTTACATAATTAAAACGGAAGCCAAAATATATGTATATAAATCAAAACTTTAGCACTGAGACAAGGAAAGAAAACAGGGAAGCTTGTTTTATATTTGGAACTGTTTAAAGCTTTCGGCTTCTAGCGCTCAGCGTATATAATATAATGTCCTTGAACTTAGAACATAAAATCCTTCTTCGTTGTTCCCCCAGTTAGTAAATAAGTGGCACTGCCTTCGGGCTCTGACTTTTTTCGTACATCCTTATGGATAGCTTTTATCGCTACACCTTTTTCAACTTCCATCTTCGACTGTCGACGGTATAAAACCGGTAACGTAGATACCTTACGTGACAGAGATGGAGTATTGGAAATCCGTTCGGGGCTTCGTACCTCAATGATCTTTTGATTTTTTATCTTATGCTGGAGGAAATTCCTCATACATGACAAAGACGAGCTATGTTGGACTCGTACCGGCCAAAACTGAACAATGTTTCACCTGCGCTGCATCACGGCAGGGCAAGATAACGCTTTTGTGATCGCTTCCGTCTCTATCAATACTAGCTTCTCATTAGTAGCCTCTCTTCAGGGCAGAAAATCATTTCACCCGTCCAGGAAAGGAATGGACCGTTTCTAACTGAGCCCCCATCTCGTATAGACAAAAATCCTCCGAGTACACTATTAGAAATCTTGGGCCACTCGAAACGACCAGCTCTGTCGATCCCGAGCATTTATGCGCGTAACAGTTTGAATTCTTTAGAGCACTATTTTTACCTTCATACTTCTGAATACCAATGATATCTTTTTCTATAATATAACGGATGGCAAACGAGAACATAGATGACCTGATCGTAAGTGATGCTGTGCCTCGAGACATCTAGACTTTTTCTCTCCAAAAATACTGCTATTTCACTGTATCGGTCATAGGACCGTCCGATTCTTCCCCGTCCTAGCCGACCCATTCATGTTGGAGCTAGAAACTAGCTGCAACGTGGCTCCTTCACTGTTTCGCCTACTGCTAGCGTCTCCACACCCTTTGTGTAATAATATAAATGAAACCACTTCTATTTTTTATCTCACTGAGTCATGTCATGATATTTACAGCCAAAACGCATTCAGAACGGATGTAGGTTGTCCATAAATCAGTTGAACCTTCAGGAAACTACTAAAATAACTAAACTACTCCTCTGGTGTTGCGGATGTCCATGGCCGACGATGATTTCTTACCTCTAGGTGAGCTGCTTGCTCTTTTGCCACCTATCCTATAAAAAAAAAACGCAATCCTTCCTGAGGATGATATTTCTTCACTTACTTAATGAACTAACGCGAGCGCTTAGACACGGAACAACCATAGTTCTTTTTAAAAATTGTGTGTTTTTTGTAAAACTTTTATAATTAATTATGACATTAAATTAATATTTCCTAAGAGAAAAACGAATGTAACAATATATTTTCTAGTCCAGTTTTTCTTTAAAGACATTAAACTTTTCGATATTTGATATAATAGGCATAAGAGGTTCACAAAAGTATAAAAAAAAAAAAAAAAATAATAATAATAAATTATGTTTATATGAATTTATGAAATAAAACTCATGCTTATTTCCGATTTTCTGTATGAATTATTAACATATAGCTCGCAGCATAGCTATGCCCACACATACGAGTAGATACAAATAATTTCAGAACCGTCGCCTGACTCGATTGTCGGAAGCAGAGTGCATTTCTTGTAATTATACAAGAACACCCACCGCCGAGCCCCCACCTAGACTGTTCCACTAATCGTCGCCATTAGCTTAGATTATGTTAGAAGACGGCGGTGTAATCAAAGGAAACATTCTAACTGCCGCTACTTAAACTAATCCACTGTGGGACTGTTTAAAGCTCTTGTCACCTCGGAATCGTTTCTTTGTATAAACGTAATTGTGGTTATCATTTTATTCAAACAATTTTATTTATTATTGAATGTTTTCTAAATAATCGTTGTGGATATATAGTCGCCATATTCCGCTTATTTTGGACAACGGAAACGACCGACCACCGTATACTTAACTCTTATATAGAACTGTTTCGTTAGAATAGCGTCAATGATAAAGTCGATGTCGACCACGATATCTTCTGGTTATAAACCCAGTTCTATAAGGTTAACTGCTCGAAAGTGATCCCTAGGGATAGTCAATCTAGTCACCATAGATAGTGAAACATAATGCAGATACGATGCCAACCCTGAAGGCCTAACCTAACCTAACCTAACTATAATCAGCAGTTATGCACTATGGTATTCTGTGAGAGCGTGCACCTACCCAAGTCAAGCTAACCCAGTCATTCAATAGCTAGAAACAATCTTCAGCTTGACTCTTAATACATTTTCTTAAGAATAATTACAGCTGTAAAAATAAAATGCCCTCTAAACTAAAATGTTTCCACACTATTTTGCTGTCACAATAGACAGCCGTCCCCACAGTAGTAAAACGGATAGGCGTCGAGCAATAGTTCCAACTAGCAATTACTTAGTGCTCAGACTTCAGACTGCATCGATTAGTATCGTAAATAGCCTGGCCATGTGCAAACTTTACACTTCCAGTACATAAACACTTGTCGTAATGACGTCACTCATAACGTAATAATCAGGCTCTCGAAAATAATACCACAACGTAAATGTTTATTTATACAAGCATAAACAATCGAAAGTAATTGATAATTGAAGCCCATAGACACCTACATAGATGGTAATCAAATTTGATATGTATGCCATGCGTGGTCATCCCTTATAATTGAGAAGAAATGTCTCGCTACCAATAACTGGGTTTCCCGATCCCTACACTCACCAAACGGAAGACAGAATCTTTAATCCTACAATTTCAAGCTGTAATATTAATTTTGAACTATTATATTTAACTGATCTTCTTATTATTACCTTAGGACAGACAGTTTTCGCTAACACTTAAGAAATATATATATAAAGAAGGAATAAATACCAACTAAAACAATAGAATTCTCATAATAATTGTCGTTTTCGCTTTTATAATAAAAAATAATCGAAAATAGCCATCCATAAAACATGAAACAAAACAAAACCTGTTGTTTCGTTTAAAGTAGATTGAGTTTATAATAGGTCTTTTGTATACCTATGAAATTGCCGATTTGTTATTTTTTGAAAAAAAATACTTTAACTTATTTCATAGTTAAAGTATTTTTTTTCAAACTTTTTTATTTCTGTTATTCGAAGTAATCACCCATCTAATCGATGCATCTTTGCCAACGCAGTGGTAGTTTATTGATGCCCTTCTTGTAAAAATCAGATAGAAGGGAGGCAACAAACTCTTCAAAGGCACTTTGTACTACCTTTCGGGAATTGAATTTTTTACCGCTAAAAAGTTGTCCAAGTTTTGGAACCGGGCAAAACAATAACGGGTTGTGCGTTCGTTTGTAAAGTTCTCTCCGTAAACGTTGTTGATGTTACGTGCCGCTTGTGCCGCGTTGATGCCAAGACGGAACTCATATTCCATAATTACACGATTTTTAAAATATCCATTATGACGTAAAAATGTTTAAACGTAATGAAAATACAAAGCTAATCAATAAACAAAAGACTGACTTTGTAAAAAGAATGTCATGTTTGAATTGAAATTGTCTGAAGAACGGCAATTTGATAGATAAAGACCTAATATTTGTGATTCACATTCCAGATGACAAATTAAATTTTAAAGTTGTTTGTTCTTATAATAATTCATATTCCTATAAATAATTATTTATAGGAATATGAATAACATATTCCTGTAAAAATACAAATTATCATTTTATTAAGGAACAATAGTTTAATGGTTTAAGATACTCATGGTAACATCAGCGAAACTTAACGTTGTAAGAACGCGCCATTCAACCACTGTCGTGAACCTAGCAAAAGTATTTTGGCTTAGTTAGAGTGATTATAAGGAATGTTAATAAAACACTGAAAGTATTCTTCTAAGAAGAAATCCAACGATGTATCCGAGAATCCAATATTCAAGAAGCTTAAGACAGGGTATCAACGAATTCCATCTCAGTCCTTAGAGATAATAACGAATAGGCATCTAGAATTTTCTGCTAAGGATGCATGTAAATTTTATTCGTCGTAGATATTACATACCATCGGGTGTACTGTGAATACAATGGATAATAAATAAAAAAAAGTATTCGTTTTTTTTTATAGCTAATAAATTATAAATGAATATTACTGCAATACGGTAACGTCTCCATTTTATATAGCATAGCTTAGCGTCTTACTAAAGAAACTGCTATTCGAGTAGCTCGTGCTATATCGTTTTAGATTTGCATCCGTTTAATCAACTTAATTTTGCTATTTATCTGGACGAAGTACAGCAAATACAATTTAAATTAACTGAACAATTCTAAGAGTCTTCTTATTTATTGGACGAGAATTCAAATTTATGTTGTTTTGAGTAGATATAGTCTCAACACTCGCCGTTAATACTATGTCTTGTATATCTGTAACAACATTTGTAAATAAAGTAAATAAAAATCTTCATCTGTGTTGATCTATCCTATCCAGTCTCCTGCTGAATATAGGTCTCCCCCAATAATTCCCATAAAGTAACATCCTGAGTCATCATCCACTTCCCGCCAACCTTCAAAGGTCATCACTCCATCTAGTAAAATAAAGATAAGTGTCAATTATTCTACGTGCACGAGCAGTACGCAATTACGAAAACCTCCGGTTTATGTTTATATATAAAAATTAAATTACGTTCGTTAGTTAGCGCATGACTTGTGAGCGGCAGCATGGCCGAATTAGGTTTTGCTTGGTTTGAAAAGTTGCCCGGAAAAACCTAAAAGTATTTTTTCTTTGGGATTTTTATAGAAACAAAACAATTCTATGGATGGTTAATTTTCTGAAATTTACAAAATTTATTTTTAATTTAATAAAACAATAAAACCTTAATATAGAATAAACTTCAATAACACCGCTGAACCGACTATGATTTGTCAACAAAAGATTAATCACCAGATCCTTCCGTTATGATTTTAATTATTCAAAGGGCTATACGTGCTAGATTCTGAAAGCCGCAGGGACCAAACTGAAGACAAACGTGATCGTACCACCGTATACTTATCTTATTACTACATAGTATAAAATAGATGTACCAACCTTTTTTCGACTGTACGTGTTTTCTAAAACTACTCAATATATTTTGTTAAATTTTCACCTATAGATTAAAATTAGACTTAACGTTATAATATCTTAAGAAAACTCGCACCGCTAGATCGAGATATACATTCATTCGTTATATAAAGGATGTAAACTGAAAATACCCGACAAGGTCGATGGCTAATTATAGCAGATACGTTAATTTATAATATTACCAATGAAAAACGAGTAAACAGTTAAGCTGATGCTATCTGTTTACTGCGTTCCACGACATCTTCTTCCATCTTGAACAAAGTTTAACGCTCGTAATTTGCCATACCCGAGGGCTGAGATGTAGTGCCTTTTTACCTGTTATTGGTTACCCAGACCCCTACTCACAATACGTAATACATGAGTTTATAGTTATTATTTAAAGATGGTATTCAGCCAGGGCTTCGTAAGGACCACATCATTCTCTTAGCGAGACACCCCATTGTGCTTACATCACTCTCGAATCATAAGATGAATAAGCAAATATATCAAAATATTGATAGTAATCGTTAGCGTTAACGTCGTTAACCTTAGAAGCAACAAATTGTTATGCACAAATGTCGTTCCTTGATTGGGAATCGAACCCAAGACCGGCGACGCAGCAGCCAGATACTCTAACCACTAAACCTGCTGCCAAAGGCATAGTAATTGACGTAATAAGTTCTGATGAACATTGTACCTATAAGCTTGTTCGTGTACTTTATCCCTAATGTAAGGAGACAACACTAGGCAACGTTGCAAGAGTATTTCCTGAGACATAATCTCTTAAGCAAACAGTTAACGATAATCATTTTACTCCCAGTTATAAAACTGGTGAAGGAACACTACTTATCCAGTTGAATATATAATGAAATATTATATAAGCTTTATTGTATATATATATATATTGTCATCACCGCCGCCCATGAACATCCATCCATGCAACACCAGTCACCACGCTATGCCCATATATATCAGTTCAACACTATTTATAATAAATACTTTAGTTCAAAGACATAATTATATATGTATTATTATTTATGTATTAATTAATTAATTTATGCATGTTTGTAAATAAATATAGTCCTGTATTTATTTATTATTATTATTATTATTTTTTATTTTGTGAGCAGACTATGTTTTTTCCCGATAATATGTCCAACACCAGGCCTGCTGGAAGAGGTTTTAATTGTAAAATAAGCTGCGCCTTTGTACATACCTTTCCTATATAACTTCCCTTATATAAATGCTTTGTGTACATAAAAGATAAATAAATAAATAAATAGATAAATGATAGTGTGTCAGTACATCGCCGGTTTCGCGAGGACTTTAAATTTAACGACGACTTTTATTTTGGGCGCGCCTATTTTTGTTAATCGATGAAAAAGAGTTAAGATATTGAGAAGTCTGGTTTAAAGTCCTCGTGTTTAATAGTGTCACGAGCTGTAGGGTTCTTTGGTAAAAAAAAGCCTTAAAATAATTTACTATAATATTTGGATAGAAACAAGCCTTAAATGTAATAATTTACTATAATAATAATATTAATATTTAATTAAAGAAAAAGGAATTCGCATTAAACAATTCACTTTAAAATCCTTCAGAAAGTCACTCACTAATCGCTTTTAACTCTCTCTAATGTTTATCGCGTCGTATCTCAATCGAGTCTCCCCGTAGCCGCGGCTCGACCGCTTATATATGCGTGGTACAGCGCTCTATAGGGTTGGGAATGTTATAGTTTAATATGGTTGTTTCCTTCCCTCGCGCGTACAGCCGTCCTTTTTACGCATAATCAAGAACACATGGATTCGTTGTTGAACATTACCATTGTATTCTATCATTGTATGTATTGCCAATTTTCTCAGAAATTTCTGGATATATCTTCTTATACCTATTCTAGAATGTTCCAGAGACATGATGTAATACGTGTCTCATTTACGCCTATAACCATCCTGCTTACATCTTTTCTTAAAGGTTCTAGGGACGTGATTGAGTATAGTTGTCTCTCCTTTTTACATGTACGTGGGTTGTCCTTTTCTCGCACTTCTGGAATGTTCCAGAAATAATTGGGGTATAACTAGGCCTGAAACGGCCTGAAATAGGTATTCAGGAAGTAGTGCAAACCAATTATTAAAGTGCTGTAACGGCGTGAAAACATCTCATGGAAAAGCCATGGTGCTCAATGGGAGTATATAGTATCGATGGTCAAGTCAACGTTGAAATGGACGCACCACGCAGTGGAAAGTGTTGTTGTATCTGTTGATAGTACTATATACGAACATACGGCTGATACCAAGCTTTTGAAGTGTCTGGAATATGAACGACGTCTCCATACCCACTTTGTGCATGGCGATCACTGCAATCCTATTTTCATTAACACCCCATTGCATATTGTAATTCGATAATATAATAGAAAAAATATGGGAAATGGCGCAAAATCGAAAGAAGTTTTTAAAGTAATATACGTGTTCCAAATTCAAAATAATAAAAAAGTTGAAAAAAATAAAAGTTTTTAGGCAACAGTAATTATGGCTAGACTAGTTATAGTATATAGAAGCATTATACATATAATTATACATTTTCTGGTCTAGAAGTATTGTGAATACGCCATGCCGTCCAGACCCTTTTTTTTATAGAATTGTTAGATTGATTGCAATATGCAAAACACAAAAACCGTTATTCCAAAACAATTACACTAATATACCGTCCTCATTTTTATTTTCGCTCTGGGAAATAAGAAAAGTAATAGCTTTCTCGTTAACTGCACCTTACGTGAAGAAAATTAAGAATGACGTTATGGTATGGCGTCTAACGGTAATAAAGACTTTACTACAATGAACCGTAGAACGTTTTAGATTTTATAATATTTTTTTCAATCAAATACTGTTTTAAAACAAATAACTCAAACATTACAACAAATAATATATATTTAATATACATGATATATATTTCCTCGTGGTATTTTATACATATATATAAAATAATACGCCTACCAGCGTTTTCTCATTCATTCGGGATTGACTGGCAAAGAATGCCACTGGGCATTTTGTTCTCCCTTGTTTCTCTATCTTTTTGTTTATTTAAAAGGCCAAAAGGAATAAATAAATAAATATTATACAAATTATGTGTATCCTGAAACTTTTTTGACAACGAATATAGATGTCATAGTCCAGAGATATTGCTTAGAATATGAACTTTTTTCGTTTGCCACATAATAAATATATAGTATTACTCAAACTATTAAAATTACAAAGGATTCAAACGAGATTTGTAGTAAAAATTTCCATTTTATATTCTCAGTCTGTTCAACTCTTGTCTTTAATGCCAATAATCCGTTTTGCGATTTGTCAACAAATGATAGTCCCGTTATCCTCCGTTCGTGATTTTAATAATTCAGCAGGTCGGGATACGTAGGCAGTTGGAAATCTCAAATACATCTTTCATAGTTTATATGATTTGTACGACAGCTTAACTAATATACGAGTATATCGTATCGTAAAAAAGATAAGAGACATGTAAAATAACCTTTAGCTATGAAATTATTTACTACAAATAAAATTTGCTTTTCGTAAATGTTACCATATGGTTAGTCTACCTTGTTATGAGTTGTAGAGTCAAGATGTAGCTTGTTTCTAGCTGCATCATGACTGAATCAGATCATCCGGGGAAGGACCACGTCCTCACGGAGTACCAAATTGAAAAAAAATGCATAACATTGATTTATTTATTGTTAATGCCCCTAGACGGACTCGGAGACCCATTTACTACTAGGACGGCATTCCATGTTAGTACTAGACGTTAACATATAGTATTAGGGATACGAGCACATGGTTCACTTAATGGAATGAGAATGCTGTGGTATATGCGGTTTATGTTGACGCATTCACGCGTGGTCCTCTCTAGGGCGAGCGGACCCAATCATATTACAGTTAAAAATTAGCTGCAGTGTTTCATGTAGATGTTTACCCAAACATAGGGTGAACAGTGTGCTTATTTTTCACCGTTAGATTAAAACAATATCATTATATGGTACAATAAAAGAGTCCAAGTTTTTTTTCCAGAACGAAAACGTTGGAACCAAGAACGTACCGTGCTTTATTTTATAGTAGCTTTCCCATACATATAATTAATTCTCCGAGCTGTTTATACAGTGCTGGTGCAATGGTGGAAATCATATTTGTAAATAACGGGACAATTTTTGAAAAGTTTTCCATTTTGTTAAAAGAATGATGTCAAATAAAAAACCAATGACGCGAAAACAAATGAATCACTAAATTCGAAACACAAATACACAAGCCGAGATTACTTGAGATCAAAGTGGCCAGTTCGACAAAATGCCAATTTCATATGTAAGGACCTAATATAAATGTTTTGCATATACCAGAATTATGTTATTTTTCAAAGAGACTGCTACGACATATGAAGGTAGAGATTTGATTTAAACAAATTATATCATCCGACTATATAACTAGTCTGGCCGTAAATACTGTTACATAAAAACTTTTCATTTTTTCAACTTTTTAATTATTTTTATGGAACACGTACATTATTTTAAAGACTTCTTTCAATTTTGCGCCATTTCACATGTTTTCGTGTTCATTATCAAATATGGACAACAATATGGAATCGGGTGTTAAAAAAAATAGGATTGCAGTGATCGCCTTGCACAAAAAGGGTATGGAGCCGTCGTTCACATTCCAGACACGTCAAAAGCTTGGTACCAGCCGTATCTTCGTATATCGTACTATCAACAGATACAACAATACTTCCTCTGTCGAAGACCAGAAAAGATTGGGGCGGCCGCGCGCTGTTAGAACTACAAAGGCTGTTAATGCTGTTAAAACCAGAATTCGTCGAAACCCCATTAGGAAGCAAAAAATCTTATAGCGAGAAATGAAATTGTCGCGTATTTTAAAACAAGACCTGAAGCTCGGTGCTTATCGTCGATATACAGGACATGCCCTAAATCAATCTTTACAATTAAAAAGAGTGGATCGATCAAAACGCCTTCTGTCGCGATACAAAGGTGAAAGGCACAGAAATATCCTCTTTACTGATGAAAAAAAATTCACGATTGAAGAACACTACAATAAGCAAAATGATAAAGTGTACGCTCACAGTTCTAAAGAAGCTGCTCAAGTGGTTGGAAAGGTACAATGTAGTCATCATCCTGCGTCAGTTATTGTTTGGTGGGACGTGTCTTATCAAGGAGTCACAAAACTATATTTTTGTGAAAAAAAAATGAAAAACTTCAGCCAATGTGTATCAAGATACAGTCTTGGATCACGTTGTGAAACATCTGAGCAATACACTTTTTAAAAATATACCGTAGACTTTCCAGCAGGACTCTGTACCCCGTCACAACGCACGAACTACCCAAGCCTGGCTTGAAACCAACGTTCCGAACTTTATAAGAGCTGAAGACTGGCCCTCATCTAGCCCAGATCTAAACCCTTTAAATTATGATCAGTTTTAGAGGACATGGCCTACTCTAAACAACACGGCGACATTGAGTCTCCTAAAAAATCTTTGGAGCAAGCAGTGGCGAAATTTCCCTTGGAAACACTGCGTAAATCCATTGATTCGTGACCAAACAGATAAAAGGCTTGTACAAAAGCCAAAGGTGACCATTTATTTTTTGCTGACTGACTAATAAATATGTAGGTATAAATTTAAATAATCTACTTCATTAAAAAAAATGCATTTTCATTTGTAACAGAACTTATGGCCGGACTAGGTATACTACTAGTGTAGCCTGTACTAGACTTCATAAGTCATTAAATCTTTTCCAAATAGTTGCCACTTTTTTTGTTTTTAGAAATTTGTTTAGACAACCTTAGACAATTATATATTGCTCATAGCGATCCTTGATACGTCGTAGGTTATACTTTTAAATGATTATATATCAAGACATACACCACCATCTTTAATTACTGGAAACATAAAGCATTATCTGCTTCCATTCCTGAAACACATGTATGAAAACAAAAGAGATGTTGAAAATGAATCCACAAAAAGCTAATTAATCGATTAATTGTAAAGACAACATGAGAGGCTTAAAATTGTTTACACTTTTTCATGCATTAATTGCTCGGTAAAGTCATATCTAAGATCGCCCCTCCGTGTCCTCATTGTTGACACCACCGCTGTGTACGCCCGCCACTTCAATCAATAATGCACGGTTCATAGTATTTTATGTTGGTGGTACACTGCAGTTACTTTCTTATTCTTGACTGAATGGGTTGGATGGACTGAGGAAACACTTAGCCCTCACAAAATATCGCTGTAAAATTTAAGCACAACCTTTATGGTTACGAGGCATTCCATCTTAATAATCAGGGGTGACAACCCCTCTGCGTTATGGTTTCTTATCGAGGATGAGGGAGTTGTGTGCTCGTTTATCGACATATAATTAAAAGAAAAGTTTTTAGAAGTTGTTGCATTATTTAACTTAATTGCTTTGTTTCCATGAACCATTACTCGTTCTCGAATAGATGTTATTAAGCGGTTAGAAATGAGCGCATTAGCTACAATTAAGGTCTGTCCATCAAACTTCGCGTGTTTCTGAGCTATTCTAACGCCTATGCTGAAGTTAGCATCGCTTTTCCATTTGGTAATAACATTAAAATGTAATGTATTGTTTGTAAAATTATATTTTCACGAACTTATATAAATTTAAACCTCGTGTCGCATTTATATTATATATATTTTTTAATATTATATGTAACTTATAACTAAGATCGTACCAATAACGATGGGGAAGAAAAGTTCTTGAATGGCAACCACGAACTGGCAGTCATATCGCAGCGTAGATTGACTCATCACTAGATGGAGCAAAGACCTATGCCAATTTGCGGGAAGTCTATGGATACAGGTCGCACAGAATCGGTTTTAAGCGATCTATTAGTAAGGTCTATGATCACCAGTGAACTATCGATAAGCTGTGATGGTGAAGATGATGTTGACTTAGGTACCAATAAATACATTTATTATTATAACTTTTTTTATTCTCGTATCGCTTCTGCTTTTACATAATTCATAGTTATGAGAAGTACAAAGGTGTTTGACGTCCTGATGAAGTTGTCCCAGGCTACGATCACCTTATAAGTATCAACATCACCACGTGAACACCTTTGATCCAATAGCTTAATCCTCTCATGAGCATGATTGCTGTAAATCTCTCGAAATGTCGGGAATTAGAAATGTTAATATAAACGCTATAAAAACCGTGGAATAAGTTTTATTTTTAATGAGATTAATTTTACGGATTTGATATTAAAAATTTTGTCGTGAAACAAATTATATTTAAAATGGTAGCATTAAATTGACGCAAAGTTTCGTAATTACATGAAAAACATGAAAATCCGAAATTCCCCAGGTGAATATAAAGGCACGAACAATGAACAACATCCCATGGTAATTTCGTAAATGCTATCCAGATTGATACTGCTTAAACTGAATACGCCATTTTAATGCCGAATTACTGTCGTAACTTTTAAAGTTATGTCGATTTTTCTTATATACTCATAAAACCGAGCCGTGTTTTCAGAATTTTTTATTTTAAATCAAACGTTTGACCACAATTCACAAATCTCATATGCGCATGCACGTATACAAAAGTGATCTAGGCTAGATATATATTGTCTTAACCTATGAAATTGCCGTTCTTCAGTATTAGCTATTTCAAATCAAAAAAAAATTTTGATTGGCTGTGAATTTTTAATTCAAATTAATTTTGTTTTAAAAACATGACATTATTTTTACAAAGTCAGTCTTTTGTTTATTGATAAGCTTTATATTTTCATTACGAGTGAAAATTAATCGTCATACATGAGTTCCGTCGTGGCATCAACGCGGCACAAACGGCACGTAATATCAACAACGTTTACGCAGAGAACTTTACAAACGAACGCACAACCCGTTATTGGTTTGCCCGGTTCCGTTCTGGAAATTTTGATTTGAAAAATGAACCTCGTGGTCGTCCGGACACTTTGGTCAACAATGATGAATTAAAGGCGATTTTGGAAGCTCAATTTACAGCCGAGCTAGCAGCAGCTTTTGTTGTTAACATCAAAACAATATTAGTCCATTTGCGACAAATTGGCAAGGTGAAAAAGCTTGATAGATGGGTGCCCCACGAACTTTACGATCGCCAGCGCAACGTACGCGTTGAGACCTGCCTCAACAGGCACAGAAATGAAAGAATTATGAACGGAATTGTTACGTGCGACGAAAAGTGGAATCTGTTCGACACTCGAAAGCGCTCAACAAGTTGGTTAGATCCTGATTCAGCACTAAAGCAATGAATAATCGAAAAATGACCTCTAGAAAATTGATGGTCACTGTTTGGTGATCTACTGCCGGTGTGATTTATCACAGTTTTTACTAAACGGCATGAGCATTACTGCAGATGTATCGTAAAGAACTGAAGACAATGATGGAGAAATTCGCAAATCTGTAACCAGCTTTGGTCAATCGGTCGTCCCCGCTGCTCCTACAGGACAACGCGCTACCCCATCTTGCACAACAGACAGTCTTCAAGCTGCAAGAGTTGGGGTTAGAAGCTCTCCTCATCCACCGTACTCACCAAACCTTGCACCCACCGACTATTACTTTTGCAACATTTAAAATCCAATTAAATTTAAATCCAAAATTTGGACAACCTTTTAGCGGGAAAAAAATTCAATTCCCGAGAGGCAGTACAAAATGCCTTTGAAGAGTTTGTTCCCTCCCGTCCAGCTGATTTTTACAAGAAGGGCATCAATAAACTACCAAAGTTGGCAAAGATACATCGATTACATGGGTGTTTACTTTGAATAACAGAAATAAAAAGTTTGAAAAAAAAATACTTTAACTTTTTTCATACAAAATGGCAAATTCATAGGTAAAGAACTATTATAAGCTAAGCTATAGCTTGAGATATCATACAATTTTTTTTTGCTTAAACTATCTAGATATGACTAACGAACATGTTCATTTAATAGTAAGTGATAATATCCATCCTCAACTATAACCCAAGATGCATTGACTTAGACACCTTCAAGAGGAGAGCTTACACTTGCCTTAAAGGCCGGGTTCAAATATCTTTAAAAGAAAGTTAAAGGCATTTTTAACAGATAATTATAAGAACAGTGTTAAATAGATTTTATTTTTTGTTTATTTATGGTTAAGGTTATTTCGTTCTATGTGACTAACTAATGTGTAAGAGTGCTTTGTTTGTTTCGCCGATAAATTGTTTTCACAATTTGGCGATATTTGTTTGTTCACTTATTATATAAATAAAATAAAAAAATCACTTAAATCACACCAGTGAGCACTGGTGTGATTTTTTTTTTTATTCTTGCTCATTTGCTACCTATTCTATAAAAAAATGCGTTCTAACTTCTGACTACTGAGATAGAATGCTTTGCTATGAGCTACTAGATAACCTGAACCGTATACTCACCAAACGAAATGAAGTAATATTATGCGACAAATAAATAATTGTAGAAATATAGCTTTTATGTAATTATAAATCGTATTAAAATATTAAAAGTTAACTTAAAACTGTACAAACGAGTATTTATCCCACCTTGTTTATATTAGGCATGGTTGGATACAACGAGCTGAGAGTCAGTCGTGAATTCGCACTTCATAAATTAATTAAAGCCAAGATGCATAACGCCAACATATTAGAATTATTAGTATTTGAGTGTGCCGGACAGATACATATGTGTGGCGGCAACTTCGGCCTCAGCTGCTGACGGTACTTCGTGACCGCACTAATCTGGTGAGTAAGGCGCCCCTGACGCGAGCGCTTCGCACACTTAACCTTGTATCCAGAGGTCATAGACATATTTCATTGTACACTGAGTGAATTCACAAAGATAAGATAAATATTTTATGTTACTGAATTTAAGATGTGCTACACTGTCGTATTAGGTCTTGCCTGTAATGATAGTTGTAAGTTTTGGTATAAATAAATATATAAATAAATATAAAAGTATATTAGATTATAGTAAATATTTAATCCACAGCCGAACATAAGCCATCAACAAATAATCACAACCACTGTTCTACCTGCAATTCAACTTCCCGTATAATTTGCATAGATTATAACTCCATTACTAATCTATATCCAACAGCGTGAAATGTAACGAAATTCTCTTCCACAAAGTACTCCGTGGAATCAGCTGCTGCCTACGTATCTCCAAATCGGCACAAGTTAGGAACCTTCAAGAAAAGAGCCGACCGAAGAATCGATTTCTCTGGTGGTATTAATGAACTGCTTTTTTGATACCATCAATAAAAAATAAGGTTTAAATGAGTAGTCATTTTAACGTAATATTTTAATATACATAAAATATTTCATTACTCTTTTATGACGTTCGCCATTGCAGTTATCACGTTTGCAATAACATTTCCTCGTTAGATTCACGTTACCTTCCTAACGAGAAAGCTATTACGTTTTCTCTCTTAGTAGAACTGGAAATACTCTAGTGGAAGTCGTTTATGAATTTGTTATTTATAAACAACTTGGAGTTGTCTTCCTCTAATGGTTTCTTCAAAAAAAAACATATTAAATAATTATATATTTTTTTTTAATATTGGGGTGTCAAATAGTCATACAGTTCACCTGTATGACTATTTGTATACAGTATTTAAAAAGCATATGATGCGTGACCCACGATCAGGCATTGCATCTCGATCCTCAGAGGTAACGTGGTTTGGTGTGCCACGTTACAAAACCTGAGTGCCTGGTTATTGAATATCCGGGGGAAAAGCAACGCCGGGACGGTGCATCCTGGGCACTAGTAATGACACGTTGTCGCTAGTGGCTGATGTTCTGACAGGGGAGTATAGCTGCTCCGCGTGTCCGTCTAAATAACAAAGGGCACAGTGGAGTAGTAGGAGAGGTTGCATTTCCTCTTGATTTCCATATCTGGGGGAAAGGCAACCAAACGACGGTGCGCATGCGCGACGATACGTGCTTCTCATTGCCTAATGCGCTGACGGAGGTTGCATTTCTCCTTGATCTCCGTATCCGGGAGAAAGGCAAGCCAATGATGATGCGCATTTGGAACTGCTGACGATACGTCGTTCCCTGTGCTTAAGTGGAGCGGAGGGCAAGCGAGAAGGTCTCTAAAACCTGTGGATACAGGATGCCCCTGCAGTCTTACAGATGGCGTAACGCGGAAGGCAAAATATTGGAAATTAAAAAGAGCTTTGAAAACGCAATATTGAGTGTGGTGACGATGGCACGAGTGACTCTATATTTAGCGTGGAGTTATTCGACGAGGGTAGGAGCAAAGCGGGGAGGAAATTGAAAAGTAGGCTTCGGCAGTGGTCCGGTAATGGGCCAGAATGGAGCTAACGGCCGGGGCACAACGACATCTTCCAAAAGAGGTCGAGAGAGAAACCTCCAACAACAGGCAAGTACGTCGGATTTAAAAAATCAAAAAAAGAATGATAGGAATGCTAGTAACATTACTAACATGCCACCTATGACCACTCCAACTACGCTGAAAATGCTTGTGCTAGAAGATGGTTCACAACAAGTTTCTCAGACCGCATTATAAACCATTAAGGCTATTGACGCATGAAATGAATGGGGACAAACACACGGGGACTCGTGGTCAATTCCCGAGTCCGATGAAATACCTGTATAATAAGGTTAAAATACAGTGTCATAGACGCTAGACTGGACATCCCTGACCAAAAATCAACAATTCGTGATACATAAATATTCCGCGGCTGTAAATCAAACCCAGAACCTGAGAAGCTGTAGCTACGCTCTCTAACCACTACGCCAGTAGGCCGTTAATAATAATACTGTAAGAAAAATCGCAAGCTTAACCTGATTAAACGGATGCAAATGTAGAACGACATAACAGGAGCTCTCCGAACGGTTTCATTGAAAAGACGCTGCATAGGACAAAGCAATTTTCTGTCGGAGTAATGTTTTAGCTTAGATTTTGTCAACTAGATACAGTATAATGCATATTACAATCTGCCAAGGTGTGTTTATATGTAAACCTAGGTTAATGTTAAAGTTTCTCACTTCATATTAATGATAATAAAACTTAACTCTTGAGTATAAGGTATAAGGCTCAATTATACTGTGAGGTATTCTATTATTATTACTCTATTATAATTATAGCGTGGTCTGAAGAACAGAAGAAATGAGTCGAACCAATCCATTAAGCGCAGATTCGAATTAAGATACAGTGATCCTCTAGGACTATAAAAATCGAAATCGAATCCATAATCCACGATACAGCAGCCAAATACACTAGCAACTTGTCCACATGGCCATCCATAAATTTTCTAAATAATCTATAAAATTTAATACTTTTGGAAATATAACGTAATGAATGTTTTCTTCATGTCAAGGTGGACTAACACGTTGGCAGACGTAGGGCCACGCTGCAACTAGTTGGCAATTACAGGGTCACGCTGGCAGCTACTTGGCAGTTGTAGGATGATATTACCCTGATGTGTTTTGTTTTATGATTGAAGGGATCCAAAGATTAAGGTATTATATTACCGTGAGGATCAATATAATAATGTAAAAAAATAATATCCGGTGAATACGACCATTGCAATTTCGTAAGTTGCTTAGAAATACGACTAACGTAATTCAATTCAGAAATTAAGAGATCGAGAGACATTTTTAAACTGAAATGTGGATCTTGTTGGATGCGGTTAGCGAGAGAACGAGATATTTGGAAAGATTTAGGAGAGGCCTACGCCGCAGAAGCGACTACTACAATTCAGTCAGCTAAGATTATAGTTTGTTTCAATTTATATTTCTATCTAAATAACCGACGTTAACACTAGAATATATTATAATTATAATCAGATTACCGGAAAATTTAGATTTAACTTAAGTTTAGTTATTATTGTAGTAGAAAAAAAAGGGAAAAAGAAAAAAAATATATTTTTATTTTAAATTAATTCAGAGATTTACTGGAACAAAAAAATGTACAATTACACACATCCCTCGATGTAGGCAGCAATAAAATCGTAAATTGCAATTTAAAGTTCTAAATTACATTATACAATCACAATGTATTGTGTGACAATTGAGTTATTTCCGTTTCTATTTTATATCCCGCATGTCATTAAATGTTTTTAGCATAATGTTTAAAGTTGTTTGAAAGGGGATTTTTTGTTCTACTGGAATCTACGTTTTATGTTTTGATCGAGTTCATTTATAAGGATTTCCAACTCTTTCAACCTTTTTCAAATGCTATGCGCGGAGTTTCGTTCAATACTGATGTTGAAATGAGATCTTGATTGGATGACGTCGAGTTGAAACTGGGTGATTTCTACCAACGAGATATTGAAAATCTCATTGATCGATGAGATAAAATTTCTGTTCACATGGGAAATTACATTATGATTAGATTAAAACATGTTAATTTTCATTGAAAACTAAACATCAAAAGGCATTCAAAAATATAGATTAGTTAGTTGCCAGCCTGCCAGCAATCTTATATTGTCTGTGGAATTATTGGAAAAGGCAAAAAATAACTGGCAATACACACACAAAACGTAAGCATGCACGTAACAGAGTACAATACATGAAAAATTAATATTTTATTTTGAAATAATAAATATTTTAATAAAAAAAAGTATAAAATCATAATAGTTAATAATATTTACTTAAAATAATATATAACATGTTTGAAATAATAACACAAATAGCTCGGTGGTGAATGAAAATAAGAAGATTGCAAGTTAAATTGCAAAAAATTAAAAAAAAAAATTACCGCTGAAACACGTCCACTAATTTGCAATAGAGATGCATACTGGACTAGGATAACATGAGACACCCTCTATAGAGAGCCTATACCCAGCAATATAATTTATATACAGGATGTCGTCTATCTCGGTCAGCAACATACCATGATCATGTTTATTGTAGCCTAAGGTCTTTGGTCGAAACTATCGTGTCATGCTTTTCACTTTCCTAAACCAATCTCGTGTGTTTTCATAAACGATCGGTGTGTAGAGTTTGGGCATTATCCTCAATTTACCGACTTTATAATTCGAGTTTAATAATTTTCTCTCAGATTTTTTTTTTCGGGCTGATGGCCGCTGTAAGCCCTAGGGCTTTTACTGTTTCGCCGGGTTGAGAGGTGACCGAGCGCTTATTTCTCTCAGAATACTCAGAACAGTTTTACAACATTCTCTAAACAGGACATTTATTTATACAATTTGCAGCAGCAGCTCTTTACATTTCATTATAATCGCCGAAGGCAAACAAAAAACATGATGTATTAAAAAAACTATCGTCGTTCTCTTGATATTTAAAGATGGTGTAACGACTATCGGAGAATATGTCAAAATAAGTAACAAATTTATCTGCCGATTTGTACCCAGTAACAGACAGGTCAAAGGGGGGTATTTTTAGAAAAAATTGCAATATCTCGAAAATGGAGAGACTTTTACAAAGGTCATATTTTTTGTCTAGTGGGTGACCTGCCAACCTATCTTCCCTCTAAGTTTGTTGTGCTATTTACGGGACATATTGTATATAGGCAGTTAAATAACCTTATTACATACATAAGCAGGGACTTCATGATACAAACTCTCATATGGGGATTTTAAGATGAAGCATATCATGTAAAGCGACTGCGTGTAAGTGATAGTTAAAAAGTTTGCGTCCAATGTTCTTTCTACCATTTAAAAGAAACCCACTTCATTGACATGTAATTTTCTCTGTCATTTTAATCAATATCAAAACATTTAGTAGTCAGTATATTCAATATCGTGAAACCACACCTAGTCTAGCTTGAGTCCCAGAGTGGTTCAAGGAGATATATTTTTTAAAACCTTTTATTTCATTAAAAGAATAAAGTTATATTTATACCGAATGAGCTTCTTTTAAAATTAAATATTTTGTTTAAACTTCCAAGTGTAGAAATTCTTTTCGAACAGAAATTCGCTTTTGGCCGTCATTAGTCTCAAAATCGGCTAAATAATTATTGATGGAAGTAGCATATTCTTAGTCCGTCTTTACTTTCTTCGGCGCTACAACCCTTTATGGGTCTTGGCCACTTCAACAGTGTTTTGCCATTCGTTCCGATTCTTGGCTTTCCTTCTCCAGGCAGTACACTTGCCCATGGCTCTGAGATCTTCCTCATTGCTGTCGCACCACCTCTTCGGCTTCCCTTTTGGTCTTTTTTCTTGCGGCTTCCACTTATTACATTATACGTTACCTTGGGTGATCTATGGTCTTTCATCATCTGAACGTTTCCTGCCCACCTTAGGTGTCGTGACTTGATGAATCTGACAATCGTGTCCGACAACCTGTTTCATCAATATATTAAACTCGATTCATCCGGAGGCGATATTCACCGTTGTCATCTAAGGGGACCAAAAATTTTCCTTGGCACTTTCCTTTCGAAGGCCGCCAGTTTATATTGTTTTTTGAGTTGTTAACCTATCTATTACTTTATCAAGGATTTAAGGTATCAAGTATCAGGGTAAATACAGGCCGTAGGTATCGGTAATCATCAGTTTACTTATTCGTTTATCATTTTTATTTCAGTTATTTTTAGAATATAGTTAAATATTGACTCTGCTTACGTGTACACGTTCCATATATACGTCTGGGCATAAACACTGTTACATAATTTTTTTCTTTTTTTCAACTTTTTAATTATTTAGAATGTGGAACACGTACATTATTTTAAAAACTTCTTTCGATTTTGCGCCATTTCGTATATTTTTTCGTGTTCATTATCAAATAACAATATGGAATAGGGTGTTAAAGGAAATAGGATTGCAGAGATCGCCTAGCACAAAGTGGGTATGGAGCCGTCGGTCATCTTCCAGACACTTCAAAAGCTTGGTACCAGCCGTATGTTCGTATATCGTACTATCAACATATACAACAACACTTCCTCTGTCGAAGACCAGAAAAGATCACGGTGGCCGCGTGCTATTAGAACTACAAAGGCTGTTAATGCTGTTAAATCCAGAATTCGTCGAAACCTCATTAGGAAGCAAAAAATTTTATCGCGAAATGTAGATTCCCGCTAGGACTCTGTCGCATATTATATAACAAGACCTGAAGCTCGGTCTTGTTTTATAATACGAAGCTTATCGTCGATATACAGGACATGCCCTAAATCATTATTTACAATTATTCTTCTGTCTTCTGTCGCGATATGCAGGTGAAAGGCACAGAAATATCCTCTTTACCGATGAAAAGAGAATGAGATTTCACGATTGAAGAACACACAAAATGATACAATGTACGCAAGAAGCTGCTCAAGTGGTCGGAAAGGTACAACGTGGTCATCCTCCTGCGTCAGTGATGGTTTGGTGGGGCGTATCTTATCAATGAGTCACAAAACTACATTTTTGTGAAAAAGGAGTGAAAACTTCAGCCAAAGTGTATCAAGATACAGTCTTGGATCATCTTGTGATACCTCTCAGCAATACACTTTTTTAAAATATACCGTGGACTTTCCAGCAGAACTTTGTACCTGGTCACAAGGCACGAACTACCCAAGCCTGGCTTGAAATCAACATTCTGGACCTTATAAGAGCTGAAGACTGGCCCTCATCTAGCCCAGACCTCAACCCTTTAGACTTCAAATTATGGTCAGTTTTAGAAGATATGGCCTGCTCTAAACGACACGGCGATATTGAGTCTCTTAAAAATCTTTGGAGCAAGCAGTGGTGAAATTTCCGTTAGAAACAGAGCGTAAATCCATAGATTCGTGGCCATACAGATTAAAGACATGTATAAAAGCCAAAGGTGGCCATTTCGAATAGAATATTTTATTATTTTTTGCTGACTAACTAATAAATATGTAGTTATAAATTTTAATAATATTACATTACTTCATTTAAAAAAAAGTGCATTTTAATTTGTACCAGAACTTATGGCCGGACTAGGTATGTACGTATTACACAAAGTAGAGTCAACATTTTGTAAGTTTCCACAGAGCAGTTTAAATATTTTTTTTCTCTTCGTTACGATTCATAGTCGACAACTCTGGGACTCGTTGCCTAGTTGCCCTGAGTTCATATTAGCTCGTACCTCCCAACGCTTGTAATCTTGTAAATCAATGAACTCAAATTTGGGACGTCACAAATCCTAGTAAAAATAAACTCTTAGGCATGACTTAATTATACTGTGTAGGTGTTCTGTAAGAGCGTGTTCTGAGGAACTGAGAAAATCAGTCAACCCATTCATGTGGTAGTGTAGAATTGAGGTGCAGTTGATGCTCTAGGACTATAAAAATCGAAATAGAATTTATGACCCAGCAGTCGACACAACAGTCAAATACACTGACAACTTGGCCACCTTGATAGCGATCCATTAATTATCTAAATAATCTATAAAATTTTGTACTTTAGGGAGTTAAATATAATTTCGGTAAAGGATTGTCCTCGACAAACTAATACATTAGATAGCTCGGCCATGACAAACGAGCAAAGCGGCTAACAGCCGGGTAATAGTTTCAAAAGGCAATTACTTAGTGCTCAGACTTCCGGCCGCATCTATTAATACTGTAGATTACTGAGTGACCCCTTGAGAACTGACTACACGTATTCCATGAACTCCCGTTGAGCCATTGTAGCATTTATTTTTTTTATTGTATTGATGTGACAGACATTTCACCAGATGGTACGTGATTTCTACGACCCGTATTCATTTTCGATAAGGAATCATAATTGAAATTTTACGGACCGTGAATTCCGCCAACCCGTTACAGAGCTTCGTGGTGAACTATGCCCCAATAAACTCTCTATTGGCCTGGTTACTGCTTCATATTAACTCTCGATGAAAACGGTGTTGGTGATATTGGTGTACTTCCTGTCGATGTCGACTACGACGATATCAGTTATCAGAAGTCAGATAAATTTATAATCCATATATGAAATTTATTGGTAGCTACCGCTATTGTTTTGTATTCTATTATGTGTTTGTGTGTATATATATATATATATATATATTTATACATGTATTATCTATTAAATACTATATATGTATGTCTTATTCTTTGCTTGTATTAGTTATTTTTCTTTAAATTAATTAGTTTATTGCTACACCTATCATATACATATCTGACTAAATCTTGGGTTGACAGGTAAAGAATGCCATTGGCATTAAGTCCGCACTTTGTGAACTTTTAACTTTGTTAACGATATTGCAATAAAGAGTAAATAAATAAATAAAACATCTTCTGATTATAACCAGACGACGGCATCTAGATATATCATAGTGCCGTAAGCATTTGTCTAAATACAAAGGCGCTGACTCGTCGTTACCTGCCCTAGTCCGACATAAAGCAAGTGCAATGAGATCAGTGGTTGGTTAAGATAAGATCTCAGACTCGGGACATATGTATGTTATGTACAGTATAACATCCGGACGCAAGGTGCCGAGTTCTGAGTTGCACGATTTTTATTTCTGGATAAAGCTACCTTATATTTATATCTAATATTCAAAAGGATATAAATATAATATTATTTGCAGTATGCCTATTTCTTATTCCATCGCATCACAAAATTTGATATGAATTCCAAGTTTCGGATTGCATTCAATAAAATTTCTTACAAGTTTTTACTTTGCAAGTGTATCTACAATGCCAATAATTTTCGTCTTACGACTATATCAGAATACATGGATCATTTATAAGATTTATTTCAAACAATCTTTTGGTAAAGTACATAGTAAAGTTAACAAAAAAACAATAAATACTATATTTCTATTTACATAAACAATAAATTACAATAATTTAACTATTATTTCTCTTGTTTGTGTATCAAACCCATAATTTTGACCCAAAGACACATGGACAAAGTTGCCCTGATGATAAGTGACAACTGCATACATCCTCAAGACCGAATCAAGATCCTCCAAGTGAGTAGTGAAATCCTCCCTATAAATAACTGATTCTCCTGATCAAACCTAGCAAACGAATGATAGCAGCATAATTTTTTTTAATAGAATATGTGGCAAACGGACAAGCTGCTACCACCGCCCATGGACATGCGCATCACCAGAGGAGTGGCAGCTGCACTGCCGGCTTTTTTGAAAGGTATAGGCTCATTTCTTGAAAGTCCCTAAGTCGTACGTTTCATAAATACCGCTAACGATTCCACAGAGTAGTTATGCGTGGCAGAAAATTTCGCTTAAAGCGCACAGTGGTCGATTGCCAACCATCGAGATGAGGGTGAAATTATGATATACGATGGCTAAATTTAGTGGCTGCAATTAATCCGAACAACATAATTAAAAAGTCAATCCATTTAACAAAATATGTTGCTATTTTATGCTGGTATTCTATGAGGGAATAGCTTCAAAGAGCCGACCGATTCACGGTGCAGCTTGAAGTGAATTGCGGTGTGGCAATTCACACCATCCAATAATCATTTCATATTGTGTTACGCTAAGAACAGGTGGACGCATAGCACGCGCTGACTTACAACATGGCGCTTGTCAGTGCGATGTTTAAATTATATGTACATAACATAGATAATATATGTATCCGCCGCGAGTTCTGTCTTCGATGCCGAGCCGAGAACCAATATTTGTACTATAAATTGTGTTGTGTGTATATCCCGTGTCCTTGATACTGCATCTGAACATCCGCCTGCCTGCCTTCGATGTTTTTGTACAGTACATGCTTTACGTCGGAATACAGAAGTGATGACGTCGGAGTATCTCAATGTTTGCGCGAACGCCAAAGCACTATAATATATCCTGCACAGTTGATGTCATCTGGTAATAACTAGACGGACTTCGCTTTGGTCAATATCGGCCGGAAGGACATCACCATCATCATTAAATAATTATAAATATCAATCAATGTCGGTACAGTTAACATTATATAACCGAATAGCTTCGCTTCAATCAACCTGCTGCAGTTCACGAACAGCTGATGTTGGAAATGAGCACATTAGCGGCAATTAAGGTCTGTCCATCAAGCCGTGTGCACAAATACACCACGACTATATCAACACGCGCGTTTAGCATCTCGCTGCATTTTAGTAATTGTAATGGATATTCAAATTAGATTTTTGAGGACATTTTCTGAGGATCTGAGATTCTGAGGAATTGTTCGGATTAATTCCAGCCGCTGAGTTTAAACATTGTACATCACGACAGAATTCAAAATATCATTCTCAACATCTCAATGATTGACAATCCACCATTGTGCGCTTTACATGAATTTTTCTGCCACATACCCACATTACTCTGTGGAATCAACTGTCGACAGCGATATTTCCGAACCGATACGACTTGGGTCTATCGGCTAAAGTAGGCTCTTTTTTTGAAGATCTTTCTAAAAAGCCAGCAGCGCATCTGCTACTCTTCTAGTATTACTGATGTCTATGGGCGGTGGTGATCACTTACCATTTGGTGAGCTGCTTGCTCGTTTGTCACCTATTCCATAAAAATACAGTCGAGTACTAGTACACCTGATGATCTAATAACAGTGACCCATGACATCTACATCCCAAAAAAAGACTAATTCAAGATACACACGTGTTGTCACCTCTTAGGGCTACGATTGAACGCCTCGTTGCACTTGGATTCCCCGGATCACCATACGAAACACAGCAATGTTATGTTTCAATTTCACTCTGATATTCCGTGAGGCTGTGGTCCTTTTTCAGTCGATCCGTTCATATTGTATCTTAAAAGATAGAAAGAAAGACCTTTGTACGTTATTCTACCATTATAAAATTAGTAGAATTGCATTCAGCCAATAAGAACGAAGATAATTTATCCAATTAAATCTCCTGGTGTAAGATAGTAAAAGCGATAATCACTCTCTGATTGGTCAAAATTTTCGTTACGAAATATTGAGCTAAAAACAATAAGTTAGCAATTAAGAATATAAAATTGAACTGAATTTATTTGCGAGTAACTGTTTCTCTTAATACGTCCACTAAAATTCATTTAATAATCAGATATGCATCAGTGTCATTGTGTGAAGAAGCGGTGATATTTCACAGAACTGGGTCACATACTTGTTCCAGACATATTCTCAGAACGTGTGCAGTATTAAAGACGCAATATAAATGCATTTCCTGCAATTATCTCTCTCTTGCTATTCGTCGTCAAAGACTTCCATTTGCACGTCTTTAAGATTGCTCTGAAATATTTAGGAGAATATTAACTTCCAGGCAAATTCAAGTCATAACTTCTGTTTATTATTGTTACTTTAACTTTTAATTTTATAAATATTTGTATATTACTCATCGATACTCTGATATCAATAAAAATAACGAATGTAACAGACGTAAAAGCATAATAAAAAAAAATAAAAATAGGTCCGTGTACCTAACATACATACCTATTTCTAGTTTTGTTTACGTGTTACGTTGTTAGTAAAGCACTAAATAAAATTGATTTGTGTAAGTAAAAAAGTGTAGTGAAATTAAATGACATTCACACATGATATTCCCTACGCTTTATCAATTCAATTAAATCACTTTGAGTTCATGGTTGCATCCTTTGCATCCCTACACGGGAAAACTGCAAAAAAGTTGAGCAAAACAAATACGGATCATTGTTTTCATTTCTTTCAATTCGAATTATTGTTTATATTGGTTATATTATTCTACCGTTGAAAAATTGAATTATTTACTTTCAGAATTTTTATATGATCAATTCGGTACTCTCGCTATGGAATTTTATGGAATTTTATGGAATTTTATGGAATTTTATGGAATTTTAACTCACCATCAGGTGGATTATGTACTCATTTGTCAGCCCATTTACAAAATATTATATGTTTTTTTTTATTGCTTGAAAAATATATATGTACCCGCACACCACTAACTGCTTATGTTTTCTCAGCGACGATTTCTCATTGATGAGTTTCTAACTCTCGGAACATATTACCAATCCTTTTTTTATTTATTTCACATTAGTATTCCGTGTAGCCGTGGTCCTGCCTCTGTGCCAGCCCACAGATTAATTCTGTAGTTGCAAAGAAGAAATTTGCCTACTCAAGTAATTTCAGAGGTTAGCGTTAGCTAGCTTTTTTATAAAAGAGCTGCAACTGAGTCTGACTCTGATTCCCATCTCATGAAAAGTGATCACAGCCACCTATGAAGTATGTATGAAGTAAAAACCTCTTAGGAAGCGCACAGTGGTGAATTTTCAAGAATTAAGATCGTGAGTATGAAATGTGGAATCCTGTCGCGGTGTATGACATTACGATACTGAATTTTTCACAGTTTACTGCGCTTAAGCTTTCTTGCTTCATTATCATCATCAGGATCATTTGTTTATTGCTGAACATAAACCTTCCCATATGAAGGATGATCTCTCGCCAGATGGTACAATATAGTCGTATTTAAGTTTACAGGAATTAGACAAATGTAGATGGAAACTTTCAATCTATATATCTAATCACTACCTATCTAAATATATTATCTATTAATCATCTCAATTCTTGTATCAAACAAATAAATTATTCACATTTTTCGACGCAGAAATTACGTATATTCTAGTTGGCATTGCTAGTAAAGCGAAATCAAAGAGTCGACTGAATGCAAAATCTTGTGAGAGATTTTATTGAATGCAATACGAAACTTCCGATCTATATCGAGTTTCGAGACGCGATGGAATAGAAAATAAGTTTACAGTAAACAAAGTTTATTTGCTTTTGAAGATTAATACGAACAGGTTTATTCATATTAAAAAAAAAACATATAAAATTCACTCACATACTTACGTAATTGAGAAAAGTTGTAGATCTACGCTGCAGCTAGTTTCTTACTAAAGTATGAATGGGTTGGCTCAACTGTGGAAGGACCATGCCCTTACAGAATACCAGAGTGAAATAGCAGCATAGCACTCCTGTGTTCCGTAAGGGATCCTTGGACCCTATTACAGATAACCAGTGATTCAATCTCAGAAGTGGCAGCGTAGGTCCTTTGCTTTGATGGATGTAGATGCCTTGGGCCGCAGTCTACAATTACCCATCAGGTAAGCTATGTGCTCGTTTATTATCCTTAATACTTAATTTTAAGTAAAGGTCTTGTTGACAATATAAGATGGCGTCATAGGCTGTACAAAGAATGGTTCGAAAAGATGTTTTATCAAGTGAGCCATGTGCTCGATTATCACCCATCTTTTTAAAAAAAAGAATATTAGCAATGCTATAATAACATAACATTCCGGTGAACCACTCCAATAGTCGAATAGCGGATTTTAAACTACGACCTTAAATTTTGCAGACCGTATCCTAAACCATTAGGCTTTGACGCTTCATCACTTTCATCATTACTCTCATCCTTTCAACCAATCACTAGCCCACTGCTGAACACTGACTTCACCACCAGCATCCATCGACTTCCTGCGGTTACATAAGTTGTCACTCCATCTAGTTGGAGATCGTTCTACGCTGCTATGACCAATACGAGATTGCCACTCGAGAACTTTTCTCCCGTAAAATTATCAACCTTAATTCCTTAAAATTGTTTTGAAGTTAAACTTCTTTGAGCGCGATGAAGGTCGCAATTGGGTAAAATAATTTAAATGTTACGTTTTAAAATAAAATGGTTCTAAATCAAAAGGGACGTAAAATAGCAACTTTGTTAAAGAGTAAACGAAAAGAGAATATATACTATATACGTCACAGGTTCATTTAGTTACCCTTATTCCTTCTTTTTCTTTCTTTTTTACAATGTACCTTTCCTTTTAAGAAATCCAGACTTAGATCGACAAAGAAGTTACTAACTAATTTTAACTAACTTAACGTTAACTCACTGAGTTACACGTCTCTGAATAGTATATGTAATAAAATGTCTTGACGTTCCACGATTCACGAATAATCTTATTTCAATTTCGACCTCATCTTGGAAGCTGACATGTATCGGAAGCGTTGGATTTCATTCGATAAATTTTCTTGAAGTTATGCATCGCACTTCTTACATACATCTTGAAGATTGAATTTTGTCGGTTGATTCTTGTTGAAACAAATATTGTTCTAAATATATAAAAAGAACGTTTGTAATAAACAGAAACGTAAATATAAATAGGGATGTAATGAAGATGATAATGATGGTCACGGTGATATCCTCTGATTACTACAAAATAATAACAACTAAAGATCACGATCAGACTGTCGGCTACCAACTAATCCTAAGCTACATTGGTTACATTGGCCGCAGACAACCAGATAGCCTTCATGAACTGGTTGTAATTGTTAGATCGAGGGTAAAAGATCACAGGGGCGGTCACTAACCCATTGATCTAATCAAATCAAAACTAAAACGGGATCACTATTCCAACTGCATTAAAATAAGCGAAGGATAGAGCACAATGGAAGTGACATGTCAGCGAATCAGTTAAAGCATATCAAGACGGGCACGACATTCAGAAATGAAAATAATGGAAGAAGAAGAACAACAATAATTACGCTTTGCTCTAATTGTTGCAATCCAACAAAACAAATTTTATAAATATTAAACAATATATGTAAACAGAACTTATTATTATTTAGGGTTCCTGATGACATTGTCCTCCTGAACAATTAGAACTCATTATGCTACTCTATTAAATTTAAAACGAATTAAAAATGAGAAGAAAAATTATGACCCTTAGTACTTAACTGTATTAAATAATATTTTTCGAAATGGTCAGTGCTGTCGGACAATCGAACATAAATATTTCTTTAATTTAACTAAGCGTGATGAACGAGCACTCATTTTACCTGACGGTATGACTGTGGCTCCACCATACCCGTCCACTATCCACGAATATTCATAACATGTATACGTTGTCGCCCTTGAAAAATTGAGATGGAATTCCTCCTTTCCGATAATCAGGCTTCTGGTTTCCTCCCACTCACTACTTTTGCTTCACAGTGTCTATTGTGAGCATGTGTCCATCACTTTTAGAGTATAAGATGTGACAAACTAGCACACGTTTTATGTGATTATAAGTGATAATTGGATAAGTGGATATATACATTCTCAAAAACTTCAAGATTCAAATGCTTGTCATCTGAGAACTGAGATGGATGAGTTGATACTTTTTATTGGGTACATGGATCCCTAAACTCACCATACGAAACACGGCAGCGTTTTTACATTTACCTTGAATCTTTGTTGAAGGTAGATGTCACGGACGAAAGTTATCGGTTACGATCGCTTGAATTGTGTGGTCAATTTTGACCCCTACTATTGTTAAAATAATTGTAAATTCTACAGACATATTATAAGTTTCTTGTAATGTAACTGTAAAATAACCTACTAGCGGCAAGTGCAGAAGTTGAGGCCGGAGTAGATGAAATAGTCAAGACAGTAGAACACCATCAAAGACATCGCAACAAAACCTTAATTTTCATACATATTGACATTATACTTATTGTATAGATTGTGAAAGCCTTCAGACAGTATCTATGTATTCCATATATATAAATATATATGATCCATCTTCGCCATCTTCTTTTAAAAAATTATAATTTAACATTTATCGAATAATTTAAATGTTGATTAATGTAGTTTTTATTTATACACATCACCAACAAAGTGATATGTATTCATAAATCTATATTTTATGTATTTATTAAATAATACTATGTTTATTTTCGAGTATAGTATATGTCTTTTTATATATATATTAATCTTTTTTTTAGTTTACTTTTTTATAATAGTTCACGTTTATATAATTAACTTTCATTTTTGTTGCACCTACCATATGAATTTCACCACACCATAGGTTGACTGGTAGAAAATGCCTGTAGGCATTAAATCCGCCTGTGTCCTAATTATAAGGATTTGCAATAAAGGTTAAATAAATTAATGAATATATTTATTTATTTATTCTTAATTGCAATTAAAGGTTTCCAATTAATCGTTGAATTTGTACGTATGTTTAATGATATTTATATACTTTTATATATTGCTTTGAAATGTCAATATCCTTATGGTTTAGGGTACGGTCTGCGAAATTAAAGATCGTAGTCCAAAATTCGACATTCGATTAGTGGCGTGAACCATCTCCTAGCACAAACATTTAAAGATTAGTTAACTGGAATATAAGTAATGTTAAAAAGCACTACCTTTGATAAAAAAGAAACATTTTGTATTACAAAAAATATTGAAAACTTATTAAAAACTTGATTTAGTAGTATTCACATAATGATAGCACATATTTCTTTAAATAAGTTCTAAGACCACTTTCGTTCTTTACCACTGTTAAATTTTAGAATTACCTACATTATGCTGCCCAGCGTGATTGTAGCACTTTTTATTATTTAATTCTATATTAAAGCGATCATCCATCCAATTCAAGGTAATCTACAAACCATACGTCAATTTTAATCTATATTTATGATTTAACTAGACTTTACTACTAAAACTCAATACACTTCCTTCCCGTGCGCATTAATTTGATGGTATTAGGACGGCCGTTCAAATATTAGTGAAGCGAGTCAAATGGGTTTATTATGATCCTATGAATACGTTTAGTGAACAGATTGCATCATATTTCAGATACAAGGTCTTCAGTCTGTGTTGAGGTTAGATGAAATTACTTGAGGTTATTTCATGTTCCTCGTTTCGCAGAATTAATATTAATATCTGTGAAGGTAGAATATATTATACAAATATGGAATAAATTATAAAACCTGACACACAAGGTGACCGACATGTGACGTATTTGCAAACGGGTTAATCCTTACCAGACTCTTAAATCATCTGTGGTTGTTGGGACTCCGAGACGGGCAGCCTGTGTCATCCACTGGTTGGTGATTAACTTATGGTAAGTGATTACCGTCGCCCAGGAACATCAATAACAGTTGCAAATGCGCTGCCGGCCATTTAGAAAGGTGTAGGCTCTTTTCTTGAAGGTCCCTATGTCGTATCGGTTGGGAAACATCGCTGGCGACAGCTGTTTCCAAATTATACAATTTGTTTATTATATATCTATTTTATTTATTTATTTATTATATTGACCGACCAGGCGAGGTTAGAAAAGAATATCCCACATATAATGACATATAATGGCAAATCATGTCCATATATTGTTTGAAAAATAACGATTAATAATATAAATGTAAGGAAAATTAATCAAAAAATCAATCAATTTAAAGGAATCGAGATCAAGAATTAGAAAGAAAGTTGTACAAATTAAATCATTACATAACGTTCATTATAATTTTATATACAATAGGTTTCGGTTGCAGCGTATGCAAGAGAATCCAGTGTCTCAGAAAACTATTGAATGACTTACGTATACGGTTAAGAAGATATAAAATTTATGCTATACTAGCATCTGCCCGCGACTTCATATACATGAATTTCAGAGGACGGGTCCGAATTATTTTCCATCAGTACGTGTATGTTCTGGGCACTACTTACTTCCCCATGCTCTGCTCTGCGTCTGCTATGTCGGTTGCTCAAGAGTATCAAGTGCCAGTGAATAGTGGTTAAGTAATATCATTTACCGGGATAAAAGGTATTGCTATGTTTCTATATATCATTCAAATCCGTTCAGTCGTTTTTGCGTGATTGAAAAACAAACATACAAACTTAAACATTTATAGTATAATATTAGTAAGATATAGTTTGTCAACTATGCATTCGCGAGAACGGTGGAAAAATTGAAGCAACAAAGACTATTCAGTCTTAGTGTCATGTTTAATAAAATATTTAACTATTATAAGTGATTCGTCAGATGAAAATTATATAGTAATATTTGTTTTAAATAATCGCGCAATTGTCAAGTCGTGAACGAGTAAGATGTGAAATCGGCTTAATTCTTTATACATTCACATGGTGTTGTAAAATACTGAAATGGAAAAATAAATCCTGAACCTAAATGAATATTGAATGAATATTTATTGGTTGAAAATTAGAGAATGTAATTTCAAATACGTGATATAATATGGCAACATAATCACCATTGCGTCGCTTGAACTTTCATTTATGCAGAAAGTTGGTTCGTAAAAATAATACTTTTACACCATCAGTTAAGCTTCGAAATAAATCTCTAACGATTATGAATAGCAACGCGTATTCTTTTCACCGAGTTAAAACGCACTTATTTATTGATATATAAATAAGTTATAAACTAAATTACCATGTTTATATATTTGTTTATTTATTAATTAAATTATATAAAAAAAATATTTACCTATGCTATATATATGTATGCTGTTGGTGTCTTTTCAAATAAATGTATTTATACATATTACACTTTTCAGAGGTTCTTTATATGATTATATTCTGATATTTACACAAATGACAGGTGGTACATACCTGTTAATTATCATCATTTTTGAAGATAAATCAAAATGTTACAATAAAAAAGGTATGTTTATCCTTTAGTAGCATATGTCAGAAAAGGACAAAATAAGTAGATACGGACTTAGTCCAGTTTTATATTGCCACAATCGCATTATTTTATTGGATAATAATAAAATTGTGAAATTTATCCAACTTCATCTTAATTCTGTCTAACGTCTATAGGCATTAAATTTTTTGTCTACGTACTTCTCTTCCTCCTAACGAATATATTTAACTATTTCTTTTTAAATGAAATTCTTTTTGAATATACGTATTGGCTAGCGAATGATAGTGAAAAATCTATCTGAATAATACAAAAAAATCAACAACGGTAACCAAAACTGCGCTCGCCGATACTCCTGCATATCAGAGATAGCTTTAAATCTTTTCGGTGTAGCTTTTTCGTAAAAGCTACAGCTATAGTGCGCGAGTGAAAAGACTATACATAGAAGACAAAGAAATATAAAGTATCATTATCGGTGTATAATTAGCTCATTACTTTTATAGATACCTCTCAACCTAGCTGACAACTGCATTGCAATATTCGACTTCCTTTACTTCCTTTTTTATAATATTAGAGTAAAGAATGAACACAATTCCCCGACGATATTTTGACAATCTGTCAATAGTACACAGACAGCAATCATCGGGTTCATCTATTGAATTTTCGGATTCCACGTTATGTCGCCATTCCTTCTAAAGTGGGGCGATTCATAATGTAGATGGGTTGTTACTCTTGATTACTGAGATGAATTGCCTTGTCACCAGAAATAAAGGTCTCCGGATCTATACACTCACCAGACGAAACAATGCAGCATTATGATGCAATTTTAAGGCCGTATTCTGTGCGAGATCTGTCCCATTCATTTTGCAGCAAGAAAGGAAATGCAATGTAGCTCCACCACTCTTAATAGTCATAGACTGCAGGCCATATCTACATGCAGGCTCAAAAATAATTAAAGGTTTACATGCGTTGTCACTCTTGTGGACTGTGCTGGTATGCTTCATTACCTGTTATTGAGACCTCGCATACTTACAGTGGTACGTACACTAGGAAACACAGCAATGTTACGCTGCTACGTCACGCTGATATTCTGTCGGAAAGTTGTCCGTCTCTGACGAACGGACCCGTTAATCTTGCAGTCAGAGACAGGGTAGCTTGTCTCCTCTGCTGAAATCCTCATTATCAGTCGTTAACTAGTCTACTGATTTTATGGACACGTACCAATCTAGTAGACAGATGAATTAACTAATGCATTTCATGTTGGATGACCGTAATGTCATACTTAATCCAATGTCCATGACGCTCGTGATGATAATCAGATTACACATTATTTATTGCATAAATCATAGGTATAAAAGGTATATAAACAAAGTATAAATATAAAGGTCGTCTTAACAACTTTTAGTATAACTGATAAGGGTTGTGTGGAGTAGGTGACCACGATATGACTGATATTTAGGAGATTGAGAATGTATAGAGTACTGTCTATTCAATTCAATTCAATTCATTTATATTTATCGGATAACAGTGCTCCATTAATACATTCATACATTTAAATAAATTACAATTAATACACAACACACATAGAAAATAACATAAAATAAACAAAGAAAATAAAACAAATAAAGAATAACAATAAATAATTAGGTTTCTCCAATAAGATTATAAAATTATTAAATGTCAAATATAGTTAAAATTTATTAATTACTAGAAAAATTGTTCAGAAAAAAAAATCTCTTCAGAAACCAGGTTTTCAATGTTACATAACAATAGGAAACGCTTTCTTTGAATCTGAGCAAGTCATTTGCTTAATTAACCGAATTTATTTTAATAATACATTTACATTCGTGTCCTAAAAATCAGGTGGGCCTTTAAAGGAGAAGAATTAAGGCTTAAACGAAGGCGATTGGAAAATATATTTAGTGACTTTTGTGTATGCGTGTTCCTGTTGATCCTTGAGGCCATATACTGGTGGAACTAGTCAATTCCCTTAACCCCCTATCACGATTACGTGAACAGCGGTCTTCAAGAAGACAGTACAGCAATGATATAAGGACGACTCGGCACTTTCCACACTTCCTCTCGATTTTTTCAACAATTTCAAGATAGTATTTGACTACAGTCCCACCTGTTAGTTGGTGATAGCAGAGTGCACTAACTTTAGCTAATGCCTATTCACTATTGAAGATCGACAATACACACGTATGGAAAGCATGCCTCAAGCAAAATTCCAATACTTCGCTGTTCGCATTACAACCGACGGAGCATAGCGCTTCATTTGGACGGCGAGGAATATCCACAACGAAAGGGGATCGGAGAATCGAGTTATGCAACTTTTCTGCACATTCACCAAAATGTATATCTTCCGTAAATTAAATAACTAAATATCTACTTGTAACCTATATATTAGATTTATTTAGAAGTTTTTCAATATTTACACTTATTTATATTAATATTTTAATCGATTTTAAAAATGTAGATAAATGCTAAAAAGTTCATCCTTAATAAAAAAAAAAAAGTGAAAACTCGTAGTCGTAAAATTATATATATATATAAATAAATGTTATTCTATGTAAACACCTCAAAAATGTATCAAATATCGTATTTTTATGTCCATATGTTTTTGTTAAAATTTAACAAGCATGTAGTTATATAATACTTTTTATAATTTTATTACTGCTTCTTTCATAAAGTCAGCACTATTCTGGTTTCACTACATTGGTTTAGGCTGCTCTGTGAGGTCAAGTATTGTGCTCTTACCAAAAATACTTAAAGGGTAGTAATACATTTTGAAGTAAAAACTCAAAAAAAATAAGAACCGACTTAACGAATTCGACTTATCAAATCATCCTGATTTATAACGCTTCGATTTCTCTATACAGTACGTTAAACGAAGATAGACCACTAGGAAATATTAATTATGTATTAAATTAGATTATAAATATTCTGATAAATAAGACATATTTTTCGGTTAATGATTATATAAGGGCCAAAAATCTGCAGAAGTACCCACTAACGGGAAAAAAAACTGTTCCGATACCTTCCATCTCAGATCTCAGGGGCACAGATCCATGTTCAATCATCAAGAATCATGAACGCATCTTGAATCTTTCTAAATCCATCATCTAGGGCACCCTCGAGTCAGTCACTTTCGCGCACTGTGCAATGGTCCAAACCGAGGCTCCCTCTCAGGAACCCATGTCTAGCACAATTCATTTATAAAGATTTCGGCTGAGTGCCCTAAGCGCTCGGTTGCCTCTCAACCCGGTAAAGCTATAAATGCGCTCGGGCTAACAGGACCACTGTATTGTTGAAGAATAAGAGTGCTTGAAGTTCGTTCTTTTCTCACCTTCAATATAAAAGAAAAAGGCCACATTTTCGAAACCGGTATTAAATTCATTAGGATATTCAAAAATGCTTACTATAGCTTATTTCGTTAAATACATTTTCGGTTAGATTTTGAAAATACATCCCCGCTCTCGCTTGTAACTTAAAAGCTTTTAAAAGAGTCCGGGTGTCGGTATTGTGTAATGGACAAAGTTGTTTCCCTTGCGGCAACCGCGTCAATTATGCCCGCTGGCAGGAATGCGAGTTGTATCGGACTTGAGAGAGTTTTTGAATTTATACAAAAACGTTTATTGTTAGTTTTGTTATTGTTCTTTCTTCAAAAGATAACTTTGGTATAAAGCCTTTGTATACTTATGTTTTCTTTATGTAATTAGGGCTTATAATGAGCACTCAGTTCAGCCGATGGATATTGATGATCCCGGCCCATGAGAGCCACATTCATCCCCGATATGCGATCGACGCTTGGTCATCCTTGAGGACGAAAATGTAATATAACATAAAATACATTATTACCAATAACAAGGATCTGTACTTTGAACAGTGGTAGAGCTACGCTTCAGTTTGTTTCTAGCTGCAGAATTAATGGGTCAGCTCGACCAGGGTATGACCTCACAGAATACCATCGTGCAGGATTCAGAGACCTTTATTACTGGTGACAAGGCATTCCATCTCAGTACTTAAGTGTGACAACGCATCTGCATTATGATTCCTTGCCAAGGATGAATGTAGACGTATGGACCGCAGGAATCATTTACTATCTGGTGAACTGTGTGCTCGTTTTTTACTCTCAATATAATAAAAAAATACACACACCATACGAGACACAGCGCTATTTGACTCTGTATTCTGTGAGGGCTGTCTTTCCCCAGACTAACCGACCCATTTATGCTGCAGTTAGAAAGAAACTGCATCGTAGCTCCACCACTGTTTGCTAAATGATACTCTAGACGAGAAATAGGCAAAAAAGAAGAAAAGGGAAATCAAATAAGATTTAGGATGCAGATGTATCGTCACCCCTGAAGACTGATGGAAAGCCCGTTATCAGTTACAGCATTATGCTGCTATTTGACTCTGTATTCTGTGAGGGCTGTCTTTCCCCAGACTAACCGACCCATTTATGCTGCAGTTAGAAAGAAACTGCATCGTAGCTCCACCACTATTTGCTAAATGATACTCTAGACGAGAAATAGGCAAAAAGAAGAAAAGGGAAATCAAATAAGATTTAGGATGCAGATGTATCGTCACCCTGAAGACTGATGGAAAGCCCGTTATCAGTTACAGCATTATGCTGCTATTTGACTCTGTATTCTGTGAGGGCTGTCTTTCCCCAGACTAACCGACCCATTTATGCTGCAGTTAGAAAGAAACTGCATCGTAGCTCCACCACTATTTGCTAAATGATACTCTAGACGAGAAATAGGCAAAAAGAAGAAAAGGGAAATCAAATAAGATTTAGGATGCAGATGTATCGTCACCCTGAAGACTGATGGAAAGCCCGTTATCAGTTACAGCATTATGCTGCTATTTGACTCTGTATTCTGTGAGGGCTGTCTTTCCCCAGACTAACCGACCCATTTATGCTGCAGTTAGAAAGAAACTGCATCGTAGCTCCACCACTGTTTGCTAAATGATACTCTAGACGAGAAATAGGCAAAAAGAAGAAAAGGGAAATCAAATAAGATTTAGGATGCAGATGTATCGTCACCCTGAAGACTGATGGAAAGCCCGTTATCAGTTACAGCATTATGCTGCTATTTGACTCTGTATTCTGTGAGGGCTGTCTTTCCCCAGACTAACCGACCCATTTATGCTGCAGTTAGAAAGAAACTGCATCGTAGCTCCACCACTGTTTGCTAAATGATACTCTAGACGAGAAATAGGCAAAAAGAAGAAAAGGGAAATCAAATAAGATTTAGGATGCAGATGTATCGTCACCCTGAAGACTGATGGAAAGCCCGTTATCAGTTACAGCATTATGCTGCTATTTGACTCTGTATTCTGTGAGGGCTGTCTTTCCCCAGACTAACCGACCCATTTATGCTGCAGTTAGAAAGAAACTGCATCGTAGCTCCACCACTATTTGCTAAATGATACTCTAGACGAGAAATAGGCAAAAAAGAAGAAAAGGGAAATCAAATAAGATTTAGGATGCAGATGTATCGTCACCCCTGAAGACTGATGGAAAGCCCCGTTATCAGTTACAGCATTATGCTGCTATTTCACACTGGTAGTCTGTGAGGGCTTGGTCCTTACCCAGTCAAGCTGACCCATTCATATTGCATACAATCTGCCAAACAGCTCTAAATTAATTTATATGTAATAAATAAAAAAAAATTTAAATAGTTTTAACTTCCTTTCATCACGGATTAACTCCCGTTATATCATACTGCGAGATTGTTTTAAAAAATATACTTTCCCAGATATATATTAAAAAAACCACGTTTTAAGCCAACTTCGAACCAGAGCTTAACTAATAAGCCAAGCTTTATAAGCTCGGGGTGAGTGAAGGCATTGATTAACGTTGTGGCTTAAGAGGATCGAAACATGCAGCCTTGCCTATAAAGATGCAATTTCGGAACTAATCATTGTCTTAAAATGAACAATATATTTGTTAGAAACGTAACATTAAAATAAGGAATACAATCTCTAATATCTACTTCAAAATCGAGGCACACAGAACTGATGAACGTTTCAAGCCGTTCGTTTAAGCCACGTTTCACCTAGAACTTTTTTTTTATTATTGTTATAAGGATTTACAATAGAACAAACAGTATACCTGGTGTTAAGTCGTGACATTTTCCTCCACCCTCAAGACGTCTTCTATATCTTCAGATGCGTTGTCACCCAAACGAGCATACAGTTCACCTGATGGCAATTGATGGCGACGGCCCATGACAACTCCATCCATCTTCAATAAAGATCCAAGACGCTTGTTGTCATCCTCAGGGATGAAATTAAATGTCATTACCCGTAAACATGTGTCTGCATCCCCACATTCATACGAAAGAGAGAAGGGTTGTAACTTCTATTTAACGCTGTTTATTTATTTGGTATGGATGTGGTCCATCCCCGATTACGCCGATGCATCCATGATCACATCTAGAAACTAGTTGCAGAATAACTCGTTAATGTCTAATTTAAGTTTTATAATATTAGATGGTTTATTATTTAGATTATTAATTCACCTCTTAATTTTTTTTATACTGTTTCATATTTTTATTTACATATTTTATTATAAAATTAAAAGTACGAATATAATATTTCTTATAATTTGTTTGCAATGTTAAAAATTGATATTCAATAATCCTGAGCAAAAAAAATATTAATAATTGTTGAGTAAATTTACAACACGAGCACTCAATCACCGTTCTCTTCCCTATTCCGATAACAAGCATTGGTAACAAGATTGGAGGAAGTTTCAGATGCAGAGTCAAGGATTTGGACCCGGGACATATATCCAACTTGCCCAAATATTGACAGCACATGCAAATGATGCATGTTGAGCAGAGCAAGGCAGGTCTCAGCCCATACGTTGCGCTGGCGATCGTTAAGTTCGTGGGCACCCATCTATCAAGCTTTTTTACCTTGACAATTTGTCGCAAATGGACCAATATTGTTTTTCATGTTAACATCAAAAGCTGCTGCTAGCTCGGCTTAAGATTGAGTATCATCAGCTTCCACAATCGCCTTTAATTCATCATTTTTTTACCAAAGTGTACGGACGACCACGAGGTTAATTTTTCAAATCAAAATTTCCAGAACGGAACCGGACAAACCAATAACGGGTTGTGCGTTTGTAAAGTTCTCTCCGTAAACGTTGTTGATGTTACGTGCCGTTTGTGCCGCGTTGATGCCACGATGAAACTCATATTCCTAATTACACGAATTTTTAAAGTATCCATTATGACGAAAAATATTCAAACGTAATGAAATTACAAAGCTAATCAAAAAACAAAAGACTGGCTTTGTAAAAAGGATTTCAGTTTTTAAAGCAAAATTAATTTCAGAACGGCAATTTTATAGGTAAAGACCTAATACTATTACAAGTATTAAATTTGATATGATGACTTAAACAAAGAAATCGAAATTTCTTTCGATTCCCATTCATTAACATCATCATTTTTGTCAATGAATAATCCACTGCTGAACAGTGGTAGAACTACACTGCAGTTTGTTTCTAGCTACAGAATGAATGGGAAGGCTTTACCGGGATGAGACCACGCCCTCACAGAATACCAGTGTGTAATAGCAGCATAATGCTGCTGTGTTTTGTCTGGTGAGTGTAGCCAACCGGTGACCCTTATTACTCACTCATTCCACGTCGGTCCTCAAGGGTTACAACGTATCTGCATTATGATACCTCATCAAGGATGAATATAGATGTCATGGGCTGCAGGAATCACTTACCATCAGGTAAACTGTGTGCCTGTTTATTACTCTCAATTTAATAAAAAAAAACTTCTGAATATAGGCCTCCCCCATAGACTGCCAGTGATTCTCATTGATTTGATTGATTGATTGATAAATGAATTAATAAATAATTACTCATATTACCGTGATGAATGTGATAATGTAATTTATGTTACGCCAAATATAATTAAATAAGTATTAGAAATCAATTAGTTTGGACAGGTGTTCAGGCAGGCGATAATGGGCTCGTTTTCAACTTTTAGGCATCGGTATTACCAATTTTGTTAGAACTAAAATAACATTAAAGTATTAAATTTGATATGATGACTTAAACAAAGAAATCGAAATTTCTTTCGATTCCCATTTATTAACATCATCATTTTTGTCAATGAATAATCCACTGCTGAACAGTGGTAGAACTACACTGCAGTTTGTTTCTAGCTACAGAATGAATGGGTAGGCTTTACTGGGATGGGACCACGCCCTCACAGAATACCAGTGTGTAATAGCAGCATAATGCTGCTGTGTTTTGTCTGGTGAGTGTAGCCAACCGGTGACCCTTATTACTCACTCATTCCACGTCGGTCCTCAAGGGTTACAACGTATCTGCATTATGATACCTCATCAAGGATGAATATAGATGTCATGGGCTGCAGGAATCACTTACCATCAGGTAAACTGTGTGCCTGTTTATTACTCTCAATTTAATAAAAAAAAACTTCTGAATATAGGCCTCCCCCATAGACTGCCAGTGATTCTCATTGTTGATAAATGAATTAATAAATAATTACTCATATTACCGTGATGAATGTGATAATGTAATTTATGTTACTCCAAATATAATTAAATAAGTATTAGAAATCAATTAGTTTGGACAGGTGTTCAGGCAGGCGATAATGGGCTCGTTTTCAACTTTTAGGCATCGGTATTACCAATTTTGTTAGAACTAAAATAACATTAAAGTATTAAAATTAACAATATATTTGTTAGAAACGTAACATTAAAATAAGGAATACAATCTCTAATATCTACTTCAAAATCGAGGCACACAGAACTGATGAACGTTTCAAGCCGTTCGTTTAAGCCACGTTTCACCTAGAACTTTTTTTTTATTATTGTTATAAGGATTTACAATAGAACAAACAGTATACCTGGTGTTAAGTCGTGACATTTTCCTCCACCCTCAAGACGTCTTCTATATCTTCAGATGCGTTGTCACCCAAACGAGCATACAGTTCACCTGATGGCAATTGATGGCGACGGCCCATGACAACTCCATCCATCTTCAATAAAGATCCAAGACGCTTGTTGTCATCCTCAGGGATGAAATTAAATGTCATTACCCGTAAACATGTGTCTGCATCCCCACATTCATACGAAAGAGAGAAGGGTTGTAACTTCAATAATCCTGAGCAAAAAATATTAATAATTGTTGAGTAAATTTACAACACGAGCACTCAATCACCGTTCTCTTCCTATTCCGATAACAAGCATTGGTAACAAGATCTGAGGGAGTTTCAGATGCAGAGTCAAGGATTTGGACCCGGGACATATATCTAACTTGCCCAAATATTGACAGCACATGCAAATGATGCATGTTGAGCAGAGCAAGGCAGGTCTCAGCCCATACGTTGCGCTGGCGATCGTTAAGTTCGTGGGCACCCATCTATCAAGCTTTTTTACCTTGACAATTTGTCGCAAATGGACCAATATTGTTTTTCATGTTAACATCAAAAGCTGCTGCTAGCTCGGTTGTAGATTGAGTATCATCAGCTTCCACAATCGCCTTTAATTCATCATTTTTTACCAAAGTGTCCGGACGACCACGAGGTTAATTTTTCAAATCAAAATTTCCAGAACGGAACCGGACAAACCAATAACGGGTTGTGCGTTCGTTTGTAAAGTTCTCTCCGTAAACGTTGTTGATGTTACGTGCCGTTTGTGCCGCGTTCATGCCACGACGAAACTCATATTCCTAATTACATGAATTTTTAAAGTATCTATTATTATAAAAAATATTCAAACGTAATGAAATTACAAAGCTAATCAATAAACAAAAGACTGGCTTTGTAAAAAGAATGTCATGTTTTTAAAGCAAAATTAATTTCAATTTAGAATTCACACCCAATCAAAACTTTTTTTTAATTTGAAATGCCCAATACTGAAGAACGGCAATTTTAAAGGTAAAGACCTAATACTATTACAAGTATTAAATTTGATATGATGACTTAAACAAAGAAATAGAAATTTCTTTCGATTCCCATTTATTAACATCATCATTTTTGTCAATGAATAATCCACTGCTGAACAGTGGTAGAACTACACTGCAGTTTGTTTCTAGCTACAGAATGAATGGGTAGGCTTTACTGGGATGGGACCACGCCCTCACAGAATACCAGCGTGTAATAGCAGCATAATGCTGCTGTGTTTTGTCTGGTGAGTGTAGCCAACCGGTGACCCTTATTACTCACTCATTCCACGTCGGTCCTCAAGGGTTACAACGTATCTGCATTATGATACCTCATCAAGGATGAATATAGATGTCATGGGCTGCAGGAATCACTTACCATCAGGTAAACTGTGTGCCTGTTTATTACTCTCAATTTAATAAAAAAAAACTTCTGAATATACGCCTCCCCCATAGACTGCCAGTGATTCTCATTGATTTGATTGATTGATTGATAAATGAATTAATAAATAATTACTCATATTACCGTGATGAATGTGATAATGTAATTTATGTTACGCCAAATATAATTAAATAAGTATTAGAAATCAATTAGTTTGGACAGGTGTTCAGGCAGGCGATAATGGGCTCGTTTTCAACTTTTAGGCATCGGTATTACCAATTTTGTTAGAACTAAAATAACATTAAAGTATTAAAATTAACAATATATTTGTTAGAAACGTAACATTAAAATAAGGAATACAATCTCTAATATCTACTTTCAAAATCGAGGCACACAGAACTGATGAACGTTTCAAGCCGTTCGTTTAAGCCACGTTTCACCTAGAACTTTTTTTTTATTATTGTTATAAGGATTTACAATAGAACAAACAGTATACCTGGTGTTAAGTCGTGACATTTTCCTCCACCCTCAAGACGTCTTCTATATCTTCAGATGCGTTGTCACCCAAACGAGCATACAGTTCACCTGATGGCAATTGATGGCGACGGCCCATGACAACTCCATCCATCTTCAATAAAGATCCAAGCCGCTTGTTGTCATCCTCAGGGATGAAATTAAATGTCATTACCCGTAAACATGTGACTGCATCCCCACATTCATACGAAAGAGAGAAGGGTTGTAACTTCTATTTAACGCTGTTTATTTATTTGGTATGGATGTGGTCCATCCCCGATTACGCCGATGCATCCATGATCACATCTAGAAACTAGTTGCAGAATAACTCGTTAATGTCTAATTTAAGTTTTATAATATTAGATGGTTTATTATTTAGATTATTAATTCACCTTTTAATTTTTTTTATACTGTTTCATATTTTTATTTACATATTTTATTATAAAATTAAAAGTACGAATATAATATTTCTTATTATTTGTTTGCAATGTTAAAAAATAATTTTTACGTAAAGTCAAATCGTTACAAGCTTTCAAACTCAAGTCTAATATAAATATCTGAGAAAAGCAGGCGATAAACTCAACAATTACTAGCTTTAGTATTTATTGGCTAAATGTTCACCTAAGATTTGTCATCCTGCGCGCTCTAATTCCTAGCTTTTGTGTCGTTCACATAGACGAGTATAGAGTAGTATGAATTACTAAGTAATCTCATTTCTATAGTAAATCTCATATTATCCTTTTTGCATTATTTTTGATGTGCACTATTTTTTAAAAAATAAATTTTCTTTTTAATAATTAAATTTTATTTTATTAATAAAATAGTTTTTAACCTAGTTCGGCAACGGATGCTTATTTTCTTGAGCATATATATGTTATGTATGTTAGTAATAAGTTCGAAGCAAATCGAAAATTTTTAGAAAAATAAAGTTTATTATTATCATTATTTGAATACACGAATAAATAACAAAATCAATTACAAAAAAGAAACAATTATAAAATAAACGAAAAGGAAAAGAAAAACTACATAAACCTAACTAAAAGATACAAATAAAAATATATGATGTAATTTCATGTTGAAAATTGATGAAATGGAATCTAAATGATACCTTGGAAGCATACTGCTTCTATCTTTATTTACATTACACCAGCTTTTGTTTTTCTATGAATATATTATTTTCATTATATTTTCCTTTGCCCTATATCTCCTAACTGAGTATTTTCATTACCGAATTCACGATTACCAGGTAAATAATAATTCTTAATCTAATTAATGCCTCTTAGTGTATACTATATAACAAGTGGATACGTATATCTACTAAATAGTTCTACTGAGGTTTGTTTGTATTTTTATATTTTTTTATTACGTTGAGAGTAACAGACGAGCACACAGTTGACGTGATGGTAAGTGATTCCTGCGGCCCATGACATCTACATTCATCTTTGACAAGAAATCATAATGCAGATGCGTTGTCACCCTTGAGGACTGAGATGGAAGTAATAAACGTCTCCGGATCCCTACAATCACCAGGCGAAACACAGTAGCATTATGCAGCTATTTTACGCTGGTTATTCTGTGAGGGCCTACCCCGGTCGAGCTGATCCATTCATTCTGCAGCCAGAAATAAACAGCATTGTAGCTCTACCACTGAGAAACTCACCCATGGCGACTAAGATAAAATTTCATCACCAGCAATGAGTTCTTCGAATCCCTACACTCACCAGACGAAACATAACAGTGTTATAATGCTATTTTACGCTGGTATTTGTGAGGGCGTGGTGTTTTACGTTAATATTAATATAATGCTATAGAAATTGTTGAACTCTCGAATGTTATTGAAGCCGTTGTTATTGTTACTATCAATAACTTAGTATTATCAATTATACGATGTTGATACAGACTAGTCAATTAATATAACAATAATGAGCAAGACTACGCGACGCCTACGGGCGTCTCACCCAACCCGAATTCCTGTTTATTTTGTTAGCTTTCTCGATAACGAAAATCACATGTTTTTATTACACACTAGCCGTGCCTTTGATTAAGATCCGTGGAAGCTTGGTGTCTAGTGTCTAGAAGCAGTCACTCGTAGTTGCCAATCCACCACTTTGCGATTTACGTGAAATTTTCTGTCACGTACAACCACGCTGTGGCTGTAACTACGTAATCAGCTATCGCCGGCGGTATTTCCGAACCGAAATAGTGTAGACTTACAACAGTTTAACAGGGGTAGAGCCGGAGACCGGGGTATGATCCTGCCTAACAGAATACCGGCGTGAAATAGCAACATAACGCTGCTGTGTTTCGTATGGTGTGTAGTGATCCGGAGACCTTTATTACTGGTGACGAGGCATTCCATCTCAGTCCTCAAGGGTGACAACACATCTGCATTATCATTTCTTGTCCAGGATGAATAGATAGGTGTCACGTGCCGCAGGAATCACTTGCCATCTGGTGAACTGTGTGCTCGTTAGTTACGCTCAATGTAATAAAAGAAACAAAAATCTTAGGGATCTTCAGAGCCTGAACCTTTCTTGAAGGCCCAGAAGGCAACTGCGACTCCTCTGGTGTTACGGACGTTCGTGGGCAGCGGTGATCACTTGTCACCGGGCGAACTGCTTGCTTCTTTGTCACTTGATACAGATCATTAGTAACGACCTGAACGAGTAATTGGCACGCCCACTCAGATTACGGAATCCAAAAGTATCATAAAGCTATTGTGTTTTGTACGGTGAGAGCCGAATAACCAATTTACTGGTAACGTGGTCTTCGACGTCTTGATCTTTTGAAAATCAAATGTAAATGAGTACTGTACACAGAGAGTACTGTACATGAGGACATGAACAAATGAATAGGAGTATTCAGAGTATGTACCAATATCGCTAATATTAGCAGAGGTTTATAATATAATATTTAAAAAACCTTAAGCAAATATAAATGCTATATTAAAATACTGCTGTCCAAAATAATAAACGAAAGTATCCAAACCCTTGTTCTGATAAATCTGTAAGCCGATAAACGGCCAACGTCTTGACCTTCCGAAAATATTAAAATAAAAATGATTATTATCTAAATTAACAAATTTGTTTTTGTATTGTACGCAACACAAGCGCAGATCTGGTACAGGCCATCTTCAAGGTGATAGGGTTTATTGATGTCTATATTAACTTTAAATTACAATCTACAATACTGACGAACCAAATGTGTCCCTTTAACATAGTATCCAACACATTCTATATACTTAATGGCATGAAAATACTACACATTCTACAGTGGTAGAGCTACACTGCAGTTTGTTTCTAGCTGCAAAATGGGTCAGTTCCTAGGTAGACGCCCACGCCCTCTAAGAATACCAGAGTAAAATAGCAGCTGTTTTGTCTTGTGAGTGTAGGGATGTGGAGACCTTTATTACTGGTGACGAGGCATTCCAACTCAGTCCTCAAGGGTGACAAGGCATCTGCATTATGACTCCCTGTCCAGAATCAATATAGATGTCGCAGGAATTACTTACCATCAGGTGAACCGGGTGCTCGTTTGTATTCCCAAAGTAAAAAAAGCATATTTTTCAAATAATAATCTCAATTTAATTTAAAATAAGCAACGTTTTCAAGAGTTCATCAGGATAATCAACAATCATTAAATCCAATTCCGTCAGAAGCAACTAACCGAGCCGAGGTTTTGCCCTCTCGGGCACCCTTGAGTCAGTCGCTGTCGCGCAACAGGGTTAAGATCCAAGCCAAGGCTCCCTCTCGGGAGCCCTTGTGCTATTTACCCGCTAGTAAAGATCTCGTCTGAGCGCCTCCAACTCGGTGAAGCTGTAAAAGCCCTCGGGCTAACAGTGGCCATCAGACAGAAAAATAATAAAATCAATGAAAGTAAATCAACTTGCAAATTCGCTATATTCATTTTCTTGGAACCAAGGCATCATTTATATATATTAACATAAATAAATATCGTGTATTTGTACTTGTTAAATGTTAGTAAAATTGTGTTATTGTTATTAAAATGTCTTATATCAATACGCAAACAATTGACGCGACTCAATGACGCCTCGTAGATAATATGAAAATGAATATGAAATTGCAATAAGTAGTAATAACTTATATTATGATAATATAATAGGTAGATAATATATATATATTATATTAATAATTTAGAAAAATATTTTGAAGACATGTGAAGTCCGCTAATCGGTAGTGGGGCTCCGTGGTGGACTCTGAAACCCTCTCTTGGGGTATATAGTCTTTCGTTCTCATCTCTCTAAAATTGAAGTAAACGCGTGAAATCTTCATTTCATAATATTTAAGATCCTCTATTTAAGCTTTTCCACTTTGAATTTGTTTTCTGTTGGAAAATTTCTTATTCTTCCTTATATGTATATTGTATATCTCATAAAAGAAGTATACAAAAGGTGGGTCAATAAAGAAATAAAATCAAGTCGTGTTTGGATTAGTAAAGTTACAGTACGTATTACTTTTGTAGAACTCAATCAAGAACTTTGAGCTCTTTAATATAGATGTTTTGTTCGTACATTTTACATCCCGCATTTAGCAATAAACATAGGTGGTGGTGATCACTTACCATCGGGTGGACCCTTGCCACCTATTCTACAAAAAAAAGTCAGGAGCTGCATTAATAATCGTAATGCTACTCCCCTTAAGGCAGAAGAAATTGGATTCGACAAAATCTAAGATATGTTCCAAAATAAGTCGGCTAAGGACAAAGGTTATACATGAAATTTTCATATTGTTCTAATTTACAGCAAAGTATCGATTGTACTACATTAAATTATAATGTTAAATTTTAACTACAGATATATTTTTTGGGAATGCACGCTAGATCCCCGAAGCGATACACCAGCCGTCGCGGTTAAGCCGTCATTAACGATACCCTATACTGTTCTGATCTATTAAAACTTTACCCGCTCAAAGTTAATAAACTATCGCTGATAATGTTCCAGCTCCTTTTCAAACTTAAGCCATTTACAAGGAACATAATTAAGTATACATAAAACCATATCTAAACCGTTTAGATTTTTAAATTATTTTTTAAGCATGTGATACAGATTAATACGTCATCCCTGGAGTACTAGGTTAGTATGGCTTTTAGTTATTGCTTATCATCGGTAGATAACAGACGAAACTTTCTGATGTTCTTCCTTGAAGTGCCTAAAGTGGAAGAGACACGCTGTAGACCTCACGAAACCATTGTGCGCACGCATTACACGAAATTTTCTTCCATACATACTCTGTGAAATTTGCTATCACCGGCGATATTACCTAGCTGTTATGACCTAAGGATGTTCAAGAAAAGAGGTATTGGAAGCCGGCAGCGCACCTTCTCCTCTGGTGTTGTCGCTCGGTGATGATCGCTACCCATGGACATCCCATGGGTAGCGATCATTTACCATCAGTGAGCTAGTTCCTCGTTTGCCACCTATACAAAAAGCACAACGATGCTGAAGCTGAAGGGATCCATTTTTAGGGAGGTTGGTCAGGGAGGGTGATCAGGCACCCCATCTACCGAGATCAGCATTAATTCGGACCTCTGTGTATCTTGAATTTTTTAAAGATATAGATAACATTCTCAAGTCATCACTCATCATCAGAAGAACTGTGTAATTGTTCGTTACCCTCTTTATTATAAATCGGAACGTATTGATAACCATGGCTTAATCAATCACATGCTCCAATAGATGTTACGCCTATCGATTAAAATTATACTTTAAAGTAATCTAAAACTTTAATTAATTCATCTAATAATAGTTCTGACTCAGTTTGCCCAACTTTGCGCTCGGTTTATGAAAATTGGGATCCGCTTAATTTCAAATACAAGTATTACCCGGCTTCAGGCACTCTTTCTAAAATCGAATTTAACAGCTATGAAGACAATTCACGTTAAATTATCTTATATTTGTAAGGTTCATAATTATTTTTCTCTTATAATTTAATGTAAATGAATTTTTCACTAAACGATGTCAAACATATACAATATGTCCCGTAAGTAGCATGACGAACCTAAGGCGAAGTTAGGTTAACCGGTTACACCTACCATAGAAAAAATTACATTCATAAAAGTGTCACAATTTTTGATATATTGGATTTTTTTTTTTTTTTCTAAAAATACCCTCCTTCGAGTTGTCTATTGTTACCGTGTATACAAATAGACAGATAAATTTGTTATTATTATTTTATATACCCTCGAATATTTTTTATACTATATTGAAATATCCATAAGGTCAATTTCATAACAACAATAGAATGGCAAAAGATATGTAAAGATATGTAAATCTAAATTATATTATTAAACTTCGGTGGTGAAAAAAAAAAGGTGCTGCTGTATATCGTTTAAACAAATTACCTGTTTAATAGAGATTGCAGAAAGTTGTAACACTACTTTTTTCTTGGTATTTTGACAGTGGTAGAGCTACACTGCACTTTGTTTCTAGCTGCAGAATGAATAGATTAGCTCGAGCGGGGTAGGACCACGCCCTCACAGAATACCAGTGGAAAAAAGCATCATAATGTTTCTGTGTGTTCGCAGGCCTCTATTACTGGTACTGAGGCATTCCATTTCAGTCCTCAAGGGTGACAACGCATCTGCATTATGATTCCTTGTTAAGGATGAATGTAGATGTCATGGGCTGCAGGAATCACTTGCCCAGATCAAAGACTGCTTTTCTATTATTCGACGACATTCAAAAGATGTCCCAGTTTCTAAAGCTTTTGCAAATTGTTATTTTCCAAGTCATATTCCGTAGTATCTATTTATATGTTTAAGCTAGCAACCTATTTATTAATACAAAAGTATAGCCCTATTTCTAGAGAGGATTACTGATTGCTAGTCATTGCTTCACTGCGGATTGCCGGACTTTGTCTTGTAATTATTATTTTTTTAACATAGAAATAATTTATCATAGATCTTTACAAATCGAAATTTCTTTTAATGACATGATAAAGTACTGTTCGAGTAAAACTGTTTTAAGTAGGTTATTCTCCAAGGCCGATAACACATTTTAAATTCCGCTGGCAATAATTTACATAAATAAACAATAAAGTAACACAATTAGTTATAATTTAGATCCAAATAGAAATTAATTGGCTTTGCATGCAAAAGTTCACCTGAACTGTGTGCTCGTTTATTATACTCTCAATGTAATTTAAAAAAAACTCGAAAATGGTGATACTTTTAATATGGACATTTTTCTTTGTTAAACTTATCTAATAACAAATAGGGAATTTAAATTATAATAAACGATTTTTTGATATGATTTATTGGAACTGACTATAAATATTTGTTATATTCGTGTATTTTAGAAAAGATATAACAACATATAAACATAACATTCTTTATAAACGTTCTTGTTATAGATTGTCAATAGTTATAACCATAACGAGACTTGACAATATCGCAGCGTCTACTCGAAACATCTAAATACTATATCGTAGTAGATCCCAATAACTAATATTTTATCTTACTTCAAATATACAATACATAAACTTTTAATAACAATATTAGTAACTATTGAATCCAAGTAACCTATCATAAATACATTTCTTAGTAATAACACAGAAATTACGATAATATTCAAAAACCTGGTAGCTCAATATCTGACCGCCTGCATTTAATTCATGGTATTCAGGCAACCCAAATTCGATCCTCGGTGCCAGCAACAATAAAATTATTAAGTGCAATTTTATGTGCCGATCTTTCACATGTTCGGCGCTGAAGGAAAATTTTGTGAGGATTTCTAAGAAATACATTATACATTATATGTATTATTATTTAAGTATTTTTATCGTTTATCATCTTTGGTACAGTCTCGTATCCTCACCTTTTTTGGTTACGAATTGCCTGACCTGCCTTTAGCGAGTATGAAAAGAACTCAGCTTAGTAGACCACCTCCAGAGCTGACTCGAGCCAAACTATGAAAATCGTACAACCCTATTAGTGGTAAAGAAGACAAAACACAAATATGTGACTCATTTTTCACTTTTAAACCAGACATCCTGAAACTACGATGACCGATGTTTTATTTTTATAATATTAGTGAAGAAAAACAACCACTGCTACTTACTTATATTTGCGGTCAGTGATATTTAAATCCATCCTCAATAAAGATTCAAAATACCCACGAATTGTCACACCTGGGCACTGAGAATGAATGCCTCGTAACCTCGTAACCATTTAGTCCCCGGATTCCGCTACCCGTTTTATTTTATCGCGGTCTTTAGACCACGGGCGTTAACGTTTTATTAAAATATGTTCGGTTGCTTAAGCAAATGACTTACCCAGATCCAAAAGACTGCTTTTCTATTATTCGACGACATTCAAAAGATGTCCCAGTTTCTAAAGCTTTTGCAAATTGTTATTTTCCAAGTCATATTCCGTAGTATCTATTTATATGTTTAAGCTAGCAACCTATTTATTAATACAAAAGTATAGCCCTATTTCTAGAGAGGATTACTGATTGCTAGTCATTGCTTCACTGCGGATTGCCGGACTTTGTCTTGTAATTATTATTTTTTTTAACATAGAAATAATTTATCATAGATCTTTTACAAATCGAAATTTCTTTTAATGACATGATAAAGTACTGTTCGAGTAAAACTGTTTTTAAGTAGGTTATTCTCCAAGGCCGATAACACATTTTAAATTCCGCTGGCAATAATTTACATAAATAAACAATAAAGTAACACAATTAGTTATAATTTAGATCCAAATCGAAATTAATTGGGTTTGCATGCAAAGTTCACCTGAACTGTGTGCTCGTTTATTATACTCTCAATGTAATTTAAAAAACTCGAAAATGGTGATACTTTTAATATGGACATTTTTCTTTGTTAAACTTATCTAATAACAAATAGGGAATTTAAATTATAATAAACGATTTTTTGATATGATTTATTGGAACTGACTATAAATATTTGTTATATTCGTGTATTTTAGAAAAGATATAACAACATATAAACATAACATTCTTTATAAACGTTCTTGTTATAGATTGTCAATAGTTATAACCATAACGAGACTTGACAATATCGCAGCGTCTACTCGAAACATCTAAATACTATATCGTAGTAGATCCCAATAACTAATATTTTATCTTACTTCAAATATACAATACATAAACTTTTAATAACAATATTAGTAACTATTGAATTCAAGTAACCTATCATAAATACATTTCTTAGTAATAACACAGAAACCACGATAATATTCAAAAACCTGGTAGCTCAATGTATGACCGCCCGCATTTAATTCATGGTATGCAGGCAACCCGAATTCGATCCTCGGTGCCAGCAACAATAAAATTATTAAGTGCAATTTTATGTGCCGATCTTTCACATGTTTGGCACTGAAGGAAAATTTTGTGAGGATTTCTAAGAAATACATTATACATTATATGTATTATTATTTAAGTATTTTTATCGTTTATCATCTTTGGTACAGTCTCGTATCCTCACCTTTTTTGGTTACGAATTGCCTGACCTGCCTTTAGCGAGTATGAAAAGAACTCAGCTTAGTAGACCACCTCCAGAGCTGACTCGAGCCAAACTATGAAAATCGTACAACCCTATTAGTGGTAAAGAAGACAAAACACAAATATGTGACTCATTTTTCACTTTTAAACCAGACATCCTGAAACTACGATGACCGATGTTATATTTTTATAATATTAGTGAAGAAAAACAACCACTGCTACTAACTTATATTTGCGGTCAGTGATATTTAAATCCATCCTCAATAAAGATTCAAAATACCCACGAATTGTCACACCTGGGCACTGAGAATGAATGCCTCGTAACCTCGTAACCATTTAGTCCCCGGATTCCGCTACCCGTTTTATTTTATCGCGGTCTTTAGACCACGGGCGTTAACGTTTTATTAAAATATGTTCGGTTGCTTAAGCAAATGACTTACCCAGATCCAAAAGACTGCTTTTCTATTATTCGACGACATTCAAAAGATGTCCCAGTTTCTAAAGCTTTTGCAAATTGTTATTTTCCAAGTCATATTCCGTAGTATCTATTTATATGTTTAAGCTAGCAACCTATTTATTAATACAAAAGTATAGCCCTATTTCTAGAGAGGATTACTGATTGCTCGTCATTGCTTCACTGCGGATTGCCGGACTTTGTCTTGTAATTATTATTTTTTTTAACATAGAAATAATTTATCATAGATCTTTTACAAATCGAAATTTCTTTTAATGACATGATAAAGTACTGTTCGAGTAAAACTGTTTTTAAGTAGGTTATTCTCCAAGGCCGATAACACATTTTAAATTCCGCTGGCAATAATTTACATAAATAAACAATAAAGTAACACAATTAGTTATAATTTAGATCCAAATAGAAATTAATTGGCTTTGCATGCAAAAGTTCACCTGAACTGTGTGCTCGTTTGTCACCCTCAAAACTTTAAATAATCCGATTGCACTAGACATTTGCAACAAAGAAACCCGGATTCAAAGAAACCCTTTATTCAGTTAGTAGTTAGAAGTGCTCTTCGCGAGTCAACATTAATGTACGTTCCTTGCCTAGTTTCAATTGTCAAAAAAAAAAAACTATAAACATATAATAAAACAAATATATATGACACAAGAAAATAAAAATATATATAAGGACCAACCAGACGGGAATGCCTCAAGGAGCAGCATTCTCAGCATCTGCATTTGAACCCGAAGCCGCCCGTTCCGGAGTTCCAAGATGGAGGATGGTTAGAATTAACCCGCTTGCAAATACGACTATAGGGATAATTTCGATCGGCACACCACCCCACATGTCAGTCACCTCGCGTATAGTTCCAGATATTTCGTCTTTTGTCTGTTTCGGCTTTCATATGGTTCTCGTCATATGGGTTTGTTATGTCGACCAACAATATCCTTCACTGTTCCCAACCCATCTACAGGAATATAGGTTTATTGGCAAGAATATTCCTGTCCGTGATGTTGGAACGGTTCCAGTAGCGCCTGGCGCGGTTATGTTCGAGCACGGCTTCCGGCGTGTACTTATAATAAAATAATCTCGCATTCACAAGGTCGTCCTTAACACGTTGAATGAATGATAAATGATGCCATGAAAAAATTACATTATATTTAGTAATAACTCAAATGTGTGTATTATTTAATTTTCACTTATGACAAAAAGCTGGTGAACGGGAGAAGCAGAAACATGAGGAAGCTTTTTGGATTTCTTACACGTTTATTAGCTTGAGTAGCTTTTAAATTTGAGCTTCTTTTTAAATTGGTCTAATACGTCACAGTTTCAAATCTGTCTCAGTCTCGATGATCAGGATTGCTTCCTCCGAATTATGAAATACGACAAAGCATTTCTACAATATTTCTTTTTTTTTTATCGTAAATACAAACCCACAACTGATTTTATACAAGTGGTATTTAGCGACTCAAGCGGTAAACAAGACAAACAGACTATTTCTAGTTGTATTGATATAATGTCTATAAATGTTTTAACTAAGAACGTAAATATGTGTTACTGCGTTAAAATACAATGACCTTAATCTTTTCACACTTCTGCTGTCTCCAGTATCTACGAGTTAGCAAGCTTTACGCCGTTATTATTATTATTATTACTATGGGATATTAATCGTTATCATTATCTAGTTGATCATCTTCAGGTTTATCAATAAAATAAGTAAAAATATTATAAAATAATTAGATGAAATAACAAAAAAAATATAAATATTTTTTTTGTTAATTCCTTATAATTTGACCAAACTTAACAAATTCGCAAGTTTTAAGTGAAGTAAGTCCAAAATGTTCGACGAAGGATAAAGAACTTTAATGAATCTCTGAAAAACAATGGAGGGCTGGCCTGATAATGCTTTTTGCGGTAGTCGTAAACTTCGACTGCCGCGTGGTGTAGTGTTTAGAGTACCTGTTGCGTCGCGGTTCGATTCCCAGCCGAGGAACAATGTTAATGTGTTACAAATGTAATGTGTGTGGTTGTTTTTCTGGTCTGGGTGTATTATATGTATGTCCCGTGTCATTGACACTACATCTGAAACTTCCTCCGATTTTATTGCACATGCATTTAATCGGACTAGGAAATAAGATGACGAATGAGCTCCTTTGTGTTTGTGCAATCGCTTACGGCACTATAATATTTCCCGCGTAGTTGATATCATCTGGAATTAAACAGAATCTATCACCGTGGTTGCAATGAACACATCATCATCAACAGGAGGACATCATTGCCAAATAAATTTAAATGTACATATATATGTACGTATACTAAAATGTAAGAGTGTTATTTAAAATTAGGGGAGATGAGTTAAGTTGTATAGATCGCAAATTTAAAAAATAAATTCTATATATACTATCGGCAGTTTGCCATATGCCTCCTCTGTAGAGAGGTTATAATTCACGTTGCAGATCAACTGCGAATCGGTGGACTGTTTTTTATTATTATGCTAAGAAACATATAGGTTTCGTCACGATACTTTCTTTCGCCGTCGAGAAAGTGGTAGGTCAGTTCTTTTTTTAAAGGTGGCTAAGGAGCTAGCAGCCCACCCGATGGTAACTGATCACCGCTGCCCATGAACATCCGCAACACCAGAGGGTCGCTTATGTGTTGCCAGCCTTTAAGAAAGGTGTAGGCTCTTTTCTCGAAGGTCCCTAATACGTGTCGGTTCGGAAACACCGCTGGCGACAGCTGATTCCACAGACCAGTATTTGGCAGGAAATTTCGTATGAAGCGCACAGTGTTTGATCGCCAATCATCGAGATGATGATGATGATAATTTGAAATATTATAATTTGCTTGCAATGCAATTAACAATTTTCGCTGGTGGCGGCACTGGATAATCGAACTTAAAAGATAATCAAATTTCTTAGATGAGCTATATAAAACATTTATTTATAAAATGTAAATACCGCATAAAATACTTGTTACAAAATTTTCTTCGCTTTAAACTAAACTATGAAATTACCATTCTTCAGTATTTGCCATTTCAAACCAAAAAAAAGTTTTGATTGGCTGTGAATTCTAAATTCAAATTAATTTTGTTTTAAAAACATGACATTCTTTTTACAAAGTCAGTCTTTTGTTTATTGATTAGCTTTGTATTTTCATTACGTTTGAACATTTTTTGTCATAATGGATACGTACGTAAATATGGAATATGAGTTCCGTCGTGGCATCAACGCGGCACAAACGGCACCTAACATCAACAACGTTTACGGAGTGAACTTTACAACAAACGCACAACCCGTTATTGGTTTTTCATTCCATTTTCTGGACACTTTGGTCAACAATGAGGAATTAAAGGCGATTGTGGAAGCTGATGATATACTGAATATACTTGGTCCATTTGCAACAAACTGATAAAAAGCTTGATAGATGGGTGCCCCACGAACTTAAAGATAGCCAGCGCAATGTACGCGTTGAGACCTGCCTCGTACGTATGTACTGTACCTTATGTAATCGCCTCCTCGATATTTAAACTATTATTATAGCTTTTTTAAAAAAATAAACAGCCCTGCTTAATGTTTCGCCATTTGCTTTCATATCTAAAGTATTTTGTTTTCGTAATGGTAGGAGAGTTCAACTTTCATTGTGTTCTTCTTTCTAAGTTGTATAAAAATTATAAATGTTGGAAAAGAATATTCGGTATTCTTATAATAAACTTTATAAGAGTTTAATAAAACACATAGCTCGCCATTTAGCCCTTGCCACGCTTAACTGGGCTTCGACGTCTATTGACCTGGATTGATAAAGCACAGATTCTAGGTATTAAAATTACTGGCGACGCATTCGTTACCTATTTTTATGGGTCTGGAAGTCTGTCCTACTCCATGCCATGTACTCGGTCTTCGCAACGTTTAGTTTCAGTTTCGCCTTTCTCTAGCGCACCATTTTATTGCTTCACCTTTTGCTCCAGTTTCTTCTTGTCCTCGTATGTCGGCGCAATCTCATTGGCCTACTTCATCAGCTACGGAGATGGTTCGTGGGCATTCGCCGAAACTACATCTAGCGCTGTGCTGAACAGAGCCGAGCCCTGGTGAACACCAATCGTGATCGGATCGCCAACGGCATTCCTGACACTAGAAATGAAATCATCACTGAATCAAAAATTTATATATTCTGTTCAAAAATTAAAAAAAAATCCTTATATTATTTTGTTTTAAATTAGTAAGTAGATTTTCCATAAATTATTTATTACTTTGTTCTCCCAATACGATACTAAATTTGTAGAGAAGTAGATATTTTCCTGCGTCTTAACATTATAAAACCCCCGGGGGCGTTTTGAAGCTCCGCAACTTTTCAAACTCGACCTTTTTTGGTTAAGGGAGCCCTAAATAATGGGGATGTCCCTCTTAATGCCTGTAAACTAACTTGATATATAACAAGCCAATAAATACATTTGCTTGCAAACAGATTTTATTGTACATAGTAACGTTTATTGATTTTTTGAAGCGCATTTGGGAAAAATTATGAGAGTCAATTTTTACGACGCGCGCACACTGACATCTAAAAGCGACATGAAACTGATAGGTAATTGCTCTCAAGTTTTCGTGAAAACTAATAACTAAATTCAAGCTCGTTTCAATATATCTACAACATGTTTTATATCGGTGGAGATAAAAAAATATATTCATACATATGTAAATATATGTGTATTTGTGTGTGATTTTAAATGATACGGTGATGAATGATAATTTATCGTGATAAAAGTGGTTTTTAATAATTTAATAAACTTCATTCTTTTTATTTCTTTATATCATAAATCTTTATTTTGATGCCTTTTTAAGTTAATTATATTTTTTTTATCAAACCGTTATCAATTGCGTTTAATGTCTTTTTTTTCACAAACAGAGAGTAAAATTGTAAATTTATAGTTATTTTTGTTTTGTTACGCTAACGAAGTAAAAATTTTTACGTGCGTACATAAGTTCACACACACGTTTTTTTTTGTGTTGTGGCACACAGTTCTCAGTAAGATAGTGAGAGGGCCACAGGAATCCCATGACACTCATATTCATTCTCGATAAGAATCGATCAGACGCGTTCACTCATGAGAAAAAAGATGGAATGCCAGGTCACGAGTAGCTCTCCGAACCCCTACACTCGCCAGTCCAAACAGCACTGATACGCTTCTTTGGTCATGCTGACAAAAGCATGTTCCTTCCGTGGTCAAGCTGATAAATTCAAGGACAGTTAAGCGCCTTTATAATCTGATGACAAATATTGATAAATGATACTAACTTTATAATAATTATAATCACAACCTCCGTAAAATGATAAGCTCGTAAATGACCCGTGAGCTTTCTTAAATTTTATTTTTTATTCAATGTTTCACAAAAGCTGAACTGAAGTCAAAAGTTTTTCGTGTTTTTATCATCACCTTTAATGATCTACAATACAAGATTACTAATTAAAACTTGTTCTTGTGTTGCTATAATTAAAATTGATAAGCATCTAAGTTGGGAAATATATGGAGTATAATGTTGCTATGGATCAATTCACATCGTACACCAATAGTAGTAGATCCACGCTGCAGCTAGTTTCTGGCTGCAATACGGATAGGGTGGCTCGACTGGGGAAGGACCACGCGCTCATAGAATGCCAGCAATGCATCAGGGATCCGGAGACCCTTATTTTTGGTGAAGAAGCATTCTGTTTTAATCGGCAGGAGTGACAACGCATCTGAATTATGATACCCTATTGAGGATAAATTAGATGTCATGGGCAAACAGTTACCATCAGGTGAACTGTTTTTTTATATAGAATATTATAAGAATAGGCAAAGGAGCATTCAGCCCATCTAATGGTAAGTGAGACCCGTGAATAGAATGAAAAAAAAACCTTTTCTTTGATTTTTGAACGGTGTTTTCTTATATATTGTTGTCTAAGGAATGAGCATAGGTAAAAGGTTCTATTTTATTTTATATTAATAATTCAACAGACGTAACTGCAGATCTAATTTCGCTCTTTATGTTTGGAAGACGTACATACGGTCAGCTGGGCAAAACAAAAGTATGCATTACGCGCTTCGCTTTCTATTATATATGATATGGTGATACTTTTTTTTTAATTAATACAAGCCAGTGCTTGGCTACGATTCCATCAGTTGTTATGTTTCCAACAAAGTTCGATTGTACGTAGACCAATATATTTAATATTTTTTGCTATCGCTTTAGACCCTGTTGATCTAGTTGAGTTAAAAAAATACATTACCAGGAGTTACATCGCCATAACAATGAGTAAAGAAACAGTACCCTTATGGATTATGTTACTATCAACAAAGGAATCACTGTTAACTATAAAGTGTAATGATTTCAACGTCCATTGAAAATGGACGACAAATACTCTGTCACATTTATGAGCCGATAGCAAACATTTATATATAGAATTTTTTGTTCGTTCTAAATGTGACATCCCCACTCTATATTTGTATATAATATAACTTGTATATAAGCCTGGCAAAATGTCAGAATAAGTTAGTTTTTTTTTTTTTAAAAAAGATGGCAAAAAGCAAGCTCTCCTGATTGTTTTTACCACCATTACCACATTCTTGATTGATTACCACCGTCCATCGACATCCGCAACCCCAGAGGAGTCGCACATGTCAGTCTTTAAGAAAGGTGTAACCTACACTTTTCTTGAAAGTCCCTAATTCGTATCGGTTCCTAAATACCGATAGCGGCAGCTGATTCAACATAGTAGTGGTTTGACAGAAAATACTACTTTTGTAACTTGTTTATTTATTCATAAGGTTTACCATTTGTTTACACTAATGACGTACCTATGAAATTCAAATGTAACAATTACTTATAGATAAACTCAGCATGTTACTTCATACTAGAACAACTCAATTTACAAAAAAAAAGATATATAATATTTAATTTTTTTTAATGTTTTAAATTATCGCTCTAGGACTGTCAAAGAGGCGAGTAAATATACGTCTTTTTTATAAGCTTCCAGTTGTATTGTGAGTATAAGCTTTAAGTATCTTTTTTATTTAAGTAATCCTGCAACATCTCACTTAACTCAGATGCTGCTAAAATTAGAAATTTAATTTTTATTTAGAATAAGACCACTCGATCAGATGGTGAACCATGATTTTATAAACTACCAGCTGACTGCAACGTGAATGGATCAGCTCGATTGTAGAAGAGCCTCGTCTTCGTGTTCATTGTAATGTTTGTATGATGTGTGTAGGGAATCGGAGACTCAGCTTCTGATAGCGGAGCATCAGATCTCGCGATCGACGCGTGATGACAAATGTGCATCCTGAGAATGAATGTAGGTTTACAGGACCCACCCCTCACATATCAGGAGAACTGTTTGCTCGAGTGATCTTGATTCATAAACAAAAGAAAAGGGAAAAAGTAACATAATGATGTTATGTTTCGTATGGTGACTTATGAGACCATTCTGCTTTAGTCTAAATGCCACATGAAAACATACGTGCATATCTATTTAGAAGCATCTCTCTTCTCGTCTATCATGGCTTGAATAAATTTTTATAATTGTTTTGAAATGTCACCCGTAATTTACTAAAAAAGACACCTTCACTCGTCGTCATCAAAAGCGAGGTACATACATAATGTGTGGTATGGTGATACATTTCTCACATCATGTGGCATTGGCACAATATCTTTTATCATATTTATGGTGACAAATGAGCACACAGTTCACCTGATGGTAATTAATGACTGCGGCCCATAACATGTACATCCAATCTCAACATGGATTCATGGGTGATACCCATGACGTGAAATGCGTGGTACCTGTCATTAGGTCCCAGGATCCTTAGACTCACCAAACAAAACACAGCACGGCTATGCTGCTATTACGCGCTGGTATCCTGTGAAAGCGTGGTACTAGCAAAATACGATCAAAACAATGTTTAGCTCTTCCAAGGTTGAAATATCTAAATATTATCTTCGATATATTTTAATATCCATTTATCACAAAATTTTGAACAATCCTTTAGAATCATTTAATCATAAATGTAAGTAACGAAATATTTCATCTCTACAAAATTAACATTATAATGTAAAGAACTAATTATCCTCAAACTTTTAGATTTTCTCTCTAATAGATTTTAAAGCTTACGAAATTAACAGTTTTGGTGAAATAAATGTTTGGTTCTGAATAAGTTCTGAAATTAGTACTTGTACTAATTTAATATTATATTTAATGTAAATCGAATAAACTATGGACTTATTTCAATAAGATTTGGTGCTTGATGAACTATTATACAATAATCCTTGTAAACAGCTTTCTTGGTTTCGTAGAAATGGCTTTTAACGCTGAATTTTAAATGTGACACTTTTACTTGGAAAATCTTTTCAGAGTATTTAATTTGAGCAAATATGTTTCCGACTATATTTTGTACGTTTATCAATTTAAAAAAAAGGGCGCGTGTCGCACCCGTGGAGTAAGGTGTGCGTTTTCTGTAACAACGCTGTTGCCGTATTTCCGAACTTAGTATCCCTAAAAAATGGAGTCTACTCCTTTTTCAAAGGCTGACATTTCACGTGCAACTGCTCGTTGTACGGTTGTTTGTAGGCGGTGGTAGTCACTTACCATATCAGCCCGAAAATTAATTCTAAAGGCAAACGAGCTAGTGGCTTCTAAGAATATAGAAAATGAAACATTAATTTTATTTTTACCAGATGAACTGCTTATATTCTAGATATCGGAACTTAATTCTATATAAAGCCAAAGAGATTTTGTTCGGAATCTAAGGCAGTCATACATAAAAGAGTTTATTGCGGTCCCTTCCAGTACTATAATAAATTTCACTTATTATTGCAAGTTTTAAACTCAAAAGTCATAAACATCTTTTGATTATTATTTTAGTAGGGTATAGGTACACGATTAACCTGATAGTAGGTGATTTCTGCGGCTCGTGACATCTATATTCATCCTTAATAAGGAATCATATTACAGATGCGTCACCCATGAGGACTCATGGAACGCCTCGTTACCGCTAATAATGGTCTACGGATCTCACCAGACAAAACACAGCGTTATTCTGCTATTTTACCCTAGTTAAGTTCTCTTCTTTAATAAAAAAAAAATAACATTAAAATGACATTTTAATAAATATCAAAGAGTTCGAAACTGCAGTTCATACCTATTTCGAGATCTAAAAAAAGAGACTTATTTTTTAAGTTTAATGATATCACAAAACTCCGATGGTAGAACTGAACTCATAAAACTACCTCACCTGAACTCATAAAATATTAAAAAATAAAATAAGGCAACCATTCGAACAAAACCATCAAAAATATTCCACTTCAGTGAGTTCAAAAAATCTTTCTTTTAGTTTGTTATATGATTTAAGTATTATATTTTTAATACATTTATTATATTTCTTATAATAATGGAAATATTATATACCCCACTTTTAGTCTGACGCAGTTACTAGGATTTAAAAAAATACATAAAAGATTATGTTAAAGCAAATGTTGAAAAGCAAATGCAAAATAAACTTTTATTACAAAATGCTCGCGTATCGTTTCAATTAATTAATCTGTTGTTACGCTGGATTACTTTAAACGTTGGTGTAATAATACTAAAATGTTTTCAGTGTAAGCTGCACCTCTCACGTTTGTTCTTTTTGCTTCATATCGATGATCACATATAACGATATTTAACAAAAATATATAAAAACTCTACAAACTTTACAATCTTCCCTCTTTTTTATAATTATTAATTATTTATTCGACAACATCCTATTTTTAGTCTAAGTCATGCACTAGCAAATTTAACGCGAAATTTTTAAATTATTTAATTTAATTGAATGATTTCAATATTTATCATTATCTTGGAAATTTAATCAAATTTTAGTCTGATAGAGTTACTAGGATTTAAAAATACATAAAGATTATGTTAAAGCAAATGTTGAAAAGCAAATGCAAAATAAACTTTTATTACAAAATGCTCGCGTATCGTTTCACGATTAACCTGATAGTAGGTGATTTCTGCGGCTCGTGACATCTATATTTATCCTTAATAAGGAATCATAACACAGATGGGTTGTCACTAAAGATTGAGATGGAAAGCCTTGTCCAGTAATATGGGTCTACGGATTCTCATTCTCACTGCGTTTTGATGCAACTACTCAAAATATAATAGGGCCCACCATGTTTTATAAATGAATTTTACAGATTCTCTTTCTTTTTACATTTTTTATGATTAGGAATGAATAAATTAAGGTTTTTAGAATGAAGGAATGAATAATTTAAGAGTTAGTTTTGCCAATTTTATGGAATTTAGTCAAAATTTACAGTTTTTAGGAAAGTTTACAGAAATTATTGATTTAAGTAAAGTTTGATTTGATTTTTATTATTAACTAAATCAATGAGTTTGCTGGTGCTTAATAGCGAGTAGGTCCTCCTCTGTTCCGTATGCACTCTCTGAATCTATCTGGGACACTTTCAATCAAGTGGGTGATGTTTTCCTCAGGTATTCCCTCCCAACACAATTTTAGGGTGTTTATGAGCTCTTGTCGATTAGTCACATTACTGAAGTTCGATTTGAGGCTTCTTTTCAATTGGTCCCATAAATTTTCAATGGGGTTAAGATCGGGACTCATGGCCGGCCACGGTAAAACCGTAATATTGGCTTCAAAGCGAGCTCTCTGGGGTGTTCGCGCTGTATGTGGGCGAGCATTGTCTAGCATAAAGACGAAGTTTTCACCCACTCTTTGTGAAAATGGGATGACATGGGGCCGAATTATTTGATTGACATACCGGAAGGCAGTTATGGAGCCTTCTTCCAGAATTACCAGCTCAGTTTTACCGAGCAAGCTTATTCCAGCCCACCATAACATTTGGACCTCCAAAACGATCCGTTTCATGTATCCAAGGTTCTGAAATACGTTCACTACTTACTGCTTATCTTCTCCACGATCGTCGACGATCATCGCTAAAATCTTCACTTTACTTTCGTCCGTAAAGAGTACATTTCTCCAGTTGTCCATTGTCCCTCCGCATGCTCGCGCAAACCTCAAACGTGCTGCACGATGCGCTCTTGTCAATTTTAGACGAATAACACGAGATCTGGAACGTTGTCCGTCTTCATGGAGCCGATTACGAATAGTTAGATCACTAATTCGTGTGCCAGTCGATTTTGTAAGACGCGAACGGGAATCGTACGCTCTCGACGTGGATGGTTGTAGCTCGCGCTCTTCCTGATCCAGATCTCCTCGCGACACTACTTGTCTCTAAGCCGTTCCCCACGCGTTTCGAATAGCCTGTCGCGACACACAAAGACGTCTCTACACTTCAGTGAGTTCAAAAAATCTTTCTTTTAGTTTGTTATATGATTTAAGTATTATATTTTTAATACATTTATTATATTTCTTATAATAATGGAAATATTATATACCCACTTTTAGTCTGACGCAGTTACTAGGATTTAAAAATAGTAAATTAAAGATTATGTTAAAGCAAATGTTGAAAAGCATACAAAATAAACGTTTATTACAAAAAGCTTGCGTATAATTTTAATTAATTAATCTGTTGCTACGCTGAATTACTCTAAACGTTTGTGTAATAATACTAAAATGTTTTCAGTGTAAGCTGCACCTCTCACGTTTGTTCTTTTTGCTTCATATCGATGATCACATATAACGATATTTAACAAAAATATATAAAAACTCTACAAACTTTACAATCTACCCTCTTTTTTAAAATTATTAATTATTTATTCGACAACATCCTATTTTTAGTCTAAGTCATGCACTAGCAAATTTAACGCCAAATTTTTATTTTATTTAATTTAATTGAATGATTTCAATATTTATCATTATCTTGGAAATTTAATCAAATTTTAGTCTGATAGAGTTACTAGGATTTAAAAAAATAGTAAATTAAAAGATTATGTTAAAGCAAATGTTGAAAAGCATACAAAATAAACGTTTATTACAAAAAGCTTGCGTATAATTTTAATTAATTAATCTGTTGCTACGCTGAATTACTCTAAACGTTTGTGTAATAATACTAAAACATTTTCAGTGTAAGTTGCACCACATTTAAACTTTTAGCTATTGAACCAAAATATATATTCACATTTTTAAATCCGCCCTTATATTTGAATAATATTTAAAATCCACTAATATTCCACTTTAAGTCTGATTGTGGCAGTAATAAAACTCTATTAAACCTATCACTATGCTCCATTTCCACAGGGATCCGAGCCGAGGTTTTGCATCTCCTTAAAAGAGGCCCTCGGATCCACCGTTCTCCTCTGTTGCCGTTGTCGTACACCCTACTGGCGGGCTCCTTCGCTCGTGGATATGTTTCGGTGAAGCTGTAGTCTATTCGAGCCAACAGCAATATATATGTACAACAAAAATACTTGTTACTACTTTTATAAGTAACTCATTAATTTAAGAATACATATTTGATTAATTCGAAATATGTCTCACTTTTCGTATGATTCGGGCATTAGTATCGTTATTATTATTATTATTAAATACTAGATAAACTTTTGATACATAGACGTAGATTGTCCAAAAGTATTATATACTCAGCCACTTCGATTCACCGACATGTAATCAAACTCATATAATCAACAACCAACTCTGTAAACTATGACCATAATCATTAAACCCAAGAAAACTATCATACTGGTATGATATAACTTTTTAAGTACTATGTTATTACCTTAATTCCTATTTGCTTATTTAATCATTTTTTGTATGAAACTAAAATGGATCAGGACAGTAAACGAATGGTGTATTCGAACCTATGACGTTAGGTTTTGTTGAACCCATTACTATTACGTTAGTTGCAAACTGAAACATTTTGATGTGTTCGGGATTCAAAAGCATCAGACTATAAATTTTATTGTTAAATATAATCAGATGTTGAGTTTGTCACAAGTATCAAGTTACCTCAACATAACTGAAAATAAACACTATTAACTTCAAAATTGTATCACACGATACAAAAAAGCCTGATAGTTTCAATCCAATTAAGCTGCAACGTTAATCAATGCCTTCACTCGATCAAAGCTTGAGCTTGCAAAGCTTGGCTTACTTATTAAGCTCTAGTTCAAAGTCGGCTTACAATGTGGTCCTCTGACTTATTTATTTCTAGTACAGACACAAGTAAGATATAATTGCTGCAGATTTAGACAGTATTCCTAAGAAAGTTAAATTTATACCTCGCTATATTTTCTAAGTTGTTTTGCGTTCTTTCATGTATTTTGATTACTATGCGTGAATATTTATTGGTATTTCTTCTAGTGGCTCAATGAAATAAATAAATTTCTATAAAATAAATTAAAAATATAATAAATCAATATGTACAATTCAGTAGAATAAACATAATTATATAGGACCAATCAGACTAATTACTATTATTGTTAAGGGTTGGTTTTTATAAATACATATTAGATAACCAGCGATTGTCGCTGATATGTATGTATATGCTACGGTAAATGTTACCTTTTTTCTTATTACATTGAATGTAACAAACTTGAACCCAGTTAACATTCATACTTGACAAGGAATCATTATGCAGATCCGTTTGTCTCCCGTCAGGACAGATGGAATGCCTCGTTACCAGTAATAAGTAATAAAGGTCTCCGGATCCCTACACTCACCAGAGGAAATACCGCAGCATTATGCTGCTATTTTACGCTGGTATCCTGTGAGGGCGTGGTCCTACCCCAATCGAGCCCCCATTCATTCCGCATCTAGAAACAAACAGCAGTGTAGCTCTACCACTGTGAAATCATTATAAAAGCCCTAGGCATATAACCAAGTGGAAGAACTATAATATATGTGTAGGCTGTTACTTTACTTAGAATCGTTCCCAGGGCCGGTGGTTCAGAAGTCAGATGCTCCGATCACCAGGTCACATAGCCAGTTAAATATTGTGCTCTCGCGTACAGTTTTACTATAGCCGCCTCATTCTAAGGATCACTTGATTTTTAAAATATATTCAGTCACTTAAGCAAATAATTTACCGGAAATGAAAGGCCTTTATTGTTTATCCTTTATTGATACTCAAAAGACATCGTAGTTTCACACTATAGTTTTTCGCATAAGTATTTCACATTATAATTTTCGAATTCAGATTCTTAACTTTAATATTGGCAAAAATTATTTTTACTGAATAATGGTAGAGTAAGAGATAAGGGTTTTCACTTTATAACTTTTAATATTAGGGGTGGACAAGCGAGCACACAGTTCACCTGAGAGTAAGTGTGGCCCATGATAACCATATCCTCGATAAGGAATCATAACACAGATGGGTTGTCACTAAAGATTGAGATGGAAAGCCTTGTCCAGTAATATGGGTCTACGGATTCTCATTCTCACTGCGTTTTGATGCAACTACTCAAAATATAATAGGGCCCACCATGTTTTATAAATGAATTTTACAGATTCTCTTTCTTTTTACATTTTTTATGATTAGGAATGAATAAATTAAGGTTTTTAGAATGAAGGAATGAATAATTTAAGAGTTAGTTTTGCCAATTTTATGGAATTTAGTCAAAATTTACAGTTTTTAGGAAAGTTTACAGAAATTATTGATTTAAGTAAAGTTTGATTTGATTTTTATTATTAACTAAATCAATGAGTTTGCTGGTGCTTAATAGCGAGTAGGTCCTCCTCTGTTCCGTATGCACTCTCTGAATCTATCTGGGACACTTTCAATCAAGTGGGTGATGTTTTCCTCGGGTATTCCCTCCCAACACAATTTTAGGGTGTTTATGAGCTCTTGTCGATTAGTCACATTACTGAAGTTCGATTTGAGGCTTTTTTTCAATTGGTCCCATAAATTTTCAATGGGGTTAAGATCGGGACTCATGGCCGGCCACGGTAAAACCGTAATATTGGCTTCAAAGCGAGCTCTCTGGGGTGTTCGCGCTGTATGTGGGCGAGCATTGTCTAGCATAAAGACGAAGTTTTCACCCACTCTTTGTGAAAATGGGATGACATGGGGCCGAATTATTTGATTGACATACCGGGAGGCAGTTATGGAGCCTTCTTCCAGAATTACCAGCTCAGTTTTACCGAGCAAGCTTATTCCAGCCCACACCATAACATTTGGACCTCCAAAACGATCCGTTTCATGTATCCAAGGTTCTGAAATACGTTCACTACTTACTACTTCTCTTCTCCACACGATCGTCGACGATCATCGCTAAAAATCTTCACTTTACTTTCGTCCGTAAAGAGTACATTTCTCCAGTTGTCCATTGTCCACTCCGCATGCTCGCACGCAAACCTCAAACGTGCTGCACGATGCGCTCTTGTCAATTTTAGACGAATAACACGAGATCTGGAACGTTGTCCGTCTTCATGGAGCCGATTACGAATAGTTAGATCACTAATTCGTGTGCCAGTCGATTTTGTAAGACGCGAACGGGAATCGTACGCTCTCGACGTGGATGGTTGTAGCTCGCGCTCTTCCTGATCCAGATCTCCTCGCGACACTACTTGTCTCTAGAAAGCGTTCCCACGCGTTTCGAATAGCTCGTCGCGACACACAAAGACGTCTTGCCACTGATCTCTGAGATTCTCCCTCCTGAAGCATAAACACTGCTCTTGTTGCTGTTTCCACATCCATATGACGCCAAGATCCAGGCATAATGATCGCGAGTAACACCGAAATCAAGTCAAAATGAAAATTAGACGTGCGACTGTAACATTCAGAATGTGACTGAGGTGTACCCTGTGACTGAGAATTTGAGTAATAAACGTTTTTTGGAGTACTTCACTTTTTTAATCTACTCACCATTGAATTCCTGACTTGAAACATTGATAACGTTAGATTGATATGTTTATCAATCAAACAATACTTTGAAATGTTTAACTTCACTATTTACTACCCAACAATTTTTTTAGACGAAATTTAAGCTACTTAAATCGTAGGTTTCTATCTAAATACTAATTTAATAAATTGTAATAAAAATAACGATGTCTTTTAATGTATAAAGTCCATTATAATGGTGTAACATTGCTTGTATGCGTAGGCGTGCTCGTGCGTCTTGACTGATTCTTTATTTCGAATCATTGAAAACATAGGTTTTGAAGTGTTTTTTTTAAGTTGTTGAAGACTCATTTATAGTTTTTTTATTGACGAAAAACATTCCCAACGATAATTGCTAACACATATCTGTAAATACGGTTCCATTGACCGCATTTCCATGTTGGTAATAGACTACGTGTAAGGTGGACCCTAGCAAACTAACATATTTAATTTACTCTAAAGGCCTGCAATCTTACCAAGTTATGATAACTAGGTGAAAGCTCGTACAGCATCCCTTCATACATAATCTCAATGTACGATAGATAGTTTAAACATAGGTGTTCTAAACTCTCGTGGGCTTAAAAGCTCAACAAAGTTTTCGGACTTGTTTCGAAATAGTTAGATATTTAGAGGCATTACAGACTGTCCATACAAGATACTAACTTGATATTTATGGAGCTTACATGTATGTAAGTTTAATTTGGAATAAGTAATATCGAAAGCTTATTTATCTATTTATTAATTATTAAGAAAAGCAATAGAAATGTTTACTTAAAACAAATAATATAAACAGAAAGTAAAGCTAATTAAAAGGTTTTCCTTAACCATGTAACTAGTGTAAGAGTGGTTGTCAAAATACGTGTGTACTTTATTACAAATTTATTACAAACCACGTCTAAAATTCATTAGATAATCAGCTATAGAATAAATGAGGATAGTAAAAAGGTCAAATAAAAATAATAATAACGTATTGTTAAAATATGTAGTTATTTTTTAACAATTCATTCCTCGTAACGTTTTTTAAACACTTGGTAAAGTTGTATAAAACAGTTATTTGTTAAACGAATTCTTTCTCTCCTATTGATATTCCGATTGTTAATAGAAAAAATAAAGTATTTCTTAGACGAAATCACTTAGGTATTTCAAAATTCTGTTCATTCAAATAATATTACCAATTAGAGCTTTGCAAAAGAAGTTAGGTAATCAAATAATATTATTATAGTATGGGATAAACTAAGACGGGGTCCTTCACTGGTAGCCGTGTGAGAAAGCTCAGAATGTTTTTCCACGTGACAGAATACGCAAAGTAAGTACTGATTTACCAAGTTCTTGCCGGTGACGGAAAACATCGTGAACAAAACTGTATGTCTAACAAAGTAAATTAATTGAAGCGTCAATAGCCTAATGGTTAAGGGTACAATCTGCAAACTTAGGGTCTAAGGTTCGAATCCACCATTACACTATTGTCGTGAACCATCACCAAGCACAAGCATTTTCATCTCAGTTGGAGTGGTTAACCGGAAAATTAGTAATTTTAATAGCATTGCCATTAATCTATTATTATCCCAAGAGTGGGAAGTATGTAGACGTTAAAGAGTTTTTAATAATACCACCATGGTAAACCATAAAGTTAAAGTAGGTGGAAAGAATTTACGCTCGGCAGTGAATGCACGGTAGCGTGATCCCCAAAGCGATACGCCTGCTGTCGTGGTTAAGCCGTTACAGTCGGGCCGTTGTCTATTAAAACTTTGTCCGTTCTCACTTTGGAAACTATCGCTGTATTAATGTTCACACTTCCTTTTCAACCATGTACAAGAAACTGAATGAGGCATTGTTCAAAACAACATTACTACACACAAAAAAATACTTTAAATACAATTTAAAAAAAGCGAGTATTTTCAACATTTCCTTTCCGATTCAATTCATTTATTTTCAGACAATACACAGTCCACAATGTGTTAGTAATTCTTAAAAATTATGGTAATACCACATTTTTTTACCCATTTTACTGCCTCATGTCCAACGATTTGCAGATTCGTGAAATGTGCTGCAGAATCCGCAATAATCCCTAGAACCCCATTGTGAACCTCTCGTATTCTGCTCACGATCGCAACTCAATTCTTGGGTATGTTGTAGAAATCATTTACTCCAACATTAGACAACATTCACGACGCAATACAAAAATCGCGAGAGCCCCAAATTTTACCTGAAGATGTTATGGTATTGTATTCACAGGACGTTATAGACCTTCTGGGTAAAGTTGGTTACATAAGAACGTTGACAGCATGCTCTGAACAGAGTCATTTTTATACACGCAATGTGTTGCCTGTGTAAAATTTATTTGTTGCGTTTGAATCTTTTTTCTTTTCTTATTACATTGAGAATATTAAACAAGGGATTCCTGTGGCCCATGACATCTACATTCATCCTTGACAAGGAGTCATAATGCAGATGCGTTGTCACCCTTGTGGACTGAGATGGAATGCCTCGTCTCGAATAAAGGTCTCCGGATCTGGTCAGTGTACGACTCACCAGACGAAACATTTTACGCTAGTATTCTGTGAGGGTGTATTTATTTATTTTCCACGGATATCCAATTTCGATCAATTATATATAATTAAGGATCAAAAAATACTAAAATAAATATAAATAATGTACAGACATTACACAGATCGAAATTATTAAATTAGAAATGTATTGTGTGTATAGTGAAAAATATTGAATTTGCGGATTGGCGGACATTTCTTCGAAATATTTTTGTTTCAAAATTGAAACTTACTAAACTAACTTGGGCATACAGATTTTCCCACGATATTTTCCTTCCCCGTTACGTACATGATAAGTCAACACTTAAAATTGCAATTAATTATATTTGAACTCGATTTACTCGCGTCCTGTAGAAATCGCGTAGACACAGGACTACTACGGATCAACATATTAAATAAGAATTTAAAATTACAATTCACAATTTCAATGGTTCTGGCACCGGAGATATATTCGATTTACTCGCGTGATATGAAATTATTAGTTCATTCATTTAATAAGTGTTACTTCGGCTCATACGAACGTTGTGATCCGATAAAAGTAAGCTTTTTACCATCAATCTCGTGTCTTGTTACATTTATCAGTGTTAATTAGAAAAAAACGCAGCTTTGATTCGTATGGTTAACAATGAGAAGTAATACAATTAACTATGTTCCCATTTACAACAGTACATTTACATGAAACACAATTGTTACGTGTAATGTTAATTAATCTTTTATTTATTGTAATAGTGACAAAAGTAACGATAAACAATTGGAAAGTGATGCAATAACCTGACGTTATCGTTTTGTACAAAATCATGTGTCGCATTGTGCAATCAGTTTTATTATTTGATATCGATATTAAATGTTGTTTCTCTATTTACATTTTCGTTGTTTTTTTTTTCTGTAGTGTCATAACGTGTTTGGATCATGATGATCATATTTTTATTTAAACAATGTAATATCCTATTTTTAATGAAAAGCTTTCTTCTCCCATCTCTTTCTAAAAGCATGTTATTGGAGCATTTTTTTATCGTATAGCATCATGACATACGCACCTAATTCACCTGATCGTAAGTGGTTCCCGCGACCCGTGAAGTCCATATTTATTTTCAATTACAAATCATTATGAAATCATTCAATCACTATCATTAGACAGATGCATTGTCGCATTATGGAGACTACTGAGGAGAGATATAAGATCCAAAGCAGAAGTAATAAAGATCTCCTGATCCCTACACAAGCTAAACGACGCACAGCAGCATGATTGTGCTATTTTACACTGACCGATTCATGTTGTATCTAGAAATTTGCGAACTACCGTATCATAACGCTATAATGAGGTTCGCATTAGTCGAATTAACTAATTAATATTTACAATAAGTTTGATTAAATAACAGAGGTACAACAGTCAATATTGCCCAGTGCAGCTTTTACAAATTTTGTCAGAATTTCCGAATTCCACTTTGGGTTATTCGGTTAATGTACAAGAAATTAACTTTAAGTTAAATTTTATAATTGAAACTTTCTCATTAAACTTTCCAAAGAAAATTAAATATTAATTATATATTTTTGGTTTAATTACATAACCTCAAAATCATTTTCATTGGATCCAAATTTTTTGGACTTAACAACTTTGTTAGGGCTTAAAAATTACTTTAGTAAACGTGTCACCATTTTCGATATATTTTTATGTCTTGCATCTATGGGTAGACATGACCGGAGACGGACTGCGCGCTATAGGAACATAACGCTGCTGTGTAAAGATCCAAGTTGTGGTCTATTCCTGGTCAAGCCGAACCATTCTTATGGCACCTAGAAACAAACAGCAATGTGACTATACTACACTGTTAAAGATAAACCTACGTTGAAAAACTATTTGTGAAATCAATTCGTTTATATTTCTTGACAAGGTTCAAATCGACAAAATTAATAATTCAATTTAAAAAAATCCTCGCATACGAAAAGATTAATTCCAGCTGTCACCTTTTGCGCGGCCTTCTTAAAAATATTAACGAAAATCGAAATTACAATTCCTAGAGAGATAAAGGAAAATCCTTATGCCTTTTCACAGACTTTTAATTATTTAATATTTATTTGTAATTCGTACTTATTCTACTGAAACCGAAACTGACCTAACGATTCGCAATCTACCTGATGGTAAATAATTCCTGGTCCATGACATCCACATTTATCCTTCACAAGAAATCATAGTTAAAATGCGTTAACACCCCTAAAAACACTACTTATATTATTTATATTAATCCAAGCCAGTGACTGTCTACAATCCCACCTCATGTTGGTTGGTGATGTGGACGTTGATGGTAGAGCGTACGATTTCAGTAAAAGCCACCGTCATTATACTCGAACGGAAAGACTATTGCAGGAAAAATTATTCCGATCCTTTTTGGACATTCTGATATCATAGTTAACCAGAACTACCAACTCATCCTCACCTTTTATTTCTTTATTTTCTACGCAGAAAGAACTCAAAGTATCTTGAGGTCGTCCAGTGGTATTTATGGTTTGAGATTGATTTTATTACGCACAGGATTCCAAGCCGACGAGAAGAAATTAGGATGTTTTTTTTTTAACTTCAATAGACTCGTTAACTATCCTTGGTAGAAATCGGTGTTCCTTTGCCAGGATTATTGGTTGTTTTCCTGTGATAATACTTTCATAAATACAAATAGTTTATAATTATTAATAACTTGTTTTACTATATGCTTAACTTTAACATTCTCATATTTTTCTTTTTAATATTAGCGCTGACCAACGCACAGCTCACGCCATACAATACATATTTGAAGCAGTAGTCTTCGACGCAATTTTAGTATGAACGCATACCGTTGCATGGTTCCGAAATTATTCTAAGGCATGCGAGCGAGCTAACTCGCCATATTTTCCTTTGTCTCTGCTGGCACCGTACTGTTATTGAAAATACAGTGATATCGGCTTTATTCGCAAACTTGGTTGAGCGGCAAGAATGTGTTATGAACTGTCGAATTAAGGAGACGGATATTTTTTTTTAGAAATATTAGGGATCACGAACGAGCACACAATTCACCTGACGGTGAGCGATGTCTGGCCCATGACATCTACATCAAAACCTTACAATAGACTGCGCTGTCACACTTGAAGAGTGATGGAGTACAATACATGTGCATTCCCAGATCTTCATCCAAAACTTGAGTTTGTTTCATCGGAAAACTGAAGAGTGGTTGCTTATCTTTGAACTCACAATACTGAAACGTATAACATATCCGGAAGATATTTTTTGTAGATATTCGGACACGTAAGAACGAGTGGAGTGAGGCAGCAAATGTATTACACCAGAACACCTAAACAGCTTGTATTCTACTAGACACTCACCACACGACAGACAAAATAGCATACAGTTATTTTCGGGTGGTATTCTCTGCTGGCACGGGCTTTCCTGGTCAATCTGACCCATCCATGTACTAAACAGAAACTAGATGCAACGGCTTTTTATTGTTGATTGATTGATTATTCCATTTTTAAATTTATTTTTATATCTCTAAGTCGGCGAATATCCATATGTATAAAATTATAATAAGCTAGACAACCTATTTCCCACGACCGAGGTGTCTGCAAGATAATATAACATTTAGGCTAAGTTCTTAAGTCTTTGTTACGACATCATATTTATTTTTTTATATAATCATACTCATATATCAGCCAGATTTGGGGTCTTTAAATTTTTTAATGGCTTGCAAAGTAAGAGGTGTGACTTTGAACTGATTTCTGTCGCTCACGACACCCATTTACTCTCGATAAGGAACCATAAACCACCTCAAGCAAATGCCTCAGGATAGTGCTTTGTGGCAATCTATGAGGGAATTCCCTTAGTGGAATATAGATCAGTGGATAGACTGTGAAATTGATGAAGGAACTATAATGCAGATGTATTGTTATCCCTGAGGAAGAAACTTTGTCTAAGTTATATCTAGATGGAAATATATGTATAGGCAAAATATTTCAAACCTTTCAAACACCAGATGAAAACAACACCCCTACATAGCAGGTCACATATACTGGTATATTATATATTATAATATAAATGTAGTCATCAAATATATGCGTATATATCAGAATTAACCGGGTAAACAACATAATACCCTATATAATCCGATGTATTTGTAAGGTCCAAGTTCAGAAACTTTCGAAAGCTTCAGAAGTTATCGAGCCTTTAATATGAAGACATGGGTAGATATATATTAATTTGTAGTGAAACTTTTTTACCCCATTTTATAAGAAAGATACTCACTCAGATTAAGTAAAGAATCTGTCACTCGGTAATTTCGTGGCACGCGAGGAAGATCGATCCCTGGCGTCGGTACGAATAGCATTGTTCATTGCAACTTTTTTATTATTTCATTTGGGTGTGACAAATAAGCACACAGTAACGTTATTCCCTCGGTCTCGGTCTTGTTAATAATCCTTGCACTCAACAAATGAAACACGGCAGTATCGTGCCGCTTTTTTACGCTGGTACTCTGTGAGGTTGTGGTCGTTCACTGGTCGAGACAATTAATTTATGCTGCTGCTTGGAACAAACTGCAGTGTAGCTCTACCACATACATATGTTGAAAATGCATGCAAACAAAATGTGTCTGTCACATATTCTGAATTACAATTAAAAGTAAATAGTTAAGAGACTAGTATTATAATATGCGGTATATGATTTAATAAATGTTTTCATGTTAGAAATGTATATTTTTATCATTGTTTTCATGTTAGAAACCCATACATTTTTATGCGCCCATGGTGAACTGTGTGCTTGATAAGTAACCCTTAATTTTTAAATACGTCAATATAATTCGAAGATCAAAGCAGTTGATTAAAATCTTCTATATTCAAAAAAGGTAGTCAGAAAGCTCTTTATTGAACTTTTATTGTTTGAAATACTATATAAAAATTATTCTTCGTTTCCTTAGTTCTGTCATGTTTGGAAAGTAATTAGTGATAAAAGATTACTTATCACTTTATAGAAACTGTTATGTTTTGTCACTTTTCTTATTAAATGTGTTTGTAAAGTTTTTTCCTGCACACGTTAACGATATATTGATTTCCAAGAAAGTGTAGGAATGACAGACAAACCGTTTCCGGATATGGCGCCGCCGACCCCACATCGTCCGGATGTAACGCAAGATAACGACTTCGGAACTGCCTACAAACTACTAAAATGTTATAACCAGTTGCGAAGAACACTTTTACTAAATAATATTGAAAAAGAAAAAAATATTGAAGTGAGATTAGGTAAATAAAAAAAAGCTGCCTTCATTAGCACTACAGTACCACGAACTAGCTAAGGCACAAATAAGTCTGTAAGAAGAACCATTCCTTCACAGGATACCAGCGTTATATTGCAGGTTATCCTGCGGTGTTTCATATGATGAGTGTAGGAATGAGAGGATCTAAATAACCACTCCAACTGAACTCAAAAGCTTACTGTAAAACTAGGAGATGGTTCACGACAAAAAACCACACGATGGATTAGATGATGTTTAATTTAGCAGACCTGACCTTTAACCATTAATTTTAAATCAAATTCAATTTATTTAAGAACTTGACAAAACTAGGAGCAGCTGTGATATTAGACGATACTCGATTTAATTTTCTGCTGGGTCTTAAACAAATTAAAGGCCGGCAATGTTTTTAGCGACTCTGTTCCCATACCATCAGGGGGTTGCGCGCAGGAAAATAAATCAAAGTAATCACATTGACTAGAAAAAATAACATGATTCATTTCTAATTTTAATGGAAACAATATCTGCTGCTCTAGCTCATATTTTATCTCATATAGACCTTGGCAATTGGTTTTGTGTACAACTAGACGACGTCGCTCCACTGGTCGTCAGAAGTAGGCAGTTAAAGTAGTTTCTATATATCAATATGATATACATATAATAATTAGTATATTTTGCTGTGGGCTGCCCAGAGGTTGGAGAAGGACAGCATTGAACAGGCAAATGTGGAGGGAACTTGAGGAGGCCTATGTCACAAGACAGCCTGACCTGGTAACTGATACTAAATGTTAAGTTATATACATACCGAAAAAAATAGAAATAAGTATAGTATAATTAAGTATAGTTAGTACAGTTTTATGTTTTATTATATTACAAATTGTACAAAGGTCAGAGTAAATAAAGGCTATTTTTATTTTTTATTTTATTTTATTTTATATTTTGCTGATGAAATTACTATATCAAACTATAACAAACACTATACAAAAAGATGACTACCGAGCAAATATATATTGTGCCTGTTCTTTTGAATCATATTAGGTGTGACAAATTTGCACACATTTGACTCGATAGTGTAAGTGATGATGTCCAAGACGTCTTAATTTATCCTCGGCAATATATTAAAGTGCTGCCGGCATTCGGGTGATTACAGAGGCACTTTCTCATCATGTTATATATCGCGTAATATATATAATCGCGTAAGAAAGAGAAGAAAAACCCTTTCATATTGATCAAAATGTTAGTAACCTCTGATAGTAATTAGTTTAAAAGTAACGTACTAGTGTATAGGAAACAGCGTAGTAATTTCTATGTAATGAGCTAACGGGCAAAAGTTTTAATAGAATCTATCGTGAAGCGCTGTTAATAGCGGCTTATCTACGACGGCTGATGGATCGAGAACCCGGACATGAGATGGGTCGAATGTGGCAGAGGAATCAAAGCATTTACAAAAGCAATGTTTTTATTTATTACACAAAAAAGGATAATGTAAGCACATATATAAAAATCCCACTGTTGAGAAAGCTGCCATTCTAGAGAGTATATTAAAACAAAGTCTTCAAATTAAAAAAAAATCGAGTACATAAATTAGCACTTAAAATTGTTTACTATTTCCTTCATATAGTTAGTAAGTTGAACAGGATTTACACTTCTTGGACTTTCTACTACTATCACAGACTTATCAGCGAATAGTAGCACAATGCCGCTGTGTTTCATGTGAAGAGTGTAGGTTTCTAGAGGTCCAATGAAAGGTTACGAGACATTCCTTCCAATCCCTCAGGAGTGATACAGTGCGATGAGATATTGTGAGATATTGTTGAGTGCTTTTGATAATTGATGTAAATATCGTGGGCCACTTACCAACAGGCATATTGTGCTCGTTTGTTACTCTGAATATAAAAAAGAAAGCTTTATGACCTCCATGTCGTTAAATAATAACGTTTTTCACGAATTTGATGGATGCACTCAAGAGCTTTTTCTTTACCACTGAGCTTAATCATCAGGACCAATTTAAATAAATTCACTGGCTCGGGTATCTCTAGACATTTTTTAGTAATAGCAAATAAGCATGTGCCACACTTCCTGGATAGAGAATAATAATGTACATGGGTTATCCACTCATAACCTGAGAACTAAGACTGAATGCCAGATTGCCAGTTCCTTACTTACTACTTGCCACACCACTCGGCTTATATGAAAGAGCAGTGTAATTAATGAGTCGGCTCGACCGAGAAAGCACCCAAGGATTAGGACTCACAGAATACCGTGGCCCTCTCTAGTATTTTTCGTCTCGTTTGTGTACGAATCCGATAGCGCTTATAGTAAGTAGGGTCGCAGTCATTGGTCAGGGTGATGCCTCATTGTCTACTGGTGATTCCATCTTAGTACTTAGGGATCGTCGCATCTGCACTATGATTCCATATCTACATGAATGTGGATGCCATGAGCTGCAGTAGCCGCTTACAATCTGGTGAAATACGTGTTCGTTTGTTACTCTCAATAGAATAATAAAAATATAAGGTTGACACATAAAATATGTTATAAAAAACAGTTAAATCATACCCAGAATCACTTATTTTATTTTGGTAGACATTGCTCAGACTTAGGATATTAATAATTTAATAGAAACCCCTCGTAAGGGATAAATTTCATTTCACATTTTCTCACTGTTTTATTAAAATGAATACAAACGAAAATCATAATTTGCAAAAATATTTGTTGTCCTTGTTCATTTTCCACTATCTCCATACTTTTTACGCAACATCAGACATCTTCTTGTGTAACGAGTGACCGACGTAGCTCAAAATATCAGTGAACTGAAGTGAGTAGAACCAATAATGGTGGGGGAAGAATGGTTCCTTACTGGCAACCTCAGACTGGCAACTGCAGTTTCAGAAACCGTTGGATCCAGGAGGCTGATGATGATGGTTTGGTGATGATGATAATGAAAATGCTTTTCATAAAAATTAATGTACTTCCTAGCATCTACTTTATACCAAGTGATCAGAGTTTATAAAACACAAAACATAAGACCAGTTTCTTTATGGTATATACGAAATATGGTTTTCATTATTTTGTATTTCATTTTGATCCTTTCAAGGCTGTGTCACGATCGCCTTTATAAGTAGCAACGTCTGTGATAATTGAAATGAATCTTTTTGAGATTTCTAGAATATCGATTGTCATTTATCGTCGTAGCATTTATAATACTTTCCCCAGAATGACCTGACGAGATAGAGAGATAAAGTAATTTTATTTCATTTCATTATAGTTAATTCTACTTTTATAGCATACAGCTCGTCGTCGGCAGCAAGTATCACTTCGCATAAAAAAAAAAAAAAAGGCGGGAGTCATTTCGGAACTGTCATCAATGTAGGGTTTGGGGGGATTGGATGCCTTGTAAAATATTTTTTGGGAATGGATAGGAAAGATATAATGTACGGTATATAAGATTGGTTTGCCATTTTAATTACGTACATTTAACAATGTTGCTTGAAGTTTAGCCAATGCGTGCACAGCATAATTTAATTATTGTGCAATCAATTTTCCGCGTAAAAAATATTGTGGAGCATTGTTAAAATATAACTTTCGTTTGTAACATACAAAAATTTTGTTAACGTCAGATTATATATGATTTTCTATTTGAAAAAATATAAATAAGTTTCGCAATAACAAAACATGAACTCATCATAAAATATATAAAAGACTTTTATTGATCTGTTGATACCCATAAACTTCGTTGGTGTAATCAGGTAAATTAAATAAATAATTACTAGTCGCAATTTAATTAAAAAAATAAAATATCCTATTAGTCTACAACTACTTATTGTTTGAATCTACCATATTCATAACTCAATTTAATCTTCTTATTAATGACATATGAAATTGATAGAGCGGGATATATTATAGTGCTTTAAGCATTTACGCAATACCCGGAGGTAATCATTCGTCTCCAGCAAACAGCCATGCTATAGAAATCGGTATAGGTTTCGATTCAATATGCCGTGCCTATCATTTTCTAACTTTTGACGTGGAGCAAAATCTAAGGTTGGAGGTATCTGAAATTATAATATGACGGGATTTCCTACGTAGACTTATTTATGAAAGGACTAGAACATTAACCCAGCGATAAATTGTATATCTAATTTTCTCTATATTTCTCTGGCTTTTAATATTTAACGTAATCCTTAATGTAATCGTAGGGATATATAAATGAAATATCTAGGAAACTTTAGTCGTGATCAATAGGCTAAACAAAAGGGTTGAGCTTAGAAACTTTCAAAAGCTTTGGAAGTTATCGAAGCTTTACAATGTAAACATGAGTTAAATACATTATTTTGTACAGAAACGGTGTGTACGATTACAGTGGTCTTAAGAAAGTATTTTTTTTAATAATAATAGTAGATGTAAGAGTATAATAAAATTAAATTGCATTACTATCATTATTACTGTAGAAAGTACCGGAAATTACTTTTTTATGTAAATTTATATATATATATAAAAAATCCGGTATGCCACATAACATGCGAGCAAGCATGCCTTCACCTTATGATGCCACCCATGAACAACCGCAACTCCAGATGAGTTGCAGTTGCATTACCAACCAAACGTAAAAGGAAAACCAACAAGAAACTATGGTTTTGACCTATTCGTAACTTTATATTGTTTTAATTGGTCACTTGTAAGATACGAGTATATTTATTATTCATATATTATAGCCTTGTACATTATCGATGTACTCTTTCTTTATTTATAATAGAAGAAGGTTAACGAGCAAAAGTAACCAAACCCCAACAGAGAGCTAAAAGCTGGCAGTAGCCAAGGATGGATAGACTGATGATGATAATGATGAAGTACCATACGTGACATCATCCACAATGTCCACTTTGTAGGATATATACAATATTTACTTTTTCTTGAGATTGATAATTGAAATAATTTTCCACTCATCAAAGCATACTATTTCTAATTTATCGATTACGTCTCATTTATTTTTTTTTCTTTTTAAAATAATGCCAAACATTATTAACTTTCAAGTTAACCACTCCAAGTAAGCTTAAACGCTTGTGCTGAGAGATGCTGCACCATAATAGTCGAATGGCGGATTCAAGCCGACGATCTTAAGTTTCGCAGACCGTACAGTAAACCATTTGAATTTCATATCGTTTACTAACACATTCGTTGACTCGCAAACTATTCGGTTAATGCACGGTATCGATACTACAGATAGCGCCTTAATGCTCCCAGTTATCTATCAGGCTTGTGTAGGACGGGTCCGAAAAGTTTGCTAAGCTTTTGATCATACAATATTAGAATACCTATAGTTAAAGTATCTACATTATACTAAAATTATGAAAATTTTAATGGGATTACCTGACTGTACACTTTTTGGTAAAAAAGATTGCCTTTTTAATATCACGGGTGATTAACGACCATACAGAACACCTGATTGTAAGTGACGACTTACACCCATGTACGTCCATCCGCAGTGAAGCTTTAAGAGGCAAAAGCGTCAAGTAAATAATAGAAATCAGGCTACATATGCTGATTTTATATATGTTTGTTTTATTTTATTTTATAATATCTTATTTATTTTTTTGTTGAGAACGCTATGTTTTTTTTCCGATAATATGTCCAACATCAGGCCTGCTGGAAGAGATTTATTTAAATTTATTATTATAAAATAAGCTGCCTTTGTACATACTTTTCTTATAATAGTTTCCTTATATAAATGCTTTGTGTATATAAAAGTTAAATAAATAAATAAACACATAAATTTAAATATAAAACATTGGTTGCCATATCTAATTTGGTTGTTGAAAATTATCATTTTTTTAGTTGGTGTTTACATTTACAATATTTACAAATTCATCCACTGTCTTAACCTCCATACTAGGATTCTCTGTGCTATGTGTGGTACTGGTTATCTAATTATAAAATCAAAGAGTTTCAACTCTTAATGTATTCATGGGTTTATAGGGCGTCGTATATTCTTCAACGTGCGTTTATTATTTCTAAGACAGCTTCAAACAACATATATCTGAAAGCATTCTTTCTTTACATAATGTACATTATTAAAGTATTAAATATATTAAAGTACATTATAATTAAAGAGAAAAGAAATTTAAGAAATATATCTGTACCTTTCAGTTGCATGAGATTTGAATTTTAGGGAAATTTGTTTTAGCATAACAAAATTGTATAGATGGCGCTGTAATAAACACTCAAGTACGCATAGCAAATTACTAGATTTAAAATCTTGGGAAATTAATAGAAAATTTCAACAAAAGGAAATCGAATTTCTCTTCGTAAGATAGAACTATGCTGAGATATTAAAAAATGTTACAATTACGAAGTCTCCATTGTTAGCGTACTTTTATTTTATTATTACTCATAGCAGTAATTGTATTAGAATTTTTTTATTACTTTTACTGTTTTATTATAATGTTTTTATTAGCATTTAACTATTCGCCCCGTGGCGTGATGCTCGCTTTCACAGTGGAAAAGCTACACTGCAATCTGTTTCGAGCTCCATAATGCATAGATCAACTAGACCGGGGACCACGTCCTCACAGAATACCAGTGTGAAATAGCAGCATATTTCTGCTGTGCTTCGTCTGGTGAGTGTAGGCATTCAGAGATCTTTATTACTGGTAACGAGGCATCCCATCACAGTCCTCAAGGCTGACAACATCTAAATTCCTTGTCATGGATGAATGTAGATGTCATGGGCCGCAGGAATTACTTGCCATCGGGTGAACTGTGTACTCGTTTATTACTCTCAATGTAATAAAAAAATCCATGGCCACATGAATGAAAGCATTTTAATTATTAAACCGTTAAAAGTATCACACTAAAATATTGTCAGCGTTCCCATATATGAAACTTCTTTTATTAATCTAATTAAAATTAAAATCTCTTTCTAGCGTCTTCATTTTTGAATCCTAAGAATATGAATAATTATTTAAATAAACTATTTTACATTTATGAATTGTAAAGTTCAAAAATTCAGGAACAACAAAATTTTGATGAAATGTATTCCAGTATAAAATAAAAAAAACAGAATTGCTTAGCATACATGAACCAATAGTTTTTTTTTTATAAATCAAAACAAAGGGTCGGCGTCGTGACGCATGCCGCGGTAAGGCTGTGTTTAGAAATAATCACCGCGAGTCAGTCAGCCGTGAACGAGGGTGAAAACTTTATTTTACCACGCATAAACCCTGAAAATTTCAATTATAATCCAGGAAAATAAAACATAAAACATTTTAGTTTGTATATAAACCAAGATATAGAGTACATATACATTGGGTACACAACAAATTTCGTAGTGTACAATGACTATTACAAGATAATTACGTTAACATAATTCTTTACAGCATTATCTAAGAATAATTGATATGAAACTCTTGAAACGTCGGGATAAAAAAGTTTAAACATGATAAAAAATAAATATAATACTCTATTTTATTTCCCGATAAAATGTTCATCACCAGGCCTGCTGGAAGAGAATTTTAAAATAAGCTGCGCCTTTGTACATACCTTTCCAATATTACATGCCATAAATAATTGCTTTGCGTACATAAAAGTTAAATAAATAAATAAAATCCATAAAACATTGTTTAAATCAGAGTGTTTTTATATTTATAGACTTTTATAGTTCTTAGTTTTGTGTTTAAAGAATGAAATTAATAAAGTTTTATTACCGCATGCAAGTAGATAGACCACTCGTATTTTCACAAAGAAGATACGAAGCTTTTTTAAAAGTTTTCTCCAGTACAACGTACATAGGCTACTTAGAAAGTAGCAACCTCTTTTTTTGTTGCTTTCATAGCTTCACCGGTTTGAAACGTCACCAATCGTTTAAGGTACTCAGCCGAAGCCTTTGTTTATGGGCATCCAGTAGAAGGGTTTTCGAGGACCTCGTCTTGGACGGCGACTGACTCGAGGGTACCCGAGAAGGTCGAACCTCAGCTAGTTCGATCTCGAATAGAATAGTAATACCTCAATTAGTTGTTTATATCGGATAAAGTAGCGATGAGTGAAAGTAGTATTGTACCATTTACGTAAGATATCTCAAAATGTAATTGAATTAAAGAACTTTTTACAATTTTAGATTCCATTATAGTTTGTGGATACTAATACTTTAATTCGACAAAATGACAAAAGTATTCTGCAACCGCAGACTCTTTGTGCATATTCAACCCTTACGTTGATATATGTATCTGGTCAACACTTCTGTACAGATGTGAAACATGAACTATTGAAGAAAACCTCTGAAAATGTATAGAAGCTTATATATATATATAAATATATATATATATAGCTCTATTAGCTGGACTAACAAAACTATTAACCAAGACGTGCTGTGACGCGTCAATCAGGTACGGGAGCTTTTGCATGTTGTCATGAAAAAGTTGCAAATCTTGGACACGTACTCCGGCACACTACATGGGTATAGGGTGGCTGAGGTTCATGGTTCGTGGCAATCTAGCCTAGTCCCCACAGAACACCTATATATTGCCACTGTATTTCGTACGATAAATTCAGGAGACTAAAGAATTTAGGTCACCAATTACAGGTAACGATGCAATCCATATCACCCCTCAGGAGTGACAACGCATGTATTTTTTAATTACATTTAGAATAACAAACGAGCACACAGTAAACTGGATGACAAGTGATTCCCATGACGTCTCCATTCATCCTTGACAAAGAGTCATGATGCAGATGCGCTATTACCCTTGAGGACTGAGATGGAATGCATCGGCACCAGAAATAATCTCTCCGGTCTCCGGATCCCTGTACTCACCAGACAAAACACAGAAGCATTATGTTGTTAGTTTACGCTGCTGGTTTGAGGGCGTGGTCCTACCCCAGTCGAGCTGACCCATTCATTTTGCCACTATAAATGAACTGCAGTGTAGCTCTACCACTATAGAGTGGTATGATGGATCTTGAATCTTTGTTTCTTTGTTTAGGATGAACGTGGATACCTTATGTCGTAATCATATATATTTAGATTTTTGTGAGCTCCGGTATAATATAGTGCCTAAAAAGAAAGTTTTGCATGTATTATGTGTAAGACAAAAAAAAACTACAAACTTATTCCATCTTTAAATAATTTAGCCATCAACAAAACAATAGAATGACACAATGAAACATTTCAAATCATTTCAATTACTTCAGCGGACGGGACCCGTTCGTAAAATTTTAATAATACACCAATAATTGCTCATAAGAGACGAATTCCAGCTGTCGTCTCTGGGGCGTCCTTATTACAATTAATTTAACGAAAAATGTTATTTCATTTCTATTTTCCTTGTCTCCGTTCTGAACGAAATTTGAAATATTTTTATAATTAAACTTATATATATTGATATGCTAGAGCAGGGGTACCTCAGTGTAAAATCGCTAGGTTTTCCACAGCACACAATTAACCATTATTTTAAGTATATAAATATATGTGAGTGAAGGGATCCGGAGACTTATATATATATATATATATATATATATATAAAAAGGACTCCGGATCCCTTCACTCACCAAGCGAAACACAGCAGCATTATGCTGCTATTTCACGCTGATATTCTGTAAGGGTGTGGTCCTACCCCGGTCGAGCTGACCCATTAATTCTGCAGTTAGAAACAAACTGCAGCATAGCTCTACTACTGCCATTTTAACCCTTAGGGGCGACAACGCATTATGATTCTTTATCGAGGATAAATCAATAAATTCAATAAATCGTAGTTTCATAAAGAAGTAATGAAATGTTTTAAGAAACTTTTGAAACGAACTGCATCTAGTGCAGCGTAAATAATGACGTGCTTGGGTAACGGAATACTGTGCTGTCTGATTTCATATTGTAACTTATAAAAACTTAATATTTCCATTTCACGCCTTTTCGAAAAATCATCAGTCGAAGTGCCACTTCCAGCAAGAGGGGCCCATACTTACAGTTGCACGCACGTTACAGGTGAACGCAGTGCTTCGAGTCTAACGTTCCAGTTGCGATAATGAAGATCGAGCTGAAAATACTCATGTAGAATGAAATTAAACTATGGCCCTTAGAAACTTTTTAAATTTTTATCTTCTTATGTGTTTTGAACATTAATTAATAAAGAATAAGTAGTGATTAATAGAAATTTAAAAGGATAGAAAAGGCGTCGTGACGTCGCGTGGCGCGGAAACGAGGGTCGGCTGTGTGTGCAAACAATACTTCGACTCAATCGGCCGTGAACGAGGCGAGAAATTTATTTCATGACACTTGATCGACACTAAAAAAATTACACGCAAGGGAAAAAGTTATTCCCATATCATATATTTGTACGAATATAACAAAATTTTAGTGTAAATCAGGTTTTGTTAGTAATGGATAACATTTTTGAAGCGAAACTACTTTAGACTCTCATAACGTAATAATTTCAAGGTCGAATGAGGTACACGTTTAATGAAATATTTTTTACCAAAAAATATTGAAAACAGGTACTTCCAAAAAGAGAAAAAAAGGAAACCACATCTTTTATACGAGAATCATTATTTATTTATACATTTATACTATATCATTTTATATAATATTTAAAAAATAAGTGAATCGTAAAACAAGTGAACAACAATTTGCCTGACCGGTAAGGTAGGTAAGTGTCTGAAAAGAAGTTAATCGTTTCTTATTAATATATATTTTTTCTGTCGTAATAAGAACTCAATTATCTCTTTCTAACTCTTAATAACAAAATTTTGTAGTACGACGACATTTTATATATATTTAATACATGTAATGTATGTTTTTATTGATAACGATTAATATAACAAAACACCAAGCCGTGGTAGCACGGTGTCCGAGCGTATGCTTTCCCCACGGACGAGGTAATTACGCGAGGTAATCGAGTTTGATACTCGGTACTACCACGTGCTTGTTGGTGAAGAAAAACATTGTAAGGAAATTTCTAAGAAAAAAAAGAATATTACAACCACGTGAAGTCCGCCAGTCCGCAGAAGAGACGCATGATGGACTAGCATCCTCTCTTATAGGGGAGGCCAACGCCACAGTGCGATTTAAATATAGGCCGTTCACTATGAATTTCCTTTTTCCTTATATAATAGAACGTCCCTATCACATTCCTGCTTCACCAACAGAATACGGAAGTTTATGATTTGGTGGACAGTGGAAGCTTAGACAAAGAAAACATTGTGAAGACGCTCGCATACCTGAAAATAATTTCGGAAGCTAGCAAAGGCATGCCCCAAATCTGCTCGGAAGACTATGCTGCGGTCCCTCGATCCCAAGATTGTCTGTCAACGCATACCTGAATATACGAAGTTTCAAGATGGAATACTTCAACGTGTCATTTCAGAATATATTTGGTCTTCGATCTTATAAATTTAGCCGAATATTTTTTAAATTCACAGATATACCTTTTTATATTTTTTATTTATTTATTTATTCTTTATGTCCCCTATACAACAGGTTTACAAGTGCGGACTTAATGCCCAGTGGCATTCTCTCCCAGTCAACCTTGGGAGTTCAAGAGAATATGTTGGTAGGCATAAAAATATAACGGTTAATTAGATAAAAATATCAAATTGTACATAAATACACGTCAAAATAATACGTAATAAATTTAAATAATAATACATAGATAATACCTGATGATACCCTATGAGATAAACAGTTCAAGTGATAGTAAGTGATTTCTATGGTCCTTGATATCAACATTTATCATGTCATACGTCATACCTAAGGACTAAAATTATGTACATATATTAATAAATTACCTCGTTCGAAATCATAAATAAAATCTCCTACTATTTTACGCTCGTATTTTGGAAAGTATGATCGCACTCCGGTACAACCAACCTATTCGTACTACATCTTGTTCATAACAGCAGCATGTATCTACCACGTAAAAAAACCATTTAAATGTGAAAAAAAACTGTGTAATGAAGAGGGTCACAATAATCGGGTTATTATAAATTTTAATCAATGTTTTCATTAGTTTTTTGGTCTACGAAAGGTATACAATGGCGGCACACGTACAACACACTCGTATATTCACCAATACAATCCCCTAGTGAACACTAATGAATTCTCCATGATCGGTATTTCAATTTTCACGAAACAATTTGTTCAGTGAAGTTCAAATAAAGCTCCGGAAGAGAACATCAAAAAGCACAGGATGATAAAGAGGCATTTATTTTTGTTCGTCCAGAATGCCCACTAGTCAATCGACGACGAATCGAATAGCATGTTTAATGTTAGGTTTCGCCATTCATAAATGAGAAGGAATACCTTTATCTAATATATATGTGTGTTTGTTTATTCATATGTATTATATGAGGATAAAACTTTAAAAGGAAATAGGCACATTATAAGCAATAGTTTCTTAACTCGGAGCAGGCAAAGTTTTAATAGACAATAGCGAGGAGCGTCGCTTATAGCGGCTTTACCGCGACAACTGGCATATCGCTTCGGGGATCACGCTAGCGTGCATTCACTGCCGAACGTAAAATCTTTGATCATAAAGTTAAAGCGATATTACAAAAACTTTTTAGGCTTCCAGTCATCATTTAAAACAATACATATAAAGTACGAGCTCAGTTCATTATCATTTCAGCCTATCACCAGCAGTTCCGCTAAACATAGGCCTCCCCCATAGACTGTCACGGAGTCCGAGATGATCCTGCATCGATCGACTTGAATAGATCATCACTCCATATAGTGGGAAGTCACCATATGCTGCGAAGGCCAAAACGAGGTTGCCATTTGAGAACCTTCCTCTTCGTGATAATTTTAGAAGCATGACAATATTTGGGAGCAAACAGCATTGTCATCGATACAAGTATGGGAAATCAAATAAGTCGATTTTTAAGGTTCCGTTTTTGTGTAATGTGTTCATAAATGTTATTGTTAATATATATTACTGTTAAAATGTAAAACCGTATACAGTATGTAGAATTTTCTTATGCAATACAATATTAATATTCAAGATTTCAGACTTTCCAAAACTCTTCGAGAACCACATGGCCGTCATAGTTCGACTACTTTAGTGGTGTTTTCCAACGGTTTATTTACATATGAGTGACCTAATTACTAGTAGAGAGACATTCAATCTCAATGGAAAAAAGGATTAAAACTACCGCATTTAGATCTTGATTCTTTGTTGATTTTGGATGTGTGTATGGGTCGCAGTCATCACTCAGCACCAAGTGGACTGTGTGCGCGTTTATTATGTTGACTCCAATTAAAACTTTCAACAAAAGTATCACATAAACCTTAGAGCTTATATCCATTGTGACTTACAAAATGAATTTCAACTAAGCAGCATTTACTGTAGTGTTGGCAGTTTGATGAGATACTCACTCGATATTCTCTCTAATCCACAGTTTTGAATGTCGTTTTTGTGAGAATCTATAAGAAGATGCTTGACCTACAAATCAGAAACTTCGTAATTACGGAGATGTCAGTTGTCGACAAAGTATAGGAATATAATAATGAAACCATTGCGAACACCTTGAATTACTTACCAGGATGAATAATTTTAAAAATACAGTATAAATTTCCAATAAGAGAAAGATTCTAACTATCATCTTTCAAATGTCCTTATATATTGGAAGTGTTGCCAATAACTTCATTTAAATAAGCTTTATAATGTATACACAAAATTAAAATTAAAATACATATTGATTTCAAATTTCTCAAACTCTTTTTTTAGCATCTACAAATTAGGCTCAACATAACTTCAATAAAAGTATAATGCATATCCACACCATAGCGTGGCTTTGACTGGACCACCCGAGGGAGCAATTAGCATGATCGTATTCAATTCATAATTACAATGTCTGTTTTGTTTCCGGCATTCAAGTTTTGTTCTGATATAAAATAAATTACGGATAATTTTTTTCACAGTTTACATTACTTCCTCCATCATGCACGACTACTTTGTGGAATAAGCTGTCGTTAGCAACTGACGGACTTTATAGAAAGCCTACTCCTCACTCAGAGGCCGGCAACGCCTAAGACAAGGCCCTGCACGAGCTCTTAACCTTGGCTTACACGAGCCTCAGGAAGTCTCGACTCTCCAAGGACTTAACTTCGCTACTGCGTGATATGTGGTGTAGTTTATGCGTGAATAGGATGGTGGATGGAGGAATAAAATGAGGAGGGAAGACCAACGTTTATTCCCCAAAACAATGGGCGGTCTGTGGACCTCTTGAAGGAGCGATCGTTCATCATAAGGATTGTTCCTTTTAGAAAGTGTGCTCTGGTGAGCCGAGGGATTAAGAAAAGTTATTTTCAAGTGTGTCAAGATTACAAATCTTGTGACATTTCTTTCCTAATGTGTTTGTATAATATATTCCTTCTACTCGTTCATACTACATTGACTACCAAGAAATTGCGGAAACATCCGACAAGCCGTTTCCGGACTAGGCGCCGACCCCGCGTCGTCCGGCTGCCTTTGACATAATAACTTCGGAACTGCCAACATAATAAAATACTTTAGCTAGTCAATTTTATGTTACAGTAATGGTATAGTTTTAGTCAGTGGTACGTTGCAGCATGAATGGGTCAACGCGGCCGAGGAAAGACTAAGCCCTCACAGAATATCAGTATAACGCTGCTATGTTTCTTCTGGTCTATGTAAGGAGACTCCTATTACCGGTGACGAGGCATTCTATCATAGTCCCCATGGGTGACTTCTAATTATTATCAAGTATGAATACGATAACCTTGGAATACTTTTTGAAAACAGTGTAATAATAAACAAGTTCAAAACATTATAACGAAAACGACACAAAAACGTAAAAGAAAGTAACTAATTATAGCAGTTAAAAGTATATATTTTGTCTATAACCATATCCATTATCGGTAAACGAGATTGGCAGCATTACTTTGGGCTGGAGGTCAAATTTTTAGTGCCAGCCTACGAAATACATCGATGGCTCCATTGACATATATCCTGATGAGGTCCTCCTGTTTTAGACTACGGTTATGAAATTTAAATTAAATATAAATCTAGAACCTGGACACTTTTTATTTATTAATACTAGTATAAACTATATAAATAAATAAAAAGTTATATTTATACTACTTGTTATTATTATACTAGTATAAATAAATAAAAAGTGTCCAGGTTCTAGATTTATATTTAATTTAAATTTCATAACCGTAGTCTAAAACAGGAGGACCTCATCATAAAAATATTGAATTAATTTTACGAGTAGTAAAGTAACTTAACGTTGTTCGAAAACACGCACTGCAAAGCAAAAATAGACGGCGTCGCGTGGTCGCGTGGCGCGGACTCGGGAATCGGCTGTGTGCAAACAATCACTGGAAATCAATCGGCCGTGAACGAGGGTGAGAACTTTGTTTTATTACGCACAATCCACCAAAAACATTACGCAAAGAAATTCCCGCTGGAGAAATAAAAAATCTTTCCTTATTATTTGATTTATTTCTAAGGATATAACTGAATTTGGTTTCAAAGTAGGTTTTATTACGTAACTGTTTTTTTTTATTAACGAACACTACTCCCTTTGGCCACATTTACACCTTGATATGGAATCAAAAAATTAAATCACTTTCTCTGAAGGCTAATGGAATGGGCTTGCGACAATGTAGTGTCCGTTTATGGTAATGGATTTTTACTCTATAGACAGTGTTATACGCGTGCTATGTACATATATTCGTGCGTGTTTTGTATGTGTGCATGAGGGTGTACATATGCATATGCAAGTATCTGCGAGTGTATATGCACATGCATTATGAGAAAAAGAGAGAGAGAGTAAACTTTCAAACCTTACGACGTATTTGCGTGGATATACCAGCTAGGTCCGCAGTTATCACTTACTATAGGGTGAACTTCTTGTGTGTTGGTATAAAGTAGAAGAAGGTAGTAAGACAACGTGAAACTTCCCGATTACAAATGATATAAAATATTTCAGTTAAAACGTATATTATTTGGCTGATTGCTATATTATTTATTTTTACCTTAAATACAAACTTTTGTTGCGTTTCAACCAATGTTGTTGCTTAAACAAAAAAGTTTGCAGAAATTTTCTCATTGAAAACTTCTCTGTGTTTATAGAAACAAAAGAACTTTCAACGACTTTGTCTTTTGTGCATTACTATTATTATTATCTGAAATTCGTAACGTGATTGAGAAACAATGTAGCTAAAAAGTAGCTGCAGTACCAATGCGTACGTTTAACAGGGAACTATTTATTTACTCTTCATTGCATTAACCTAAATAATTCACAAAAGGCGGGTTAAATGCCAAAAATGCGACTCAATGACATTTTCTACCAGTCGACTCATTCGTTTATATAATTAAATCTATTATTTTATTTTAGAGAACTTCTCTAACAGCGATGCACAGGGTTATGCTTGGTGTTTCTCTGCATTATATAATACGTAACGTAGACATCGACAGTAAAACGTGGGTGACCGACGTAGCTCAACTGGATTGGCAATGAGCTGGAAAACCGATGGGGAACTAAGGTTTTTGAGTAGCAACCTCGTTACAGCGTTCGCAGTGTAGAATGACCAACTAGATCGAGCGATTATCTACGTAATATTGCGAGACGTCGATGGATGCTGCTTTCTTAGGATCATGTTTTTTGATCTATGAGGGAGCCGGGCTCATGGTCACAAATGCACTATTGTGATGATAATGGCTCTAAAATCGTATCAGTTATATAATGAAATTATTAAGATAACAGACTTTACCAATTTTCTTATTCAAATAACCTAACCTAACAGAAATTCGACGTAGCATTTAACATTCCGAACATTACAATCAAATTTCATTAAACGCATGCAAGTGAAAAGGCACTCACAGTTTCATAAAGAAGTTATGAAACGTTCTAGAGAGCTCTTCGAACGAACTTTCTTTAGTGCAGCGTAAATAAAGTCGTACTCAGAGAGTAGCAATCTCTGCGTTGCCCCTTTAAACTGTGCCATTTACATACGATGAATTTTGTAAGTTGAGGAGAAATTAAATTAAAAATGTTGTACAGTATTTAACATGCCGTTTCTTCTACTATATTCACTGCCTTTATAAAAACGGAGAAATTGCGTAAACTTACAATAGATTTCACTAAATATTACCTACATCGGAAAAGGTCTGAGTTACTTGAAGTTGCGCATAAAGAGGTTTCACATCAAAACTTACGTCTCAAGTATCATCGTCATCGCAATAGTAATAAATGTAAACTTAAGACATGCTTATAATGCATGATTTCGTACTCAACCTAATTTGGAATCTGTATACAACATTCAAAAGTTTACGGGTCGTGTTAAACCTCCAATTTCCTGTGTCGATTAGACTGTTGCTCTAAATTGTTAACTGCATTGTATCTGGACGCATGAAGTTAACGGATATTATCGATTAAAGATAAAAAGAGAATATAAATAAATTTATAAAACGATAAATTAATCATCTTTACTGAACAAGCGGTAAGTCAGCACGTAAGATTGAAATTAACGATTTGAATGGTATACACACACAAATAAATAGTACTCGCATTCGAATGTTACCTTAGAATTACTAACGCTATCGTACAACAGTCAATAAAGTTTCGAATGAAGAGGAATCTGTTTATTTCTATATATTCAGATTAATTGTAAAACCAATCCAGATACGCTGTACATTGAAATATCGATAAAGTGCATCACTATTGGAGTAATTTAATAGAGGCGCAATATCGGCATCGCTCTCGGCAGGTACCCGGGGAAGCAATTAGAGTGGTCGGATTGGATTGTTTAATCCTGATGTCTGAGTTTCAATTTTTAAACCTAGCGGGTTGGGTTCACAGATTAAAATAAAACCGGAGCCAGTAATGGTTGTATATTTACTTTCGACACACATTTTATTTTTTTAATTGTTTGATTGAACCTGAGTTTAATGCCAGCCCATACACACACTCTATAAAGATAGATACTCTATATATAACTAGTCTGGCCATTAATACTGTTACATAAAAACTTTTCTTTTTTTCATCTTTTTAATTATTTTGAATTTGGAATACGTATATTATTTTAAAAACTTTTCGATTTTCACGATTGAAGAACACTACAATAAGCAAAATGAAAGTGTACGCTCACAGTTCTAAAGAAGCTGCTCAAGTGGTCGGAAAGGTACAACGTGGTCATCATCCTGCGTCAGTGATGGTTTGGTGGGGCGTGTCTTATCAAGGAATCACAAAACTACATTTTTGTGAAAAAGGAGTGAAAACTTCAGCCAAAGTGTATCAAGATACAGTCTTGTATCATGTTGTGAAACCTCTCAGAAATACACTTTTTAAAAATATACTGTGGACTTTTCAGCAGGACTCTGCACCTAGTCACAAGGCACGAACTACCCAAGCCTAGGTTGAAACCAACGTTCCGGACTTTATAAGAGCTGAAGACTGGCCCTCATCTAGCCCAGACATCAACCCTTTAGGCTTCAAAATATGGTCAGTTTTAGAGGAAATGGCGAAATTTCCCTTGGAAACAGTGTGTATCCATAGATACGTGGCCAAACAGATTAAAGGCCTGTATAAAAGCCTAAGGTGGCCATTTCGAATAGAATATTTTTTTTATTTTTGCTGACTGACTCATAAATATGTAGGTATAAATTTTAATAATATTACATTACTTCATTAAAAAAATGCATTTTCATTTGTAACAGAACTTAAGGCCGGACTAGGTATATAGACTTAGACTTTTATTTACATATTTCTTAAACATTTGAAGTTCCTTCACAAATGTTCTTTTACAACCGAGCACGAAAATACTTATAAAGCTAAATTTGAAATGGACTGTTGACCTGAAATTTAGTCGATTGTAATAAAAACAAAGTTCTAAAACAAAACATTGTAAAATAATTGCGTAATTAAAACCATATTATTTCAAGATGAACGCCAGAGACTTTAATATGTAAACAGAATACTTTGCGGGAGTATACGATTTCCGACTTTATTGCAATCTTGAAACATCTTAATGAAATGTTAAACAAAACAATCGAGTGCTGAATTAGTTAATAAACTCATTGTAATAAATATTTTTCTAAGTTTTTTCTCCCTTTATTAATCGAAATGGAATATTTTATAAAAAATAATAAGGGTGGTAAAGGAATAAACAGTTTACCTACTTATAAATGATAACTGTAACTTTAAATTTTCAGTAATATAACTGGAATTCTTTTTTCGAAATTTTCGGTAATATCGCTGGTGACAAACACCAGAGTAACTGTGCGTGGCAGAACACTTTGTGAAAAGCACACCACCGTACCACTGTGCTGGTTTACCAACCATCAAGATGATTAGGATGACATTATCAATTGTTGCCATGTACAATGTTTATAATCAGCATTTGGAATTAATCCGCACAACCCCTTGCTTCTCTCCCTATGGCTACCACTAGCCCACGTAGCCACTGTCCAACTCGTAACTCGTAAACTATCCAGTCAATGTTTTGTATCGGCACTTTCACCTTCATAATGCTACAGTTATTTAACAAGCTCGGGTGAGACCATCACAGGAACTTTATTAAGCTTTTGAAAGTTCATAACTGTTCGAAGTGCCTGTATTATACAATATTATTAGTTTTGATTTTGGCGTGTGGCTGTGGTCAAAGTTGCTTGCATATGAGATGCGCGCCTGTGACTAGAATCACACAGTATGAGCTTATTAAATTTGACACAATTATAAGGACGATGGACTGGGAACAGTTGAGGATTAGTTTGTCGATCTAACAGTACCATAAGACGAAAACCTCGTGAAAGCAGAAGCAGAAAAAGAGACCAAATATCTGGACCTGGTACATGGGGTGGTACATATTTGGTAATGGTGTGACCGAAATTATTCTCAATGTCGTGTCTGCAAAAGGGTTAATCCCAACCAGCCTCCGAAACATCCGAGATGATTGGACTCCGTGACGGTTTTTGGTTCAAATGCAGAATGCGGTGCTCCTCGATAACGCCCACATTATCCGCCGGTTTCTTTCTCCTTCTAGCCATGCTCTAACTCTCCTCCAACCCTAAAGCAATAACACGTGGTGCACTTAGTAGATTTTATTAGATTGAATAAATGCTTAATTACATATAAATACACGCGCTGGGCTCGGATGAACACAGATTACGTTTAGCAACGCGGTGAAGTCGGATTGGCCGGTATGTCCGTTCCGCTCGATGTCCAATCAAAAAGTGCAACAGATACACCAGCTTCTCACATTGACAGCTTGTCCAGTGTTGCCAACCTCAGTCCGAATACACCCAAGTAACTTCCCATCGAGTCGCTTGACGTTTTATTTTACGCACTGCCACATATTTAATTTAATTATATTATAGTATTTTTATTTATTTCATTAGCCAGACGAGGTTAATAATTTTGATATTAATAATAACAAATATAATAGCCGTAGATCCATCGTCATCGTTTATTCCACTTCCCACCTGTGGGACTTGTTAAGCACTATAAGACGGTATTGATAATAAGACTAGTTACTAACACTACTTCGCAAAGAAAGACTGTTTAATTTTAATGTTGTATTTCTCATAACACAAAGAAGGCATAATGACATAAATCATCATTCTATTTATCATTTATGCTCCAGCAATGTTCTCAAAATGTTAAACATTCATTTAGTCAAACTTTGTGCAAATATTTCGTTGTTAAGAGAAAGTTAGTAAAGTTTTAATTATCCATAATAGAACACGGCTAATTGTGGGTTAGCACTGGGATCGAAGTTCGCTCGTTGCTTTCCCTCTATTGTTTGCTTCATCTAGTTATAGATATTCATTTGACACGTGCAATTTTTAATTTCGAGTATTCAAATCAATGGAATTTTAATTTTTCTGAACATTTTATGTAAATATTAGTATTTTAGGAGAATCTTTACTTTTTAATCTCTACCTTGTATAACTGCCTATAAATCTCTTTATCCACTACATATTTAATGTGGTTGATTTTTTCTTTCATATTTTCTGCATAGATTTTTTTAAACTTTAGTGAGATAAGGATTGTATCAGCATTAGAAAATTCAATGCTAAAAAGTTTTACATTACAAATAATTCATCAGTTATTTGGATCACAAAGATATAAGAAACTCTTATACACTTATGTGTTTAACAGAAACATGAATGGGTTGGCCCGAATAGGGGAGGACCACGCTATCAACGTAAAATATAGGTTTAAAGACCGTTATCCCTGGTGACAGGACATACCATCTTATGTTGGGATGACAACGCATCTGCATCACGATTCCTTCTCGAGGATTAATGTGGGCATCTTGGACCGCAGTATAAGATCGTATTGGCCTCAGTAATATAAAAAAAAATTAAAGCTGTTTATGGGCTGCAGTCATCCCCCACCATTACTGTGTGCTCGTTTGTCACACCTAGTTTCATAAAAAAAGCGACTTACGTATACAGTTAAGGCTTAGTGTTGAGAATATATAGCTATATGTTCTGGACATAAATTTGATTTTTAATGGAAACCTATATCCGTGCAAAACCTAACCTAAATTATTAGTTTTACATTCTAAATGTATTGTAGTTGTTCACTTTTTATGTTCTAAATCTTTTACGAATTATTTCCCAATCTTCAAGCGTATTATTATTTCATTAAAAACTTTTAGAGAGTCCGCTTTAAAATCACTACCTTCATCTACGACAAATACAATGGCGGGAATAACGTTAACTTCTTCAATTAACTGCAGCTTTTCTCTTCCATTTCATATTTAAATTAAGCTAAAACTTTTGAAATTACAGTTTTTAGTGTTTATCTCTGTATCTTTTGAGTTTCTGCTTAGACGCTAAAGTCTATCATTATCATCATAATCAAATTAACTCATAACCAGTCCACCGCGGAGCACACGCTGCTCCCAGAACACCATAAAATACAATCCTGAGACAAAAGTCATGACTTCATCCAATATGACTTCGAGACATTGCCACTAAAGGATCTTTATTTAACGTCAATTGGTACTGCAAGCTGTATGGCTTATTTAGTGTATAATATTTATTATGGTTAATGCATTATCATATCTTAGATATCTTATTTGAGTTAGCGAACAAAGATGCTTGCAGCCAACACTCGAAATTCTTTACTACACAGCCATTCTTCAACTAGCTGATCATTTGGTCTATTTTGTTAACATTGGTGACTTGTGATTAGACATGGCTGTTCCCTGTTTATTTTTTCAAGATAGTATCTAATTAATATAATAGTAATAAAGTACTTAATAGTTATTAAAATTCCAGACTGTAACCGTGGTTCTTGCAAGGCATAGGAATCTACTGCATAAGTCAAAAGATGAGATATTAAAAAAACCTAATACTGTATTACTTTTTACTTAGCAAACGGAACATATAAAGTATAAGAGAATATTTGGGAAGTAAATCAATTAAGATATTAGATTTTGATGGCAAAAAATATGTTCCGTCGTTTAAACATCACGGAATTTCGTAAACTTAATCCTGCAGGCACTACCTCATCTATTGTTTCTACATACACAGAAGATATTTGGTGATTCTTTTCGATGATGCATCTCTTAAGTCAACTAAACTTACTTTTAAAGGTTTTTTTGCATTTACCACGATATATTGCATAAACAACTCATTTATAAGTTTATAAATGTAGTAATATTATACAAAGGTATATTATAGATTATACATATCTGGATCTGTTTTACGTGTTCGTCAATGGCGGTAAATATTGTGAGAAAAATTGCATGTAATACATAATAGTATAGAATACAGAAATTGTATGCCAATTTTTACCCGAGACTCTTATGGTATCTTTTTATCATATACGCAATCTATCGCCAAATTTACCAAATGTGCTTTATGTGTTTTAGGAGAATATCCCACCCGTAAAAATATGCTTAAGGTTCGCAACTTGTACATTAGTTGCAAAGCTACTTTAACTAAAACCAATTTTATTTGAACCTTGAAACTTTAGCTGAATCGCCTCTATCAAGGAATCTGATTTACTCTGATTCTGATTCTATCGTAGTTAACGAAATTCATCCTTAAAAATCTCTTTTTGCTATTTCTTCTTCAGTAATAGGTAATTTTATGAATTTTTCCTAATCGAAGGATGGACCTATGCAAGTTTGCGGAGAGTCGAAGAATGTACAACTTTTTTTTTTTTTTTTTTTATCATTGAGGTGACAAACCTAAGGTTTACTCGCACTTCAATTAAATCTTTTTCACAAATATTATCGTACTTCTGCTGAATCCTAGGTTTTAGGTTCGTTAATAACGTATAGTGTGAACTTATCTTGTATAAAACATTATTGAACCCTCGTCTATATGTACATTATTTTCAATAACTTATATACTGTTTACAGTATTAAAACACTTTAGACGACTTTTGAGAAGATTCGTGTCAAAAATGGTACGACACGAAACACTAAGTAATGATTCAGAGAAGATGGTACTGGTATCCTTGTTTCTTTTCTTTAAGCGTTTCTTTCATCTACCACAAGAACAAAAAGGCGAACCAAATCATTCGTGGAATTATTCATTGTAAACTCGAAATAACTATCACATGTACGTTTAGATTCCAAACACAAAATCTTTTAATTAATATGCAGATTATACACATTATGTTCAATTATATTCCAAGTTGCAGAGCTAATGACTTGATAATATATTCCTATAACTCATACCCACATATAGTATATTTGACTCGATTAATTCTCGATAAACGATATAACACCTGGCTTATGATGTCTATTCTGTTAACCCATAATCTAATGCTGTCTAGCATTACTAAACAGAAAGTTATTTAAATATATTTTTCTAATACATGAAAATATTTTTTATATTAATATTGCCGTAATCAGTTCTTAGTTTATATAATAATTAGAAACAAGTTGCGCCTAGTTGCGTGCTTACGAGCGTCCGTGCGTGCGTGTGCCCAAGCGTGCAAGTGTGTATGTGCGCGTGCGTACGTGCTTACATGCGTCCGTTTGAGTGGTTGGTGTGTGCGAGGACGTGCTTGCGAACGTACCAGTGTACATTCGTATACATCTACACGAGATTTCCACTCGGATCCCTAGAGTGGAGCAGTCGTCCCGGAAGTGCTCTCCATGCGCCTCCAGCCAGACGAAGATACTCCTAATACGTACAGTGTGTTGGTGGTATTTTTATCAGTAGTAGTGGTAGTAGTAATACCATACAAGTGCCAGAAAAATCCGACCAGTGGATGTGTGTAGTGAACAAGTGCGGGTGGATTACCGCCTTGTGAAGTGAGTGCGCACACCTGCGAGTACACCTGCGCGCGCATACCTGCGCGCCTACCAGATCCAGCGACCCCGTAAGTTGCCACACCCGCTCGCCTCAGAGGCGGCTATTGTATTCTATTGTTCTGTCGCATTAGGCGACCGACAGGTACTCAACCTAGCGTACCCAAGACGCGAGAATTTCTGTTAGATTTATAGGTGCATTACACCCCCGCCGCAAGGCGGGGACAATAAAATCGGTTCTTCCTCGCGGTCGGGCCTTAAGGCCTAAGCGATTAAAATATGGACGCTTGCGCGATGCAGGCATTTTTTCAGGCGGCCAGCCCCGAGCTATGAGCTTCATTCATGCGCCACCTAGAAGCTCCGCGGATCGCCTTCAGCGACAGCCCGCAATCACCGGACCCGATAATACCGGTAGTAACCGAATCCGTTGCGCCTTCCGCGCGCCCTTCCACCTCCGCCTCTCTCCGATCACGGGCGTCCTCCGACTCAGACTCGGAGACCTCCGAATCGGAAATGGAGGTAGGACCAAGCCAACCTGAAGAGGGCTTCACCCTCGTCACTAACAAGCGGAAACGCCCCGCTCAGCCAGCCGTCATCAATCCGGCCACCTTCTCCAGGCCAGGTTCGGTCTCTCCGACCGCCACACCGGCAAAAAAGGCAGCCCCTCAGGCTCGCCAAGCGCCCCCTGCGGAACGCAAAATAAAGCCCCCGTCTCCAATAATATTGTAAGAAAACTCCAAATGGACTAATGTGTCCAGGTGGTTCACCACCTCTAAAATATCGTGGCCGAAGGCCCAAAACACGCCACAAGGCATTCGACTCAACCTTCAGACAGTAGGTGACTTCCGCGCGGCCACGAAGTTGCTGCGCGAAAAGAACGTAGGGTTCCACACCTACGCCCTCCCGGAGGAACGGAAACTCCGCGTCGTTATTCGCGGTCTTCCGTTTGAGACAGAGCTAGAGGAAGTTATCAGATCCCTTAAGGATCAAGACCTCCCCATTATAGAAGCGCGCAGGATGACTGATCCGCGCACCAAAAAACCCATGCCCCTTATTCTGACCACCCTGGACCTGACTCCGGAAGGCAAGGCCATCTTCAACCTTAAAACCCTCTGCAGCCTCTCCGGCATATCCGTGGAGGCCCCCCTCAAACGCGGACTCGTAGGACAGTGCCACCGCTGTCAATATTACGGCCACTCGGCCAGAAACTGCTTCGCCAGGCCCAGATGCGTCAAATGCATCGGTGACCATGGCACTCCAGATTGTTCGCGCCCCTCCGGAGTGACAGAGCCCCCAGCGTGCTGCCTATGCGAGGCAGAAGGCCACCCAGCGAGCTACCGCGGGTGTCCCAAAGCGCCACAAAGGCAACGCGGCGGGATTGGTCACAATGGCAAAAGCCAAAACAAAGAAAGTGACACCAACCCCAGCCATCCTCGTAAGGGCCGTGCCTGCTCCCAGGCCCGCCCCCACTCCAGCTGCAGCTCCAGCTCCAGCCCCCAAAACCGCTGCCCCGTTGCAAGCCCCTAAGTCCCCTGCAAAATCAGCCTGGGCAATACCCCCGGCTATGGCGCGCAAACAAGTCGCGCCTATCTCTAGGCCGAACCCCTCCTCCGTGCAGCCTGCCACCTCAGCGCAGGTCACACCTCAACCTCTGGGTATGCAAAACCCAATCACCTATTCGCTGAATTTTATCAGCTCCCTAGATTTTAACGCCCTGGAGGACCTCACCAACATGGGGATCCGCCTCCAGCAGGCCAAAACCCCTTTTGAAATGCTGCAGATCACTGCAGAACACATGGGCACCATACGCTCCTTCTGGGCACTCCAAAATGGTCAAATACCTAGGGGTCACCTTTGACCGAAAACTTAGCTTCCGCCCGCATATTAAAAATGCGAGAAATAAGGCCGCGTTTGTCATGGGCGGGCTTCACCTGCTCATCTGCGCCAAAAGTAAAATGTCCCTAAGACATAAACTCCTTTTATATAAGTCCTGCGTAAGGCCTATTATGACCTACGCCAGCGTCGTTTTCGCCCACGTAGCTGATAACAAAATTAATCAACTTCAGACGGTTCAAAACCGTTTCACTAGAATTGCATCCGGAGCAGAACCATACCAACGTGACATCGATCTGCACAGTGACTTACATCTCGTCACCATACCGGAATACCTAAAATCTACCTCACAGCGCTTCTTCGAGAAAGCGCTTTCGCACTCCAACCTGCTAGTGGTAAACGCCGCAACCTACGATCCGGTATCGAACCCGGAAACTAGGAACCGTAGACCCCGTCACGTCCTCGACGACCCCCACTTCATGGGGGAACCTAACGCCAGTCCGTCCTCAACGGACCCCGGACTCACACACAGTGCAAACACCTCGTCGCGTCGCCCTGACCTCCGAGCGCGACACCGCGTACACTCGTTACACCCGCGTGTCAGGGCGTTTCTCACCGCCCACAGCTTCCGATTGATATGAAAACAGGTGGCGTCCGTCAGAGGCTTGGTTCGCATACCGAAAACTCGGATGGTCATTAGTCATCACCATCCATTCTGCACTCGGGAGAATCACTCGATAGCTAGGGAACTGGCAACTTGGGTGGCATCATCAGATAGCTATGAGACCAAAGAGTAGAGCGATACGCTCAGTTTATGAGCGCTTTGTGTAAGTAAGAGAACCACAGTAGGCAATACGGTTATATCCAGCTCACGGACCCCTCAGTTCCGTGAGCCCTTTGTCCGATGAAGCTGTAAGAGCCGCATGGGCTAACAGCATAAACATCAACAGAATCTAGACATCTACACGATTCCAATTACGTAATGTCTTTCAAATAGCCTTTAACGAAAATGTTTTCATAAATAATATTGTGACATGTTATCGTATCATGTCCATGCTGAGCAATCACCGCAAATCCTAAAACCATCTTAGATAAGAATTCAAGAAGAATGAAGAAGACAGTCACATTGCTAATTTCTTATCATTGTTATTGTAGTAAAAAAAATTGTTAATAATAATAGCTGTGAACTAATTTGTAATTTCATTCAACTAAAATACTCCGATTTATTTTTCATATAAAAGCATTTTATTACAAAATAGTGGACGCAGTTAATATCTAACCAGAGGGGATGTCAAGGTGATTCAAATGTGAAATGTGATATTTTGCCATATTTTTCTTAGTTCAGTTTACCTGAAGCTAACAGTGATAGACATATACTGCAGTTTGTTTCTAGCTGCTTAAGAATGGGTCAGCTCGACCAGGGTAGAACCACGCCATCATAGAATACCAGCATGGAAAAGTAGTAGTCAGAATCTTTTTTTCACATAAGCAGTGCCTGTGCACAAAAAATTACTTATAATTTTTCTCTATTTTTATAGATAAATCCTACTAATATTATTAATGTGAAAGTTTGTAGATGTTTGTCGCACTATCACGCAACACTGCTCAGCGAATTTGAATGAAAGACCACGAAGCTAGTTTGTAACCTGAATACTTTTTATCCCGGTAAATGAAATGGCTTCACATCTGTTATCAATTTATGTTAAACCTAACATCTAGCCATGACTTGGTCCATGTGGACTTCAGAAATGGGTCCAAAGAGAAATGAAAAATGTGTGAATAATATACAAATAATGGATAAATAAATAAACATTTAAAGTTTAGTGCATCTATTTGAACATCACTTTAAAATATTGTACACTAGCAAGCTTTCTAAAACTACTCTGTCGTTGCAAGATAGTTTATAAAGTTTTAATTGTCAATAAAGTGGAACATTGCTAATTGTGGCTTAGCAAAGGGATTCAAGTTAGAGCATATTGCGTTCTCTCTGTCATTTGCTTCAGTTCATTTGCATTAATTCCATACAATTTGTAACAGGAGTGTTAAAATTAGAAATAAAATATTAATTATGTATTTCCTTTGCCAGTTATATATTATAATTATGTGTTTGATCCGAGATTGATCACCGTCTAATTACACTTTTAAATTCTAAGGTACGCCAGCCAATGGAGTTAGATTCCTGTTAATTGAATTTTAATTCATGGCTCAATACCACGCGCTTGGCGGTGACGGAATACACCGTCAGGAAACTGGTATGTCTTAGAGATGAATTTAAAAAGAATATTACAAGACATGTGAAGTTCGGCAATCTGCATTGGTGACTATACTTATACCTTCGCTGGAGAGAAAACATATTCCCAGCCATGGTGTCTATGTACACATAGGCTGTTATTTTTTTATATTTGTTTATAATTTTTTTTTTTTTTTGTACCGAGCAGCGAATTTAGCTGCGTATTTAATGGTGTATTTCATCTCAGTCCTCAGATGAGCATTATGATAAACTCGATGAATGATTTAAGATCACCATCTTAAATGTTTATATAGAATAGATGTAGATACTTATAAACTAGTGTCGTGGCTCGCCATCTAGTGAACTTTGTGTTTGTTTCCTTAGAACTTACGAATAATTTATAATTTACATTTGAATCCGTAGAATAACCACTGTAAGAAAAAGTAATATCTCCATTCAACAAGACTCCAATTGTTCAAGGAACTTTTCCAACAGTTTATCAAGCTCAAAAAATTCACATGCGAAAAAGTTACAAATATAATTCCAACGTTGTTGAACTCGAATCTACGTTGAATACATCGAATCTACGATATAAATAAATTATTTCATTGACTAAACTACTCATCAGTCGGTGGCATCGACGAATGATTTGTTATTCATCGACTAGTCCAATTCACTGCATGGAGTGACAAACAGACGTGGCGTGTTTCGTTTCCACTACGCCGTAGAGCACCCACGTAGAGCCTCATTGTTGCTTGACAGCTCATAGAATATCAGGGTGAAATAGGATCATAATGCTACTGTGTTTCGTATGGGAGTGTAGTATTTAAAGGCCGGCAACGTATTTGCGACTCGTCTGGTGTAGCGGATGTTCATGGGCGGCGGTGATCACTTACCATCAGATGGGCTGCATGCTCGTTTGTCACATATTCAATAAAAAAGTACATTACATCATTATCTTCAGGGGGCACATGTTCATCTTGAATCTTTGTCCTCAACGAAGGATGTAGATCAGAGGTGCTCAGACTTTTTTTGTCATAGACCACTTTCAAAATTTAGCTGGTCCCGGTGGACCCCCTGCAGCTTCATTTGTACCATATTCCCAAAACTCGACAAAAAATGTGAAGGTTGCTACTATGGAAATTTGCGTTGCGTTTGAGTTCCAACCACGTTGTACTGAATATGTGAATATGCAAGTCTTTACAAGTAACATTCGCTAAGGGTCTTAAAATATCATCTGCCTACATTGACTTCACCTGTCAAGCCAACATTTTAGTTCTTCACTATTGGAAACAAACAAATTTTGGTGGAACCCCCATTTTTTGTCACGCCAACGTAGACCCCCTACGAGTCTGTGCCTGGGGGTCCACCTTTGGGAACTAAGAATGTAAATGAATGTAAATATCATGGGGGCAGTTATTACCTTCCATTGGGTACGTCTTGTGCTTGTTTGTCACCCCAATCAATAATATCAATAAAAAAAATCACAAATATTTGGAGGCAGTATAACCCATCTGAGATTGTACCACGACATACATATGTATAACCTTAATGTATGAGGAAAATCAAGAACTTACATTGTAAAAACATGTGACGTCCGTGAGAGATTCACACGAACCTCAGTTAACTTTAGTTAACATAAAAAAAACACTTCTTCAACGTACACAGAAACAAAAGCCGAACTCATGCCAGCAGGATAAAGTTATGGAAATTTCGTGTTTCTGAACAACATAACGTACTTCCCGGCCTCGAGTTCGAATTTCTAAATTGATTTACTATCTCAATTTCTGTGCTATAATTTTAAAAGCTTCTATTTACGACGTAAATGGAGTGCTGCGTCATTGTGTTTCAAAGTACAATCGATTCGGAATACTTTTTTTTTCTCTTTATTACTCACTCACTCACTCGACTCGAGTAACAAACGAGCACACAGTTCACCTGATAGTAAGTGATTCCTACGGCCAAACCAAGTGGCGATAAGACAAACTCAAGTGATAATGGACTGTCCATATATCTCGTAGAACCGATACGACAGATGGGGAAGATCCTGACAGTGGTAGAGCTACACTGCAGTTTGTTTCAAGCTGCAGAATATATGGGTCAGCTCGACCGTGGTAGAACCAATTACTTCTATGCTCCGCGGGCGTTACTTCTGTGATCGCGCTATTACATTCTTGCCGCATTTAGAAGCAAAACCCAGCGCGACTCTACGATATCATATGTAAACGCAAAAGACAAAGCTAATTTTATACCAAAAGCATATAAATATATAATATAAGTATAGACAAAGTAAGAATTGTTTTCTTTGAAATACGCTTTTCTTTGGTATGACCAACGATGGCAACCGGATGACGTCCAGCCGGCGCTGCGTCCGGAAACGGCAATCGGATGTTTTCAAAGAGGACCCTTATTGGTCACTCGATCGTGGACATGTGTAAACACGCATGACGCCCAGACTAAAATACGATGGAATTCTTTCACTCAACACATTATGTATATTATTGAATATAAAGTTACAGTAATTGTAGTTTATAATTAATATAAGTAGTTTTTAAGTCTATATATTCATATATTCCACCGTCGGCCGCCTTGGTAGAGAGGGTATTAGAGTTCACCATGCGCCTCCCCTGTGGATTGGCAGATTTCACGCATCATTGAAATATTATTTTTAATATAATTATTACGTGATTATGATGTTTTCCTTATACACCAAAAAAGTAAACATATCACCACTTACAATTGCAATTAACAATTGAACCGGAGATCGAAGTTGGATTACTATTTGCTGAGCTGCTACTATATTAAGGTGAAAGACGAGAACATAGTAATTCATTACTGTAGCGTATGATATGTTCACTCGTTATCTACAACAGTGCAAACTTTAAAAAGGTATAGATGTAGAGAAGAATAAATTTAAAAAAACAATCATGTAAACACAATCTTATCTCAATAGCATATATAAAAAAAACGCTTATAGGGTGGGCTGCTTGCACGTTTGCCACCTATTCTATAAAAAAAAAATCACCATTTCTGTTCACAACCAAAATTAAAAATCATGTATTATGTTGAAATTCATTAATTGAGTAATAAAAAAGAAATCAACACAATACATGAATTTTATTTTTGGTTGTAAACAGAAATGGTGATCTTTTTTATCAGTCGGATGTGAGTGAAGATAGTGAACGTGCGAGTTTTAACAAACCCAAAAACATAACACATGTTAAAAACACCAAATCTAAATTAGTATAGTCGATGAATCGAAATCAGTAAACGCAAGTCTAACATTATATTTACAATATGTCTGATAGTAAATTCTTCGATAAAGTATAGGTGAAGGGAGTTAGAAAAAGGAAAATACTTTAAAGCATCGCGTTCGTGCTGAAACAACAATATGACGTATGTAACAACAGGAGCGAGTTGTGAGAAGTTGCGGAGTTGTTGTTGGAGGCGGCAATGTACTTCACTTAAGAGTAACTTACTTTAGTCAACAACAAAATATACAATGGAAATATTATCACGTTTTTTTTACGAAACGTTAAATGGCATAAGCTGCGATCAAACTTAAGTACCGTTTTGTATTAAAAATCAAAATAAAAATATATGTACAATATAATGTATGTGAAAAACAGTATATCTTTATGTAAAATCATCATCATCGTCGTCTCAGCCTTCATGAAGCGTTCGTTATTCGGAGCTTCCGTCGACGTTCAAGTTCTTTTATTTCTTTTCATTACATTGAGAGTAACAAACGAGCAAACAGTGCACCTGTGGCAAGTGATTCCTGCGGCCCATGACATCTGCATTCATCCTTGATGATGCTGATGCGTTGTCACCCTTGAGGACTGAGATGGAATGCCTCGTCACCAGTAATTCAGGACTCTGGATCTCTAGACTCACCAGATGAAACACAAAAGCATTATGCTGCTATTTGGATGACGAACAAACACAGTTCACCTGATGTGATCATAATGACCCATGACCTCTACATCCATCTTCACCAAAATACTCAAGCTGTCCATCACCCTTGGAACCTGAGATGGAATGCCTTATTACCCGTAATTGGGTCACCGTTTCCATACCCTCATAGTACGAAACATAGCAGCGTTATATTACTATTTCGCGTTGATATTCTCTGAGGGTTCACCTCAGGTCAACTAACCCATTCATATGTAGCTAGATGATAGCTGCGGGGTGGCTGTAGATTTGCCAAATTGACCATCATATATAAATCAGAGTCTTTTTTAAAAACCGCTGCATCCTCATGGTACTATCACCAGCCTCTCGAATCACCTGAGGTGGTTGGGACTCCGGGATGGGCAGCTCCAGACTCAAATGCAAAAGGTGGTGCTCCTCGACACCGCTCGTATAATTCGCAGGTTTCTGTCCCTGTCCCCCTAACCATCAACCGTTTGGTCTCCCCTCGAGGGATTCCCAGGAAAGACCAGCCAGAAGGTCTTTATATATGTATTATGTTATATTGTATTATATATATATTTGTCTTATTATCTGTTTATGGTATTTTATTTATTTATTGAATTGTTTGACTAACCAGGCGTATATAGGAAAATTAAATATCCTCAAATAATAATAAAACAGTTTATTGCCACAGAAAAAAAACAACTTTACATAAACAATATTATACACTTTGACAAACGGAGGTGACTCAGTTTTTGCTGACACAGGATTATAGTCCCGTGCAGCGCTAGTTTTCAGCCATTGCCATCTCCCTTAGATGTAATGTGAGAGTCGTGACAATTGAGGGCTCGATCATTATATAAAAGATATATTTTACCAAGTGTTTTTTTCCTTTGTTGCAAAAGAAAGAAAAATAAGACACGTAGACTATCTGCTACTACTAACTATTACTAATATGTTCTCTTGCATGTGCATGTGTCAGCTTGTGTCGGTTTGTGTGTTTGTGTTCAGTTAGGTTCCAATTCAAAGTTCCCAAATCCCTAAAAACTGAGATAGAATGTCTCATAACCAGTAATTGGATCTCCGTATTCCCACACTCACCACACGAAATACAACAGCGTTATCCTGCGCACTGTTGTACGGATCTTTGATTCAGAATTTTCAAAAACTATTTGGAAACAACAAATAAAAAATATTTAATTACCTTGAATTAAAATTACTTTTACGAAATATAAATGTTCAGTGAAATTATGGGCAAGTGTTGCCGCTCTGGATTCGCGTGACGAACTGGTTTTTAATGTAATAAATGTCCAGAGGCTCGTGAATATGCTGACTAGGCATAGGATTAGTTACGGGATGGATAAGGCGTTGGTAAGGTCTATCATATACAGTAAAAATATATAATAGAACCATCGACCTCCTCAGACATGATTTCTTAATGTTCAGAGCGTAGAGCGAGTGATGTTCGATCCTCGCAGTAAACCAGAATTAGCAACGTCTATTGGCAATTAAAACTTTGTAAACTTTCTCGCAACAAGGAAACTGTTTTAAAAAGTTTGGCCCTTGTGTTAAAAATGTATGTATATGTAGTATGTATAAGTTTAAATATGTTCCTTTATAAATTCCAAATTTTACGTTTTTATTTTTAAAACCAAGTTTACTTAAATAACCTAATTTTAATAAAGGATATAGTCCTTTCATCATATTTAAAAACAAAAACCCTTTAACTAGTGCGCGTTATTGCCACTGATAATTTACAGTACAGAGACATGGTCCTTCGCACTGGCCATGTAAGTAATCTCATTGTCACTTAGAAAACTATGGAGCGAGATATCATTCAGGCTGAGATAAACACCGAGTTTATCTGCGTGAGTGAGTACGCAGGTGTCCGCAGTTTAAAGAGTATGACTGACAAAACCCAAATGAATCAGCGAACTTAAGTGCCAGTGGGTTGAACACATACATTTATAAACGGATGACCGATGGAACAAACTTCTGGATTGGCAACCTTAGTGTAAGACGGTCCCCCATTCAGTGAAGCGACGACCCATGCAAGTGTGCGAGAAATCGATACATGGCCTAGGAGTCTACGTTCTATATTCATATGCCAATGCGCATTGGCGGACTTCACTTGTCTTGAATTTTTTTGACCTATTTATTTTTTAGACGTACAGATATCACGATTATTTTTTTTGTGATTTATTTATCACGATTATTTCCTTTACCATCTCGTACCATAAATGTGATACCTAGGTATGATATGGATGTTAGGTATTAGCTTAACACAATTGCTTATAATAAATACTAAAAAGGACGTGAAAAATAAAATGAAAAGGACTGATATCTCCATCTCATTGTTAACAGTATTAGAATATCAACCGGAGCCTACCTACCAGCGACGTCTGTTAAATTACGAATTATAACGCTGTTCTGTCTTATCGGCTTTATCTCCAAGATTGGTCGTGACTGTATCCGTCCACAAATACGGCTTGTTTACACACAGTATTTTTATGATATTAATGTTAATTTGATTAATTATTAAAGATGATCAATTATCATCTTCTTTAATAATTAATATTCTTTAATATAAATATTCAAAATCGTCGGTCATATTGTCGTATGTTTTAATTTATGTGTAACACACGCTACTGACTTATTGAAATTACTTTAGTGTGAAGGCAGTAAACGTCAAATCGATTGCAATAGAGGTTTCTTATTAAAAGAAATCTATTATTATTTTTTACTTAAAAGGATATACTTAGAAGGATGTACCAGCAAATGTTATATTATTGTATATTTAGAAACTAAATAAGTTATCTTCATATTTATTCTTATTAATATAGAGCCTCCTTAAATTAGGTCAGTTAATTTGACTAAGCAGATTGTCAACGGAACGTGAGGAGTCTCAGTTTGGAGAGAGGCTTTAGCCTCTTCTCTTATTTGAGGGAGGTATGCATAAAAATGAGATTGAATAGATATAGCAAAGTTGTTTAAAGTCGATTTTATATATATACCTATATACATTGTTTTTATTACATTGAGAGTAACAAACTTGCACACAGTTTCCCCCGATGGAAAGTGATTCCTGCTGCCCATGACATCTACATTCATCCTTGACAACGAATCATAATGCAGATGCGTTGTCACTCTTGAGGGCTGAGATAGAAAGCCCCGTCAACAGTAATAAAGGTCTCCGGATACCTACACTCACGAGATGAAAGACTTCAGCGTTATGCTGCTATTTTACGCTGGTATTCTGTGAAGGTGGTCCTAGTTCGGATGACCCATTCAATCTGCAGCTAGAAACAAACTCTCTATTATCTACCTTATGAAATACTAACACTGCTGTATATTGTCATTGAAATTAATTACGTTTATATATGTATAAACTCCCCTTCCCTATATATTTGTCGTCCTTATATATGTACCCCACACTCACAGACAGATATCCATATACCATTATTGAATATGTTAACTATTGAAATCTTTTTTAATTTGAAGTTTTAAATAAACTTCTTTGAAACATTATTCATATGCACAATGCATGTGAATGTTCTTGTTCATTACAGATGGCAGATGGTTTTATGTTAACCCAAGCTATTATGCATATTAACCAGCTCATGAGCAGCTTTGAAGCACATTACTCCGTTGTGTTGAACCTCATTACGACATATTTGTTGGACGTTAGCGTTAATGTTATCGCTTAGTACGTAGCTTCATTTTGCGAAGTTAATTTGTACAAACTCCCAGTTTTTCTTCTATCAGAAACTGTTTCTAAGTTGCTATATGTTTTGGGTGTTTTCTTAGGTTTTAATAATTGATAGCTTTTTGTTGATAATATGGATGTGAAAAACGAGCACACAGTTCCCTCGATGATAAGTGATGAATGGGGCCCAGGATATCTTCATCTATCCTCAATGTAGATTTACCATACATATGTATTGTTCACCACTGGGGTCTATTGATGCTGATCACCTCATCGCCCGAAGTTGGCTCAGTTTACGGTAGTGTTAAGCTGGTATTCAGTGAGGGCGTGGTCATTCGCGGGACGTAGATCATCCGCTGATGAACACCATGAGAGAGTTAGAGATTCCGATTGATTACATGAATTCCTTCATTCTTCAGCGCTCCCTTTGTGGAGGGAGGATTTCGTTTCCTCCGCTGAGGTGCGAGGAGCAATTTCTGTTTCTATTTTTGGTTTCCGTACGAATGGAATACAATGGAATACCTGCATCTGGGCTCAATGCACTCTCCCGGAGAGGCACCGTTCCAAGATTACACCTGTTTTATGGAGTGCTACGCTCGAGCCATATTTTAGATATTGGGAAAAAGGGGAAGAACGTCGTGTTGCTGAAATCCGGTAAGGAAAACCGCGGATAGACGATACATATGTCACGTTGCTATTGTATGTAGCAAATTGTTTAAAAGGCTGCTGCTGTGGAGGATTGCACCCTGCTGCCCCTTACGAGAGGAGCAATTGGGCTTTCGTATTGAACACTCCACATGGAAGCTTGCAGCAATTATAAAACTTCCTTTCCGAATGGATCGACAAGTGGGGCAAAAAGGTGGAGGTCGCAAGACCTCCACCGTTATCACAAAAAGAATACAAAAATTATTCCCTCTCTAACTGCAAGGTTATGTGGAAAGCTATATTCACCTATCTTGGATGCCAGATAGTTCATCCGTCGCGCATGGTGATTTCGTATTTCGTAGACCAAGGGTCGCAAGATCAAAATCCGTTCTGTCATCCAAACTGACAAACCGTGGCAAGCTATGGATCTATAAGACGTAAGCCGCTCACGACTGACCCATGCAACTCCCGCCTGGTACGCAATAGTACCTAAAAAAGTGCAGAAACGTATGTAGGACACAACAGAATTTAGCTCTACGACACGGCTCGAAACTAACTACGCTGTGTCTCTACTACTTTTAAATATTCGTCTCACATTAAGGACTCCTAAATTCGCAGAGTGTGTCATACAATTCTTGTCATCATTTCTAACGTGTCTCCAGGTATAATTCTGCAATTACTTTTTCCCTTAAAAGTATCATAGTCATGTCATATAAGCTTCGTTTGTACAAAGTTGTAAATTGTATTTTTTTTCTTGTAATGTATATTACAGAGGCCGGCCTACGAGCTACGTTTGTTGAATTATTTATTTATACACCGTCCTCTCTAATCGGCTTTTGTATTGTTATGTCTTGCCTACGATAAGACTATACATCTATATAGGGAATTTATTATATTTTTTTATTTATTAATTATTTACACAAGAAAAACAGATGTTGCACAAAAAGGTGAACTAAATTTCAAAAGGTACTCTCAACCGGCCTATCTTTGGGTTAAGCAAAGACGGGATAATAGAAAAGTGACATGATTTTATTTTTGAAATATGTAAATGTAATAAATACAAAAAATTATCTCAGTCTTTTGGTTTTTCTTCTTTTGGTATTTTTGGCTTAAATCATGCTTTACTAATAATAGGATGTATATTTGGCAGTAGAGGATTTCATTGTCTGATGGTTTGTAGAGTTCTTTACTTTATACAATAATACGGTTTTACAAAAAAGAATGTGAAGTGAAAAATATTATGTAAGAAATATATCGAAGTCACGATCACTGAATCAGTCTACGCTATTTATAACTCACCATGGCTTTAAGCTATAAAGGATTCATTTAACTTGCTTAGCATGCCAAGATAGCTTTTAATGTGATTGATAGACATCAAGTTAAGGCTAAACATGCAGGACATAAAGCACTAAAGAGATTAAGTCACTTTAATTCTACGAGAAGAAGAATAAGTTAGACAAGTTATGGCACGGCCGGAAAAGGATCACACTTTGATCTTTATTATTATATTGAGGGTATCAAACGTACGCAGCTTACTTGATAGTAAGTACTTACTAAATTGCTAAAAAGCCTACATCCATCCTTATCAAGATTCAAGGTGGACATGCGTTATGTTATACATATTAATTGTATAGGGTGCTCCCACTCTTCTGTAAAGGGGCTTTGTCGACTTTTGTATTGTGTCTAAACGCTTTAGGCTTTAGTGCAGTTCAACTCCAGACTCTGTATAAGTAACATATTCTAAATCTTTGTTCTATTTCGTGTAACTAATTGTATTTATTAAATATGATTATAGTTTGAGAGTCATCCGTATCTTTAGTCGTTAAGTCAAGAATTTTATTCAGTTAATTGAATAAATTATTTTTGTAATTTCTGTTATTTATGGTCTACGTTTACTTTCATCGATTGTCCGTCATCTGAGTCTTTGGCGTTTAGTCTAATACGAGGGAGGGCATCTGCATTACTATTCTGTTTTTCGTTTTTTCCTGTATAATAAAGTTCTTTCTTTAATAAGGGTCACGTCTAGAGGCCCATGACAAATGGTGGCAGCGCAAAGGGATCATTAAAAGTGCATATATGTACTTGAGAACTGTTTTCATACCGTATACGCACTCGAGGAATGTGATGAAAAGTCCGTAACTAGCTCTCGAGATCCCTGCAAACACCGTACGAAACACAGCAGTGATGCATTGCTAAATAGCACACTGATATTCTGTGAGAGCGTGTCCCAGTTAAGCTGTCTCATTCATCTTGCAGCTGAAAAGCCTGGCCTTATCATAGCTCTCGTTTATTACCACCAGAATATTGCCATGACATAACTAGGCTAAAAAATCTTTAAAGTATTTTTTTTATAGTATAGATCGCAAACGTGCAAGCAGGTCACCTGATGGTAAGTGATCACCGCCGTTCATGAATTATTGTTACACTGGAATAGATGCGCTTTCGGCCTTTAAGAAATTTTTCGGCATTAGGTTCAAATTATTATTTTTTTCTTTCTCCAGTATAGATTCTAGATTTTATTCTTAGATATTATTCATGATTCAACTGGAAATTAGCTACAATGTGCAATAAGAAAAATTAATAAATAAGTATTTTTTAATGATATCAAAAGTATTCTCTTGATGGTTGATCCTTAGTTAGGAAAAGAAATACAGTAACGGTACCTCCGTCAAACTTAAGGATAGAACATGTAAGCTCCTTTAGGAGAAATTATATTTCTGATTTCTTTCCTAACCACATATATCACAGCAACGTTTCGCTGTAATTATTACAGATTTATTGTAATAAATGTGCTTTATTCCCGGTCGAGACGATCTCTCGTGCACGTGCATCTCTAGCACGTAGAAATAATGTTAATAGTTTTCACAAGAGAATTAAATTTTTAAACTCTTGTCTTCATATTCATTTATTTATTACTCTTTATTGCATTAACCTTAACAAAGCCAAAAGTTCACAAAGGGTGGACGTAATGCCAAACGCGTTCTCTGTAGCAGTAAAAAAGTTAATAATAAGAAAAAACTAAAAATAACTAATACGAGTAAAGAATAATACATGCATATATAAATATTAAATACATAACACATATATAAATACAATATATAAATATATATATATTTAATTTTTTTATTTTTATATTTCATATGTGGATGATAAACTTATATGACTTCAAGTAACTTAACTGATGTCATCGGCAAGGAATTCCAGAGTGGAGTAGCTCGAACGGCAAATGATATTTGCAAGAAAATCGGTAAAGTGTGCTGGATTACAGATCTTGTTAATGAACGAAGATCCAAAAATACTGTCATGAGATAAAAAGAGATAGTGGAATTTATTTTTAAGATAAGGTGATGACGGATCAACTTAATCACGATTATATTACACGACCAGGGCCAATATCAGTTCCGTCTGCTGGATACCATTACATTGTGTTCTTTACTTTCTCTCTTCTTTTTCTTTTTTTTATTTTTTTTTTTAAATAGTAGTTATACGCAGGCCAAAAGTTTAAGACCACTTTAATTAAAGTAGGAAAATAAAGTTAAACTACAATAAAATATTAAATGTTTAATTAACCTGTTTAATCATCTAATAGCACATTGATTGACAAATAATATACTTTAAAAGCGTAAAGAAATTTTAACAGTTAATGCAAAAAACTATAGTTAGCTTAACTGATTTTTCATCAAATCCTTTACATTTACGACTTTTTTCACAAGTCTCGGCATACCAGCAATCAATTTGTTAATCGTGTCTTGTGATATATTGTACCAAATTTGGCATAAAACATTCCACATTTCTTCTTGCGAGGATGGGCCACGATTACGGACGTTAGGAACGTCCGTAATCAAGCTCTTCTCATAAAAGTTCAATGGGCTCGGAGGAGGCCAAACCATGTTTTTTAACACCCATTGTGCCTCTTTCTCTTCTTAATATCCTCTACATCATTTTGAGCTTTGGATCATAATCTTATTGGAAAATGAATCCATCTCCAATTAATCGCAATCCGGAAGAAACGGCATTTTGTTCTAAAATGTTTTTGTACTATAATATTCCTTTATCAAAATTCCTTCAATTTTAATCAAATCGTTCCTTGGTTGCTTCTCTACCCCAGACCATAATTGAGCCACCACCATGCTTGATTATTGGGTCTACACAATCTAACATCATCTTTTCTTGGGCAATGCGTCGAACGTAAATTCTACGTTTTGAACCGAATAGTTCAAACTGCGATTCATCGGTCCAAAGCACTTTTTTAAAATCTTCTTTAGCCTAATCTCGATGGGCAAGAGCCCACTGCATCACTCAGCAGAGGTTTTCGAACAGCATCGTGACCATACAACTTCGCATCTCTCAATCGTTTAACTCGGGTTTTGTTAACTTCAACGAAGATTTCTGGTGCTATTAAGCGTCTATTTCGCTTGCTGGTAACAACAACGAAATTATCTTCACTAGACGTGGTAGCATTCGGCCTTCCCGAGCGTGGACGTTTTTGAAAACTGCTTCTCTCCCTGTATCGAGTTATTTCGCCATGAACACAAGTCATAACTTCAGTTGTGAATCAATCTGACGTTCGGATTTGCTTTCATTATGTAAAACAACTATGGCAGAACGAACTTCACTCCTAATTTCTCGAGCTTTTCCCATTTTATGACGTCTTCATTGTAGAAACCACAAGTTTAGACTAATTGAGATTGTTTGTGTCCAAACCCAAGTATACTCGGGTAATAATAAATCAGAAACACGTGTTTTCAGAAACTAAATAATCCTAATTATTGACCAATACGTTACAAAAGCAAAGTAATTAGTAATGAGGACATTATAAAAATATTATTACGACTCTACCACTTGGCTCTAGCGCAGCGTTTGTCGATATTTGAAAACAATAGATGTTTTCTGTCCAATAACTTGAAAGTAAACAAAAGAATGACTTTAAATATTCGATAGTAACACTAGAATATGTAGATGTGCATGTCTTTTATTTAACCTATGGGATTTTATTACAATTGATGGATAATTGTGTTGTTTATGTACGGTCTTAAACGTTTGACCCGCAGAGTAAATAAATAGTAAACGGCACGTAATTTTTTCTGCATTTTGTAAAATACACTAATCACATCACGTAATCGTGACCTAGCGAGAGCCTACCCATAGTCCACTGCTGATCATGGAACTTCCCTATTGATTGCCACAAATCATAAAAGATTTTTTTTAAGAACATATCAACAAACTATAAGAAACTATTTTAATAGGTGGCCAGCAGCAAGGATATTAAAAAAGTTTGAGATTTATTTAAAAAACTAATTTTATTCGACACAAAGTTATTATACTAATACGCTAATATTGTTTAGGATTTTAATTAAACAAAAATTCAAAGCTCTTGCACTCACTATCGAAATTACGAAGTCAAAGCATGAAAGTTATTTCCTTGCTAAGTAATATTTCAAGTAGCTTATAATTTGTTGCCTCTACTTTGGCAAAGCGAAGTTAGAGCAAGCTGGGATTGCTACAAACATGATTAAAATGTTATTAAAGTTACGAAGACGAATTTTTATATGCAAATTATATTGATTGTCGCTTTACCGAAAAGAAAAAATGTTTTTCAATCTTTAAGAGAAGTAAAAAGAGGTAACATTTTAAATTAGTCAATATTAGAGCCTCAAACTCTTCAGATCTCCCCATAACCATGACTGTTGGATGGATATATATATATATATATATATATATATATACATACATATAGGTGATCATTTAGGTGCCAAACGAGTACACATTTCACTAGGTGTTAAGTGGAAGCTGAGTCTCATATCTAAAGAAAAGCCGCAACAAGACTCAATTATGCACAAACTTGACGACATAAGGCTGAAGTATTTATCATCATCATGATTTTAGCCCATAACTAGTCCACCTTCCCCACAGACTGCCATACAGTACGATCCTGGGTTGCCTGCATCCATCAAGTATCCGCAGACTTGAATATGTACTACACTGCAATGGCTAATACGAGGTTGCCACTCGAGAACCATTGGTTATGTGTTTCTAAGAGCTACATGTCGGCACATTGCAAGCTTTTTCTGCTTCACCTTCCTCATCCTTTGAGCTACGTCGGTTACCTTGGCAATGATGATCTACGGATCTGAGACCTGGTCCTTCATTACTGTTCGTATGACGAAGCTCAAAGTTATTCAGCGATACCATCTAGAGAGCTATGCTCGGTGTTGCTCTACGTGATCGAATAAAAAACGTAGATATCCGTTAATTATTGTGTCTAAATAAATAAACGAAATAATATAAACATTCTAATTCTTAACTCCTACGAGCTTCCGAAAGATTAACAAAGTTCCCGGAACCGTACAAGCTTGTTCAATTACTAGCGCATTATTGCAGCTCACAAAGTGTTGATACAATATATTAACCGAATAGTTTTTGAAATAGCTAAAATGTTGGTTATCATTGAAAACCATAGATCATTAATTAATTAAACGTACTACAAACAGCATGATTTAAAAACATACCAAAACAATGCCTTTAAACTTATTTATTCAATGTTTATATATTATTGGAAACTGATTTTGGATTGAGTATTATTATTGTGTGTTTATTAATATACAATAATCAGCTGTATGTATATCTTTTCTTAAATAAATAAATATAAAAAAATAAAAATAAAAGCTATTTGACCCACGATGTACTTTTTGCCGCTGCATTTTCGATTTATAGAGCGAGAAATAAAATGTTTTATAGAGTTTAATTTTATTTATATATATAGAGTTATTCAGAACTCGCTTAATTTGCACTAAATTCCTCCTAAGAGCTCTTTTTACGTCAAGAGAGTCCGATAACTCTGTCTGTGACAAAATTTAATATTTATAACTATGACATCAGAACGTCAAACAGCCTCCCCCCCCCCCCTTTTGACGTCAATGCTGAGTGTTGTAAGGCACTCAAAACATCAAGAATTAAAAAGTATAGAAACATGATAAAATTCGTAAAGTGTATTCAATATACTTTGTCGTTAAATATCTATCACAGTCGTGATATTTGTAAAGTGTACTTTTACTGCCGACTTCCAGCAGCAATAGATTGTTAATGACCGGGCGGCGACGTCGCATCGGAAGCAGTTTAGGGGACATACACATAAACTTGGCGGACGAGCTAGTGTAAATACACATTAGGGCTGTATATGTTGAAGCTTTATGCGTTATTATAGATATGAGATAGCTTATGAGTATTCAATCGGTATTTGTATGACAATTCAGTATCGGTCATTTATTGTATTTTATGTTAATAATACAGTATAGGAGTTAGAAGACAACTGCGTGGATTTATTGAAAAAATGAAGAGATTGAAAAAAAATACCAAAATTTTAGTATATGTATACTATGGTTAAATTCAAGTTTCAATAAGGAGTGATGGTTGAAATGACAATTGGATTCACGAATTGTTGTTATATAATATCTTTTACTAATTGTTTAGACTTGAACAAATTATAAGTTACAAATAAATGGAACAACTCTACGGTTTATCATATAATATCATATAGATCGTTTAACAGTAAAGAGACAAAGAGTTTATTCAAATGTATGGATCTAAGTTGATTTAAAAATTAATTTATTATAAGACTGACATGCCCGTTGTGCGTAAAAGTCGTAATAAATGCAAAATAAAAAAAATATATAGATCTGGATATTTTCGCAAAAAGCACACGGCCAACTATACAATATAATTTCCATAATTTTAATGAAGGGCTCGTGTGTGATTGGCTCGCGTAAGAATGTAGAGTTTTAAAAACTCGAATTTAAGGAATAAGAATCATAAATACGACTATATATATTTTTATTTCGAACATTACCTATTAGAGACTTAGGAATCAGATGAAATCTATAATAGTATCTCAGGATCCATGCACCCATTTTACGGTGGTATTCTCCGTAGTCGTGATGCTACCTCAGTAGAGGCGACCCATTCATGCTGCAGTTAGAAAAGCTGCATCGTGGTTCAAGCACTATTAAATAATATAATATATAATTGGGAACGCACATTCAAACAGTAATAAATCAGGACATAACAGTCTCATTATACCTTGTGTTTATGATAAATGTTTATTTAGGTTCAGAATGGAAACGAGGACCCGAATCTCACATTTGTATTTAACTTATTGTTACTTTATTTTTATCTTTTCTTTCAATTTTTCAGATCCTAAGCCTGCAATGAAAATTTATTTATTTATTTAACTTTTATGTACAAAAGCATTTACATAAGGAAACTAACATAAGAAAAGTATGTACAAAGGTGCAACTTATTTTACAATAAAAATCTCTACCAGCAGGTTTGGTGTTGGACATATTATCGGAGAGATAGAAACAGCGTATTCACAAAAAAATAGAGAAAAAAAAAAGTAAACGACTATATTTATTTACAAATACAAGCATATAAGTACATAAATAATAAAGCTAACTTATTATTTCATTATATATTCAAATGGATAATGATAAGTAGTGTTGCTTCACTAGTTTTTTTAAATAGCAGAACAGTTCTCGAGGCACGAATTTTACAAAGAGAACCTCACTAACACTCAGCAATGCTAATCAGAATTGTATCGTGCACCTTTAGCGTCTCCAGGGCCCGAGGTTGTCGGGAGATGCGCGGTTGGGAAGCAATTAAGGCTACACCGCTTTAACCGTTTATCAATCTAGCGTTATTACTTTAGGTACAAATGAGAAACAAGCGAATTAAATACGTAAACATTGCAATTCTTTTTAAAAGAAATAGGCAGCAAACCAGCAAGCAGCTCATCCAATGGAAAATGATCACCGCCGCCCATAAACGTCTACAAAACCAGAAGAGTGTAGGCTCTTTTCTTATAACACTCAATTTACTAAATGCCACTGATGACATCTGATTTCAGACATAACAGTAGTATGCGTAGCAGAAAACCTCGAGGAAAAGGGAACACAGTGGTGGATTGCCAACCACATAATTGCAGGCACAGATAGTGTTTAATATTAATTACAAACATTTTATAAAACCATTCGAAACTTCATCGTGCTAAGATAATGCCATATTAAAACTATAACAAAATATCGATTTCGAAACGCGAATCCGAGAATGCTTGATTGCCCTCCCGGCTCGCCCGGAGTAACAGATAATACCGTGAAACTGCTGCATTATTGCATTACTTTAGAAGACGTTAATCAATCTTCATCAATATTATAATCAGTTATTCATATACTAGTAGCGGCTTAGTTGATAATTCTCAGTTATTCATATACTTGTAGCGGCTTAGTTGATAATTCTCAGTTATTCATATACTAGTAGCGGCTTAGTTGATAATTCTCAGTTATTCATATACTAGTAGCGGCTTAGTTGATAATTCTCAGTTATTCATATACTAGTAGCGGCTTAGTTGATAATTCTCAGTTATTCATATACTAGTAGCGGCTTAGTTGATAATTCTCAGTTATTCATATACTAGTAGCGGCTTAGTTGATAATTCTCAGTTATTCATATACTAGTAGCGGCTTAGTTGATAATTCTCAGTTATTCATATACTAGTAGCGGCTTAGTTGATAATTCTCAGTTATCCATATACTAGTAGCGGCTTAGTTGATAATTTATCATCATAATCACAATAATTTCAGCAAATTATTGTCCATTGTTGACCCGTATGCTTTTTGCAGAATGTCATAGAATACGATCCTGATCAACCACCAACTTACCGCAGAGTTACATATATACACTCCATCCGACCTTCACGAGGGTCATCTTCTGCTTCGATGGCTAAAATATGTTGCCTCCTGAGAACCTTTCTGAGTACTGTGTGTCATGCGTAATAATGTAAAAAATAAAGAAAACAACAATATTCATAATTATATTAATATAAAGTGAAATTAACATTAAAAGCTATGGGCATAAGCACCAAGAGACCAAGGAGGTCTCTCCTAAGCCACAATTACGAGCAGCAACCTTCTGTGGTATTGACAATTAAAACTTTACACAATACACGGGTTTGTTAGGGAAAGTTCTGATTGTGTTTATATAAAATTTTCATTAATAATACCAACATAACCTAGATATATATATAAATAAATGCTATCGACCTGGTAACTTATAAGTTACTAGTATTGAGTGCTGATTTACCGTGACCTCGAAAATCTGCATGTCTAAGAAATAAAAAAAAATCAAAGACATGTGAAGTCTGCCATTCCGCAGTGAAGCAGCGTGGTGGCCTATCCTCTAACACCCTCTCTAGATAGGAGGCCTAAACCCAGCAGTGGGATTTATATATATGTATAGCGTTACTTATACTCGGGGGTAAATAACTCGAAAGTTTGAATTATTAAACTTCCCCGTCAAAATTGTATATAATTTATCTACGCTCTTAGGTCATCTTATTATATATGTTCCAATTTTCAATTCTTCCAATAGTTTCAGAGAAAATAAGCTTCGTGTAAACAAAAATTTAACACGAATCTAAAATTGAAATATTTAGTACAATGGCATATGAGGTGGATTTTCTTTAATATCTCTATTATCGTCTTCTATTACTATATTATATCTAATATCTTACTCGTAGAATTAGCATTAATCACTAAATCTCTTCAACGTATAGTATCATGCACGATTTGATTTATGTGTCTGTCCACTGGCTCTCATCAAAGGCTCTGCTGGCATGCTAAGCTAAGTTAGCCTTAAATCATTTAAAGTCGTGAGCAAATTACAAGCAACACAAATTCCAGTTGTAAAATCTGTTTTCTCATAATAATCATGTATTCATATTTGATCTTATATTCTATGTCAAAAGGATTGGATGTTGTACTAATAATAAAGTTGGATTTAACTGTACTCCGTTAGTTAAGAATTTGATCACTCTACTTCTTTACTAGCGGAGTACGGTTTTACTTTAGTTTTTTTTTATCATATTAAGAGTAACAAACGAGCACATGGTTCACCTGATTCTAAGTGATTCCTGCGTCCCATGACATCTACATTCATCCTTGACAAGGAATCGTAATGCAGATGCGTTGTCACCCTTGAGGACTGAGATGGAATGCCTTGTCACCAGTGATAAAGGCCTCCGAATCCCTGCACTCACCAGACCAAACGCAGTAGTGTTATGCTGCTATTTAACGATGGTATTTTGTGAGGGCGTGGTCCTACACCCGTTTATCTGACATTCTGCCATTCATTCTGCAGCTAGAAACAAACAGCAGTGTAAAAAGTGCTCTACCACTGTAAAAACGTAACGTTACGTCGCTACAATAATGTTCGATATAAAAGTTCCTTCATTTGTAAATGTTATTCCTTTTTAATAATTCAAAATTCTTACGGTCCCCTGTCAGCCACTAGCCCCGTCACTATAATTATCGAAGAGAGGTGTTTGTCCTTGTGAATTTTAATATAACATCATGATATAATTACCTATAGTACTAAAACTAGAGTTGTTATAATTATTTTTATTTTATAACTTATCTGAAGAAGTTTAAACGAACAATAAAAATTACTATTACATAACTGAATCCAGTTGTTATTTAAGCTATTCTCCACTTTGACTGCTGAAGCATGAGCTAGTCGATAGAGCACAGCATACCTTACTAGTGTTTTTAAAACAAATGGATATAATTTATGCAATTTTTTTTTAATTACAATTTTTTTTTTTAATAATTGATTATTTATATTAATATTTAGATAAATTATTTTTGATATTAAAATGATATTCAATGTTAAAAAAATAGATAGCTAGATAGCTAGACTGCAATTTGCGTATATTGTAGCGTGATCTCTTGAGGAGGTCGGTTCGATTAGAGTAGGACCTTATAAAATAACAGCAAAAAATAGCAGTTATATAACGTTTATTCATCATAGAGATAACGTTTGTTACTGCTGCCAATGCTTTGGTTCTTTGGCATGATACCAAGCATCAACATCATGACTCCTTATCGAGTATGAAAGTGAATTTCATGGGCCGCACAAATCACATTCGATCAAATGACCTGTGTTCTTCTCTCACCCTCAATATAATATAAGAAAAGAAAACAAATCCTGGTGTATTTTATTCGCTGTTCCGAACTTATTATGCGATGGCAACCGGACGGAGTACCGTCGGCGCCTTCGCCGGATACGGCTTGTCGAGAGCTTTCGTAGCTGCTCTGAACTCAATCTAGTGTGAACGTGAATATTTTTCAACACGGATTAGACGAAATGTTATATTGTGAGTAATGCGATAGCGCATCCAGTAATGCGACGTTCCATCTTAGTTCTTATGTATTTATTTATTTATATTTCTTGTAGTTTAATGATTTTTTCTCGCGCTTTGATCTGTTTTGGATATATTGATATATCCTCCTATATATCAATATGACTCCATTATATTGATATATCTCGCTATATATCAATATAACGGAGTTATTTAAATTAATTTTCACCCACTTCCGGAAGTCTCAATAATTTGAAATATATATATATATATTATATTGCACCCTCGCTTTAGTGGCTTTCGCGCGCAAAGTAAGGCTTTTGCTGGTTACCCATAAATAAAGGTTTTGAAAGAGTGCCCTAAACACTTGGTTACTATACTTTATAACCCGATGAAACTGTGAAAGCCCTCGGGCTTATAGTGGCCGAGACCCCTTAAAAAAAACTGTTTTTTAAGAAAAATCAAAACATAAAATATTTAACGTAACTAACCATTCAGGTCTGAAAAGGCTCTTTATATCATTTTGTTAAGTAACAAATTGAGACGGCACTCAGACATTTTACCTGAAGTGACGTCAATGGGTTTTATTTTGTAAGTCGACATAATCAGGGAAATTAATGAGAGACCTGATTTTAATAGGAAAGCTTTGCTTTTCAAGCTTTCCTATGTGTGCAGCTATGTCTTGTTTATAATAAGACAATGAATATACATGATATAGTGGCCGGTCACTCTGTCGTTTGACGTCGCTAAGTTAAATGTGTACGCATAGTACGTGCTCAACTGTGAAGGGTAAAATCACTAGGAAACCTGGTGTGTATTAGAGATGTTTTTTATACATTTCAGACATAAATATATACAAACATATATATAAATATATATATGTATATATATATATATATATAAATATATAAGGACCGCGCGATTACAGAAGCCAGCTTTAATCGGTCAGCTCGATCTGAAATAGCAGCATAATGCCGCTGTGTTTCGTAAGGTGAGTGTAGGGATCCGGACACCTTTATTACTGGTGACGAGGCATTCCGTCTCAGTCCTAAAGGGTAACAACGCATCTGCATTATGATTCCTTGTATCCATCAGGTGCACTATGGTAATGTAATAAAAAAATACCGTTCAAACAACTGATATATTTTAACACCCAGTAACTGGACTAACAATATTTAACAATTTTATAATATTAGGGTTGACAAACGATCATATATAACGATTATCATATAAAAATACTGAACATTGCAATAAGAGTACACAAAGTAGATCGTAGCAAAACTAAATAAATAAAAAAGACGGGAATAGTTCAGTTTACCTATGACATCGGAACGTCAAACACCTCAGTCCTCGCAGCTTAAAATTTCGAGTTTAAAGGTTCAAATAAATGAGATAAAATCCGTAAACATAGTGGTATTCGAAACGAGCGCACAGTTCACCCGATGCTAAGTGATACAACCATCACAAAGAAATATTCAAGATGCATATGCGTTGTCATTCCTAAGGACTGAGATGGAATATATTAATTCACCAAACGATACGCAACAGCTTGAGGGCAATGGCAGTATGAGGCAGTTGCAACGTCGCTCTCTCACTTGCAAAACTATTATTTCATTTTATTTTATTTTATTAGGAAAGCTTACAGCTATTACTTATAATAATACAGTATAATAATAAATTTAATACAGCCAATTAAAAGCTTCCACATTTAATTAATCGATGATATACTAAGTCGCTTTAAAACGATCGCTATTTCTCACGTGGAATGAACATCGGTGATATACGCCGTTCCCCCGAAATGTCACAAAACGTTGAGTCAATAACTCACCAATAATTCATGCTATACCGATATATCCGATGCCAGTGGTAGAGCTACGCTGCAGTTTGTTACTATCTGGAGAATCAATGGGTCATCACGAACGGGGAAGTACCAAGCCACAGAATAGCGGTTTGAAATAACAGCATAATGAGGCTGTGTTTCGCTTGGTGACTGTAGGGATCCCAAGACCTTTAAAACTGGTGACGAGGCATTCTATCTCAATCGTCAAGGGTGACAACGTATCTGCATTATGATTCATTGTCAAGGATGAATGTAGATGTCATGGGCGGAAGGAGTAACTTACCATCAGGTGAACTGTATGCTCATTTGTTACTCCCAATGTAATAAAAAAAAATGTGCCCACACTCGCCCAGGCGCTTAAAAACACTAACGGCAAGCCTGAAGATAGATCCATTACCAACACATAGTTTCGGCCATTATCAACTTTAAGGCTTAGAACAATACCAACACATTCTATATTAAAAATTAAACGCAATTAACATTAAGCGCGTCCTTCTCCAGCGTCAACGCATTCCGAAGTGGTATCCTTAATTCTATTTATATATTTAATACTTAATATTATTAATTTATTTTTTTATAGTATAGACGGCAAACGATCAAGCAGCCCACCCGATGGTAAGTGATCACCGTCGCCCATAAACATCCGCAACACCAGACGAGTCGCAAATGCATTTTCGGCTTTTCAGGAAGGTGTAGGCTCTTTTCTTGAAAGTCTCCAAGTCGCATCGGTTCGAAAACACCGCTGGTGACAGCTGATTCCACAGAGAAGTATTAACACACAAAAAAAAAATTCGATGAGTCTGTGAAGTGACTATACAATTGCCACGTTGACTGCACTGTTACGATTGTATTGTACGTAGTGATTAGAGAACTAGGAGAGTGGGCTTCGAGTCCCGGGTTCCGTGGCCAGATGAGGAACAATATTTTCTTAGAACAAATTGGCAGTTTTTGGATGTATTATGCATAGCCCGTATCTTTTACACTACATTGGAACCTTCCCCCAATCGTATTGCACATGCATTATACCACCGTACTAGGGGATAGGACGAAGAGTGAGCTCTGCATTTTGCGGTAATGCGCCTAGACGCTTTCCATTACAAGGCATATTCTTCTCACCCCTTCTTTAGAGCAATATTTCTGGTATGAAGTCGTCATTTTTTAGATTATGGAAATACCTTAGACACTTTCCTTTACCAGCCAAAAGCATTCTCTATAGTAATTGAGGAATATCTCCAGCATTAAAGTGTAATTTGTCTATGGAAAGAGTGAAACAGTTTTGTTCTAAGTGTGACCAAGTTTCATTTTTAGTCATAAGCTTCTTCATAAGTTCTTAGGGTAATTAAGGAATATTTATAACATTAAATTGTTATTTCTTTATGGAAAGAGGGAAACAGTTTTGTAATAAAAATTACCACATAGCCTTCTCTTTAAAATGTTTTATGAATATTTTCAGCGTTAAGGAGAACGGTAAAATGGTTTTGTTATCGATTTTCTGGTTATATATTCACAACTTCCGAATTCACTTCACAAGTCATACAGTTATACACGGGCTGACAACGCATCTGCATTTTGATTCCTCATCAAGGATAAAAGTGATCAAGTCGTGGGCCGCGGGAATCGCTCTCCATCAGACGAACTGTGTGCTCGTTTGTCACCCTCAATGAAATACAATAATCTATATCGTGTTAGTTATCTTACAATTAGATCTGTGATACGGAAGTGAAACCTGGGCTGTGACACGAAGTAACATCCGCTCAAGTGAGAAGAAGTTGCTTCCGGTGTATGTACAGAGTAACGAAGTTCGATAAAATACGAATCGAGTCGCGGTGTAGCCTCGGCGAACGTGAGGTAAGGATATATGAAGACTAGACCTCTCCTTCACATCGGAAATAATGATATTATATATTAGAATAATTGAACACTAGACCCAAGGTCTAGAAAATGAGGAGGCCCAATGACGCGTTAGACAAGTATCATGTGAAGAGATATGGAATGTCTCTGATAACGACACGGAATCTAGCAATGTGAAAGCAAATGACTACAAAAGCGTACCCCATAATAAGATGGGATATATAAGGGCTAGGGAAAGACAGAGTAAGAAAGAGTGAGTGCAATTTATATGCAAGGAGTATATATGTTAGGGGAACCTATTTTTAATTTTAAATAATACAATTGTTATCATGACATGTATTTAACATGCAAACCCAGTATCTCTTTATAGGACAGCATAATTCGTAATAAATTAATATATTCTACATGGTGGCGCCCCACTCATCAGGTAAACTACTATTTCCGAATAATAGCTGAAAAGCCATCAGTACGCGTAGTATATATATATATATATATATATACAGTAAAGTATTTAAATTCTTAAAAGGTTGGAAACTAATTTATCGTCCTCCTGCAAATGTGCATAGGTTGTCGCTTCATTAACTAAGTTGGGATGAGCTACACTGCGACGGCCAGCTCTCACATCACTCCAATCGTAAGATAGAAAACGCTACATAAATCTCACCCGGCACTTATTAATTCCCTTAGTTGACAGTGGTAAGGTAACACTACAGCTGTGTGTCTTGCAACACTGTGAATGGGTCGGCTCGTTATATCAGCGTGATATAGCAGCAATTTGCTGCTGTGTTTCCTATGGTGAGTGTAGGAATATGGGAACCCAATTACAGGTAAAGAGGTCCACCTTAGTCTTTAGGAGTGACATTGGACAATGATAACTTACCATGAAGTAAAATATACACTAATACACATGGCACCTCTAATATTATATAAAAAGCTAAGTCCACCCTTAACTAGGCACAAGCTTTTTATTTCACCATCGGACTTCTCGACGCACTGCTGGATTTCATCCTTTTATTGTGAACATCCCTCAAACCCGAACGAAGCGCTTTGCTTCGTCTTTCATTATTCTTTACAGCAAAGGACTGGAACAGTTTGCACGCGTCTGTCTTTCCCTCCGATTACAATGTGGGTGTTTTCAAGAGTAGAGTGAATAGGCATTTACTGAGATAGTTCGCCTTACCATCCAGGATTGCATTTCCACTTAACATCAGATGGGGTCGTGGTCAAGCACTTGCTTAGAAAGTTTAAAAAAAAATTGTCTTATTAACCTCAGCCGAAGTCAGGCCAGACTGATGGTGTTCGGAATAAAAAAGTTAGGTCTAAATCTCAAAGTAATTCTTAAACTTGATTATTCTGCTCTCAGACAATTATTATTATGGCTTTCTACAACTAACTTTAAGTCTAAGTTTTCCAGTTAGAGAAGCTATATAGCCCACCGGGATAACATAAATTTCAGATTAAAACAAAATAAAACTTGGAAAATAATTTTACTTGATTATTAAACTACCTATTAAACTACCTATTAAACTACCAGGCACATTCGAAGAATGACAAGGGAGATTAGAGTTTTTATAGTTCTAGCGTCCAATTATTCCTGATTTCAACATTAAATTAATTAAACATAAAAGTTCTCCGTAGTATTTTTTGTCAATATTTTACTAAACGTACGTATTAGTAAAGTTGAGAATTTATAAAAAAAATAAGCATTTTTCTTTTCATTTATTTTACTACATTATTAGATATTAAAGCTACATCTCTATTAGAAGTTATTGAAGTCTAGTCAGTGTTGCCAGATTTTTTCTTGATTTTTTTTTATGCAAAGGGAGATTTGATTGATTGGGCCCTTCATACCTTATAGGTAAAAAATCGGGATTTATTCGATGAAAATGAGACTTCATAAAAAAAACGAAATAATTTTGATATAATTTTATTATTATATATTTATAAAACAATTGTGAAAATAAAGTACTAAAGTAATTATTTGTCAAGAAAGAATAGGTAGAGATAATCAACGTTTAGTACAGTTAAAAAAACTTAGAATGGAAAGTCTTGTATGTGGATTGTTAACAGTTTACAAAAATATTTATTGAATAACAATTACTTGAATCGTCGAGATTAAATGCCTATCACATTTAATTTCTAGTAAAAAATTGGGAGGTTCTGCAAAAAGCGGGATGGCTAGTAACACTGAGTCTAGACCTTCTATAATGAGTCTAACCATGTGAATAGTGTCAAATACTACTAAAACGTGTCTTCGATCTTAAGTTCCGTAGTCCTTATTTTTATTTCTTCATATTTTTAACAGTGGTAGAGTTACGCTGCAGTTTGTTTCTAGCTACAGAATGAAAGGATCTGCTCGACTGGGTAGGACTACGCCCTCACAGAATACCAGCGTGACATAGCGGCATAATGTTGTGTTTCGACTGCCGAGTGTAGGGATCCGGAGACCTTTATAGACGAGGCATTCCAACTCAGTCCTCAAGGGTGACAACGCATCTTCATTATGATTCCTTGTCAAGGATGAATGCAGATATCGTAGACCGCAGGAATCACTTACCATCAGATGAACTGTGTGCTACACTCAATGTAATAAAAAAAACTTAATTAAAAAATTAAGGTACTTAGGTCGTTACGTGAAAAAACCTCATGAAACAAACCATCAACTATTTCCAAATGGTGATAAATTTATCTCCAGTGAAATGCTATCTGCCTGCAGCCTCATTTTTTGTAAAAAAAAATAAAGAATATTAGCAATGCTATTAAATTTATGCTATGCTATTACTAATATTCCTGTTAACCACTACAACTAAGCTGAAAATGCTTGAGCTAGGAGATGGTTCACACAACAATAGTCTAATGGTGGATTCTAACCTATGACCTAATGTTTCGCAGACCGTAACCTAAAATCCATTAGGCTATTGACGCTATCTCTGTCTACTACTATTGGAATAAAATATGGCCTTAACACATGATTAAAATATGAAATAATTAAAGCCTGACCCACTCAAAACTTTTTGTATATTAGCTGGCCTCATGTTACTACTGACCGACTAATCTATCTGAAATTACTTTGAATACATTGAACTAATAATTGGAGAACATGTAGATTTGGAGTATGTCCTATTTATATGACATGTTGATTCTTCCTAAACAAATGAAATATAGGAAAATTCGGATCTGTATCGCGCTGCCCTCACTTACAATAAATATTATTATAGCTTGGATATGTTACATCAACATTTCTATTCATCGAAATGTAAATTTTTTTTATTTTATGTACTCAAAATTCTTTGTATATAAGTGTTTATCAATGGTTGGACACTGCACAGAAGCAATACAGACATACATAAATACACACAATAGCATGCATACTCCCCTTCCATCACACGCACACACACACGCACACACACAAACACATACACATGTTGCAGATGTTCATGGGCGGCCGTGTTCACTTACCATCAGTTGCGCTGCTTGCTCGTTTGTCACTTATTATCTAATTATATGCTCTTCTGTCAATTTATGGCAAGTTTAAATGAATTGACATTAGTAAAGCCATCAGTGATATGAGAAAAAATACTTATCTGGATTTTTACGAATGTAAGTCTGGGTGTGATTGCCATTTTGCTACGCGGAGTCGAAACTGAGGTAACTTTTAACAGTTCCTAAATTGATAAGTTGTTGTTTAGAAGTTGGTATAGAGCTACCGGTACGTTAATTAAATTTAGAAATCAAAGACGTAAAGGTAGATCGCTTCAAGCTACGACAAATGAAATTACAAAGCACTATGAAATAGTCTTTGTAATTTCTGATCATTCCGTTTATTCGATAGGAGTTAGTGGAAATGTAAATTTTAATAAAATAAAAAATAGTTTGTATATATACACTAGAGTCTAGCATTGCACGTGACTATGTTTGCTAAGAATCTTTTAGTTTATTTAAAAGCGTCAAACAAATACATAGACAATTTATTATTTTACGCCTGATTTATCCTAATTGTGTTCAGCGATTATTTGTGAAATGTCTAATATTTATTCCGCAACTATCACAAATATCAGTTTTTTTTACAGTACAACAAGCACACAGTTCACCTGATGAATAAGTGAATAAATGAAAGTCTATGTAATTCACATTTATATTTGATAGAATGAATTTACCTGAAGTCTAAGATGCAATCGGATATACTTCATCACCAGTAATAAGAGTCTCCTGATCCCTACACTTACCATATGAAAAACTACTAATGGTGTCTGGTAACCACATTTAAGCTAATTAACTTAACACCTTCTTTCTTAACTTTAAAATTAACTAAACTAGAAATCTTGTCGAAATTTAACAGGAGGATTATATAAATTAATGATATAAACATATCTAATCTGTAAATTAATGCGCCATAAAGCAATAGCAGTGATATTAGCTAAGCATTAAGGCAATCAGTCTTCTTGACTCTGCTCCAATTTGCAGATGGAGCATCGTCAACAAATCTCATTGCTCAGGTGCATCTCACGTCGCCATCAGCAAGATTACGATACGGCTCAATGTATTACGGTTTAGTATTGTAGCACACCCCACGGATTTTATTTGTGTATAATGCCCGGTAGTTTTTAAAACAGCATTGAATCTAGCGCCGTACTGCTGCAGTATAGTGCCGCGATTCATAAACGGAGTGTCACGTAACGAAAAATATTGCATAGCTGCATCTCACGTCGACGCTACTGTAACGGATTCGTTCTGCTCTACACCTCAAGGATTTGACTTGTAATAGGTGGTAGGTTTGACTTTACCTATGAAATTTCCGTTTTGTATGAAATAAGTTAAAGTTTTTTTTTTCAAACTTTTTTATTTCTGTTATTCAGAGTAATCACCCATTTAATCGATGCATCTTCGCCAACGCAGTGGTAGTTTATTGATGCCCTTCTGGTAAAAATCATTGTACTGCATTCTTTTCCCGCTAAAAAGTTGCCCAAATTTTGATAAAAGTAATATTCGGTCGGTGCAAGGTCTGGTAAGTACGATGGAAGAGGGAGAGCTTCCATCCCCAACTCTTGCGGCTTAGAGACTGTCTATTGTGCAGTATGGGTTATCGTGTTTTCGTGTAAGAGCAGCGGGGTGACCGATTGACCAAAGCTGGTTGCAGATGTGCGAGCTTCTCCATCATTGTCTTCAGTTCTTCACATTACACATGTGCAGTAATGCTCATGCCGTTTGCTTAAAAACTGTGATGAATCACACCGGCACTAGAACAACAAACAGTGACCATCAAGTTTCTAGGTCATGTTTCGTTTAGGGCATTGCTTTGGTGCTGAACCAGGATCTAACCAACTTGTTGAGCGCTTTCGATTGTCGAACAGAATCCACTTTTCGTCGCACGTAACAATTTGGTTCAAAATTCTTTCATTTTAATGCCTGTTGAGCAGCGCGAGGCAGATCTCAACGCGTACGTTGCGCTGGAGATCGTTAAGTTCGTGGGGCACCCATCTATCAAGCTATTTCACCTTGCCAATTTTTCGCAAATGGACCAATATTGTTTTGATGTTAACGTCAAAAGCTGCTGCTAATTCGGCTGTAAGTATCATCAGCTTCCACAATCGCCTTTAATTCATCATTGTTGACCAAAATGTCTGGACGACCACCCGGTTCATTTTTCAAATCAAAATTTCCAGAACGGAACCGGGCAAACCAATAACGGGTTGTGCGTTCGTTTGTAACGTTCTCCCCGTAAACGGTTTTTGATGTTAAGTGCCGTTTGTGCCGCGTTGATGCCACGACGTAACTCATAATCCATAATTACACGAATTTTTAAAGTATCCATTATGACGAAAAAAGTTCAAACGTAATGAAAATACAAAGCTATAATAAAATATAATCAATAAACAAAAAACTGACTTTTTAAAAAGAATGTCATGTTTTTAAAACAAAATTAATTCGAATTTAGAATTCACAGCCAATCAAAACTTTTTTTTGGTTTGAAAAGGCCAATACTAAAGAACGGCAATTTCATAGGTAAAGACCTAATATATAATGCTCAGTTGAGCTATTTTTTATATTAAATTTGTTTGTAGTATTAGACGTAATAAAAGGGCAGGCAGTTCACAACCATACTATTGCAAAACAGTGGTCCACAGCATACAACACATCACATTGGCCAATTGCGAGTTGTCAGCAGCAAGCGTAACCTTGCACACGGCTCAACTATTAAGTACTGTATTACGGATTATTTCTGCTTTACACTCAAAGATTTGACATGTATAAAATGTTCAGTTTTAAATTTTTCATCGTATTAGACGTAATAAATGAGCAGAGAGTTCACTGCCGCAATACTGCATTACAGTGTCCCGTTTCAAGCCATACAACACGACGCATTGCCCAAATGCAGCTTAAGTTATCAGCAAAAAAATTACTGGACGTAAAGGATTTATTTACACATTATAGAGGTGATAAACTCTGATTACAAGCCAGAAGCCTCTACCACTGCCGTTGTTGATTCTTCATTGTTTTCGAGTTGAATTAAGGTAATTTATGAAATTAAAATTATTCCATTATGACATCAGGACGTCGGACGCTGTTAATTTAGGGATAAAAAAGGTAAAATAAATGCTATAAAATACAGTTTTACTGAAGAATTTAAATGGAAGGGAAAAGCAGATTTGTCAACTTCCATAATTTATACGGTCAGAAAAAACCCTAACAACTGGCGACGGATCGGCGGAAACGGCATACAAACTACGTCTGTTGATTTGCGCTATACTTTTTTATTCGGGGGAAAGGAAGGTCTTCTTGGTTCCACAAAAGTTTCATTAACTTTAGACGAGTAGTTTTATTTTTATAATACTAGGAGTGACAAATGCTCATTCCATCTCAGCCCTCGAGGTGCAACGGACCACAGTCATCACTTACCATCAGGTGAACTGTGTGCTCGTATGTCACCCTTAATATTATAAAAAAAAAAGATTACGCGTGAACTGGAAATCCTTCTCTCAATCTCGACCTGCGCAATCGCTTACTAGACCTATATCAAAGTGTTACAATTTAAAAGAAGTTACAATTTTAAAATTGACGAAAGCAACCATTTAATAACTCTGTCAATGTATAAGAATATGTATAATTTACAACATTTTTAATTGGCTAAAGATATTTCTCATAAATTATCGGTTCCTAAAAGATTCGATTTATCAAACATGTTCTGCCAACCGAACTAAACATCTATATCAGTTACTCGTTTTGGGAACTACTCAATCGCGTCGAATCCTCAGTAAGTAAACTAAATTAAATCACTTAAGGTTGCCGTGAGTGGATTACAGACAGCGCAGGATATATATGTCAAATGTGATTAGGTGAAATACTGACGTCTTCGTCAATAGTTAGACGTTCTACATCGAAGTGAATCCAATGTAGTACAAGTGTTCAAGAACTTACCCAGACAAAATTTACAAGAAACGGCTTAATCATATCATAAGCCTAATGTTTTAGGGTACGGTTTGTGAAACATAAGATCGTAGGCTCGAATCCGCCATTCGACTATTGTGACCACTCCTAGAACTAACATTTTTACAGCTTAGTTGGAGTGGTTAACCGGTATGTTGGTAATGTTAATTGCACTGCTAATATTCTTTTTTAAAAAGAGGTGATTGTGAAGAAGGTTAGTCACCTTTAGTTTTATGAAAAAACCCTACCCTGGACGTACGTGCATGAGGAAGGTATAAAATTTCATAGTGTCATCAAATTCATACTCACGCAAATTTTCGGGGATATTTCCTCTCATCGGCGAAACCTCTACTAATGCTATTAACGTAATGTTAATGTCCAATAAAACCTTCGGTTAAAACGGGCTTAAGTGTTAAATGCAGTTTAAAGGATATTCTCCAAGTGCGCAATATGTGTGAAATTTGAATTAACTAAAGGATATTTATTTTTAATCTGTAGGCAGTCGAAACAATTTTTGTAATTTATAACATAAATGTTATTTTTGATGGCGATAAAGTCTTCAAAATACTCCGAAATAATATCTCTCACCCACCAAACGAAATACAGCAGCATTATGCTGTTATTTTAGGCTGGTATTCAGTGACGGCGTGGTACTTTCCTGATCGTATGCAGAGGCATATTCGAATGAGTTTTCTGCCATTCAGTCGTCAGAGTCTAATCTATAAACACACGTTGCAGTTAGTTTCCACCTGAGAATGAATGGGTCAGTTCTATTGGGGAAAGAATATAAGGAAAAAAAATAGAATGCCATATCGAATCAAACCAGGATTCTGTATGACGAATTTAGGGATTCGGTGACCCAATTAGAGGTAACGAGGTATCTCAGGCCTCGGAAGCGACAGTAAAATTGATAGTAGATGTAGATGTGATGGCCACAGTTATTACTTGCCATTAAACTGTAGGTTCATTTGTCACTCTTCATTTGTACAAAAAATTATTAAATTATCTTCTTTTTCTAATAGCGAAACTCCTAGCCCAAGTTCGTCTCGTCGCGAATAAACTGTTATTAATTATTTAACAATTATCCTTACCATTCTACTTCCAATTAACTGAGCAGAGTGTAGATACAGGTACACTGTAAACAGAACAAAACAGGACAGGACTGGACAAGACAGGACAGTACAGGATAGAATAGAACGAATAGAGTAGAACAGAACAGATTATAATAGAAAAAGTATTACAGAATTTCCGTAAGCGTCTCATTGTCCCCTTTTCTATGTTAATGCATGCGCAATACGTTTTTAGGCTCAAATAGTATCAAAGACACGGCACTTACTCCTTGTGATAGATAGCTCATTACATCTGAGTGATCGCATAGGTAATTTAATATAATAGTATTTCTACTTCGGTGTGTAATATAATTTTGTTTTTAAATTGTTTTTATTACGTAATAATATATTATTTTAAAATATTGGGAGTGTCAAACGAGCATATAGTTTACCTGATGGCTAGTGATGACTACGATCCGTGATATCTATGTACTTGCCATCACGTGATCTGCTCGCTTGTTTGCCGCTTATTCATGTTATTTGATGACTTAAGTACATACATGTCGTAAATTAGAGCTCTGTTGAATTACCCTTAAAATGTCTTAATTATTTATTACAATACTCCTCTTTACGATGGGCAAGTAGCACCCGAAAATAATTTAATTTTAACAAAACTTTAACAGGTCATTTTTTTTAACGAGAATCATTATTCGCTAATTTACGTCTTGTGTTTAATTTTATTTTCTTTTTGCCGACTACGAAAGTGACGGAGGTTCAATTGCTCTAATAAGTGAAGACTTATACTTTATTTTATGTCTCCTTAAAGTAACCTATACCTTTATATATAATAATCTAAACCTTTTTGATATTCTCGATAATACATTATCAATATAATTAAAAATTAGATGCTGTTCGTTGGTAAGCTCAGGAACGGCTGGACCGATTAAGTTATTTTTTTAAATTATCCTAATATATAATAAAATTTTTCTGGAATAAAAACTGATTGTTTTCTGTGGGTTTTTTGTATGAAGTCAAGACCACATTTTCACAAATTCTCAAAACGAAGTTTGGACAGGACGTCTGGGTCAGGTAGTTCTTAAAATTTTCTTAGCATTAACTTTTTAATATATTTATTCCATAATAAAATTATTTTATAATGACATACATTAAGTACTGCTTCTTTATATGTTTGGTTTGGTAGTTCATGTAATAGTATTAACTATTGTGTCACTTATTTGCCATGTACTAGACAAAAAGCCAAATGTGCGGGCCAGGCTTTGTTTTAATAATTCAACAGGCTTCACTGGCAGATGCGATATAGCTTATATTTTGTAGATTGTTTAGGGAAATCATATTATTTTTTATGTTCATATAAAGATTCAGCTTATATCATTGTTTCTCTACTATATTTATGTCGCGACCCACAAAGAGCACAAAGTAGAAAGCCTTGCAACATTTTAATTAAACATTTATTTATATCTTAAATTTTCAAGGCTGTCGCAAGCAGACATCTTATGTTATAACTTTAAAATAATTTACATATCCATTGTAAAGATGATCCACGTATAGATATACTATTAAGTGAGAAACAGAGCGAACCGTCACCTCAATTATTTAAAGTTAATGATTAATAATTTGAAATAAAAGTCAAGCCATAAGTTTATTTATATATATATATATATATATATATATATATATATATATATATATATATATCTTATTACATAGTAATTAAAAATTTTATAAAACTATATTACAATTAAAGGGATTCAAATATATATATATATATATATGTATATGTGTATATATTTTTGAATCCCTCAGTGGGCAGTGGTAACTCATTGTTTGCTCTACATTTAGCTGGCTAAGGATAGATTAAGATAAGTTCCTGCTAACGCATCTAGAACTGTTTGTGGTATAGCATGGTAATAAGAATATATAAAATATAACTAGGTAATCACGTAGTCCCATAATGATGTTTGTTTTGTATAGAATAAAATATAAATATTTATTGCCATAACAGTGTTTCTTATAGATTACTTTTTACTTGTTTAAGTATTTACATGTGGTTTCAACACAAATATGGTCAACTTATACCGTACATAAAAACTTATAACCTCTCTTAATCACGTGTTGATTGAAGTTCTCATAACATTGTGAGAACCTTTGTAAACTGGCATTCCTACTCCATATTTTATATATTCATGTTTAAACGATAATTAATACATATGCCTGTAAAATGTTACAATAAGTTAGTTACCAGTTGAACGCGCGCGCGCCTACCTGTATTTATCCGAAACTAGTACTTTTTCCGTGTCATTCGTATTGAACTTTTCCTACTGTCCATCCTTCTATTTCTTAGTTAGTGTACGTCTATAATACTTCCTTGCCTGTTCTTCGTATTGTGTTTATACGGAACTTATTGTAAAGCATAAATAAACTTTAAACTGTTCAATGCTACTTATGTTTCTACAGCCACGACTACACCTCACTAAATTGTTGTATGTAGGCCTACACGTACGTCACTAAACATATGTTTAGTGACGTACCCACGTATATAGTTTATATATAATATTATATCATAGATTGATAATAGTTAAAGCCGCGCTGTGTCTAACTGCTCGCTCTTAATTCACGAGAGCAAACCGAGTCTAATCTCCGGTGCCGACACCAGTGAAGTTTAATTGTATAATTAAGTTTTGATTTACCACATGTTTGAGAGTGAAAAAAAACCGGAGTGCCAATAAACCTGTCCATGAACCATGTCTTTGAAATAAAGAAAAAAAATATTTCGAAGACATGTGAAGTCCGCCAATCTGCAGTGGAAGCACGTGAACTATGCTCTAGAGAGGAGGCCTATTTTGTCTATAATAATAAATATATGATAGTAAAATAACAAACCTTAATTATGTACTTTTTATAACCGTTAAAAAAATGCATCAATTTATTGCATAATTATATATTTTCAGGGAGTATATAATAATTAAAAAAAATAATTTCAACAAAACCAAAACATTAATCGAAAATCAAATGCAGTAAAATTTAAAAACTATTACAGTCAAATTAAACATAAAATGAAATTTCAAATTACAAACATTCCGTTATAGAATAAAAGAACTGTCTTATTAGTATTTATTTAATTTATTTTAAAAACGTCGTACTGAGTTATGTACATATTTTAAGTCCGTAAAAAGAATTACAAATAAAAGCAATTTTAACGTATCATACAGAAGTTAAGTATGTGTTTATAAATGCTCATAATGGCAAACTAAAGCAATAAAGGAGCTAGCCCACGTGGAGCGACCACCTCGAGGCAGTTCAATACGACAACCCGGCCGTGGGTGGCTTCGTCATACTTCCGTTGGTTTGGTCATCCATAGCGACTAAAGATTTCCGAGAGTACGTAGCCCCTTTGGGTGAAGCAAGTCCATTCGTCTACTTCCCATAAATTTGCATAGGTTTTCCTTTCATCTAGAAATATGTTTTGCTGTACTTTATTCTTCTTCTTTGCCCTTTTACGTCCGTTCACAAGTTACTAAGACTTTGAAGACAAATGCAATGAACAAAGAGTGTAAAGTAAAACTAGAAATGGCCATAAATAACTGAATAGTTTGCCGGTGTTTATACTTCCACAAACATTTTCAATAAAAACAGTGTTGGCAATTAACCATCGTGCTTACTGACAAACATTCAGCGTTTATTTGTGTACAAATTTGTTTGTCAATGAAAACAAATTCATCAGGCAAATTATATTTTAATTTTTTTTAATTCGTTTATTCTCCAATGCAGTTGGACCGGGATCGAATTATAGCGGCTAAAGAGTGTGGTTTTTATTATATTTCACGAGGTGTGGATTTGAAATACTCTTTAAAAGAAGTTTTATGTAACCATATTTACTTACGTTGCTCCCAATGCTGAACTAGTGGAAGTTCACAGTATTAGAGACACGCTGCTATAGATGCATTCAGAATCCGGCATGGATGGGTCAGGTCAACCAGGGAAAACTGTACTTTACACAGAATACTAGCGTAAAATAGCGGTATAACGCTGTGTTTCACCTGATGCGAATAATCGATAAAAGATGTCATAACATTTATCCTAGGCCTAAGGGTTAACAACGCATCTACATTTGAAGCGTCAATAGCCTAATGGTTTAGGGTACGGTCTGCGGAACTTAAGGCCGTAGGTTCTAATCCACCATTAGACTAGTCGTGCACCATCTTCTAGCACAAACATTTTCAAGGTTAACCAGAATATTAGTAATAAAAATAGTATTGCTAAGATTCTTTAAAAAAAAACTGTCATTCCTCATCGAAGATGAATATTGTAATATCATGGGCCGCAGGAATTAGTCTCCATCAGGTGAATTGTGCAGTTCATCTGATAGTAATCCTGACGGTTCCTCTCGTCTACTCGCAAATTTAATCAAATCAATCATTTTTTTTAAAGTTATTAAAGGTTTTAGATAATAGTTAAATTATAAAAAAATAAAGAGAATTGAAAACTTCGTCACCTCATAACATATATAAGTTAATGAACCCGAATTGAATATGTGAGATATTATAAATAAACCAGTTTATTAGATGTTTGTTTATGCATTTGTTATAATTTAGAAAAACGTTTTCCTTTTGTTTAGTGAGATTAAATAAATTATTTTCTTGTCTAACAGTGCATCAACCTATACCGAGCTTAAGAAATTAATAATTCTGAGGACATAGATAATACAAACTATTACTAAAATAAAAGTTAAGTAACAGCCTATACATATAAATCCCACAGCTGGGCCCTGGCTCCTCACTAGAGAGGATATTGGAGTATAGTTCACCACGCAGCTCCACTGCGCACTGGGGACGCGAAGACCGTGAACGTATATTACAAACAACAATTTCATTGACGTTCGAACTCAGTTTGCTTGCTTACCGTGAATTATAAGCTAGCGCTTAGATATTGAGCAACCACGGCTCTAATTATTATAATAGTCGACGCATTATGAACTGAGGCTTCGGGTCATAATTATATTTATCTGTCTGTCTCTCTCGCACTTATAGGTCTTATGGAGAAGTGTAGTGATGTGCGTAAGAATTGTAGAGGTGCATATCGATAACGGTGTAGGTACGATCGATATGCCAAATTATGTTAAGTATTAATAGGAATAATTTTTCGTTTTCTGAAAATAAAAGTTTGTAATTTGTAAGATAAAATGTTTATTTCGACGTAATCATAGAGAAACTGTATAGATCGTAATGTGGCCCTGAAAAAGGTTGTTTTTATCTCTTCTTGGGATGACTCATCGACCCTGCGTGCGCAGATAGCGTATCGATAACGGGTTGCATTGCGTGCACATTCCTACTGTCAGTGACATTTATTGCCCGACGACTCAGTTTAAAATGCGTCGAGTATAACTTATGATATTTTATTATATATAATGTTAAAAAGCCTGCGCGCATCTGATACATATCGATACGTGGGTAAGTAAGTATTGATGATGTCGATACGATCAGTTCTAAGATCGACTAATCCTAAGTAAACTAGCAATTTTGAAAAAGATAGGGGCACGCTACAGCTAGCTCCTAGCTGAGCTAGGATGGATCAACTCGAAGACGTAGCATTTTACTGTTATTACACCTTGGTATTCTGTGAGGGCGTGGTTATTCCCGATGGTCGACCCGAACAATTTACGCTACATATATATATATATATATATATATATATACATATATATATATATATATATATATATATATATATCTTTCTTTACTAATGTTCAATAATGAAAAATAAATTCCTACTCATTATTTATCTTGTAGATAAATAATGAGTAGGAATTTATTTTTCATATAATGATTGTTAGTTGTTAGTCAATCCTGTCTATGTGTCTGGGCGAACGACTCTTAAAAAAAATCTGAACATATAAAAAACCATTTGTCTCCAGTGTCTTCATCACAACACAACAGCTTTAAAATCTTTTATGCTTTTATAATTATAAAGCGATGGTTATCTATTCAAATAAATATCTCAACCTCATCTGGTAGAACGCCTCTTAAGTAAAAACTTAAAACTGAACATATAAAAACCATTTATCTTGTTTTCTCACCATACCAGCTACAAGATCTTTATGTAAAAAGCGTTATCCACACAAATAAATACGTTTAAAATGTAAACTTATACGTAGTGAGGTGCCTAAAAGTTTCGCCACAGAATGAAAATACAAAACGTAACTTACCTCCCTCATTTCTTTTTGGGCCTATAAAGTTTTAACATCATTATGATATTATTAAACTTGGGAAGTGCGAAATTAACAAGCCACGGAGTAACTTCGTTATTATTCCCGCTGCCGAAATTTAAAAATAGAACGCAGCGTCATAAGACTCGGAACGTGAATAACATTTTGTAGACTTATATTTTATTTTAATGAAATTACTGTGACAGACGAGGATATAGATCCCTTGACAGGACCCTGCGGTTATACGCGTCAACGTCAATCTTTTTTTTTAAATCCCTTCGGTAAATAAACGAAAGCTCTGACGCATTATTACCACTGAGGACTAAGGCAAGATACCTCTATACCAGTAAGTTCTCTGGTTGGGGTCTATTTTATGATGGTAATCTAAGTTAAGATTTTGTGGGATGACAAACAAACACAGAGCAACCGGCGGTAAGTAATGATTGCGGCCTATGAGATTTACAGCCGCCCTCAAGATGCACATTCAATGCCATCCCATTGGGCTCCCAGTGCGGTCATGGTAAATAGGTCGGCTATCCCTTTCAATTTCAATGTAATACATGTGCAATATAATTGGAGGAAGTTACAGATGCAGTGTCAGAGATATGGGATATAAATACTGCATTTATCACCACTGTCTTCGCATATACAGAAACATAGTACTGGAATCATTCGAACAATGAACGATAATAATTTATAGACTTTTTTTAATGTTAACTTGACCGTTAGAATTGTTTTCTATTTAAGTAATATGCATGCTGTTTTTTTGTCTTAATCAAATAAATACACATCCAAGATGCAAAAATCAAAAATTTGTAATTCAAAAATATTGTTAAGATAAGAATCGAACCCAGAATTCGCGACGCAGCAGATACTCTAAATATCACGCCACGCGTCACGTATACATAGCATGTTTCTTGGTTTAACTTTTAGCTATTCTTGGTAGACGATAGAATCTCGTGGTTCATAAATTATTGTTGAGAAGTTTCAACATGTTTTAATCAAGCTGATTCCATCTCCTCTTACTTTCCTTTAGCGCAATTAATGACAGGGCCAAGCGACTTGGAATGTTACTTAATGGAGAATAACTTTGGACTCCAGTTCCCTTTTAATGTTGGGCAGTAAGTGAATATTAGATTTCTTAGGGCGGGCGGGGTGAATTGTCTTAGAATTACAACTACGGAAAACGTCTGCTAGTAACCAGTAAAGTATTTGTGAAGTTTGTTTTAATTCTAATGGTGACAAATTAGAACAGTTCACCTTATATTAAGTGATGAAAAAAATAATACTTAATTAATAACATATATAATATTTTTGAAAGTAGTATTAGCTGTTGCTGTTACACGATTGGGCTGGCTCAGCCGGGGAAGTAACAGCGCCTCACAAAATACCGGCGTAAGATAGATTTGTCATAGATTTCTGCGATACGCGAGTTAGCCGGAGACCTACCCTCTCCCCCAGACAACATGGTAACGGTAAAATTTAAAAAAAATCTACTACAGGAGAACGTCCTGGACTGTCGTAACCTGAGCGTACGTGCTCAGGCTGCCCTGCCTATTCTGGGGGTGACAAAATTTTTATTATTTTACTTTCGTTTTTACCAAATTAATGCACAAAAGTATATGTATATAGCTTATCCCATATTAAATAGTTTTATTGAACACAAAGAAGCCGTACACAAAGCAATGCAAGGGACAACGCAAAGGAGACCACCGATTTCTTAGGCTCTCTTTTTGCTGATTAACACATGATCGCTCAGATCCGTCTTACTTATTCGGTAAACTGCCATCTTATGAGGTACCTAGAGGAACGCCAGCTTATTAGAGATCGTCATTACGTCTACCGTCGGGGTCGTTCAACTGTGAGACCTTAGGGTCTACGGTTGACTCATCGATGGGCATAAGCACTCGAAACTGCTTTGGCGGTTAGTCTGGACTTAGCGAAGGGCTTCGATTGGGTTTGACACAAAGCGCTTTTTTCGAAGCTTCTTTGCTATGCTATATGATATCTTCCCGATATATTGTACAAGTGGATCACCAGTTCTCTCACAAACCATAGCATCAAGCTCCTAGTATGCGATGCATGCTCCGACTCCAAACCAATGAGTTCTGATGTTCCCCAAGGCTGTGAGCTATCTCCTACTTTGTTTCTTCTGCATGACATGTTGCAAATCAATAACATTCATTGCTATGCACTACGGGGCATGCCTTATACATTGGCCGCTCCAATCTTTTTCAGGAAAACGTCAATGAGTGAAGTTGAAAACAACTTGTGTTCAAGGTCGAGAATTTGTTAAACAAAGTCTCCGATTGGGGCTGACGAAATCTAGTCTAATTTATTCGGCCATACATGGAATACTGTTTTATCTTTGGGCCGGGGCACTCCAATACTAGCCCATTTAACCGCATTCAACGTAGAGCGACTCAAATCGTTGATTATCAGGTACTATTCAATCTACATGATTCACTAGCATTACGAGGATATGTTGCATCTCTACATTTTTACCGAATTTACCATGGGGTGTGTACCAGTTGTTCGGATTCAGACCGCCGAGTTTAAACATCGTACATCAAGGCAGAATTCATCAATTTCATCGTTATCATCTCGATGGTTGCCAATCCATCACTGTGTGCATTATGGAAAATTTTTTGCCGAGCATAGAGAGGCATGACCTTCCCAGGTTAAGCAAATCCATTCATGATCACTCATTCCTGAGCACACAAGTCACATGATGATAAGTGATAATTACAACCATCAAATCTACATCCGTACTCAACAAAGATTCAATATGCTCATGAGATCTCACCCCTGAGGACTGCGTTGAATACCTCGTTACCTGTAATTGGACCCCAGGATCCGTATGTCAACAGGTTGTCGTTTTAACGAGATTCGTTATTCGCTAATTTGCACCTCAAGTTTCATTTTATTCTCATTAGATGAATTTAATGAAAATGACAAAGGTTCAAGTGCTTTCAACTGTGAATTAACACTTGGCTTTATTTTTTTGTCTCAAGGGGACATATTAAAAAGCTCGAAAATAAAAATGAAGAAAAGAAGTGTATTAGATTATTTTCTTTTAATTATGAAAAGGGTGTAACGAATGGAATTATCATCTATAACACTCCCGTTAACTGCTCCAAAAGCTAAAAAGACCAGCATAATGCTGCTGTGTTTCGCTTGGTGAGTGTAGGGATCTGGCGACACTTGTTATTGGTAACGTAGCATTCCATTTTCCTCCTCACGTGTGATAAGGCATCTGCATTATAATTATTTATCAGATGAATGTGGGTGTCGCTCAAACAGAAAAATCACTTACCTCCAGGTGAACTGTGTGCTCATTTATCACCCTCGATACAATAACAAAGACAAGTGCTCAGTCGTCTCTTTTTCTAATCCAATGTAATACATATGCATTAAGATCGGAGGCAGGTTTTGAATTATTATCACTTACAATAAAGACTAGTATATACAAAAAAGCTCAAACTAATACTATTTATCAGAGCTCGTTTAACTCTGGGCCGAAGTGAAGGTAAAGACTAACTATTTAAAATGATAGTTAACTTATAGAATAACTTTGCACTCCAGCACCCTATTAGGGACGCACTACAAGAGAATATTAGATTCCTCAGCGCCGGTGAATGTCGCAGTGTAAACAACAGAAGACACATCTTGGGACGAACAGGCTTTTCTGCTTACAATAAGAGTTATACACTATAAATACAACGACATTTTACGCTGGTATTATGCACTACTGAAAAATGGAATCATTACTAGTAATTGTATTTCAGGTCTCTCACCATACACTACGTATTACTACGCAATTAATGCAATCAGAATAGTGCAAAATGTTTTGGGAGATTTCCGCGTATTTCTTACATATATTATTATCATAAATATGCTTAGTGAATTGCCATCTTCATCGTCACAAAATCGGATCTAAGATAAAATTATGGCACCCGTCAACGTTATGTGTATTCAGTCAATTAAGTGGACTCACTCCTCCAGTGCTTACAAAGTTTTTATTTTTTCCTGAAGTGGGTGAGGTGATGTATGTTTGGCTCGAAGGTTTAAAAGATAAAACCTCGGGCCTATCAGATTCCGATCAGCATCGGGAGCGGCCAATGCACTTTTAATTGATGTTTTTGTGATGCTGTTGGTCCTATGACCTCTACAGCAATATCGGAAAAGACTCGCGAATGGAAGGCCCGCTGAGTAGGGAGCCGATTTTTTTTTATGTGTGTATACTTCTCTGCACTCTGACTTCTGTGAACGAAGAACGACGTCGACTAGATGGCGTGGACTTCTCTTATGGAGGTACGAGACCTCAGCTCGGGTACATATCTCCTTTTTTGGAAACTGTGATATCTGTTTCACGCCTCTAGGTTGATTATTTGTCGTTGGCTGTGATACACCAACGCCAAATATGCGAAGTATATATTATTTTATAATCTTAATTAGCTTTACAATGATACCAAAGATCGGTTCATTACTTTTTTGAAATAATATGATATGAATTGAGATATAGGAAAATACGCCATGTACCCACGAGTTGGCGTTAAAATCATCTTAATTACTCTTGTTACCGGTTAGTCGGTTATCTGAAGTCTACTAGAACATATCTCCCCAAATTGAAACCATTGCTTTTACTAAACTATGGATACTAACACTAAAGAGAAGCATTCATAAAGTTGCTTTGTTGCCACAAGACCTTAATCGTCGAGAAATCAGCCATGAACTTCAATGTCATCAACAACCACTGGACGGAAGGTAATCATTTACAAAGACATCTTTTCTGTATTACCATCGACTAATCATTAATTAGTGATGTAGCAGCAAATGTCGACTAAAAATAATTACATATTTTCGAATGTCGATAGTTGAAATTACAAAACTTCAAAATAAAACAGAACATAAAAAGTTATTTCATTGTTTTTGTGTTTCACGTTTAATCTGTATATTCTAAGTCGGCTCGTAAAACACCAAAATGGCGTATTTCATGCGATTTAATGTCGAATACGATACAATTTGTGATTTAAAGGGACATTAAGGATGGCTGAAGGACTTTCGGAAGTGCTTCAGGAAGAACATGATCTACGCGATCATGCTACGATTTACAGCGATTTTATGATATTGTATGGTCAAAGTCTTCCCGGGATGGTACTGATGACTTTTTAACATTTTAATAATTAATTTTTATATAATCAATTCTACTGTCATCAACACTCATTTGAGCAAGTAATTTATGTGCTTTCGGTTCCGGGTGTGTTGTACGTATGTATCGAGCCTTTTATACTGCATCTGGACCTTAATAACTGGTGACGAGGCATTCTATCTCAGTCCTCAAGGGTGACAACGCATCTGCATGATGCGTCCTTGTCAAGGATGAATGTAGACGTCATAGGCCGCAGAAATCACTTACAAAAAAAAACTTAATTGCACATGTATTACAACCAACTTGGGAAATGACGTGAGAGTTTGGTCTGAATACTTAAGACACCGGATATTCTACGCAGAAACACACTTACCATCAGGAAAACTGTGTACCCAACCCTTAGTTTCATAAAAAAAACAACATATAATTGTGACCTTTACTTAGTAATCATTTCAATCATATATAGACTAAAATAAAAAAAATTGAGTAGAAAAAAAATACATTTATTAACCGAAAGTAGACGTACACAACAATAGTAAATTTTATATAAATATTTTATAATAACACAGAAAAATACTTAAGTATACGAAATACAGATTAATACATAAAAAATGAACTAAAAGTTCTAGAATTTTGCTTGTTCTCTTCTCCATTAAAAATTCTTAAAGATAAATTCCAATATCCCTCTTTATCTCATGACAGAATTCTTCGAACATCGCTTAATAACAAGATCTGTATTCCAGCTCACTTTACCGGTTTTCTTGCAAATTCTTTTGCTGTCCGAGTTCCCTTCTCTGGAATTCCTTGCCCCATGAAATAAGAAAGTAAACAGTTTTAAAAGTTTGGTTCTTCATCACTTACTTAAGTCATCTGGACACAGATAAATTTATCATCCACATAAGGAATTTATTGGTAGATACCGCTATTGTATTGTATTCTATTATGTATGTATTTATATATATATATATATATATATATATATATATATATATATATATATATATATATATTATATTTATTCGTGTATTATGTATTTAATATCTATATTTGTATGTATTATTCTTTGTATTAGTTATTTTTAGTTCTTTTTTCATTTTATTCATTAGTTTATTGCTACACCTATCATACCAATATCTCACCACGGCTTAGGTTGACTGGAAGAGAACGCCTTTGGCATAAAGTCCGCCCTATGTGAACCTTTAACTTTGTTAAGGTTAATGCAATAAAGACTAAATAAATTAATAATATTGAAATTAATACGTACAAAGGTATTGGGGACATTTTTTATTATTCTGTATTATTCGAAATCATGTTTACCTTATTATCTAATTGTATACTATTCTATTTCGTTTTGCTTTTTAGAGGATCACTGCTCAATGTATAAGCGTTTTTATTTCACCATGTTGGCATCAATTAAATTTGCCAATTGCAAATTTTAAGTTCTGATTGATGGTTGAGGAAAACATCGTGAGGAAACGACATATTAATTTATTATAATATAATAATATGATAATTATAAAAAAACTATGACGTCCGCCAATCCGCAGTGGAGCCTTGCATCAGCGTCGAGTGTTGTTTTTTTTATTGAAAGAACATTATTTTTTTAAAAATAAACAATACATTTTATATTTATATTATTATAATTAGTTTTATATTATGTTTTTAATGTAACTAGTTTTGGATAAATAAATTAAAAAAAAAAACTTTAAAGAAAATAGTTCGTTGGCTTTCTTTCCGTGAAATAATTGTATCTAGGAAGCGGAAAGGTGAAAATAATTGAAAAAGTTTGTTTCTCAGCGACACGAACTAGAGCTTGTAATAATGCAACAACCATGCGTAATGCAAAGTACGAAAGTTAAATTCAAAATTGAAAGAGCTTAGCGTTAAATAATTTTATATATACCACGGTTCAATATTTTCATTAAAATTTTACTTATTAGTGACGACGCATTCCATGTAACTGGTAACGCATTATACCTTATCGAGTTTACGTGAGTGCCGTGGGTCATAGGAATCACTAGAAATACCATCAGGTGAACTGTGTGTTCGTATTTCACTTTGAATATAATAAAAAAATTATAGCGAGGAGACCTGTTAAACCTTGAAACCAATTATGTAATTATGTTGATAAGCCATAATAAATAAATAAATAAATATTGCCGTGACGAAACTTACGAAGACATCGCATCATCTGAACACACTTACCAGATACAGATTAATACATAAAAAATGAACTAAAAGGTAAAGTTCCAGAATTTTGCTTGTTCTCTTCTCCATTTTAGATCATCCGTCATCACCTTATCTTAAAGAGAAATTCCAATATCCCTCTTTATCTCATGACAGAATTCTTCGAACATCGCTTAATCTAATTCTGTTACTTAAGATCTGTATTACAGCTCACTTTACCGGTTTTCTTGCAAATTCTTTTGCTGTCCGTGTTCCCTTCTCTGGAATTCCTTGCCCCATGAAATAAGAAAGTAAACAGTTTTAAAAGTTTGGTTCTTCATCACTTACTTAAGTCATCTGGACACAGATAAATTTATCATCCACATATGGAATTTATTGGTAGCTACCGCTATTGTAATGTATTCTATAATGTATGTATTTATATATATATATATATATATATATATTTATATATAATATTTATACATGTATTATGTATTTAATAACTATATATGTATGTATCTATTCTTTGTATTAGTTATTTTTAGTTCTTTTTTCATTTTATTCATTAGTTTATTGCTACACCTATCATACCAATATCTCACCACGCCTTAGGTTGACTGGAAAAGAACGCCTTTGGCATTAAGTCCGCCCTATGTGAACCTTTAACTTTGTTAAGGTTAATGCAATAAAGACTAAATAAATTAATAATATCAAAATTAATACGTACAAACGTATTGGGGACTTTTTTAATAATTATGTATTATTCGAAATCATGTTTACCTTATTACCTAATTGTATACAATTCTATTTCGTTTTGCTTTTTAGAGGATCACTGCTCAATGTATAAGCGCTTACTTTTAATTCACCATGTTGGCATCAATTAAATTTGCTAATTGCAAATTTTAAGTTCTGATTGATGGTTGAGGAAAACATCGTGAGGAAACGGCATATTAATTAATTATAATATAATAATATGATAATTATAAAAAAACTATGACGTCCGCCAATCCGCAGTGGAGCCTTGCATCAGCGTCCAGTGTTGTTTTTTTTATTGAAAGAACATTATTTTTTTAAAAATAAACAATACATTTTATATTTATATTATTATAATTAGTTTTATATTATGTTTTTAATGTAACTAGTTTTGGATAAATAAATTAAAAAAAAAAACATTAAAGAAAATAGTTCGTTGGCTTTCTTTCCGTGAAATAATTGTATCTAGGAAGCGGAAAGGTGAAAATAATTGAAAAAGTTTGTTTCTCAGCGACACGAACTAGAGCTTGTAATGTCCCCCGTACTTTAACTTCGCCGTAATGCAAAGTACGAAAGTTAAATTCAAAATTGAAAGAGCTTAGCGTTAAATAATTTTATATATACCACGGTTCAATATTTTCATTAAAATTTTACTTATTAGTGACGACGCATTCCATGTAACTGGTAACGCATTATACCTTATCGAGGATTTACGTGAGTGCCGTGGGTCATAGGAATCACTTACCATCAGGTGAACTGTGTGTTCGTATTTCACTTTGAATATAATAAAAAAAAATTATAGCGAGGAGACCTGTTAAAATTTCCAAGACCAATAGACTGTAAAAAGCTGTTGGTGATGATGATCTCTATTTTATCGTAAAAAAGAACTCTTTCTCATTCGCGCGCACAAATGAAGAAAAACACACACACACACACACACACACAAACATTGATACTACTTATATTTTATAAAAAATCTCAATTAATATGGTAAATTACTCTTGTCATTGTTTGTTACATGTTTCATTATGTTTATTATGTATTGCTATTTATATGTAAATATATATATATATATATGTATATATATACATATTTACTTTTTTACATAGTAGAATTATTTTTAGTTATATATATACCTATATATTATATCGTATTTACAATGTATGCACTACATCTAGCACAATGTCTCTCCACGCCACGGGTTGACTGATAGAGAATGCCTTGCGGCATTAAGTCCGCCCTTTGTATCCCTTTTTGTAAGGTGTGACCAATAAAATATATATTACATTATTACATACCTTTATATTTTACATCTGTCAAACGTTGTTTTTTAATTAGAACTAGAGCTCTAAAATACAGGCTCCCGCTCAGTTGAAGTTGCAGATTTACCAGATTTATTTACAGATTTTACAGATTTATCGTACTTCATTTTACATCTGTCAAACGTATTTTTTGTCACCCTTGAAGACAGATGGAATGTCTTGCCACCAACAACCGGTTCTACGGATCCCTACACAGTCCAAAAATAACACGACAAGTTACCGGGATGTCGGGAAGTGGTTGGACAGAATACCAGCATAATACTGCTGTGTTCCGTCTGGTGAGTGCAGGGATCCGGAGACCTTTATTACTGGTGACGAGGCATTCCATCTCAGTCCTCATGGGTAACAACTCATCATGATACCTTGGCAAGGATGAATCAAGATGTCATGGCCGGCAGGAATCACTGGCCATCAGGTGAACTGTGTGCTCGTTTGTTACTCCCAATTTAAAAAAATAAATGCAAATAACAAATTCATTGGTGCCAGCACTGAGAATTGAACTTTATTTGCTCGTGTACCATGATTGAAAGCTGTACTGAGAGACGTGAGCTACCAGGACTCTTGTCCTCGTGATTATCTGATCATATTTATAAAAAAATAACTCTAGCCCTAACAGCAAACGGGCTACACCTGTTGCTATCAGCATATCGTTAGTGCGAGACAAAATCTGGTTTTATAAGCTAAATGGCAGTGTTAAATGCAATTTACACGTTAGAACAAATTGCGTTTATTATTTTGTATTATAAATTGAGAGTCACGTGGCGTAGTGTTACCAGCGTCAAATAGCATCATAAGCTGTTGTATTTCAAGTCCTCAGGGATGACAACGCATGTGCTTCCGATATCATAGGTCCCAGTCATCGCTCACCATTAGATGAACTGTATTTGGATTTTTTTTTATTACTTTGAGAGTAACAAACGAGCACACAGTTCACTTGATGGTAAGTGATTCCTGCGGCCCATGACATCTACATTCATCCTTGACAAGGAATCATAATACAGATGCATTGTCACCCTTGAGGCAGTCCTCAAACACATCTCAGTAGATGGAATGCCTCTTCACCAGTAATTAAGGTCTCCGGCACTCACCAGACGAAACACTGCAGCATTATGCTGCTATTTTAAACTGATATTCTGTGAGGGCGCGTTCCTACCCCGGTCGAACTGATACATTCATTCTGCAGCTAGAAACAAACTGCAGTGTAGCTCTATCAGCCCGATCGTCACCCCTAATATTATAAAATAAAACACATTAAACTACTCAATTTTTAATTTACAGGGAGAAATTCGAGTCGTCAACATTTGAATAGTGTCGAAGATTACTTATACAAACATCGAAGCTAAAATCAAACACGAAGACGTGATCATTTCTACAAATTGCATTTCTCTCCTTCACTCTCTGTTGCCTAGTTACAAGCAACACAGAGTGAAGGAGAGAAAAGCTCGCAGCTTTAAGTGGTTTAGTGTCTATTAAGTTTACTGTGAATACCAGTAGACCATTTGACGTGGTATCTATTCTGACAAGGTAAGCAAAGAATGAAGAAATTTAGTTACGTTGTTCCCACATAGGTATATGCTATAAATGCTAGATATATTAGATATGTTATTTATTTATTTATATACATAACCACCAACAGAATGACATGTATTTCACACAATATAAATATGAGCATTACGGTTACTTATAACATACAGGCGGCCACTGCATGTATTTATTATAATTTACGTACAATAACTTAAAATAATTAATAAATATTTCATTTTTCTAGGTTTATGTTTTCATAAATATATATATATATATATATATATATATATATATATATATATATATATATATATATATTTATGAAAAGAAAGTTATTAATTATAAATTTTGAAAATCGATACTTTGTCATTCAAAATATCAATGGATAAATCTTTATTAAAGATGAATGTTATAATGAATATCATAACAATATTTTATATATGAATGAATGTTAAATATGTTAGATATGTTAATATATAAGACAAGTTAGATATGTTAGATATGCTAAACATGTGACATGGACATGTTAGGACAAACATGTTGATATGTTAGACTACTTTACTATTTAACATATTATCTACTACTTTCATATCATTCTTCACTTTTACAATTTTCCATGAATGCTTTTATGAGCTCGATCTGTATAATATGATTATCACGAAATAACGTAGGTCTTTTATAGATAACGTAGGTATTTTAACACATTTTAAGAGATAGGCAGGAATTTTAATTTTTGCGCCAATTTATTTACTTTGCTGTCAATTTTTTTTTGAATACTGTTTTTCATTTATTTATTTATTTAAATCTATTAAACAGCAACATATTTTATATTCGCAGAACTTAATTCTAACTTGCGTCTTCACTACAAATAAACACTTCATTTGCTAAAGTATAACACTATCATTCATTATGTAGCGTTTATTTTACATTATGATAGATGATTATATCAAATACATATATAAAGGCTAAATCTAGCTTTAAGCTTACAATATTAAGGCAATATTTTTATTATTCATTAATGTTCCAAGGCTCTGAACAACAAACTGTTGAAAAGGGCATGTAAATTTTTAATCAAGCCCACAAAAATTAAGTTCAGAAAGAAATACAGAACACACGATGGTTTTCTATGTTATGCAAGTTATAATGTAGTATAATAAAATTTCTACCCAATATAAATAAAAGTTCGTTAAATAAGAAAACAATCAAATACAAATCCAAAGGCACACTATTAAGTTGGTAATTTTCACCTTGATACAGTTTGTTTTTAGCCGAGTCATGAATGGGAGGAAGATCTAGGTTCTAACAGAATACTAGCGTGAAATAGCAGAAATAGAAAAAAGAAAAAACCTGATAATAATTGATCATTGCAACTTGTACGCATCTTAAATATGAGAAAAAATTAAGAAGCTACGGATGAAATCAAGACAGAATACTTCATTACTTACTATTAAAATAAGTACAACTCAATTTTTCTGTACCATCCAAGGTTTGAGTGGGAGATAATGCCTTAGGCAATAAGTCCGCCTGTGTACACTGTTTGTGCAAAAAGTTTTAAAAATAAACAAAATAGTGTCATGAACCATTTCCTAGTGAGCTAAGCTAGCATTAAAGCTTAGAGGGGTGATCAATAATGATAAAAACGTTGTTAGAATTATTTAAAAAAATATATGATCCCAATGTTATCTCATATAATGTATTGCTTTACCACTGTAAAACATGAATAGAATACGGTGGTAGAGAATTAAAATTATAGCCTCCATGCTAAGCATAAAAAACCGTGTTCGAGGGTTCAATGCGCGTTGGCTTTTCATGTCTTTCCTGTTAAATTCTATTTATTTTTTGTTTAAACTGTATAATTTTTAAATTTGAATGTATGATTGAGTAATATATTTTACAAAAAGACAATATAATAAGCACTATACAATACAATTTTTGTATATAAACAGATAACATAAATACGGGTTAAGCTTTAGATTTATAACAGTCTGAGGATTGTAGAGTGAATTAAAAGGCAACCTGGTCAGTAATCGTATCGTAACCTGTGAAAAAAAACTACAACCCTAGTAATATGTGCAGTTATATCGATCCTCAAATAATGTTGGAAATAAATAAAAAACTGAGAAATAAATATTAAATATTTGTAAGTGCTAAATTTTCACTCGTATGTTTTTTATATCTTGGTGGTAATATTTTATGCAATGTTATCACAGTACCGTTTTGACGATAATTATTATTTGATAATTTGTGTTGTTTTTTATTTATTTATATAGCACGGATAGTGTTTTTGGGTTTAAAATTTATAACTAAATGTGATGACAGCCGAGACGTTTATTAAAGGGTAACCAGCACAAGGGTTCCCGAGATGAAGCCTCGGCGTGACCCTGGGCCACTTCTGACGGATTAATAACGACCGTGGACATAGACAATAATTCATAGGTTTTGATTTCGTTTCACAATCTAATGTATGTAATATGTACACATGTTATTGATTTTCATGTCTGAATGTACTATTATTTCCCCTGACACCGTATTTATTTAAGACGTAAATGTTTTGAGTTCAACATTTTAAAGACCGTGATCGTGTAGACCCTAATTCATAGGTTAGGTTTCGATTCACAATTGATGTTTGCTAAATATATAAATCAGCCTGACTGTATTATTGTTGCACACTCACGGTATTTATTTATTTCATTTGAATTCATGGAAATATAATATATTTAATGATATATTTTAAAAAGGAAAGGTAAGAGATATTAAGTAAGTATGTTACAGGTAAGTAAACAATTTTTATACTTATTTTTTTCTTTGAGTGCCGTAAAATTTTTAAAATTTGCCGCGATAAAAAATGTTGAGAATCACTGTGTTAGAGCATGGCCTTACCCAGTTCGAGCTGACGACCCATTCATGCAAGCCATAGCCATAAATAAACTTGAGGTTTGTTGAAAATAAATAATATACAAACATTATCCATGCATGTCAGTAATATGCACGAATAATGGTACTATACTCAAATCATGTTTTAAATTGAACATTTCTTATTCCCGCTTTTTACCATCAACAACAGCGCCATTTTGACACAAACCGGATGGCCGACGGCGTCTCGTCGACGCTTTGTAAGGAAACAGGATGTAAGCCGCATGCTTACACACTCCATGGTCAGTTTACTGCGATTATTTAAGAACGCACGGTACTTAAGAATACATAAATAATAATAATTATAATATGTTGATTCGTAAACCACTGCGGTATGGCAAAATTCTCATCTCCAAAATATTTATTCTTAATACCAACAAAAAACAACTGGTATAAATAAAGCAATACACGAAGGCCCCAACTATTTTTCAACAGGGGGTAAGGGGGGCGGGTGGAGGTGAAGCCTGAGCTCTATCGAGTTCACCACGACGCAGTGCTGACGTTTATTTGATTCATGTCACTGGGCCACTGTCTTGATTTATGCTGAATGGTCGAGCCGATTTATATATAAGTATTTTTAGGGCAAATGATCACATTAGTCTTAAAAAAAACTGTCAGATCGAAGGCTTTTTACATTCAGCCGAAACCTTTATTACAACCAGCACAAGGGTTCCTGAGAGCCTGTGACTCAGCGCGAAAGCATATGGCTCGAGGCTGCCTCAGGGGCCCGAATTTCGTCACAGTCAATTACTTCTATCGGATTAAAACTGTGTATCTTTTGTTTTGTCTATGTGTATTGCTGAGGGCCGTTAGGGCTTTAACAGTTTCACCGAATCAGACTCGTGAGTAGAAGGGCCCACGAGTAGGGGCTACGAAGATGGCTCCGAAAACCACTCCTCCCTAATAGACAAGAAGACGATGACGACGATAATGACAACAAAAGGGGAACCAGTAAGGATCCGAGGGGCCCCTTAAGAGGGTCCGATTCTTCCGATTTTATGGCTGACGGCCACTATTAATCCAAGGGCTTTTACGGCTTCACTCAGCCAAGACCTTAATTTATGTCTAACCAGCACAAGGATTCCCGAAAGGAGCCTCTGCTTCAACCTTTACTATGCGCGTGAAAGTGGCTGACTGAAAGAGAGTGCCTCGGGAATCTCGGCATATGTCAGTTGAATAACGCAATGTAATCTAACGGCAGCGTCATCTATTGATAATTTTAGAAACATCTGCAGTTTATACACATACTGCTTCCTCGCTTGATTCTAGACTAATAACGCTTTATAAACAGATAATACGGTGTAGTCTTAATTGCTTCTCAACCGCACAACTCCAGTCTTCGGACCCTGGAGACACTAAAGGTGCACGGTACGTTCCCGATTAATAATGCAGATTATGTACGTACAGGGAGAGAGGAAACCCAATGCTTTTCGTAGTATATTTTCATTTTTTTGTATACCAATCACATTCGACATGTCTATTCGTAATTATTGTAAGCTATCACGTGTAGACCGTCTCTATTCTATTAGATATATTATCTATTATCTAGCTATTGGTACTATCGGGCTGCTCTTTCGTATCTCGATTTGTACTATATATTATAAATAGGCCTTTTATATAGTAGTATGGGTGACAAATGAGCACAATTCACCCGATGATAAATGATAACGGCACACGATTACATCTTTTTTTTTGTCTTTATGTATTGTTGTTATTTTTATATTTTGCTTTATTATTTTATTATTTTTCAGAAGATCAGGGTTGTGGCCCTAAGTCACAACAGTGCCTGAGTGGGGATCTGTGTGAGAGAGAGTTTGTTTTGTAATTGTTTTTTATTGTACCTGCTTTTGTTATATATTATTTGTTTGTATTTATTTATTTATTTAAACTTTAGTGGTCAAACACTAGGTAGGTACAAAAAGGGCTACAAAGGGCGGACTTAATGACGTAACGCACTCTCTCCTAGTCAACCCGTAGCGTAGAGCATACATTGTAAAAAAGAAGATAAATTATAATAATAATTACTAAAAACTTTCTTATATATATATATACATATATACACTACTATATAAATATATTAGGTCTTTACTTATGAAATTGCCGTTCTTCAGTATTGGCCATTTCAAAGCAAAAAAAAAGGGTTTGATTGGCTGTGAATTCAAAATTCAAATTAATTTTATTTTAAAAACATGAAATTTTTTTTACTCATGGGAGTAGGCTCAAACCGTTTGAATAAAAGTAACAGGAAGTTACAGTTACAGCCTATACATATAAACCCCACAGCTGCCTCCACCATAGAGAGGGTGTTAGAACAGCGGTTTGACGGACTTCGCTGTTCTTCGGAATATTTTTATATTGTAATTTACTTCTCAATCAAGCAAGTTTCCTGACGATATATTCACCGTCGATAACGTTGTAAATCAGCACTTAGAATTGCATTTAGCAATTATGTTGGTGCTAATTTTTAAGTATTCATTTGCTTTAAAATTAGCGCCAAACTGTTTAAAAATAAATAAAAATAACATACACCAACTGAGTTTTGCCTTCGATAAAAGTATAAATGATACAACTGTAGCACTCAACATTGCAATATCGATAAAGTACATCACTATTGGAGTAATTTAATAGCGTAATATTCCAGCGACGCTCCCTGCCCGGGCACCCTGGGAGCAATTAGCGTGGTCGGGTTCGAATGTTTAACTTCGTTATGTGAGTTTCAATTTCTGAACGTATCGATTTAAATTTACAAATTAAAATTGGATCGAATTCGACTTTCGATTATATTTTGTGTTCCGTATTAGGTTTTTTTTTATTTCTTATTATATGATGATGATACTTTGATACAGCTACGCTAAATACTTTATGCCGCAAGCATTGCGCAAGCAGAGGAACTCAACTCGTTATCCCCTTCCTATTCCGATTTTATGCATGAGCAATGAGATTGGAGGTAGATTCAGATGCAGGTGGTATTAGGAAAAATAAAAAAATCTGAATATCACGACACTTTTGTCTGGTTTAATAATATAAATACATTATACTACGAGTATATAAGTAGCTATATCTTCAAAGCCTAAGTATTAGTAAAAGTATTTTTGAAGTTGTGTTAATTTTAAGACAGACCCACCGTGAGCAACTTTACGAAGCGCAAGTTCGAACTCACGTGGAATGAGAAGCACTGTTCTCATCTCTGGCACTACAATATCAGCTTTCTATTTGACCGCAATCAACAAAGAGCGGCTCGAATCGTGATGATCAAGTAATTTCCCTTCGGCTCGATTCATTAGCATTGCGTACAGATGCTGACGTGCTATGCATTTTATATCATGAAGAGTGTTCTAAGCAGTTGTTCAGGTTAAATCCGCCGCCCGCAGTACGCTAAGTTTAAATATCAAACATCAAGAGAGAATTCAAAATGTCATCCTCATCATCTCGATCATTGCCAATCTACCACTGTGTGCTTTACGCAAAATTTGCTGCCACGCACAACTAGTCTATAGAATCAGCTGTCGCCAGAGGTATTTCTGACTTAGGGACCTTCAATAAAAGAGCCTACACCGTCCTTAAAGGTCGACAACGCATCTACGACTCCTCTGGTGTTGCGGATGGTCATGGGCGACGGTGATTACTTACCATCAGGTGGGCTGCGTGCTCGTTTGATAAATATTCTAAAATAAAACTAAAGAACTAACATTTTATACTTAATATTTCTTTTCTCACACCGCAGTTTATATAATATCCATTGTTCGAAAAGTTTTCACCGCAACTTTAATAACATTTTAATTATATTTAAAGCTTTGAAAACTCACTCCAACTTTCTCTCTGCTAAAGTGGAGGTGACAGGTTATAAGCCGTTTGAAAAACAACTTAACACGGAAACAAACTCACGCTTTAATGATCTCATATTTTTGTAACCACTATTTTAGTATTATAGTAGTAGCAGTAGTTAGTAGGCCTTTAAGTAGGCCACAGGCTACTACTGCTACTTAAATTTCACAAAAAAAAATACTAAATTAAATTTCATTTTATGAATTAGGATGAAATGCGTCGTCACCTGTAACTGGGTCCCAAAAAACATTGCAGCTTTATTTCCGCCATTTCAATTTAAATACAAACAGGTCGAGTTGTCACATTTTTTTACACAAATATACTCATCAAACCTAGGACAAATGATACTTTGACCAATATGTTATGCAGAAAAAAAAGCAAATAAAAAATTAAGATACGTGAAGGAGACAAAAGCATCGTAAACCTACAGGCCGTCTCTATCGAATATAGCTTCCAAGATATTCAATGCTGTAATAATCAAGTTATTCACATTATTATAATTTATACACTTTGACGTTTTTTTTTATTTTAACCAGACATTTTAGTTATTTCACATAATAGAGAAAGTTTAATGGCAACACTTAAAGATAATATGGGCGTAACAATTTATTTTTTATTGTATTGTTACCCACAACTGATTTGATTGATTCCTGAAGCCATTCATAGATATGTACATTCTTCCTCGATAAGGAATCATAGCGCAGATGTATTGACACCAGTGAGGACTAAGACGAAATACCTCTTCACCAGTAAAGGCCTCCGAATCCCTGCACATCTTTATTACTGGCGACGAGTTCTCCGAGGCATAGCAACCTTACACTGTTATTTAACGTCTGGTATTCTGTGAGAGCGGCATCCTTGTCCGGATCAGGCCGACCCATTCATACTGCAACCAGGAACGAACTGCATAGTAGCGATCTTGAACTGTTAAAATTACATGTAAGCGAGAATTTGTACCAATAATTTATCGGACCTCTGCTTCGTTTCATAATTGGCTTATTTTTTCTTTAATCTTAACATAAATAATCTTTTCATAGTACGGAACTCTCAAGAGTATTGTGTGTACACAAAGCATACTTGTTGACGCTTACACCCGCGAGCAATGTTATCGGGAAAATCCGATTATAGAGGACAGAACATAATATATTAATAATTACTAAAAACTTTCTTATATATATATATACATATATACACTACTATATAAATATATTAGGTCTTTACTTATGAAATTGCCGTTCTTCAGTATTGGCCATTTCAAAGCAAAAAAAAAGGGTTTGATTGGCTGTGAATTCAAAATTCAAATTAATTTTATTTTAAAAACATGAAATTTTTTTTACTCATGGGAGTAGGCTCAAACCGTTTGAATAAAAGTAACAGGAAGTTACAGTTACAGCCTATACATATAAACCCCACAGCTGCCTCCACCATAGAGAGGGTGTTAGAACAGCGGTTTGACGGACTTCGCTGTTCTTCGGAATATTTTTATATTGTAATTTACTTCTCAATCAAGCAAGTTTCCTGACGATATATTCACCGTCGATAACGTTGTAAATCAGCACTTAGAATTGCATTTAGCAATTATGTTGGTGCTAATTTTTAAGTATTCATTTGCTTTAAAATTAGCGCCAAACTGTTTAAAAATAAATAAAAATAACATACACCAACTGAGTTTTGCCTTCGATAAAAGTATAAATGATACAACTGTAGCACTCAACATTGCAATATCGATAAAATTACATCACTATTGGAGTAATTTAATAGCGTAATATTCCAGCGACGCTCCCTGCCCGGGCACCCTGGGAGCAATTAGCGTGGTCGGGTTCGAATGTTTAACTTCGTTATGTGAGTTTCAATTTCTGAACGTATCGATTTAAATTTACAAATTAAAATTGGATCGAATTCGACTTTCGATTATATTTTGTGTTCCGTATTAGGTTTTTTTTTATTTCTTATTATATGATGATGATACTTTGATACAGCTACGCTAAATACTTTATGCCGCAAGCATTGCGCAAGCAGAGGAACTCAACTCGTTATCCCCTTCCCTATTCCGATTTTATGCATGAGCAATGAGATTGGAGGTAGATTCAGATGCAGGTGGTATTAGGAAAAATAAAAAAATCTGAATATCACGACACTTTTGTCTGGTTTAATAATATAAATACATTATACTACGAGTATATAAGTAGCTATATCTTCAAAGCCTAAGTATTAGTAAAAGTATTTTTGAAGTTGTGTTAATTTTAAGACAGACCCACCGTGAGCAACTTTACGAAGCGCAAGTTCGAACTCACGTGGAATGAGAAGCACTGTTCTCATCTCTGGCACTACAATATCAGCTTTCTATTTGACCGCAATCAACAAAGAGCGGCTCGAATCGTGATGATCAAGTAATTTCCTTCGGCTCGATTCATTGGCATTGCGTACAGATGCTGACGTGCTATGCATTTTATATCATGAAGAGTGTTCTAAGCAGTTGTTCAGGTTAAATCCGCCGCCCGCAGTCCGCTAAGTTTAAATATCAAACATCAAGAGAGAATTCAAAATGTCATCCTCATCGTCTCGATCATTGCCAATCTACCACTGTGTGCTTTACGCAAAATTTGCTGCCACGCACAACTAGTCTATAGAATCAGCTGTCGCCAGAGGTATTTCTGACTTAGGGACCTTCAATAAAAGAGCCTACACCGTCCTTAAAGGTCGACAATGCATCTACGACTCCTCTGGTGTTGCGGATGGTCATGGGCGACGGTGATTACTTACCATCAGGTGGGCTGCGTGCTCGTTTGATAAATATTCTAAAATAAAACTAAAGAACTAACATTTTATACTTAATATTTCTTTTCTCACACCGCAGTTTATATAATATCCATTGTTCGAAAAGTTTTCACCGCAACTTTAATAACATTTTAATTATATTTAAAGCTTTGAAAACTCACTCCAACTTTCTCTCTGCTAAAGTGGAGGTGACAGGTTATAAGCCGTTTGAAAAACAACTTAACACGGAAACAAACTCACGCTTTAATGATCTCATATTTTAGTAACCACTATTTTAGTATTATAGTAGTAGCAGTAGTTAGTAGCCCTTTAAGTAGGCCACAGGCTACTACTACTACTTAAATTTCACAAAAAAAATTACTAAATTAAATTTCATTTTATGAATTAGGATGAAATGCGTCGTCACCTGTAACTGGGTCCCAAAAAACATTGCAGCTTTATTTCCGCCATTTCAATTTAAATACAAACAGGTCGAGTTGTCACATTTTTTTACACAAATATACTCATCAAACCTAGGACAAATGATACTTTGACCAATATGTTATGCAGAAAAAAAAGCAAATAAAAAATTAAGATACGTGAAGGAGACAAAAGCATCGTACACCTACAGGACGTCTCTATAGAATATAGCTTCCAAGATATTCAATGCTGTAATAATCAAGTTATTCACATTATTATAATTTATACACTTTGACGTTTTTTTTATTTTAACCAGACATTTTAGTTATTTCACATAAAAGAGAAAGTTTAATGGCAACACTTAAAGATAATATCTAAATGGGCGTAACAATTTATTTTTTATTGTATTGTTACCCACAACTGATTTGATTGATTCCTGAAGCCATTCATAGATATGTACATTCTTCCTCGATAAGGAATCATAGCGCAGATGTATTGACACCAGTGAGGACTAAGACGAAATACCTCTTCACCAGTAAAGGTCTCCGAATCCCTGCACATCTTTATTACTGGCGACGAGTTCTCCGAGGCATAGCAACCTTACACTGTTATTTAACGTCTGGTATTCTGTGAGAGCGGCATCCTTGTCCGGATCAGGCCGACCCATTCATACTGCAACCAGGAACGAACTGCATAGTAGCGATCTTGAACTGTTAAAATTACATGTAAGCGAGAATTTGTACCAATTATTTATCGGACCTCTGCTTCGTTTCATAATTGGCTTATTTTTTCTTTAATCTTAACATAAATAATCTTTTCATAGTACGGAACACTCAAGAGTATTGTGTGTACACAAAGCATACTTGTTGACGCTTACACCCGCGAGCAATGTTATCGGGAAAATCCGATTATAGAGGACAGAACATAATATATTAATAATTCAACAGACGTTGCTCGTAGGCCGACTCCGGCGGATATTCTGGTCATACTGATCATATTGAGATGAGGACATCGTTTTATATCTTTTTTCCTATTTCATTTTCCTCACGTCTTTTCGACTATATATTACAAGCAAAAACCCACTAACCATTTTGTATAGCCTATAACTTTATATAATCTGCGAACAATATAACAATGACACATTTTATTGACATAATATTATGTGCAAAAGTAGAAAAGTAAAAGCCTTACTATGACTGAAACCTGCTAATCAAAAAAATGGTTTGTATTTTGCATGTCATTGTGACATCGTCTCGACCAATCAGAGCGCATTGCGTCACTCCGCGGGAACCTATAAAAAAGATTTCCCGCTAAAATCAGTTCATTCCGCGGTTAATATATCAGTGAATAAACCGAACTCATATTTTTCATTTTATTTTCAAATCTCCGCTTTGCAGTTTTTTTTTAACAAAATCTTGAAATGTCCAAATGAAAATCCATTGCGAAAGAATCAAGTGTTTAATTACCTAACGAACTTTCTCTAAGAAATACTTTACTAAAGATGTATTTTGTCAGAATATAATGCATCCTATTTAATCGCAATCTTGAAATGTCCGAATGGAAATTCAATTCAATATCGTCTCTTAATAAACAAAAAATGAAGAAAAAAGGGAATAAAGGGTAGGTATTTGTTTTGTACACCCGTGTTCTAAATTAGGAGACTATGTTACAATTTCTAATAAAAGAAAGTTAATGCCTGACCCTAAACCTGATCCTGTGAAGAATGAAGTTCGTTTTTATAAGATAGAAAATTTAGCAAAGATCTTTTGTAAACAAAAATTTTTTGTGTTTTTGTGTTTTCAATATGATCGTTAGCTAACGAACTCTTAAACTATCCGGTTAATGCATCGTATCAACACTTCACAAACCACCATAATGCAGTAAATTAACTCCCTCGTGTGAGACCGAGAACTTTGTGAAGCTTCCGAAAGTCCCCAGGAGTTTGGAATGCCCGCGTCATATTGTATCTGTGAAATGAAACATTCATTATTGAATATTGAGGTAATTTAATACGTGTATAATTTAATAGTGGATAGTTAAGAAGTGTGCTTACCTGAAATCTTTTTTTATAACATTAAGGGTGACAAATTAGCACACAGTTCAGCTAACGATGTGCGATTACTGCGGTGCATGACATCTTCGTCAATCCTCAACGAAAAAAGATTCAATATACACATGCGTTTTCAACCTTGAGAACTGTGATGGCCTCGTTACCCTTTAGTTGAGTCCCAGTTTTTTTAAAGAAAAGGTGGCAAACGAGCAAGCAGGCCACCCGTTGGTGAGTGATCACCGCCGCCCATGAACATCCGCAACACCAGAGGAATTGCAAATGCGTTTGCCAACCATCGAGATGATGAGAATAAAATTTTAGAATTCTGCGCCCCTATACGAAACACAGCAGCTTTTTTTTATTTTGTGAGAATGTGGCTCTTCCCTAGTCGAGTTGAACCATACATGTAACGGGTAGAAACTGACTGCAGTCACATTTTCTGCCTATCCCCAAATTTAGCTGCTAGAAAAGTCCAAAACTCCAAGTTTCCCGTTCACCGTCATCGCTATGTAAGCGAAATTAAGTTACTTCTAACTTGCTTTAGTAGTTATAAATTGCCGGCTTCATTTTGGCAAAGCAGCAAAATGCTAAAGGCGTGATTAAAACGTTATTAATGTTGCACAGAAAGATTACTTCTTCTTCTTGTTTCACAGTTCAACTGTGAAAATTGTATTTGGCAAGGTTTTTGTGGGAAGGAAATCTACTTGGTCTTGAGCAGGGGTGCACGGTTGCCATACACTCTGTGTTTTACAGGATACATTTTGAAGAATGTGCAGAGGAGTTACGTAACATAATTCTCCCATCTCCTTCTCATCATCGAACAACAATCCAACAAAATTCCATCCTTTCGTTTTGGATATTCTTCGCATTCGGATGAAGTTTCATCGTTTTTAATACGAACAGCAAAGTATTGGAATAATTTCCCTGTGGTAGTCGTTTCGTAGAGTGGTATAGTATGTTTGTCATCATGAAAATCGTGAATAGGCTTTAGCTGAGCTAGTTCACTCTCCCATCAACGTTTACGTCACTACTTAACACCAGGTGGGTTTTTGCTTCAGTGGTAGAGCTACACTGCAGTTTGTTTCTAGCTGCAGAATGAATGACAGCTCGACCGGACTGGAAACGCCCTCATAGAATACTAGCGTAAAATAGCAGCATAAAGCTGCTGTGCTTCCTTCCGGTGAGTGTACGGATCCGGAGACTTTTATTACGGTGACGAGGCATTCCATCTCAGTCCCCAAGGGTAACAAAGCATCTGCATTATGATTCCTTGTCAAAGATGAATGTAGATGTCATGGGCCGCAGGAATCACTTGCATGTTATTGATTGTAAACTGAGTACACAGATTGGTACTCTCAATGTAATAAAGACAAAAAAAGGTGGGATTGTAGACAAGTACTGGCTTGTACCGAATAAAAAAGTTTTCAGAAGACTATTAACATTATAAGAATTGGCACTAAAACATTGTTGACTCATTCGTGGAGCTAGAATCTAGCTACAGCGTGGCTCTATCCCTATCGTTTCTGACGACCATATTTTCTTTATATATACCAGTAAAAATATCGTAAAAGGCACTGTGGGTATGATGTTTTACGAATATCTTTGATTTTTTTACCGATACCGGTAATTTTTGCCTTTCTTGAAAGTTACAATAAGCCCATGATAAATTAGGCGACAGAAATAATCTCTTTAGCTGTCATCGGAAATCTCAATAGAAAAGTTAGATATAACTTCTATGATATCTTTTAGTTGTATAATTAGACACTAGAGGCGCTGTGCAGATTTTTCATCGAACCTCGAACCATAGTCGTTTTTTAATTCACATTTTTTTCATAATATATATATTTTTCATAGTCCATTCCTTCTCCTGAAGATTACCAACAATTGTTATCAAGCAGCCCATCGTCGACGTCATAATATTTACTTGCATAGTTTTATTTCTAAAAAAAAATCCTTTGTAAAACCTAAAGGTGTTTTAAATTAACATAGTATCCAACACATTCTACCGTATTGTCGTGTGAACATTACTTAGGTCATTAAAATTCAATTTATATAAATTAACTTATGTTGACTAGCAACACAGGCGCCCAGCCGTTGTGTCGTACAACAAATACGCCTAATGATATTTTAGTGATTAACCTATACCTTATTATATCTAAAATTCATAATTAGTAATTTAGTGAATCATTACATTAATTTGGCGTTGTAAACAATAATTTTACTTTATTACTTCGTAATCTGACTTCTAATTAATTTTATATAAAGCGGGTGAGGACGCGCCATTGTTGCGGTATTTTTCGTACAAGTAATTCCTTGCACAACGTCACGCTGTCTGAATAAAAAGTCATTCCACAAGACCCACAAGTGTTAACACTTATGTATACGCAATATCATCTGTGTTTAAGAATGTCATTCACACTATAAATTTCGTAACAATTGTTAATATTCAACAACTAAAATAAATGTAAAAAAATATATTCAATATGTTAAATTCAAAGACCCTTAATGAGGAAAAAATTAATGACAAATGACTTTACAATTCACCAGATGGTAAGTGATTCCTGCGACCCAACATATTGACCAATAATCCTTATATAGGAATCATAATGCAGATGTGCTGACACTCCTGATAAAAATCCTCGTCACCATAATGGGTCGACAAATCCGGAATCCTTACAATCTAAAAGACGAAACAGACATGATATATAAGCCCGTGTTCACCCGGTCACGACGACCCATTCATAATGTAACTCAAAATAAACTGCAGCGTGTCTCTAATATTTTTAAAATATATGTTTTTATACATTTATAATTAATTATACAAAATGTCATGCAATGTCCAATTATAATTCAAGCAGTAGTGCTAATGGATAGATTATTTATTACCAGGACAGCGTGCCCACATATTTCACTCCATTAAATCTTAATAAACGACTTAACACTTAGCTTATATAATATATGTTACATAGATATATAATATATAAGACATTGTTCAGCTCGTTCATACGTGTAGGTAAACATGTATCGCCTACGAGTGCGCTCGTTATCCAGGTTGCTTCTAAATCGACCTGACTCCAATCCGATAACTATCCGATGCGAGATCTCAAACCTCCTTAAAAGGAGCCCCCCAGGGGAAGGATACTCGCTTTGTCGCCGTTGCCGTTCCTCGTCCACAGGGGTCGGAATGCAACCGAGTGGCTGTCGTCATCATGCCAGCAGCGTTCACGTATTCCTTAATCTCGGTTCTATTCCGGTGAAGCCTTTGGACCTTGGGACCAAAACCAATATACATACTAATATATCATACTCAAAAGAAAAAACCTACGAGCGCATATTTCACCATAAAATGTTAGGCATAGTTTATATCTCCTACGCAATCCGAAGTGGTGGTACAGATAGTCAATAATAATAGAGATATTAATTTAGATTGTATTGTATTGATTCCTTACTGAGGATCAATGTGGGTCTTATAGCTAGCAAGAAATTACCATGAGATGAACGATATGCTTAGGGTGACTCGAGCATACGATAAAAATATAATAGTATGTTGAGAACGTTTGACATCCCAAAACAATAAAAAAGAACATCTGCTGCTTATGTTTTTCTTAGGGGTTAATATAAATAACAAACCCTTGTGTTGTTTTCAATATAATTACTTATATATTAGTTGCCACGTAAACATGTACAAAGAACGTAATATATAAAATAATATAAAAAAGTCCGTCCAATTTAGTATACGTAATAGAAGTAAAACTTATTTCGAGATCGGAACATATTAAAAAATTGTTTTAAGAAATAAAAGAGATACAGCAAAGAGAGGGAGATAGTAGATCTTAGTAACTATTTATGAACATATAAAACCTATTTTGCGTCCTTTTTGCTCTAAATACGTTTTATAAGCCGTTACATATAAAAAGGTTGCACTCATCATGGAGTTGTAATATTTCAAAAATATATAGTATGGGGTAATTCGAAAGAGAGATAGAGAGACAAAGAGGAAAAAGAAGAATAAAACGGTATTATCTTTATCTCTCCTTGGCCAACTAACCTATTACCTGTTGTCCTTTTTGCATGTGACACGTTCTAAAAAAGTTACATATAAATACGTAGCGCTTAATAAATTTGATCTGATTTTTTTCTCGAATCATGTCACATATATATCACTTCAAATATAAATAAGAAAAAGGAACTATGAACAAAAACAAGCCCAGCATCGTAAATTCCCACTTTATCACTAATAAGCTAATTAACCCTATTTCCCGCCCTTTTCGCGTACGACATGTTTTAAAATTACATATACACTGCAATCAAATTCGAACCTAAAATAATTCTTCATTAGAAATGAAAATTATATAAAATAAATTAACAAACAACCCCAAACGCAGCATCATATTCACCGACAGCTGAATATAGGCCCTTTTAAAAAAAAATTGAGAGGAACAAACGAGCACACATTTCATGTAATGGCAAGTGATTCCTGCGGCCCATGACATCTACACTCATCTTTGACAAGGAATCATAATGCAGATGTGTTGTCACCCTTTAGGACCGAGATGGAATGCCAGTAATAATGGTCCCCGGACCCCTACAATCACCAGACGAGAAAAAGCAGCATTATGCTGGTATTTTACGGTGATATTCTGTACGGTCGTGGTCCTACTCCGGTCGATCTGACCTATACGTTCTGCAGTTAGAAAAAACTGCAATGTACCTCTACCACATAGATTGCCACAAATCAAGATCCTGAGTAACCTGTATCCTTCGACTTCCCTTGCATACATAAGTCATCGCACCATCTAGTTTTACCGCAGTTTGGAATGGGATATGTCAAGAATAATAATGATACAGATAACATTTCATGCTATGAGGTATATCGTATCGACAATTTGCTATCCGCCATAATGCCCCAGTTATTTAACCCGTGCGAGCCCAGTTCTGAAACTTTGTTAAGCTTTCGAAATTCCCTACTAGATTGCCTACATCATATTGCTTATGTAGTTAATACCTTTAAACTCATTTTACTAATTATAAATACAACATATTTTGAAATAATATTGAGGTATACATCAAAGAGAAAGATCATTTGGATAAAGAGTCAATAACCTAATGGCTTAGGGTACGGTCTGCGAAACTTAAGGTCATAGGTTTGAATCCACCATTAAACTATTGTCGTGAACAATCTCCTAGCACAAGCGTTTTCACCTTAGTTGGAGCATTGCTTATATTCTTTATAAAAAAAAATATTAAAGGATTTTGATGGATTAATAACATTATTATGGATATTTAAGCGAATGTGGTTATCATTACATTATATTAAATTCCTAATTTTCTAAATAATTATATTGTTGGCTGTTCATTTCGCTTTGACTGGAGTACTGGAGATAATGCCGGTGAAAGAACCCCAAGCATCACCGCCGTTCAAGGTCTGTCGAAAGTATCACACAGTCTTGACGTCAAATAACAACCGGTCGCATTACTTATAGCCAAAATAACATCTCACTATTCAATCTTAAAATGCACACTATGAGATTACCAGGAAACCTGATATGTCGCAACAAAAAAAGAAAATCGATCTTAATTAGGAATTGAGTCCTAGAGCCTGAATTCACTGAGTTACAAAAGTAACTGTACTTATCACAGAATGAGATATTATATTAATAAATATATTATTTTGCTACTTGTTATATGCAAAGTATTTTTATTGGTTAAGTAAGTTAACTGGAGAAAATTTTCACTTCAACTATTTATTCTCCACTTAAGAACCGCATTAAATATAATTTGCACAGTTCAAAAATCTTTTCCCACAACTTTAATAACGCTTTAATCACTTTCGTAGCAATCGTAGTTCGCTCGAACTTAGCAAACTATACTGCCTAACACGGAAACAAGCTTTGAAGTCTTACGAGGACGGTAAACGGGAAAACTAAGAAGTTTTGATTCATAAATTTCCTAAATTTAGGTTTAACCTTACAAAAATGGAATAATGCAAATTGGAGAAGCTACTTTCTATTTTGATGATAAAATCCTGATAGTCTATTTCGTCCACAATAATTCTACTTAAAAATCTTTAAGATATATAAAAGAGATGATACAAAAAGAAATTAAACTATTTAATTTATACTATTTTACATTACCCATGAACACATTTAACTTCTGACCGAATATATCTACATTATTATGAAAAATAATGCAATTATTGCTGAACACCCTCTGTAAATATTGTTGGAATTTATTAATTAATTTATAATATATTCCAACGGCGACTTAACAAACAATTTGTAAAACATCTAATTATAATAAGTAAGGCCAGTCGCGGATTACACAATTGGTTAATAGCTATTTATGAATTCAGATATTTTTGTAATGTGATGTAGATGTATTTGTAATGAGCAAGCTTTTACGCGGCATTTGGTGAGAAAAATAATTTAGAACCAAGATTTACAATAGTTTATGTTTATATAAATATTCGCTAACAGTTCTGTATTTGTCAACGAATCAATGTATAATAACAAGCTTTTAAACTCAACGAAAAATAATGCTACGTTTATATGCTAATAAGACATATACTAATTTAATAATAAATAATATAATAATCTGTCTTCGTTTCGTCTGGTGAGTGCAGGGGTCCTGTGTTAGTGGTGATGAGGCGTTCAATCTCAGTCCTCAAGAGTGACAACGCATCTACATTATGATTCCATGTCAAGGATGAATGTAGATGTCATGGGTCGCAGGAATCACTTACCATCAGGTGAACTGTATAATTGTTTGTTAATCTGGATGTGTTAAAAAAACAAAAGATTTTTGGCAATAAATTGCATAATAAGATGACCAAACCATATTCTGATACACTAGTACCTAAATTTATTATACTAAAAAATAATATGCAAATTTCTTTAGTTTTCTTTTCGTATACTTGAATACAATCATTTAAGTAGAAACAGTAGAGCGACTTCCAAAGTATAATATTTTGAAGCTTTATTATGTTTTAATGTAATATTTATGTTATGGCTACGGGCTGTTTACGGTCTGGACGACTTCAATAGAACCAAAAAACTTTCAGTAGTGTTTAAATTTTACTTTATAATTACTTACCAAGTTCGAGCACCTTTGTCTTTATTCTATGGGTTGTGTCTAGGAAACGGAAGAGTGAAAATAATTGAAAAAAGTTTGCAACAATACAACGTAGAGATTGAAATGTCTCCTATACTCTAACTTCGCTGTTACATAACGTAGGAAAGTTAAGTTAAGAATTGAAACAGTCGTAGAAGCATAAATAGTTTTTATATTTGTTGTTTATCAAGTTTGGAAAAAAACTTACCCTGCCGGCCAAAAGTTTAAGACCACACATAAACAACATAATTATCCATCAATTGTAATAAAATCCCGTAGGATAAATAAAAGGAATAGAAAGGAAAAGAAGAAGAAGAAGAAGACCCGATAACGAGGCTTTCCATCTCAGTCTTCAGGACGTTTGCAAATTTTATCTTTATTTAGGACAGTGTACTAGCTACCTTTTCACCTTAGGATTTTGTGTTCCGTTTGCTGCTTCGCACCCTTAGTTTTATAAAGAAAAGAGCTTTAACTAGCTTTAATAGAGCTTTTAGCTTTCAGTTGTAAACTTAAGACATGTTAAAGTAAGAACCTAAATAGATTTATCTTCATCGTACATTATATTACGGCTCCCGAGTCGTAATATTATCTACGAAGAGATAACTTCCTGAAGTTAATTTGGTTACCAACATCAATAACGTCAGACGTCATTACTTCAAGGAATCGCATTTGAAAGCAGTCGCCTGAGCTGGCTGCAACTTGCTCGAGGAATCCATATTGATTTAATTTATCTTGGTTAGCTTCGTGAGAATTCTACTCGATAGAATACCGCACAGTTCTTCCATCTTAGAAATAGAATCATTAACAGAACCAGCACACTTTTTCAAATCTAATCTTTAATTTAATTGACTCATAATACACAGCAGAAAGTCTGCATGATATTTAAATGAATAAAAGTAAAAAATATTTTTGATTCTTTAAAGACGTTTGCTTTATTTAATTAGTTACAAAATAAATTTAAAAATTTAAAATGTAAAATGCACCTTATCAGTAGTATTAATAGCTAGTTTATATTTCCATTATCTTCAATAATTTCATAATTAACTTAAACAGTTTTTAATTTGCAAATGTGCAAAAGAAACAAAATACGCAAAAGTGAGTCTGGCTCAACAGTTTTTCTACCATATATAATAAGTGTAAGAAAATCACACTACTTTTATAGTGACTATAAAAGGTGTTGTACGTTCTAGAACAATTTGTCGTGAATCTCTTGGGGATAAATCTCATCTTGAAATAATACTTAATTGTAAAGAGCACTTATGCGAAAATAATGGATGTAGAATAGACGAGTCAGTATGTAACAGAATAGAAACCGTTACTACCTTACTCTAGTGACGGGTGTATTTTTAAAATAATAAAAAAGAATTTTAATTTCAACCTATGAGGTTTAATTTTGTCCGGTTATAAAATACCGCTTCACCGGGCATTTTATTTTTCTTATTTTCAATTCTGGCAATTCTATTAACATTGTAACGTTCCTGTTAACCAACACAAGCTAAGATTAAAATGTTTGTGCTTGATGTTTCACGATAATCGTCGAAATTCTTAACTTTAGTAGACCGTAACAGCATTAAGCTAATGACGCTTAAATACAAGTCAAACCTGTGAGGTGTAAAGCTGAACTAATCCGTAATAGATTGAGCCGTGCCGTGATCCTCCTCCAGGCATCGCGAGGTACAGCTGTGGAATGTGATTAGTTGTACAACGCTCTGTCTGCAAGCCGAGATCCGAGAGCAAATAGATTGATTGCTCTAACGCTTAGCTAATATCGGATCAGTGAGATTGCTTCACAGCGCAATAATTCTTAGGCTAGATATATATATGTATATACATATTTTATTGTTAGTATCGAATATTTAAAGAAGTCATTCTTTTGTTTACTTTCAAGTTATTGGACAATAAACATCTATTGTTTTCCAACACTGACAAACGCTGCGCTAGAGCTAGGTGGTAGATTCGTAATAATATTTTTTTAATGTCCTCATTACTTATTACTTTGCTTTTGTTACATATAAGTCAATAATTAGGATTATTTAGCTCCTGAAAACACGTGTTTCTGACTTATTATTTACCCGTGTTTACTTGGGTTTGTTCACAATCTCAATTAGTCTAAACTTATGGTTTCTACAGTGAAGACGTCATAAAATGGGAAAAACTCGAGAAATTAGCAGTAAAGTGCATTCTGCCATCGTTGTTTTACATAATGAAGACAAATCCAAACGTGAGATTGGTGAACTGAAATTATCGAAGACTTGTTCACGGTACAATAACTCGATACCGGGAGACAGACAGTTTTCAAGATCGTCCACGCTCGGGAAGGCCAAGAGCAACCAAGTGTAGTGAAGATTATCATTGTTGTTACCAGCAAGCGAAATAGCCGCTTAACAGCACCAGCAAATCCGCGTTGAAGTAAACAAAACCCGAATTAAACCATTATCATTGACTAAAGTAAAACGGCGACTGAGAGATATGAAGTTGTATGGTCGCGTTGCCGTTCGAAAACCTCTGCTAAGAAAGAAAGAACGGATGCAGTGGGCTCTTGCCCATCGAGATTGGGCTGAAGAAGATTTTAAAAAATTCTTTGGACCGATGAATCCAAGTTTGAACTATTCGGTTCAAAACGTAGAATTTACGTTCGACGCAGTGCCCAAGAAAAGATGATGTCAAATTGTGTAGTCCCAACAATCAAGCATGGTGGTGGCTCAATTATGGTCTAGGGTTGCTTCTCTAGCCAGGAAACTGGCGATTTGATTGAAATTGAAGAAATTTTGATAAACGAACAGTACAAAAACATTTTAGAACAAAATGCCGTTTCTTCCGGGTTGCGATTAATTGGAGCTGAATTCATTTTCCAACAAGATAATGATCCAAAGCTTAGCTCAAAACCATGTAGAGGATATTTAGAAGAGAAAGAAGCACAAGATGTGTTAAAAAACATGGTTTCACCTCCTCAGAGCCCGGATCTCAGTCCCATTGAACTTTTGTGGGAATAGCTTGATAGGAACGTCCGTAATCGTGGCCCATCCTCGCGAAAAGAAATGTAGAATGCTTTAAGCGAAATTTGGAACAATATATCACAAGACACCATTAACAAATTGATTGCCCGTATGTAAAGACTTGTAAAAAGTCATAAAATGTAAAGGAGGACTTTTTGATGAAAAATCAGTTTAGCTAACTATAGCCTTTTCTTGCATGGACTGTTAATATTTCTTTACGCTTTTAAAGTATATTGTTTGTCAATCAATGTTCTATAAGATGATTAAATATTTAATATTTTATTGGAGTTTTACTTTATTTTCATACTTTAATTAAGGTGGTCTTAAACTTTTGGCCTGCAGTGTATATTATTTTTTCAATACTTGTAACACTCTTACGCACATAAACCTTCAGCGTGTATATTCCTAGTTTCTTTATGCCTTTTTTTTATTTTTAATATTGTTTCGTAATTTCACACGAATGCAAGTGCTATCGAGGAGTGGAGTCTCCTAACACTAGTTATTTTTACTTAAAAGGAGACCTCAGCCATATTGTAATATGATCATTTATCGAATAAACAATGTTCCATATTATATTATTATGCATGTAATCTAAGCAATGCTATTTTCGCATTACTATTATACCGTTGAACCACTACCGTTTACATTAACCAACTAAGCTTAAAATACTTATGCTAAATGGTTCACGTGAATAGTCGAATAATGAATTCAAACCTATGACCTAATGTTTCGCATACCGTAACCTAAAACCATTAGGCTATTGACGTGAACTTTTAATGTCATTATAGATAATATTGTCGCGGGACCATGCTGAGGCTAGTTTCTGGCAGCAACATGAAAGGGTCGACTCGACCTTGGAAAGGCCAGCCTTACAGAATACCAGCCGAAGGAGCAACTATTATTCTATTGAGGGTGAGAAACGAGCACACAGTTCACTTATGGTAAGCAATGACTACGGTCCATAACACCCACGTTCATCTTCGATAGGGAATCATAATGCAGATGCGTAGTCACCCTTGGAAATTAAGATGGAAAGCCCTACCGAGTGCAGGTAGACCCCAAGAAATACAGCAGCGTTATGCGGGTATTTAACATGTGTATTCCGTGAGAGTATGATCCTTGCGTTAGAAACAAATAAACTGAAAAAACACTTTCTTTTACCAATTCTTCCCGGTATCAATTTTCAACATCTTTCGTGAGCTCGAATATTGCAAAAGGACATAAGATTTAAAGAACCCTTCGAACTCCGATGTCGCTGCTGCGGTGACAATGTTTATTGCAAAATATATGTAATTTTTTTATACGAGTCAAACAAGCACATTAACACAGCTCGTTTGACTAACTTAACTTAAGTTTTAGTATTTTTAGTTATTACTTCGGTTTATACTATACCTACATCAATATTAAATATAAATGTACCTATCCTCGAGGTCTGAAATGGAATGCTTCCGTACTCGTAATTGGCTCTTCCATTCTCTACACTTAGATATTTTCAGTAGACTAAAGTTATTCTGCTATTTTACGCTAAACGCAGAAATTAATTAAATTTCAAAAAATATTTTATTTACTCCAGTGTTCCATTTTTAATCTTTCATTAAAAACCATAATTAGTAATTTTTTTTTTATGATTAAGTACAATTATCAATCTATTAAATAGAGAAGCACTTGTCTAAAATTGTCTAAAATAGCTAATCACTCATAGAGGTCACATAAAAAATTGATCGGTATTCGGAGTAACTACTAAAAAATATATCCTATCTTTTATCCCATTATATTTTAATTATTATTAATTGAATTAATAGTCAAGCAACAATACAATAGCACTATCTGTGGTGGCATACGTCAAATGTAATGCTTTATGGGCGACACGACTGTTTCCCTCCAACTAACAGGCGGAGTGCATACAATGGCGGCCGTTCGCAAACGCAGACAATAAACCAAGTCTTCATTGTGCTAAGACGAGTACGCATGAACACGGCATAACAATTGTCGCTTTATATCGATACAATGTACATCTACAGAACGTTTGTGTGAAGTTACATTTTGTATAAACTATTCAGTATTTAATATACTTCTTTGAAGATTTTAGACTATAACACTTTAGGGTACCTATCATACAAATGTCGCCTACAAATTTACGAGCACGCCATGTGGAACCTTTAATCGTTATTTCCCTGTTTTCCTTTAAAAACATCGTTGCCTTCGAATCGCTGTATAGTTTGAAGGAATGTAAGAAAAAATATAAAAATACTATATTTTTACTTTCCCAGTCACCCCACAACCTTCACAGAATATTAGCGTAATATTTATTGAATTACTTGTTTTCGTCGTTTAGGAACCGGATGTGACTATCTATTGTACAAACAATGTACTTTCTATCAGATGTGTTTATTGTATATCGTCATATTGTCGTGTTTGTCTCGCTTATCGAATTAAAAATAGATCTGCGTTGTATCTAACACTAGGGGCACTAACTCACCAAGCGAGCATGAAAAAAAAAGAAAATAGCAGGCCATAGATCATTATCATGTTTCCGACCTCATATTGACAGAGACACACATATACATATATTAGTGGAATTCTTTCAAGTCTGCTAAGATCATTGAAAAACCAAAAACAATTTGCATTTTTATTTGTAAATCAAAGTCTTTAAAATGGAAGACAAAAGAAACAATGTCAAACAGATCAATAACGGGGTATAATTTTATTAAATCACAATAAATATTCGAAAAATATACTTATTTACAATTACAATAACGCCAAGATCACTGCGACCACAACAAAATTCGTAACAAAATTAACACATTTTATGCGACAGGACACACAAACGAAACAATAATAAATGATTACGACATAAATGTGGCAAGAATTAAAAATTTTTTCTTATTTGATATCTGTCATTAGAATTGTGAAAAAAAAATATTGTAATACTTTACTAAGATTAGTTTTTCGCAGATCGTCACTTCATATCATCATATGAAAATAAATTCAAATTATTACGAAAACATAATTAATATAGAAGCTTGTGCGAAAATTAATGAAATCCTGGTAAAATATTTTAAGATAATGACAAACAGCTTTAAACCTACTTACTTCAAAATTCGACAGCAAAGATAAATTTAGTAAATATATACAAATATAAAATATACACATTATATTAAAAACTTTTTTACTTATAAAGTATTCTGTGATAACAAACTGAAATTGTAAACATCGATATTTTTTTTACCTACGCAATACTAATTGTGGTCGCATCGCTCGGTGTACAACGAATAACAACTACATTTTCTAACGTGTCAATATAAATCTACGCAGAGGTAAGCACCGCAAATAAGGGCTAATACACATGGGTTATTTTGTATCGATACAAACATTGAACTACTATTCCTATCCACTGAAGAAACAACTCTCCATCCAATCCAAGTTTACAAGTGGCCAAGATCCAAGTGCGTCCAGGATCTAACTACGTTGCAGTATAAATTCAAATGGTAAAATAGTTTTTGAGGTTATACTTTTGGCCCGTAAAATGTCTTAAAAAGAATATGTACTGCGCACACCATGCCATGAAAAGTAAAGAGTATGAAATCTAGAAGTTTATTATAAATCCAATAAATACTAACCATAACAAAGAAATATATTACACGTTGAATATTTCGTTATTTATGTCACAGATTTTAAAAAAGTCATAAAAATATCTTGTCTTTTTCAAAGGAAAGGATTCACCTTTTCCCTCTTAAAGCTATTCACACCCACGATAAATATATGTGAATTAACAATTAGGTAACATAATTACATCATTATACGACAATAAAAACTTACTTGATTAAGTGCAAAACAGTAGCACATTTTATTGCATAAACTATTCAGCAATTATTTGCACTTTCTTACAGAGTTTATATATATCTCGAAGAAAAATATATAAACTATATTATATAATAAAATTTTGTCATAAAAGATATCAGAATTTGTCATTTTCCTTGCAGCAAACAAGGAAAACATCACTATAAAAGACCATAAATAAGGAAGGCTTACATTTAGTGACACTACAAAATTATTGACATAAATACTGACTTCAGACCTTAATTTGTCCTGTAAGTTTTACATAGCGCTAGTAACCCACGAACCAATTCCTTGTAGCAGCGCCGCTAAAAATGTTAATTGGATATTTTATTCTTTCTTTTTTGCTTAAGCTTAGCAATGATCCTTTTATCAAATCATCCACATCCACACTTTAACAAATATTTTCGTACAAAAGTATGCATGTCCCAAAGAATTCATTCAAAATGTAGTTGACTTGGTGTAGTTAATCTACACTTACCAACTTTAGTGGATATTCTGCCCACAAATTACATGTAAATAAGTAAATCCTTTTTACCAGCATAAATACACACGCAGTAATGACCCTTGTAAAATATTACTGCATTCAATTATAATTATTAATTGTATTCATTATTGAGTTAATAATTCAATTAGTACTACCGTAGTACTATCGGTAAAACAATCCTTTTTAGTACTATATGTACATACACGAAGTAATGACTTGAATGGCATGCAATTATATTCATTAACTATATTAATATTTGAGCTTACAATTTAATTTGTACAACCGCAGTACCGATATCAATACAAAATCACCCGTGTATACAGACCCTTATTTCAATTCTAGTATTGTCTATAACTTTACTAATTCTTAATTTCTTCCTTCTTTTCGCTACTCTGTCCCGATATGTAGTGGTAGTTGATGAACCTCGCGCCTTGGGTGATTTGAGCGCATTCGTTTGTGAAGTGACAAGCGAACAACAACATATTTCTAGGCTGCACCTTCCACGCGAACCTCATGAACATCAACGAGTATAGAGTCAGAGCTGGAAATAAATTGAAAATCAATTAAGTATATTCTTGAATACGATGTATCTTATTAATTATCAGACATGACAAAGGAGCACACAGTTTACTGACGGTACAACCATCCTCAACAAAGATTGAAGATGCATTATCACCCCTGAGGACTGAGATGGAATGTCTCTTTGTCTGTATTTGGATCTTCGGATGCCTTCACCACACGAAACACATCAGCGTTATGCTGCTATTTAACGCAGGTATTCTGTAAGGGTACTTATTCGTTCGGCTAGAAACAAGATGGCGTAGCTTATTTTGTTTAAAAATTGCTGGGAGTTGTTCGGATTAATTCGAGCCGCTGAGTTTAAACATCGTACATCACGACAGAATTCAAAATTTCATCCTCATCATCTCGATGGTTGGCAATCCACCACCGTACGCTTTACGCGAAATTTCCTGGAACGCACAACTACCCTGTGGAATCAGCTGTTGCCAGACAACTTAGAGACCTTCAAGAAAAGAGCCACCTTTCTTAAAGGTCGGCAACGCATCTGATGCAACGGTGAACAGAGTAAATTTTGGTCGTTTTTAAAATAATATTTACACGAATGGATCAACTCCATCTCCAGAAAGCACTATACAACTAAAGAGGTTTCCGGGGTTTCTTTTTATCACTAGACAACAAATTAACACTGTTTTTTTAAGACCCTGGTCGATACGACCTTAGGTAGTTTAGTGATAGAGTGGCTCTACCTCGTAAAGTTTACCTGATCGTAAGCGATTACTACAGATGTGCTGCATCAATTTGCAATAGGGACGCAAAGGTTTATTACACATATCTTAATGCATCCCGAGATAGATGCAAATACGTTATCACATTGAGGAATAAGAAGAAATTGAGTGTTGTCTTATCTTCACCATTCAAAACAAATCAGGGTCGCCATTACACTACACCAACACCAATCGACGCTAGAACGTGCAAGATATAAACAGACAATACAGAACAATGCCTGATATGCCATTATGTGAACGAGAACAACATATCATTTTGATAGACCTGTACAGCTTTATCTAATTAGACTCACGGAGGTCCGCTGAGTAACAACGACGATGCTGCGAAGCTGGCGCGGAGACTGCTGCTGCACCACCGCTGCACTCCGACCCCTGTGGACGAAGAACGTCGACGACAACAGAGGGGGGCGATAATACGATCCGACGGCCCCTCATAAGGAGGTACGAAACCTCGATTTGGATCGCTATCTAAAAGGGAGGACAGGTTAACATTAGAAGCGGCCTAGAACACGAGTAAATCGTGTGTAAGCCGCTGTGCGAGGAGCGATGTGTGTGTGGCGTGTCTGAATTTACATGTATGTGTGCGTGTATGGATTGTGTGCGCGTCAGTGACGTCGGTCGGTCCGCGGGTAAGCCCGCTGCCGCTCGATGCGGACTGGACTGTGACCGTGTCAAAATTAATGTTTGCCCTCAGGTTATCATCAATTGCTGTAGCGTACTTTGGACGTCTTCTATTTGGAGGTATCCCTCTGTTGCTGTTACCTGTTGCTACCACCAACGGGTTCGGGTGATTTACGATAACACAATAACAACATATCAATGAACTGAAGGTTGTTAAGAAAACAAACATGGGAGATTCTAAGTAAGCCACGAAGCAAACTGTTGTTTTTCGAACTTATCTATGTGAGATTCATGTTCGAGAGAATTTAAGTCCTATATCCCCCCCCCCCCTCCATTTCAGGTAACACATCCTTAGCTCCAAAAAGACTTCGGCAAGTGATATTTGTATTAAAAAGTAAACAAACAATTTGTCACCCTTTTAAACAATTGACAAAGTTGCTCTAACACTAATACGTTTATTCACTAAATCTATTTTATTTAAAAAGATTTACCGAATCTCATAGACAATATGAGATAAATAAATAATATAAATACATAATATACATTTTAAATAAGTCTTCCCTTAATTATACTGCAAAAAGTCCCCCGCTAATTAGAAATAATAAAGCGGGGCATAATTTTAAATTAAAATTACAGAGGTATCTAATGGTATTACAAAGGGATAATCATGATACTTACCTAATACGGTAACCCGTTTGCAAATGTTATTGTGTTATATGGGTAGTATTATTATTATTAAATAAAACCACGGTACGGTTAAATAAAACGGTTATCCTAGCCCACTTCGTTAACGACTTTAACTCGACAGACAGGATTTTCCCTGTCTATTGTCTCCTCTCACTCACTTCCTAGCGCTAGTGAAACGGAAATACCTTAGCACAGGTGAGACAAAAGAGTGTATATGTTATCTGGATAAATTGCGAATGGCATGGAGCAAATTAAAAAACCTATTCGTTGCATGCAGGTATCGTCACCACCGAACACGTATTAAATCAGCACTTAAAATTGCAATAATTAAGCGCAAGTTTGGCCTCACATGCCTACACCTTCCTGTGTTTCGTCTGTTGAGTGTACCTTTATTACTGGTGACGAGGCATTCCACCTCAGCCCCCAAGGGGACAACGCATCTGCATTGTGATTCTTTGTCAAGGTCGAATGTAGGTGTCATGAGCCGCAGCAATCACTTGCCATCAGGTGAACTGTGTGCTCGTTTGCTAATTATGCTGGCTTTACGCTGGTATTCTGTGAAGGCGTGGGGTCCTATCCCGATCGAGCTGACCCATTAATTCTGCAGCTAGAAACAAACTACAGCGTAGCTCTATCACTCTACCACTGCTCTAGCAATGTGTAATAAGTGCTCTCTTAGAAGTTACATATTAGTAGGCAGAAATATTATTATAATATTACTGCCTACTAATATGTCCGATGTCCGCTTAGTCTTTGAAACGAAGAAGAGTCTTCGTGCGACTCAGATAACGCCGTATGATAATGAAGTGTTTGGGCCATTGTGTTGTGGAACATACCATGTCGCTTACAATTTAATTTCAAAACAACCAGATAACAAAGACATGGAGACAAATACACATTCCGTCATGTCCTTGACATCCAGTTGTAACCAGATTACGCCAACTGCGTACAGTGACAATGACACCAATGGTCATAAAGTTCAACGTATTAGATTAATCCGTCAGAAGCAAAACTGACCGAGACGAGATTTGGCCCTCTAGTCAGTCGCTTTCGCGTACAGGGTAATGGTCAAAGTCGAGGCTCCCTTTCGGGAACCTCTGTGCTGGGTTACCCAATAATAAAGTTCTCTACAGAGTACCCAAGTGCTCGGCCACGTTTCAACCCGTTGAATGTGTACGAGCTATAAGAAAACGTATTAGTTGTAGAAATAACCAGATTCGAAAGCAATAACTTAGGACACTTTATAGAATTATATCTGTAAGAGCGATCGTTACAGATTTACTAATAGCTATTATTCACAGGATAGGATAGGATAGGAAGGAAGTAGCAGCAGAGGACTACTGCGTCTCGTATAATGAGTATAGGGATCCGGAGCCTTTGTAGCTTAGAGAATTGGTAACTTTGCATTCCATCATAGTCTTCAAGAGTGACAACGCATTGTATTTTGAATCTTTACTGAGGATGAAACGGCTGGACGGGGGAAGGTTTACGCCCTCGCGGAGCATCAGCGTGTAATGGAAGCATAATGCTACTGTTTGTTATGGTGTGGTAAGAGAGCTTAAGTAGGATATCTTGGGACCCAATTAAGTCACAATGAATTTCATCTCAGTCAGCATCTTGAATCATTATAGAGGATGGATGTAAATGACCTGGGCCGTTATCACTCTACTTAAAACATATCCCTAATTTAAAAAAAACCTATCCTAGAACCACTCTCTTAGCCTTAAAGTACCGGACTTATAAAATAGGGCTAAGGTAATTCTTGGCTCTGTCTGTCGTATAACGCGATTAAAAAGGGACTTCGACTTCGAAGGGCGATCAGGGCCCGCACCTGATCGTCCACTGAAGTGTACCCTGGGAGGATGGTCAGCCAGGAAACTAGGGAGAGTTGCCCACCCTGGGCCATGCTAAGTTCAGTTATGAAGGACACTGGTGTGTTATGTAGGACATCCCGGAACCCCTCCCAATGCATTGATGCCACTATCACCAAGGGGGTTTTTAATGGGTAAATTCCACATGACCCTGTTTCCCCCAGGAGGCAGAACACACGACTCTGTAGTCAATATTTTTGCCAGATGAAAAAAAAAATAGAATATATTATAACAAAAAAAAAATATAATACATTCAGATATTTACCCAGTCATAATTTGTAAGCATCTCAAACTACTATATATTTATGCTTATCTTATTTGCTTTCATAAATAGTACATATCTTACAGTTATTTAAAAAGCAGCCAGACTGATAAAAACAATCTTATCATCAATCTGGTTACTGTTTTGACTGCGGCCATAGATTTTTTAATTGAAAAAAGAAATTGTTTACAGGCATTTATTTAAGTATTTATGCAGGTGTCATACCAAGGCATATAATTCCGGAATTTGTAAAACAATCTAGTTACATACATTACTTTTTTTTAAAAGAAAATAATAAACTAACATGAAACACAATTACGATGGTATTCTGAGGTCGTAGTTATATCCCGGTCGCGTTGAACCATTCATGCCGCAGCAAGAACCAAACTGTACCGTAGCTCCACCACCGTTGGGTGATGATTGGAAGATGCACGGAAATAACATCTTCCTCCACATTACCATTACCCATTCACCTACATCTGTTAGCTTTGGTGGAAATAAACATACAGTCATGTCCTCGCACATCCCTAGTGGAAAGACAGTTTAATGAACATATTTAACTGGTTTGGACCTAGCCAGGGTAAAGAACAAAAATGTTATTATGTATTGTTAAGTGATAAGAAGTCGAGAACCCCTGAAACCTCCACAGGGATCCAAAAAAATCATCATTCAGATATTAGATGCGATTAGATTTAGTTTCATACCAAACACTAAATTGTGCTAATAAAGAAAATGTATATATACATTATTATAGGCCTTGTCTCTGACACTGAATCTAAGCTATCCAATCTTATCACTCAAGTGTTATATTGTATTTGGTAAAGTAAACAAGAGTGTGTGTTACTGTGCACATTTCTTTTTTTTTATGAAACAAGGATAACAATTGAACACACGGTTTACCCAATGGTAAAAGAGATGGCTGCTCATAATAACTTACATCCATCTTCAATAAAAATTCAAGATACATTGGCAACACTGAGGACTGAGATGAAATGTCTTGCCATTAGTAACTTGTTCTCAGGATCTCTACACTCATCACCTAACAAGATTGAACTAAGTTGGTATTCTATGTATGTGTGGTCTTTGTTAGAAGACAAAGCCAAAAATTTCGCCTACTTTCAAGCATGGCACTGTCATTTTAATTGACATTTTCACTTCAGTGGTATAAATAAATAAATAAAAATAAATGTGTGATATCAGGAAGGCAAAGAGAAGACTTTCAGAACCAGGTACTTTGATTATAATACCTTATCAACTATTGCCAGCAGTATTTTCAAACTGATATGACTTAATTAAGTCCGCCAGGGCGTCTGCGATGCTTTTGGTGTTGCGGATGTTCATGAGCGGCGGTAATCACTTACCATCAAATGCTTATTATTTGCCACCGCCTTTTCTATATAAAAAAAACAGTGGTAGAGACGCGCTGCTGTTTGTTTCTAGCCGCGGCATAGATCAGCTTAATCGGAAAAGGACAATTACAGGCGCCTTACAGAATACTAACACAAAACATAAGCATAACACTGCAGTTTCATCCGGTGATTTTACGGATCCGTAGACTCATCCTCAGGAATTCCAAGTCATCTCCATTGTGATTCCTTATCCAGGATGAGTGTGGGTATCATGGGCCATGGGTATCATTTACCATCACCATGTGTGCATCACAAAAGAGACCTTTTATCTACACAAATGTACTCACACACATACACACAGGACAGTAGTAAGACAATGGCTCACTTAAGATATGCACTCCAGTTTTATCAATTAATATCAAATTTACAATCTATAATGACAAAGTTATTTTATAATCAATGAATTATGGTTGATTTATGATCAAAAGATAAGTGGTCAATCACTTCAGATTACCTAATTGCATTTATAATATTTACAATAGATAGCATAGCAAATATGACCAGCTGGGCAGGGAAAGATCCGTGACGTTGAAGAATAGCAGCATGACGCTGACTGTGTTTTGTACAGTGAGTATAGGGTTCCAAAGACACAATGACAGGTAATAAAGCATATCATCTTAATTTTCAGGGGTGATGATGCTTGTGCATCATGAACTTGTTCATGGGCTGCAGTCATCACTTACTACAATCAAATTAAATGTATGCTCATTAGTCAAGAAGCAGACCTTTTACTTAATTCACTCTCAGGATTACTAAGCAATCAAGATGTGAATAGCTGGTGGTTTCTGAAGACTACAATAGAAAAGATGTTTATATCTCTTATCTTGTACTTTAATTATGAACAGTGTATTCTTCCTGAATTAATATGACTTACCAGTTCAATTAACTCTTTTTTTTCTTTAAACCATAGTTGGACCATGTTGGTTTCATAATATCTTAAGCCTAACATTTGTGTACAATCATAGTCATAGTCTACCATGCGGCTACAATTTGGACTGGCAGACATTTGTCTTCATAATACATGCACATTTCTGTTTGATGTTTCCATGCACCACCAAGGATTTGGTAAAAAGCAAATTTCATAAGTGTTTTATTAGGTATTTGGTATACCAATTACAAATTATTATGTTTTCTTTTTAACTGACTGTGCTCATGAAGGGGATGCATATTTTGTGTTAATTTTTTAATGTGCTAAATAATTAATTTATATTTTTATATCATACCAAATGTCATCTTTCCACTGATAAACACGGGGTCTTTCCGTGTGTCTGCTATTGCTGCCAATGGTATGCCCCAGTTTGCCACAGGGCCCCAAAAGTGGGTACTGAAAAAAGAACATTACTCAATAAACACTTAAAATAATCGAACTGATGATAATTTGTAATAATAATAACAATTATTTTACTAAATAAATTAACATCATTAATTAATGGCAGAATAAAGCCCTCATAGAATATGTTTATACTATGAGATTGAGACTTAAAAATAGGTCAAGGACTATATTTTTAAGTCTCAACTAGTTATCTCGTCACACATTACACTAATTGCTTTTGTTATGGGACAATCATATTACATATGCCTCTTTCTGACTAGACACTGGCAGAATTATCACAATGATAGATGCCATTATTAAAACAAAAAAAGGTCTCAGCAAAATGTAACCATAAACAAAAATATAATGATGCTCAAATGCAAAAGGCAGAGCTCCTCTACACCAGTTGTATAGTCAGCTGGTTTCTCTTCCCTCTACTCTAACCCTCAACCGTTTAGACCACCTGTAGAGGGATTCCCTTCTAGTTAGTCCTTATTTATGTTTACTTTATAGTATTGTATATATTTGTTTTATTATGTTTATTTTACTTTCTAGTAATATATATTTCTAGTAGATTTCCCCCATAATAATAAAAATTTCCTGCTAACTTGTGCAATTGAATACCATAAATTATTCCTAGCAGCTACTGTCCTCCCTTATTTGTCAATCTAAAAACAGTAAAAATCTATATAGGAAATTGTAAGGAGGCTATGCTAGTTTCCACATTATATCATATATTCTACTTCCCGCAACTGGTCAGATTACTAAAATGGCACTGGCCCACATTATTATTATATCTACCCATAAACAGATTGTCATTATCACACAGCTTATCCATAGTCCACTGCTGCACCTAGACATCTCCCATAGATAGCCACAAAGCATGATTCTAAGCCACCTGCTTCCATCAACTTCCTACAAACTTAAATAACATTACTCCGTGTAACAGGGGTTACACTACACTGTGTAATCATAAAAAGATGGTTACTACTAAATTATTTTAAGATTAGGTAAGCATTTTAAGGTAAAGGTATGTTAAAGTATCACTTTATAAATATTACTACATTAAGTTTTCACCAACAGGTGTACTATATTCTTTATAATCACCCAGTCACAAAGAAACAATATAGTTCTGTTTTTATATGAAGGAAATTACTGTTCTTGTCAAACTAACCTCATTAAATATTCTCTAAATTCCTTGCTTTTAAGCTGGTCAAATAGTTTCCTTAATAAGCTCATGTTGACTGAAAAAAAAATCAAATAAACATTTACAGGCAGGTCAAAAAAAACATTAAAAATTGCTTTTGACGTTACATTGTATATAATATAATCAATCTCAGAGATCAATCAATCAACCTCGAGAACAAAACGGGATATGATAAATAAGTAGTAGAAAATGTCTCACTAGATGTACTTAATAAACTTAATACAACTTTACTCAAAAGATTCATTTTGAAAATTAGATTAATAAGAATAATGTGAACTGTACAATATGTCATTAGTTTTCTCTTTTTTTTAATTCAATAAATTACGTATTCTTTTATAACAAAAGATGTCAAGGCTAACCTTTTCGTATCTGTTATTTTTATAAAATATGAATGGAAAATATCGTTTAAACTGAAATTTGTTATTAGTTACCTTTATTATTTTATATTTCTATTCTCAAAAATTATATTAAGCCTAAAGTCAGCTACGTCCTCTATCACTTTTTCTATACTGGTCCAATGTCACTGTCACTAAACTGATAAGTGATAATCAAAGAATAATAAATTATTTATTTGGACAAATACACACTAGCGATTATTCGTACGTTTTAGTCTTACATAAAAACGAATAGTACATTACGTTCCTTCTTCAGTGTATGAAAGTATTATTTATATATTTTTACTTTATGACTTATAAATTTACCTTAAACATTAACGTCTGATAATTCATAATTATTCCAATTACCTAAGTACTAATTATATAATAATAATTATATAAAAATAATAATAAGATTTCTTACTTCTTTCTTCTTGTTAGCCACTTTTAGTTTGATTGCAGTATTTCATGTTGCGTGTAATTATTGATAATAAAGATATATATTAATATTAATGATAATCAACTATATATAGTATGTTTTTTAAATTGAATAAAAGGTTAAAATGCAATTTTTAAAGGTTAGACAATATTTTATTGCTGATACAATATCTGAGATAACTATTAACTTATCCCCTGCGATAAAGTATTGTAATTTGGTGATCACAGGCAATAAATTTTTGTAAGAACTTAAATGTATTGGTATATTAGTTTTAGAGTGTAGAGGTAGGACTATTATATTTGTGTGTGTATAATAAATGTCTCAATGTATGAAAATAGTGTTGCTATACTTATAGGCTTGCTTGTGGTAGGATTCGGGTTCGGGGGATATTCCCCCACTACCCGGACATAGACTCCATGGACCACAGCCCGTCGGGACTGGATGGCACTATACTCGTGGTGCTCCAGTACTTGAATTTTAGTTCATCTGTAGTAGCTGCTGTAAATATCCATCTAAATTAAAATTCGATTACGGTGTTCTCATAACATGCTCTATTTATAAAAAATATTATTATTAGTATTTTGTGTTGTTTTTAACATACTTCACGCATATTTTTCGCATTCTCTTGGACATTATTTGAACCCTTATTTTATTCATTTTAGTTTGTCGATTGACCACCCATATGTTTATCTCAACTCATACACATATCCATAGTAAATAAAAAAATATTGAATATATTATACCTTGTGACGTACTTTTTTGCACTAACCATAAATAATAAAATACGTATGTGATACTCCTTTACATAAGTTGTCTCTTTTGCACACGTAGAAATAAAACTAAAATAAATAAAATCTAGCCATACTCGTAGCATACTAGCCATACGTACAAAAGCGAGCATAATCATAATAAGAGTCATCTTCCTGAAGAATAAGACAGGAGTTTTACTATAATTTTAGTTTTTAGGTAATCGAGCTGAGATATTTTTGTTGTTGAAATAAAGATTTACTTAATTATCTGAATGAGAAAAAAAAATCAAAGCTATAACAATTTATTTGGTTTGTACTTACCGTTTTAGAAGCCTCAATTATCGCTTCACTTTTAATACACAAAAACATTACATGCAATATTTAAACAGTTAATATACTATAGTTCATATCAAATAACATAACATAGCATGGTCACTCTTAAAAAGAGAACACAATAAGTATCCCTGTTATACGTAGTGTTTCTGTTATAGTATTTTATTTGGTCTATAGATATCAATCAGTAAAAATATATGACAATTGTCAGTCAAAACCACCGTCATGGGCGAATTTCAAAATTTCCGTTATATAACATAATTAAATCAAAATGCAGAATTCCTATAGTTTTTATTAGATGAAAATGGGCCTACTTCGCATGCTGGTTGTGATTTACATGCTTATATATATAGTGTTATACTTTGGTTTGGTAGGAGCACTTTTATATATTCGGACCGTTGTCATCCAAGACAATAAGTACGTAGACTATGTTTAATGAAAATATTTCAATTCTCATAATATGCCAATATTTATTAAGTAATACATGTCAAATGAACAATTGGTAATATCCAACATTTTTATGAAATTATGGCGATTCATAAAAGATAAATATACCCGTCATAGATTTAAGTTTAAATTTTGTACCCACCCTGCCACAGAATACCCGACCAGATTTGTACGTTCTGCTCGTAATTCCATTATCCGGACGATCCTTTTCTTTTTAGTAATTTAGTAAAATAAAGCAGACAAAAAAACTAAAACCGGGCCTAGGCCTCCTAGAGAATTACCATATTCACAACTAATGGACCACAGCCAGTCTGGATAAGCGGGTATTAGGATGGTAAAGAGATCAGATATTTCTTGATAGGGATTCAACATTCACATCTGAAGTAAATCCTGAGATATATTATTATAATGGTTAAAATAATCATAATTCTACATTCACAATGTCAAGCAATTTCACTATAAATTTTTACTCTTTGCACATTGTTTAAGCAATTGATTATGCAGACATGTCATTCCTACCTAGATAGGGAATAGGAAGATAAGATTTACGACTAATATTGTGATGCTATAATTATGTTAATATTGAAATTAGTTTTAAATTTAAATTCATTATAATATTTGGAGCCATATGTGGCAGAATGTTTGTACATTTAATGATCTATAACATCATTTGTACCATATTCTGGCAAATAAACTATTTGATTGATTCATTCATTGATAGAGTATATTTTCATTTGACTCGGAGAGCACCACATTATAACAAACTTAAACTCCATTTAGTATTGGTACAGGTGTTAGATTTAGGTCATCGCTCCACCAGCCAACTAGCTAGCTACCATGCATATCTTCTCTAACCTTTTGAATTGTATCACTTACAGCATGGAAGAATTATACACTCAAAGTAGATAAAAAAAAGAGGAAAAGTAATATATAAAACCTTTAATTATACAGGGAAATACAAAATGCATTAAAAATGGACGGTCATGTCGTAAGTCTCATGAAATATAAATATACTTAAATTTATGAACAAAAGAAATATAAACATGGAAAAAACATAATTAAAGTTTTATTGCAGTCTGAGTATATCCGCACTGATGTATTGCAAATATACAGTACCATTAATAAAAAAAGATAATTTGCAATAAGTTGAAAATGATGAATTTTTGTTTTCAGGAAATAAAGAACGAAACCAAATTTATTCTATAAAAAATATATAACATTATTGCATATTAGGCAAATATCTACAAATTCAATAAAATGTTGTGAACACTGCTTAACACTTTCTTACAGTCAATTTCAGTTTTTCTTACAAAACTAGAATGAATACAAAACTAAATAAAATATTGTTTGCTTATATTTGCACATTTTTTATATGAGATTCCTGCCATTCTTTGATATGTATTGGTTACGGTTATAAAGAGGTAAAGCTTATTAACATATACAAAATATTATATAATACATTTATGTACCCTAACCAGAAGGAGAGTGCATGTATTAATGACCTTATATGGCAGAATATAGAGTCACATAGTAATAATCTGTACAGAAGTATCATCTGAGTATAACTATAGAAGGCATAGGTGCGACACTGGTACTTAAATTAATACTTATTCTTATTCATAAACCAATAAAACTATGATATTTATATAATTTTCTCTACCAGGCTTTTGGATTGTCACATCACTATAGTGGTTACTCTAAAAAGTTACCTTTACAAATACTTAGTAGATATCTCTATTTAAATGTTACAAGATAATGTCACGGTCTTCTAGTCATTTTAAAGTCTCGATAACATCTACTTTTTTAAACTTATATGTAAACATTGTGAACCACCTTATACTTGTTGATATCGACACTTTGGATTTATGTCTATATACATAGAAGTTTGTGAATGTGCAAACGCACAAATTTGCACAAAAAACATTCAACACTGAACAGGGAACATTATAAAAGCTGCACTAGTAAAAATACATAAATACTTGAGAATTCATTAATGCTTTTTACATAAAGCAGATTTACAGCAGTCATTAAAATCAATAAAAATAAATCGGAGATTTCCTATGAACATTCACTATTCACACTAAATATAATTAATCTTAAATATAACACAGAAGAAAAAAAAACACGTTGACTATTGAAAAACAATTGTAATTAAGTTACTAATTGAGTTTTGTTAGCTGTCAGATCATTAATATCTACTTTTTTTCACATATTTGATTCATATTCGCAATAAATATTTCCTTTCACGTAGTAGTACCCGGCTGCTGCGACGCAGGTCCTATATTCGATTCTCAGGCGAGGAAACAATATTTGTGTATCACAAATATTCGGTTTTCTGGTCTGGGTATATTGTGTGCATGTTAAAGAGATGTGTTCTTGTGAATGAAATGTAGTCAAAGAACACTTCTCCGATGTTATTGTACATGCATTACACTAGACTAAGCAAGGGGTCGACGAGGAGTGAGTGAGAACACTGCAAGAAATACGGCGCTACTCTCAACGGATGATATCATTCGGTCACCAGAAGGATATTGCCGTTGCAGTTTGATTTGCCAAACAACGAGATGGACAACCATGAAAGAACATTTCCTATTGAACAGTTTCGGAGTTACAACACATTAAGGTGCCCTTTGGTATATCTTCCAGCTGTTAACATGTGAAATAAACTGTGCTGAATATATGGTGCAGTGAATGCTCTCGGGCAAATATAAAGGCGTTCACTTTCTTAGTCCAATGAAAGGCATATGCAATAAATCGGATAAGGTTCAATTGTAAATATATATTGTTTTATATCTTCATCCTATTATCTAGTACAGTAGTACAGAATAAAGGCTATCTCATAAAATTTAAAGTTATCTATATAATTTATAGTTAGATATAACATCTTTTTGCTAGCAACACAGAAATAAATGTTACTGCCTAGATAATGTAAGTAGGTAAGGAACACAGTGGTTCACCATCTATCTATATTATTGACAAAGTTTATACAAAAATTGATCTACAAATTAATTGGGCTCATAGAAACAGTTGGTTTTTACTCGACTATATCATATGTTATTTTTCTTATATCAAAAATTCTAACGCTATATATCTTGGAAGTCGTTACAAAATGGAATGTAAAAAAGTATTATATATTTTTTTAAATGTGATTAGAGTTGTAGATACAAATAAAAATATAAACTGAATGCCATTTGTGTTAGCAATACAATTATTTTTTTTTCAAATTTGCGGATTAATATTTTCGCCAAATAAATACTCAGAATATATCAGTGACCCCTTTTTAAATACAATCGCGATTTTTTCAGATATCCAAGTATATATTAGTTTATTTAATAATATGAGATTCAGGTTTGTTTTGATTAAGCAAGAATATGTAAAAGCTAAAATCTAGATTAGAGGAATGTTTCATATAAATTCCTACTTATATTTTTAATTTAAGAAACTATAAAACTGAGCTAACAACACAGGTAGTGTATCTTGTATATCTTACTAGAGTCCATGAGTAAAATGCCTGCCATTATAAATGGCATCTATAAAAAAGACCAGTGAGTGTGAGTGAGCGTGTAATATGCCACGCTAAGTTATAGGCCTGCAGCATGATAGTTTTAGTGGTATAACAGGTCGAGTCAATGTACAATTTAAAAAAAGACATAATATTCATATAACAAACATTGTAAGACAACTTAACGGCTCTATAAAAATAGAAAAAAAATAAGGCACATTGTATAAAAATAAAATGAAAAACTTTACAGACATATGATGACATGATATCTCTTTATATGCAATATGTTTCTTTAGTCTGTATCGGTGTAAACTTCATCGAAATGTTAAAATCAATGTTAAAATGTATAAAAAATTCACTTACATCTAATTAAGTCATCTAAGTTAAACTGACCTTAATAAGCACTCTTAGATATATATATTTTTTGGATCACTTGGATGTGCCGGCAATATAATCAATATATTGTTAAAACCACAGAAATTCAACTTGAACAAAAATAGTTTAAACTGGATGCAATAACCAAAAGTAATTTTGAGAGGTTAATATTTAATTCCAAAACCTATTAAGGGTTACTTAATAGCATAATAAAAAAATATACAGAGAAATATAAAAAGCAAACTTTTGAATTTTTGCAAATTCATCAAATTCAAATGTGTTTTTGACAGTTGATATAGTGCATATTTTAAATGATATAGTGCATAATATGTGTTTATATTATAAAACTGTTTTTCAAGTAAAATTAAAGTCATTACCTGCTAAAATAAGACCCACTATTGCGGTGGTCGTAATCGAGCCCTTGGGGTCGATATTGACGACCTTAGGATATCAATGGTCTAAATCAGGGAATCCCAGAGTGGTAGAAATCGGTTTCCTAGGGGGTCGACGTAAACGAAAACTGGTTTTGGGGATCGCGAGATCTATAAATCGACCCCCATAATTAACACAAGATTTTATTTGAAACTTTCAAGATACTGTAACAAGTTCTGTTAAGTGTTATAAGAATTATTAAAAACTTAACAAGTCGATAAGCATGCATGCACAAGTTCGTTACAAGATTAAAAACTCGGTAAGCCAATAATCGTGACCAAGTTTTTAGTATCAATAGGGAAAAAAAACTAGATAGGATTTATAAAATAATTTGGTTATGGGGGTGTAAGGCTGGTCTAAACTAATACATTGAGTGCGCTTTAGTCAAAATTACTTTTAGTTGATTTGGTAAAAAAAAAAACAAAAATTTACCGATATTACCTAAGTTTAAATACTAGCAACACAATAGCTATAATTACAATAAAGCTGCCTTGTATAGCTGCTGCTCCAGCCAGTCTGCATTTGAACATGTCTATGCGCGTTTCCTTGTCAGCGATGATGTTTTGAAACTCCGCCTCCATTATTTGTCCGTCGTAATATGTGGTGAGGTCCTCGAACGGATACTCGTACCCTTGAAGACACTCGCATTTGTATCCACCGGCTTCGAACCCGCGACCCAATATTGGCACACACTGGTAAAATAATATATAACGAGTCGTTTAGTATAAAATGATGATCGACAAACTTACCGTTTTGGCATAATTTTTAAGATTGTTTGAATGGGAATGTGTTCTAGCTGAATCTATGTTGTATTAATTCGTGTTGAATTATGGGGATCTCTACTTCGATATGTTAAAAATTCAATGCGCAATGTTACGAGTCGAAACCTAGTAATTTCTACCAATAGGGTATTAAAATTGTTGTAGAATGGTGGGAGGAAGTTATAAACAAAATGGAGAATACATTGACCATTAAAAAGTTGTTAATTTTAAATGAAAAATAAATTACAAGAAATTAAAAAAAAAAACTGAAAGAACTCAACAACCTATTATTTCAGGGCTCAAAGAATTTTGAATTGAGATTTTTTATCAAGATATTACACATCTAGTGTATGCAAAGTAATGATTAGACATCCTCCATATAAATTGTGTGATAATTTGTCACAGGTACAGATTAGTTGCAGTTACGTTTCTAACTGTAACCATTATAATTTGGTCCTAGCAAAACAGCAGCATGCTCAAAAATAAATGCAGTGCAGCAACACGCTGCTGTGTTTTGTATGATGTAAGTAGACACTCGAAAACCCAGTCACAATGACTAGAGGCATTTCATCAGTCATCAGGTTACCATGCATCTTGAATTTTTGCTGAGGCTTTGGCTTTGGCATTTAGGTGTTTTGGGCATCACTTACCAATAGAAGTGTGTTCATTTCTCACCTCATGTGGATTATAAAAAAATTATGCAATAGAATCTAACGGATCATTCAAATATTAATCAATAACATGCAATGACTCCTGAAATCTGTGTGAGCCAACACGGGCATTTTTAAATAATCAAACCAAACAGTCATTAGATAAATACTTACATATGAAGAACTTTTGTCACACTTGTCGGTGCCCTTGAATGCATTCGGCACGTGATGCTTGTCAGGACACTGGTTGATGTCCAGGGACATGAGGGGCATTGTCACGGCAACGGCACCCCTGAACCAAACGAAAAAAAATATGACGTATCAACTAGCCACACATAGGCGCGCCCAGCGGGTGTGACGTATAAAATATACTCTCAATCATATTTTAGTGATTTTTACCTTATTATATATAAAATTCATAATTAATAATTTAGTTAATAATCGTATTACTTTGGCGTTGTAAACTTGATTAAATCGGAATTCTAATTAATTTTGTATAAAGCGGATGAGGACGGTATTTCACGTACAATTACTTGCAAACGTTATGCTGGATGGCTTAATAAAAAGACATTCCACAAGATCCACAAGAGGTAACACATGTCAGATTTCGGAACGTTTAGTGCAGATTTATAAAATTAAATAAGCTCATATATTTTCTCTAATTGTTTGAAATCCTAAGACTGGACACTAATTTTAGGGAGTTTGTCCGTCATGATTCAAAATTGTAAACCGCTTTGTCTCAAATTTCTACTCGATAGTCCTAGCTTTAATTAGGCACTGCATTAGTAAATTATCCCTCTTATAAGCATCTAATATATCTTAATATATTAAAACAATATCGACCTTGACTTATTATTTACTGTGTATCCGGAGGACTTGGAGGACCAACTATGTCTTATTACGCAAGCGCAGTTTCTAAAAGCAAGGTAAAACTTAAGTATAACAAGAGATACGACACCATGTGCTATCGACACATGAGTTATGACTAAAATGGCTAATTTTAATAACAAGTCTCGCCTAACAAATACTGAATTATATTGAAATAAGAAAGATTATACTGTACTAAACTTTCTCACCAAAATATCACTAAACTTTACATATTTTTATTACATTTGAGAGTAGCAAACGAGCACGCGGTTCACCTGATGCCAAGTGACACCTGCGGCCCATCATACCATCAACATTCATCCCTCAAGGAATCATAATGCTGATGCGCCTCGTCACCAGTAATAAAGGTCTCCGGATCCCTACACTCACCAGACGAAACACGACAGCATTGCAGCATGGTGCTGCTATTTTACGCTAATATTCTGCGAGGGTGTGGTCGAGCTGACCCATTCATTCTGCAGCTAGAAACAAAGTGCAGTTTAGCTCTACCGCTGTTAACTTATTCATACTCTTGTTGTAACTTACTTGTACTCCAGCTTCTTTACGCTGTCCCATCCAAAGAACGGTGATGCGTAAGTGATGACCCATTGCTTCAAGTGTCCATTGCAATCGTAATATGGCTGCGTCCAGTGGCCGTGTTTGATGTTGGCCGCTCGATAGAATGTCGGATACTTCTCGTACTGGCGGAGATGCTCGCCTAGCTCGTCGTCTCGCAGTTTCATTTTGAGGAAGAATTTCTCCAGCTTGTCGAAGTTCGTGGACTGTTTCAGTGATCGGAACCATTGCTGGTTCGTGTACACATCCTCTGAAAAATACACATGAGAAATTTATAAGACACGAGGTAATGTATGTCGTTGTGATAGTTGAAGTCACTGACTGTGGTATATATTGTATAAAAAGCAACATATGAAGTAACTCAACAACAACTCACCAGTCTTGTTCAACCGGGCCAGGTCCTCAAGTTTGTACTTCCTTGTGTTCAGCTCAGTCTTGTACGCAAATGGAGCGAAGTACGTGCGGTTAGTGAATTTGTTTCTATCCCAGTATGTACCTGTTAAATTTAAAAAGCAAGACATATTCAATATATATATATATATATATATATACATATATATATATATGTATATATATATATCTATATCTATATACATATATCCCACTGCTGGGCGTCACTATACAACTTTTACACTGTTTCTATTATTAATGTTTTGTGATACCGCGTTTAATAGTTTTGGGGATTCAAATCGAGATATATTAACTTAGTAAATTTAAACACATTACATGTAAAGCGAGTCTAACATGATACACTTTGCGCCCTCACAGGGTGACACGGTGAGTGATGGATTCTGGGACCCAAATGAACGTCTCGAGGCATAGTTAAAGCCTTAGGGAGATTTGGAGCATAGTCCACATGGAAATATATATAAAGTACTTTATTAAAATACAAATACTGGAGATAATAAACTCGCATACAATTTACCTGAAAATAAGTGATTTAAAGTTTTAGCTCAGTTTCCGAGCAATTAGATTGTTAACTGCAATATAAACTATTATTCATGCTACATTAACATACAAATTGCAACATGGGTGCCACTACTAACCACCTACCACCTACCACTAATAACACTTATCCCGATTAATATGAGTAGCACTACATAGGAATAGGGAAAGGGAGGATTAGTAAGTGCCTGTGTGTGTGTGAGAATACTAAAGACACTAATATATCCTGCCAATTGATCTCATCTGATTCTAAACAGCAACATATCGCTGCAGGTGGAAAGAGAGAAGAGGATGTCCGTTATTGCTGTTATACATATTAGCTTAGTATGGGCATCAAATTGTAACTGAAGAATCTACCCGCTAAGGGACACATGTACCTTTGGTGTATATATAATTATTAGTTAATCTCACCCGCAGACCAAATCTTAGAGTCGCCAAGGACAATGGCAAGTGTTTCTCCGATCATCTGATCTTCGGTCAGAGGTTTATCCGCCACACGGGTACCGCTGAAAATTTCATACGGGTCAGACACCTGGAATGAGGAAAGATATAGAGAATTTATGTAACAAAATAATACGACATACTGGCCATCTGCCGGTTGCTTGGTCTGCTTGGACTTCATAATTCAGTCTCAAAAATTAGGGGGGGGGCTAGATTGTATGATTTATTATTTTGAGTTTGTTTGTGGGGAATGAGACGGTAGGGGGGGGGGGGAATCTTCAAATGATACCCTCCCTCCCTCTTGCGGGCAAGATAGGATTTATAGCCACAAACGCACTCGTACGCCAATGGCGGGCAGGGGATACCACCTATTCTGAAAGCCCTGGACTAAATGGCTGATCATGTAAATGTGGGCAGGCGATCATGTGGGCGTCCACCACAATATATGCCCCTAATGAAACAATACCAATACAGAGCGAAAAGCGAGAAAACAATTCCCATGTTCTACAACATGAAAATCATAAATCATGTAAAGAGCCAACATCACCTGCAGAAAGGCGCTGATGAAATTTGACAAGCGCACGGCCATTTTGGCTTGGTTTTCAAACTGCTCCTCCGCGCCAAAGGCGATATCACCGTTGAGGACCAGGTCCGTCGGCTTGTACCTGCAACGAACATGAAGAGAATTTATTACAAAGAGAAAAAAAAAGAAATTAAGGCTCTCTAGTGGCGACCCCTGACTAGCACTTTCACAGTTTCGGACAACCCTCCACTAGATGGAGCGACGTAATTATACAAGCTTACAGATGCCGGGGAGGATGGTGTTCAGCATTGGACAATGACGGGCAGGCGAATGATGACGAATTTTTGTTTAATTTGTTGCCTTGTCTTAAATAGGAAGTAATAATATGGATACTATTACTATTATTGGTAAGCTGAGATGGCAAATGGGCAAACCATAACTTGTAGAACCGATAACTGATGGGGAAGAAAGGTTAATTAAGTAATATTTTAACACAATACATTCAACTTAAAATATTATATAAATATTTTTCTTAAATATATTTATTTATATATTTGTATACATGTGTTTATAATAAATATAGTATTTTTTATCAATGAACTCCCCAATACCAGACCTGCTGAAAGATACTTTAATTGTTTAATATTAGCCATGCCTTTGTACACAATTTTCCTATTTTACTTTTCTTGTATACACTTATATATATACTGCATATATATGAAAGTTAAATAAATAATTAAACTAAAAGAGTCTTGAGGCTATATTTTAAAAATTGTTATTGCCTTGAAATGTATTCTCTTTAAATACCAATGTCCACGAGGCTGAAACACTGCAATAAGATCCGTTATATTAGTTTATCTTCTAAAATTAATTTTCATATAAATGCATGTATTCAGACATATTGTGTGACTGGTTTAACTCAATACAACAAGAAATGGTTAATGTGTTTGTACTGCAACATTGTATACCAACATCAAAGGATACATGCATTATGCAGAATGAAATAAAATATTAAATGAAATAATGTCAACAAGATTGTTGCATACCATTTAACACTGATAGCAAGCCTGCCCGCAGAAGGACCATGGCTTTTCGCATGACATATTAGGGGTCAAGGGTCCCACGGTCAGACAAGGTAACAATAACAAGGTATTCCATCTCAGTCCTCAGGAATGATATGCATGTTCATTGAGAATATATATTGAGGATTGATGTTACTTAAACTGTTATCAATAATATAATGTTTGTTCTACTTGTACAAATAAATAATAATAAATAAGTAAACTAAATTAACAGAAAAACAAGAATTAGACTTTTGTGAATAGACTTTTTTTTAATACAATGTCAGTAACAAACGAGCACACACTTCACCCGATGGCAAGTGATTCCTGGGGCCCATTCGTGACATCTAAATTCATCCTTGACAAGTAATCATAATGCAGATGCGTTCACACCTTTGAGGACCGAGATGGAATGCCAAATCACCGTCATAAAGGTCTCCGGATCCCTTCACTCACCAGTGGGCGTGCGCGCTCTATTTATTCTGCAGCTAGGAACAGACTGCAGTATAGCTCAACGATCGTTAAAATATAACGCATACTCACTTGGTGCAGTTGTGCGGTTGTACACCTCTGATCAGGTTGAGGACTTCGAACACGTTGATGCGCTCGGTGTGCAGGGAGGCGGGGCCGCTGCTAGCGTTCACGTACTCGTAGTAACGGTCCGCGTACAGGGCGCGAATGAACGGATGCGCTTTGTCCCACCTGACCGGCACCTTCTGTACCCCTGCGAAAATTATATAAAACATAAAATATGATTTACATAATTATAATTAATCATTGCCACTCACAAAGGCTAGCTCAGTTTCTAAGCGCTCTGTCACGGGCCTCTAGGCGTGAGCCTTTTTAAAAAAAGAAATTTATGGGACTGGAATATGTATTTTTAATTTAATTACACAAAATAGGATAAAGATTTAGAACGTGTTGCCCGGACCGAGTCTGGAGTTGAACCGAGCTGACATAGCCCCTTTACACTAGCAGGTTGCATCAGCCCTATTCTATACAGATAATATATAATAAACGATATATATGATAATATTATATATCTTACAATAACAAATAAATAAAATAACATCCCCCTTCATAAAAATAAACTTCGGGGTTAACTTGAAGTTCGTAAAATATTTTTGTTTTTTTATAATAACAAACTCAATAGTTTAGAAATACGATTTTTAAACATTTAGTTTACGAATTAAATTAATTGATAATAAAGGAAAACATCGTGTGGAAACTTGCATGTCTAAGAATTAAATAATAAAAATTATTTTCGAAGATACGAAGTCCGCCAACCCGCAGTGGATGCACTAGGATCTAACACTGATTGTATATAGTCTGTTATGTTACTATACTTTTTCAAAAGCACTGAGTCGAACTAATTAGAGTTATAATAGATATTTTTTTTTATTGTACTAATTATATTTCCATATTTATAAGAGCAAATTGCACCAATTTGTGTGGACTATTGTCTGAAATTAAGTCCCATACATGTCGATAACCTAGTATGCCAGGTAATATAAAAGGATTTACAAAAAAACAGAAAACCTACTCGCAGCCGATTTCAGGATAACAACACACACATACCTAGCGGAAAATAATAAAACAATAAATCATACAACGTAGTCTAGCGCATTGCACGTTTCTCTCTGCACCCAATTCCCCGTGACCCCAAGACCGTGCAGACAAAGTCACATGTCAAGGGCACATGCTAGCTAATTAAATAATTAAACGGAATTTAAAAAAAAATGAAAACCTACTCACGGCCGATTTCACGATAACATATACTAGTGGAATATAATAAATCATACAATGCTGTATCGCGCATTTTACATTTCTCTCTAGATCCGAAGACCATGCACACAAAAGCATGAACATGCTAGCTATTTAAATAAACAAACAGATTTAAAAAAATAAATAAGGTAAAAAAACTACTCACAGCCGATCTCTTTGCAGTCGAAATTGTTGTAGTACTGGTCGGAGGTGGCTCTTTCTATTATCTCGCCTAGATAGGGTCTGCGGACGATGCTCGGTAACCTGAACCCGGGCCGACACCTACATTGGTACCCGCCGCGGCGGAAGCCCCAGCCGTGCAGTGGTTCGCACTAAAGTAAAGTAACAGTCAATAAATATAGAAATACACAGCGGAATCTGTTTTGATCTTATAGAAGCAACTGATCACGCCGAAGTTCGGCCTTTTAGGATTCTGGGGTTCCAATTAATGTCGCCTCTCCCGTTATCTTCCGTATACACTTGATACATCAGACTGACTCAAATGAAGCTGGGCAGTGACTGGTATGGTGGTATTTGTAAATAATAATGATGTATAAGTTATGTTGATTAATCAAGCTTTTAATAAACATGGTTTTTATAAATAAAATGTTAGTATGTTTGTTGAAAAATATGTATAGGTTATAGGTTGAGTCGATTTATTGCTAGCGAGTGTATTTGTAATTCATGCAAGGATATAAATAAAAGTTATATTTTATACGTTAAAATTACATGAGCGCTGGACTTCACTTGTGAGTGCGAGTGAGCGCGCAATACGCTGCGCTACACTCACACGTTTTACAAACCGTTTGCAGCGATATAGTAAACCGATGATTACCCACCTCTGTTGTTTCTAATTTACATCGCGCCGTGCCAGCAAATCGATTCGGTCTATCGTTGCCCAGACTCACATTACATTGATTTATATCTATTCGATCGAAATCCATTTCCATAACAACAGCTGCAGTATACCTGTTCAAGAAATAAATAAACAATAATTTAATGAAATTCCAAAAAACTATTGGGTTGGCAACTAAGTTCTGTATGTTTTATTTAATTTTGTATGAATTTTAATAGATAATGTGTTCTCCTTTGTTGTTTACAACGTTCTTTTCAATACGTCATTGGTAGAAATCATCAGGTTTCGACTCGAAAAATTTATCAAAACAAGATCTCATTTCGTTTAAAACTCTACACAACATTTGAATGAGGTGCAATCAACATAAATGAACTCTAACAAAACATTCAAAACATACAATTCCGGTAGAACAAAACAATCTTAAACATTATGCCAAAAGTATTTAATGACAAATATAAAATTAAAAAACAGATAGAACTTAGTTATCAACCTAATTTATATAAAAATCAGACAATAATATAAATTTCATCAATAATAGACCAACACTGCAGCTTGATTCCAACTGCAGTTTCAAGAGGCCTGGTTGATCGGGAGAGGAATTTACTGTCACGGATTACCAATATGAAATAGTACAACATGATAGTGTTTTCACATGGTAAGTGTAGGGATACAGCGACCCAATTACTGAGGGTGAGAAATTCTATCCCATATCTCAGGATGCAATAGACCGCAAGAATAGCTTAGCATCAGGTGAAGAAGATAGTGTGTTAGTTTGTCACCATCAATACAATAAATTTATCTAATTATAATTAGTCATTAACAGGATGGGTCTACCAAGACCAATGATATACATATTATAAAATATAATAAACATATTAAACACATACGTTGGAAATTCTATATGTCTGAATTGTGTGTGCCGAGGGTATATATCTGCTACAGGGGAGACAGCTCCCACCAGCCACTTATTTAATCTTCCACAATCAAAGTAGGGACGAGTCCAATTTACTGGACCTTGAATCTGGAAATGGATTATGGATTTTAATTTAAGATTAAATTGACATGTTTATTATTGTTAGACAGGTATAACAATGGAAAAGATAATCTCTACTTATTTATTTTACTTATAAGTACACAAACCAAACAACTTATATAAGGAAACTAATATAGGAAAAGCATGTACAAAGGCCAGGCCTGATGTTGGACATATTATCGGAAAAAAAAATCATAATGTAGTCACAAAAATAAAAATAACTTTAAAGAATCTTCAAAGGTTATGTGAACATTACATACCTATGTATTTAGTATTACAGTGAAACAGAATTCAACTGTTTTTTAGTTATAAGTGTAGAGATTTTGAAACAAGTCAGAGGAAACATTTTATCTCAGTGCTCAGGTGTCAAAACATGTGCATCTTGAATCTTTGTTCAGGATGGACATAAATATCTTAGCCTTTACCACCAGGTTTTGCTTCAGCAAGCCATTCCATCTCAGTCCTGAAGGGTGACAATGCATGTGTATCTGAAATCTTTGTTGAGGATGGTTAAATATTTTGGGCCGCAATCTTTACTATGAGGTTTGTTTGGGCAAGGCATTACTACCCAGTCAAAATCATAAAACATTAAAATATTAACAAATATAATAATGATTCACCACTGGGCATAAGCCTCCTCTCTAGATGCTTAAACATTTGCGCTCACAGATATTATTAATATGTCCTACCGAAAACTCACAAATTTTTACAAAGAAAACTGACAACTCACCTCATCATTCCCAGGAGGTCCGTGAAATGTAAATGTTCCATTTGTATTATTTGCATATCTGATTTCGACTTGGTATGTTGTCTTTGTATCATGACGTTTGTCCACTTTGTCAGGTAACCATTTGAAGAACCATTCATTGGTTCGATAGAAATCAGATGTATAATCCTTTGACAAACTTTCAGACTCAAAGGCTCCCAAATCCAACACATGGAAAGTGTTCAATGTGGATATCTTTTGCAAGTGTACAGGATCATTGAAGTCATCAGCTCTGAAGGCACGCGGTGCAAATCTTGGCAATGTCTTGTTGAAGAATCCACGATATGATGATGTATACGACGTGTTAGGTGAAAAGTAAATAGAACTAGCGTTTATATAGGGGTTCGAAGCTACGTCAGCTACTGATGATAGGAAGTAGTACATCATTCCCGGATCGTAAGTGTCATTTATAGCTGGCCGTATAAATCGAGACTGGAGGATGTAACTCCAGAAAAATGCTCGATTCATTGCCATGTTGTGCAAATGCAACATAGCCGTTCGATTCGGAAAAACAGGGTTTATGTTTATTTCTTTTACATCGGGATGATGTGACACGGAATTCTCCGGCAGGTAAAGGTTATCCAAATGGGTAATGTAGCAATTATCAGCTGTAACTTTGTCGATCTTTTCACGTATTTCATCAAAAGCATCTCTTAGCTGCCATTCATACTGGCCGGCCACACCCCACAATAAAACGCAGAGGGATGTAACTAAAAGAACCCAATTAGTTTTCTCCATTATTACTTACGTGCTTTACACTTATATTAAGAATTATAAAGTCTTTAATCATTACATTTGTTTCAAAATAATTTCGTATTAGATTTTGTTCCTGTCTTCAAATCAGACATTTACGTTTGTTTTCGAGTTTTAAGTTTTGACCATAAAGTAAACTATTTTGATTGTTATGAATGTAGTCAAAGAAAGACCGTTGTAATTCAATATATACTAATACTAAGTAATAAATTTATATTCTGTATTCTAAAACATACATAATATATTTTTTATCATTGTCAAAATATATACATAATAAAATAATTTGCAACCTATATTAATTATAATTTAAACATATTATCATAAAATTAATACTACTTACGATAAAAATTTAAAAATCACATTTTATGATATAAAAGCATACATTTTTCTATAATAATAAAATTAAAAAAAAGTATTCAGAATACCTAACTACTTATACGTCAAACTATTAACAAAAAATATACATTGACTATGGTTAACTAACCTCAAACGTTGTTTTCTTCAGTAATTAAAAATAAAGTATATATATATTTATTATTAACAATGGCTGGAACATTGATTAGTTAGCATTATCATTTTAAATATTTTGTATTTTGTATTTTTTAAATCTTAAACGAGATACATGATGATATATTCTTAATTTCAGGAACTATATTTAGCAATTTATCCATTTATGGGACAAATACTGCAAATTTGGTTAGTATGATCTATTTATTGTATTAGAAAATCTCTATCGTCATATACACTTTTATAAAAACCTTATTTTTTTATTAAATGACTAACTAGGAAGTCAAAATAGTGATCTAGTAGTTTTGTTTTAAATAACATTATCTTACTACATTTGCGCCTAGTTGCATGGACTCAAAGCATATCACGGTTAATATGCTCCAGGTGATATGTGAATAACACCTGTTTCACCAAATTAAATAATAACTTGCCTTATTTACTTTTTTTACAGAGATCAATACACACTTCTACAGTATATTATGCAGCGCGAAAAGGTACTAGGGCAAAGGCTCGTGCCAAAAAAGTGAAAGTTGAAGTCACTAAGGTTGGATTCATCCCTCACAATCAAAGAAGAAAGGATAAGTAGGTTTTCTGAACAAATTGAATTAACCATTTACATGATTGAGGCCTGCATGTGGGTCTGGGTTATGCTTGGTGACAAGCTACGAGGTCTAAGATCAATAGAGTTATTCATATAGATCATAATCAGCCTTATTTTTATGATAGTACAACAAATCCTAGTATGATTGTGATGATGTGCTCCTGGTTGATTTCATACCATGGCTATACCTTCGGATTGTAACTAGATGACTGCACAGTACATTTTATATTGTCATAAGCATTTGCACTAACAGAGGTACTCACTTGTTGTCACCTTCCTTAGTCTGATGTATTTCACTAGAATAAGATCGCACAAAGGTCAGATGTAGTGTCTGGGACACGGGACATACATACAACATAATCGGACCTAAAAGACAACAATTAAGGATGCACAAATTTATATTTTTTGGGAACAATATTCTTTCATGGCTGGGAATCAAACCCTGAACCCACAATGCAGCAGCCAGGTACCCTAACCACTACACCAATCATCCGCCCCATATAAGTAATAGTACATAGGATGTCACTGGCTTAATGATAAAGATCATAAGCATTTGCACTAATATAGTTTAGTATTTTTTTTAATTTGGGCTTCAAATTCTTGGTAATCAATATTCTAATCCATATTAAATATACTGTTAACTGACAATGTAGCTTTTGGTGTTGTACAATGAAGTAATAAATTTAGTACCAAACATTGGCCTATTTTTAGTCTAAGGGTAAGATAGTATTTTTGATTGAAATATAGTAAATATATTTATCATGTAATTATTATGTATTTCTTTATTCCAACTAAAATATTGATCAGGCAATATTTGTTTTATGGAAGTAAGGATAGCAAATATCACATAGTTGACTTATTGGTATTATTAAATAAGTAATACTTATTGGTATAAAATAAGTGTTCTCGGAGGTTGATATAACCTACTATCCATCCTCGATAAGGAATCGAAGGAAAGGTACAGTTGCAATGTCACCACTGAGGGTTAAAATAAAATCCCTCATCATTAATTGGATCTCTATTTCATATCATCACAACATTACCATAATATTGAGCCACTTTTATGCCGGTGTTCTTCAGAAGCTTGATAATTTGTGGAGCTAACTATGAAATAAAAGTTTGAGTTAGAAAAAATGAGCTCAAACATGAGTTAAAAACTTCCTAAACTTCATAAGCTCTACCAGATAATAAACTATATGTCTGGAAAGATCACTGGCTGCATAGATTGTAAAATTGAGAATGAATAGGCATGTAAGTTCCTGGTGTGGTAAATTTGGCAATCCTAGTATAAGACAACCCCTCAATAGAGGGAGCAACATGCAAATTTGCAGGTAATTGATATAAACAAGCAGGTAGTTCAGAATGGTCTATTTATAGCCTGTAGAGATTATTGATACCCTGTAGACTCTAAACATTGGAGAAAAAGAAGTATTAAAAACAAAATAATTCCCAAATTCATCCTTGATAAGAAATCATAATGTAGATGCATTGTCAGCCCTGAGGATTAAGATTGGATGCCCCATGACCAATAATAAGGATCTCTGTGACCAAAATGTAATGGCAATATTAGGCTGCTATTTTACTCTAGTATGCTATGAGGGTGTGGACCTTTAGTGGTGGAACACTTTATTATTTATGCTTAGGCTTCTTATTTATTATAATTTTATTAATGATTGAAGGTTGTTTTCCCACATTACAGAATGTCCACAGTAGCAATTAACAAGCATCTAGATGATTCCTTCAAGAGTGAATCCAAAGACAATGTTTTCCCAATGCGATATTACCGTTGGGTTGTATATAGCACAGAGGATGCGGTTAAAGCGCACCAAGAGACTCATCATCAGACAATGTACAATATCCCTGATGCCCTTGTATACGCCAGGGTTGAAGTGAACATGGAGGCAGCTAAAAAGGTAATGTTTAAAGTTTACTTTAATAAAATTAATGGTGTACAAGGGTTCAGAGGCAACACTTGATTCTTCTTTGAGATTGAATGTGGTTATTGTGGACCCCGAGAATTGCACTTAGGTAAACTAAACAGCTTATGGCACTCAAATATGTTCTGTATGGTTGATGTAATCTTGTACAAACTATAAGATATCACTGTGTTGGAAAACCAAAAGAACAATATTGTTTATTAACATATTGATTAATATGACAAAAAAAATTGGCAAGATCAGAAGTCAAACCTGGAGCTGGGTTAATATACATCAATCTGATTATACATCATGAAGAAGACCATGGTCTGGTGAAGAGGCTAAGACTATCTCATTGAGATGATAACACATAAATATATTCATTCTCTTATTAATCTGCACCAGTTAATAATGATTTTTTATGATATTATATGTGACAAATGAGGTCACAGTTCTGGAAGAAAGTTACTGAAGGGTTATCCATTATTTATGGGACACTCATGAGGATAGCTTAAATATATTAACAGTGGTTAGAGGCATGCTGCAGCTTCTTTCTGGGTACAGAATGAATTAGTTGGTTAGACCGGGTAAGTGTCATACCTTGTAAGTAATAGAATCATAATGCTTCTATTTTATATGGTGAGTGTATGGACCAGGCAACCCAATAACAATTGTTGAGGAATTCCATCTCAGTCCTCAGGGGTGATAGTTATCGCTAACAAGAGAATTATGTGCTCACTTGCCACCCTTTGTTTCATATTATTTACGTAAACATTACTACTATTAATTCGAATGAAGATTAATTACAAAAAGAAATACAATCTGATTTAGATTATTATTGTAGATAGTTTGAATATCAAGTGCTTGCATTTCAATGTGTTGTGATTGCACTTTATCTTTACATATTGCACCAATATAGTGTGAACATATTTTGTAAATTATTTTTGAATAGATAAAACTCACTAAAATTTATTTGTATAATAATTTTGGTGACTGGCAAATCTCTCTACATACTCACATATTGTAACTCTATCTGTAATGTTTGAAAAAGTGACCATGAAGTCTATTTACCTTGTAATTATGTGTTTATTGGGTTAATTTAGATTTACTTTTGAATTCAGAATCGTTACCTGGAGAACTTCACGCGTCTGTCATTACTACCACACCCATTCCCTCGGGATGAGGAGCGATCAATTCTTGCTTTCTGCAAAGGTCCCGAGCTGATCAAGCAGGCTCGTGAGGCCGGAGCAACAACTGTGGGTGCCACCGAGATTGTTAAGAAAATACAGGTAAAACATACGAAAACCACCCGCCATACTTTGTATATGAAATTTGGGACATAATGAAGATGATATGTTGAGTTGAGACAAGAAATTGGATGCCTTTTCTTAATGTTAAATCATATTCTTGTAGATAAAGTATATTCTACCCTATTCATCTAGTACAGAGGTTCACAGACTATTTTTCTCATAGACCACTTTCAAAATTTAGGTGGTTCCGGTGGACCCCCTACAGCTACATTTCTACCATATTCCCAAAACTCGACAAAAAATGTGGAATATGCAAGTTTGTACAAGTAACAGTTGCTGAGCTTCTTAAAATATTATCTGCCTACATTGTTATGTGACGTCAAACCAATATTTTAGTTCTTCACTATCGAAAACAAATACATTTTCGTGGACCCTCGCTTACAAATTAAGAACCCCATTTTTGTCACGCCAACTTGGATCCCCGCCGAGTCTCCCGTGGCCCCGGTGTGTCCATCTGGACCACTTTGGGTACTAAGGATCTAGTAGGAAAGTCTCCGATTTCTGCTATTTATGAAGCTGCACCTCAAGAACCTTTAATAGTTCCAAGAACTATTCTATAATATACTGGATACATGAGCAATTTTGCCAGCATATTTTAACTTTGGATTATTGATTTACTGCACTACTGTTAACGTTTTTTATAACATGAGTTGACAACTGCGGCCCATGACATCTACATTCATCCTCAACAAATATTCAACATTCTCACCACTGAGGACTGAGATGGCATTCACTACCTGTAATTGGATCTCCTGATCCCTACATCCCACTATGTGAAACACAGCACCTTCATGATGCTATTTCATGCTGGTATTCTGTGAGGGTGTGGTTCTCGTTGGTCTTGCGCACTGTTTCAAGAAGACTCCTGTGGCAAGAAGAATATACAGCGGTACAGCCCTACTACTGTTGAAACTATGTTTATCAGTGGTACAACTACGCTGCGTTTTGTTTCTAGCTGCAGAGTGAATGGTGTCTCCACTGGGGTAGGCCCAAGACCTCACAGAATACTAATAGTAGTGTACATAATAATAATAGTGTTTCATCTGGTGACTGTAGGGATCCGGAGACCTTTATTACTGGTGGCGAGGCATTCCATCTCAGTCCTCAAGGGTGACAACGCATCTGCATTATAATTCTTTGTCAAGGATCAATGTAGATGTCATGGACCGCTGGAATCACTAGCCATCAGGTGAACTGTGTTTTTGTTGGTTACTATTAATGTAATAAAGTAAAAAAACTATTGATGTCTACTTAAATAATTAATATAATATTACAGGACGGAGAAATAAAATTACCCGACTACGATTTTGTAATAGCCCATCCTAACATGATCACAGAAATGGTACCCATTCGTGGTCTAATGAAGAGAAGGTTCCCAAATGTTCGTAATGGCACGTTGGACTCGAACATTTGCGATCTTGTCAAGAAGTTTGCAGCCGGAATCCAGTTTAGGGTGACGAAGGATGAGAAGCAGGAGAACTTTGGCTCTGTGGAAGTGCCAATTGGGAGGGTAAGGGACCGAGGGTCAATATTGTCTCGTGCACTTGGAAGTGCCTACTCAGCGGGCCCCCCGCTCGCGAGTCCAATTAGATAAAGCTGTAGAGGTCTCTGGGCCAACAGCAATACTCACACACAAAAAAACTTAGAAGTGTGAATATTTATATAAGACTTACACACATTTTATCTTACTAACATTACACATATCAAATCAAATCAGAAAAATCAAGTAGATCTATAGAAAACACTTTTGAATCGTCAATATAGCTCATAGCAGTAAGCCAGCTGCTATCGGGAAGGAACGGCAAGAAACTCGACTAGTTTTCTTTTTTTTTAATAATAATCAAAATGTCCAAGAGTTGTCCAGTATCTAATCCAAAGCTTAAATCCAAGCATATTTTTCAGACAAATATTCTCACAGAGTAGTAATTTTTTTTTTTAATTTTAAATCTGTTTAAGGGAAAATCGATTATTTGCGGAATTGTATTAAATATGCGTATTCTATCGTCTACGAACGTTTTTTTCAATTTGAACGAAAAATCTCCGGCCGTCCGCGAGGATTGCTTTGGAGGTCAAAATCTCCAGAACGAAAAGTTGGCTCGCATTTATATGAAAAAAAAAGCTCGTACCGAAAGCTCGGTATGTTTTGGGTTCTAACTTTTATAGTAGCTGTCCCATACACATCATTAATCCTTCGAGCTGTTTCTGCAGCGCTTGTGCCACGGTGGAACTCATATTCGTAAATAACGCCATATTTCAAGTTTTCCCATTTCGTTTGTTTCGGATGTCACAACATGTGAACAAAACACATCACTAAACTTGAAACACAAATACACAAGCCTTAACGCCAGATTATTTGAGATCAAATTGGCCATTTCGACAAAGCGCCAATTTCATATGTAAGGACCTAATACTGTATTAGAAAGATGAAGCCTCAACACCAGTAATAAGCTCTCTGGTTTCTTTCCTTCAAAAGAAAAAATAGCAGCACTAGGCCATCTCCTTGCCTTATGATTTAATTTCAAAGAAAACTTCATGTGGGTACAATTAAATAAAACGAATTTCGTTTATATATATTATTTAAAGTTACAAACAACATTCTATATGCGATCGCTAAATTTAATAATAATGTAAAACAAGTGAAAACTACAATCTTCAGAGAAATTGTGTGAATTTTAGTAACTAGTAGATCATCCAAAGTTATTAAACCTATATATAATTAAGTATATAAAAAGACATTGCTCTTATGATTTTTGTTTAAAAAAATACGTTACCTAATTGTGAATAAAAAATTAAAAACGATAAATAAAGCACACCACACCAATCTCTTTCGAACAGTATGCATGGAATTTCCAAACAAACACCAAAATTTACTATGTAGAATCAGCTGTTGCCACTGGTATTTCCGGACCGATGCGACTTAGGGACCTTGAAGAAAATAGCTACTCAAAGACCGACACCTGCATCTTCTTTCGTGCAATAATAAAATATAATATAAAATACCATGAAGACGCACATGTTCTCAAAAGAGAGATCCTCAAATGTCAGAAGTACTAGATTAAGACACGCCAACATATCTATTTCATGCGTAATTCAGCAATAGTATTTGTTTTTTTTTTCTTAAAATGATGCCAGGTTCTATCAATAATTTTTTATTTTATAAGTTGGATGGCCAAAAAATTGATTAAAATGTAATCTTAGACTAGTAATATTTATTACAATATATACATAAGTTATTTAATAAAAGTATATAATTAATAATATAATTTATATATAATAATATGAGAACTTTGACATTTCCAGTTGAATATGGATGCAAAGCAAGTTGCCGAGAATATTGCAGCCCTACTTAAAGATATCCAATCTGCAAGACCAAAGAGAGATGGACTTTTTATTACAAGGTAACCATATTACAAAGAGTGACAAACAGGCACAATGTTTATCTGATAGTATTCAGCCCCCAAACACTTAGATGCGTATGCAATGACACCCCTAAAGACTGCGATGGAATTCATCATCATTTTTCTACTTTTTTATAGTACATCTCTCATCTCTGCCTGTAAAGTAGTTTCTATATATATGGTGGTGTCCTCCTGTTCGATTATCAACAATTACTTCAGGTAGTGGTGTTCTGATAATACTAAACATTTGTCTTGCACATATGTTATTCCACATTTAAGAATGGGCCCTAGGACAAGTAACTGAAACTCACTCAAGGTTCTATAGCCAATACTTCATGTAGCCGTCACTATATACATACAACAAAAATTTAATCTATTGTTTACTTCAGAAGTTGCATCCAAATCCATGTAGTTTGAGTCTATAGGTAAAAATTGATAAAAGTTCCTAAAATTATCGACTTTTTTCAGTTGCAACTAAATAGACAATAGCTCTTTCTAAACTGGTACTATTTCCTGAATTGAATTTTCTTGTAGTTTCTGCGCATTTTGTGCACACACATAATTTTATACATAGAAACATGATATGAAATGTACATTTCGATGACTGTGTAGAATTATTATAAGATTGTAAAGTATATTAATTGAATCAAATTTGTTTACAGATGTTTGATTATTAGCCCACCCTCATCAGAAAAGTTTAAAATTAATCCATTTGTTCATGTGGACCGAACATTATCTAAAGAAGTACAAGAAGAGAGCGATGACGAAGGTGAAGTCGTGGCTGCGACTGCTTAACGGCAAAGTTAATATTATTTATGTGTATAAAGTAGTGTTGTTGAAGAGATAATTAAATGTCTTATTATAACCTTTAAAGATTTTTATTTAAAAATTCAGAAGTTTTATTTTAGAACGCATGGACACATGGCACCATAACAACATATTGATGACCACTAAAAAAAGGAAACGTCACGTTTACGAATCAAAATTACAAATATGTTATATTTGCAACATAAATTTGTTAGGTTAGTCATATAAAAATAGATATTGGCGTTATAATAGAAATTAATTTAATTCAGTTACATATATAATTTCTAAATTTAACTAATAATGATTATATCAGATACTAATTTTGTACATCAAAGACAAAACTTTTATCCTATAATAATATAACCTGCTTTTTGCGTTTAGCTTATATCATCTGTATTAAAGTGCCGAAGTTGAAGTTTCCGAATGCACCAATAGGGGCGTAAAACAATCCGCCATTTTGTCCCAGTGACAATTTAGATTTTATTTAATTTAACCCGTATATATTTAATAAATCCGTTAACAAAAGTGATATTTAAGAAGCTGTGTAGTGTTTCAAGAACCTGTGATATTTTAGTGTCCAAGTATTTTTGTTTATATTAAAATCTCGACGTTATTAGTAGACCGATTTTGACGTCGAACGAAGTAGATAATCAAAATGGGCACAAGAGAGGACGAATACGATTATTTGTTCAAAGGTGAGTTTATTTACGTTATTCTCATATTGTTCTATATTTTTTACAAACTATACAAATTTACATAAATAATAAATCTGGTAATGATGTGAATCTTTGTGATAAACTTCGAATGACGTAGAAAGAAATTACTATTTTTCTTTGAATATGTGTAAAAATATTTTTTTTTCTAGTACTCGATTAAATATAGAACACTTGTCCTCTTTTTTATACAAGGGTTATTAACAATAGTCATTTGGTACATCAGCTGATGTATCATTATTGATAGATATGTTGAATTTTTTTGTTCATGACTCATCTTTGTACTTATTCATATGATCTAATCACAAAGGTAACATAAGGGTATATGTGTCTTTCACTTTATGATGCTTTTATACAAGTTTTTATAACGAATATGTTCTTTTGTTACAGTTGTTCTCATAGGGGACTCTGGGGTGGGTAAAAGTAGTCTCCTTTCGCGTTTCACTAGAAATGAATTCAACTTAGAGTCAAAATCCACAATTGGTGTGGAATTCGCAACAAGAAGTATAGAGGTAAATAATTATTGCTTTTTCTTTGTTATAATTTATTATTACGTACATATATAAAACATTATCCCTTGGAAATTCTTTGTTGTTACTGCGATTTTTTTTCCTGTTTCTTTGTTTATATTGAGATCTTGTTTGATAAATCCATACACACGAAAAATTAGAATACTGTTCTCTTGGACAATAACAAATAGTATTGGCAGTATAAAAGACCAATTATATAGTTTTAAATTTTCAACTTGAACTGATAAATTCTACTGAAAGTATATTTTACAGAAGTATTATTCAAATCAAAACAAGTTATTCATTGTTAAGCAGTCATTTTCGAAGATTTATAAATTATTTACAGTATTAATTTCTAAACATACCTTTAATTTTAATTAAAAAGAATATCTTACACAACTCGTGTGAATGTATACTTTACACTTTTTCTCACACACCCATTAAAATTAATAACTAACAAGTATTTTTTAGATTACTAATTCTATTATTCTAATGTACTATTATCAAATGTGAACTGACAACCTGAAATACAGGTGTGGCGCGCCTAGCTTAGGCATCCATCTCCAACACCTGAGTATAATTTTTGTATTGTGGCTAAATTGTTCATTAAGGTGGTGACAAAAATAAAATACATGATTATTGTAAATTTATGTGAAAAAAATAATTTAGATAAATAGAAGCATAAAATATTGTTATAAACAGTTTTATACCTTTATTCTATTTTAAATAACATATTTTATAGCATTTCTCAGTAATATTCTCATTATACTAACAATATCCAGTCTATTCAAGAACACCATTATCAATAGATAAATATTCTTATTATAATTTACAACCTTATGATAGTTTGATTATATCCCAATTGATCTCTATTGAGTCTTAACAAAGTATGTCTTGGCCTCTCATTGATAATATTTTATTTTTTCAACCCACATTTAGCACATATTATTTCTGAATTATATAAAGAATTCCGAATTATAATTTTTAGTTATATATATGTTCATCTAATCCAACTAATAATAAAATATATAAACACTAGCACTAACACTACACACAGCATGTAAAAATGGCTGAATAGATTTCAATGAAATTTAATACTCCCTCAGTTTATAACCTAGATTAACACAGGATAATTTTTATTCTGGTCAATGACTTAACAACTGTTATCAATTTACGTTAAAACTGGCATATTACTGTGATTTTGTCTTTGTGGATTAAATGGTAATGTTAGAGATAAATGAAAAATGTGTAGGTAATAAAAATACTGGGATAAAAAAATTACCCCCCACATTGGTATATATTGTTTTAATTAGATGAACATTTTTACATTAATATACTTCTATAGACTACATTGTATGCTTTACATGTACTGGTGGAAAATAATATGTCATACAATATTGTCTCACACAATTTTTAATTCTCTCTGAACCCAATTCTGAAGTCCACACACAAAGTCACTGGCATATGATAGTTTTAATGTAAATTGATAACAGTTGTTCAATCATTGAGGGGAATAAAAATAGTCCTATGTTATAAACTATATCTGTGTCCTAAATTTCATTGAAATCTGTTCAACCATTTTTGTATGGCTGAGTAACAAACCTCCAAAAATACAATCTTTCACATTTACAATATTATTAGGACTCGTCCATTGTTGACATAATAGATTTTTGTTAATTTAAAGTAGTACTTGACTAGACAATTTTGTCTTATGATATTTTTTCTTGTATGTGATCAGGGTGACAAAATAAGTCCTCAGTGAGCCTGATGGTAAGTGATTCTTGCTACCCTAGATATTTATACCTATCCTCAATAAAAAATCCAGATGTAGATATGGTTTAACCACAAAGCTTAAGATATTTTTTATTTGGTATATGAAACACAGTAGTGTTAAACTTCTCCATCAGTTCAACAGTGGCAATAACTGGATATTCAAAAGGATAATGGTAGAACTATTGTCCCTGGTGTAGCTGACCCATTGATGCTACAGCCAGTTTCTAACTACAGAGCAGTTTACATAGAAACACATGTTGCACAAAGCTTAGTAATTGTCTGTTCATGCACTCTGATAAACTTAAATTTATGGATATTTTATTAGTTATTATTACAACTCTTTGGAACCACTGCTTAGTGAATTGTAAGTTGAATAGCTTAGATGCAGTTCTGATACAATGTATTTTATCTAATCATATAATAGAATTAATATATTATTATTTTATATTAAATATATAAATTAAACTGAACTTGTTTCACTGTACTATATACTTTTGTACATGGCCGAGCTTATGAAGTCTGCCAGGTTTGTCTCTCTTCAATTATGTTCATATGTTGTGTCATACTATTTGTTGGCACTATTAAGACTTTTTCATTATTAATCATTTTACACTAACACTGCTACTGTTTATTGATAGACGGTGTGTGATTTCTCATGGATGTTAGAAAGCATTTTAAAGTATTATTGTGTGTGTATTTTGTCTGATATTTTACTTCTATTCTATAAGGGCATGAGCCTTCTCTGGTTGAGCTGATCCATTCATATGACACCCAGAACCAAGCACTAGTGTGATGAATGAGTCAATTTAGTCTAATTTCCCACAAAGACACAAGTGTACTGCTAAAAAGTATCACTTTCTCACATATCCTTATTTTGAAAACACTCCCCTTGCTACCTCAGCTGGTATCGAAATCTTGGCGTTGACATATCGAGCGACGTTCAGTTCCGCGGTCACTTGGAGGGTGAGGCCAAATTGACCTATAAAAAACTGGGTGTGCTTAATAGCACAGAGCGAGACAGTATTTCTTATCGGCCCATGGTTTGCTACTTTAAAAAGCGCAAGTTCGGGCTCACTTGGAATACTATTCTCATCTCTGGTCTGGGGCACCCCGGTACCAGCAGATGTTGCATCTCTTTTAACTACTTCGTATCTGCTGTCGCCAGCGGTGTTTCCGAACCAATACGACTTAGGGAATAGAGCCTACACCTTTCTTAAAGGACGGCAGGGCATCTGCAACTCCTCTGGTGTTGCGGATGTTCATGGGCGGAAGTGATCACTTGCCATCGGATGAGCTGCTTGCTGGTTTGCCACCTATTCCATAAAGAACTTTAGCTCGAGTTGTGGGATCTGGGAGTAATTACATTTTTGCAATAAAAATTGTTTGTTGATGTGTTTGGGTGTCTGGTTTATTAATTTATTCGTTCCTTTATTTTTTTTCTTTACCAGTGAAACAAACATTATACTAAGAGGCGGACTTTATGTCATAAGACATTCTGGCTGTATGTATATCTCATGTAAAAATATTCTGGTAACAATAGATCTTACTCTGATTGCACATACAATATGTTGGAGTAGAGCAGCGATTCTCAACCACCGTCTCTCTCGCGACACATTGGTGTGTCACAAGCACCTGTCAAGTGCGTCGCGAGATTAACAAAAACGATATTTTTATCTAAGATGACCTGGGGGAATTTAGCACGTAATTTTCATGTTAGTCGTTGAGTTAATACAGTTGAGAACTGCTAGACTAGAGAATGTGATGAGGCCTGTTTTTCATATTTTATGCTTTAGGCATTTAACATAAAGCTTTACAGTTTATCTCATCTAGTGACCACCAGAGATATCTCTAAGGTTACAATTAATTATGGGATGACATTTTAACTGGAAACCCTAAAATGTTTACTTTTATTTTCTTATCACTAATACAGTTAACCATTTATCATAGGAGAACAGCATAACTTTCCACATTGAGTCAATCAAAATTAATCCATTCTTATATGTAATAATATTGATTCTAGATTTGATAAGATTTTATGAACTTGGGAAATGTAAATAAATACATATTCATGTTGTGCATGTTATCTTGAGAAACTATGGTTTAAAATTGAAATATTTTAAAAATAGTTTTCTATCCTTATAAAAGGTTATAATCATTGATTTACATAAACCTAATGCAAAAAGTTAATCCATACTTCAATTTTATTACAAAATTTACATTACAAAATTTAAATTGAACTTTTGTTGAACCAATTAGGGATTAACACTATGTTGAAGCAGCACAGTGGAGTAGTTAGAGCACCAGGCTACCGAGTTGAAAGGTCCTGTGTTTGATTCCCATCCGAGAAACAATATTTGAGTATTTCATATTGTTAGTTTTCAAGTATGGGTGGTGTTGTATGTCCCATGTTACTGCAACTGCATCGGAGCCTTCCTACGATATTATTACACATGCATTGCATCTGAAAAGGGAAGGGGACAAAGAGTTAGTGCCTTTATGTTTGTGCAAGTGCTTCTGTGCAGTTGAATGTTGTAAACAACCAAGAGGAAGTCATCAACACTTATGATTTTAATCATTGTAATGTATTTCCTATTATTAATCTTCTACTTACCTTATGCATGATACTCAACTCTAACCATCCTCTACTGAAAATCTGGCATAGACTGTCCATCCATGGTGGGAGTCATTTTCCATTGCATTTTACAGTACGGGACTCTCCATTCTGGTCCATTAGTTAATGGTGCTATGAATTATATAAGCAAGTGTGTAAGCAACCATTTCCCCTACAATATTTTTTTCAATAAAATTATGTTTATGCCTATTAGGCTCTTAATATAAAATGTAGATAAAACAAATATAAATATTGACACGAAAATTTATCTGTAGCAATGAGTGCAATTCCCTAATTTAGATAAAAAGTTGGCATAATGGCATATTTTTTATGACTGGGTCGCATCGATGCCAGGTCACGGCCCCACGATCCCGATAGGGTGACTGCCATTATAAAACTTATTTCAGGACAGGGTCTCTAAATTTAATTAGGACTTTTCTAGTATAGAAACAAAGTTTTAAAATGTATACAATTAATTTACATTGTAAACAACTCACGACCATCGATACTTATTAGCTGTATACTGTTGTCGAATTTGAAAATTTTATAATTGACAATATAAGTTAAGATGACTTTTAAGACACCGTACTAGTACATTCACTCGTCCACGGCGATATATAATATATATGTGGTTAATACAAGATGACATCAATTGCTCAGGGAAAATAATGTCGTTACCATTTACGAAAAAACAGAGCCGTCCGTCCCCTCTCACCTTGGCTCTTTTATAATTAACGTGCATTAAGATAGTACTAAAGTTTATAATGATGTATAAAGGTGGACTATGCCTTAGGCAATCTCCTCCAGTAGTCAATATTAGGTCGATGCAAAGATGAATCGAAGTAGGTGTGGGAAGCTCAACTCCTAGTTATCTTTCGTTAGTTTAGATACATTGGATTGCGTTGACTTGTCGATTGGTTGCGAATACGGAACGGTGATCACATTACATGTGATTGTGTTCCAGGTTAACTGGTTGGTGGATAGCGGGTCATAAGATTTATGCTCGGGTAAATATTTTTGTAATGAAAAATGGTGGGTTTTTTGGGGATGATTGTAGTTTTTAATGCAACAGTATCGGAAACTACTGTTTGGGGAAGGTGACAACGAGTGCCTGGTGTTGGCGCAAGTACATACTATAAGTTAGAAATACATATCCAGTGAAGTTAACATTATCTGAATGTAACTAGAAATTTCTAGCCGCAGTATGTGATCACGTCTTCCAAGTGAGTTCACACATTGTGAAGGCGTGTATAACGCTGCTGTAAATCGTATGGTATGTGGAGGTGTGGAGGTAATCGAAATCCGAAGAAAAGGAATCCATAGACTGGGTAACATGGCATTTCTTTTTTTTTTAAAGAAAGCTACCAGTGCTATAATTACTAATATTCCCGGTAACTACTCCCAACTGGCACAAGCGCCAGGAGATGGTTCACGGTAATAGTTGTATGGCGGATTCGAACCCTAAGTTACGCAGACCGTACCCTAAACCATAGGACTATTAAATCATCTTAAATCATCTTAGTCTTCAAGGGTGCAACAATACATGTGCATCCTAAATCTATGATGAGGGAGCCTTCACTTACCATCTGGTGAACTGTGTTATTGTTTATCACCTTAATTCATTTGCGGTGACATTTTTATTTCGTATAAGACAAAAATGTCGCCGCTGGAGGCCGTTATCTATAAACAAAGAAAACACGAGAACTGTCCGCACAGAGCTAACTGTCTGGCTACCGCAATCGGCGTGCACATTTGGCACCTCTCCAGACTTTTGTACAACTGGAGGACAACATTCACTGACCTATCCCTTGTTGCGCTATGAGACTATAAATGTAGCCATTGTTTACTTGAAATTACTTTTCTTTTAAATTATATTATTTTGAGGTATTGTATTGTATATGATACCACATTATACCAACGCTATGTTTATTAAAAGTAGGTGCCTTTGTGAATGACCATTTAGATTAAGATGGGGCCATCCACGGCAATATCTTCTGGTTATCGCCAAATGACGTCAACATCTCGAATAAATATTTAGATAATTAAATTAACAACAGTCAAAGGCCTGTTCCTGGCTAAGCCAGAGGCTTGATCGCCTATCTCTTATTTGCTTATGGAGAATTTTAAACTAAACAAAATATTTTGCCTATAGGAGAGGCCGTTCGTTCTGTATTATAAACATTTATTTAAAAATACATCAAATATGTATATATTGTATAAGTATTATTCATTCGAATTTGACGTATATTCTTACAAATTGAAAACAAAATATCTTACACTAAAATGTACTTAAAACCGTTATTATTATTCATCATATTCTTCAGCGTTTCTGTTTTACAGTTTGTATGTTTGTTTATAAATTTTATCAAATATTATTTTATCGACAAATGTGGAGTATTCCAGATACTTGTGGAGCGTCTCTAGGAGTTTAAGGTTTCTTGTTTCTTTGGAATGGGGTTTACTTCCGAATTCAAAATCTGTGATTGGTCGGCATTTTCATCAGTATCATAATTTTTTTTATCGTATTATTTTCAATTATGATTTTCATTGGGCTTTCAAATAACTTCCCTTAAGTCGTCATTGCATTTTGCAGTACTTTTTTTCATTACTTGATAAAAAGGCAACATCTCTTTCTGATGCTAATTATTCCAATTGTTGGTATTGGAATTTTTCGAGCGATGTTGTTCGGAAAAAAATGATATCCGTGATTCATACGTTCAAATCGATGATTGGATTTGTTTATTTGTTATGATCATATGTGAAATCTATTATCAGGACCGGATTAGGTAGAGGTGATAATTGTTTTGAATAAGGTTTTTGGTTAGCTTTTGCAGTTAGTAAAGCCTCCAGGTTTTTTTTTTAGAAATTGGTTCAGCTCTTCTATTTATTTCAGGCTATGTTCAGTCTTAAGTAAGACACAAAGAAGGTTTAGAAGCAGTATTATGGAAATGGGACATACATACAATATACGTAGAGTTAAAAAGTAACAATTTGTAATGTACAAAAATTGTGTATCTCAGCTGGGAGTCAAACCCCACCACTCAGTTGCTCCCCAGTCCACTGTCCGATATCGGTCAATATTAGAGAATCTTTTGCTTTCTTTCAGTTGACAATATCTAAATTTTTAACAAATGAACACTCGTAATACTCTAGTTCAAATTAGGGTATAATCATGATTGTGGGTTTTGGCCTCAAAGAATATCTTATAAACTGTTTAGACCTTTCAGGTCAAATCAAGTTACTCAACGTAAGATAAATTCCTTTGTTTCAAATTAGACACTTAATTATTAATGATGTTTTATTAATTAGCATCAGGGTAGGATTGAAGTGTTTGAAGTCGCGAATAAACTTTATAAGCTCGGTGTGCCGCCAGATCGACTTGTACTAATCATTCGAGACTTTCTGTGTAATCGAACCTTTCGATACCTCGTCAAGGGAACGCGTTCCGTAGTTTACCCCCTTTCGAGCCGGAGTACCACACGCCTCAGTCCTAGGTCCCATTCAATGCACACTCGAAACCAACGACATATCGCGCACACGCAGTGTAGAACCAAGCCGTAGACGTAACTATATGTGTAACCGTCTCAAATCCGCGGCCAATAAGTTAGGGAACTGGTTTCAGAAACGAAGGAACGAGGTTAATATCATCAAGATCGGGCATGTACTTCTCTCAACATAAAACGGCGCAATAAACCATAGTGTTAATTGATCTTCCAATCCCTTGGGAAAAGACAGTCAAATACTTAGGCGTCATACTAGATGAAATGAAAGACTCACCTTCGGTTCGCACATCAACCACGTAAAAAATCGTGCCATAGTCAAAACCTTTGTTCTCGGTCGTTTGCACCCATTAATAAATAAAAATAACAAAATGTACCTACGTAATAAAACTACACTGAACAAAGCTTGCATCCGCCGACCCATAATGACATACGCGAGTCCCGTCTTTGCACATGTCTCCCCGTGTCTCATTCACCGACTTCAGTTAATCGAAAATCGCTTCATGCGCAAGGCCACCGATGCACCGTGGTTCTTGCGTAATGAAAATCTACACATAGATCTTGAGATGCCGACCATAGCTCAGTACCTGAAGCAGGCTTCGCGCGAACACTTCCGCCGACGGCGAGCTCGTCGCGAACCAAAGTTATTCGCGATATATCACACCAGCTCACACCAAATAACATAGATAGGAGCGTCGCTGGACTTTCTTGTGCCACTTCTTTTCCAGCGCACGCGCAGTCCTCAACGGGGGTAAATGTCGTTAATAATAATAATATTAATTTCGTTAATCCGTTAGAAGCAACCAATCGGCCTTCTCGGGCACTCTCGAGTCAATTGCTTTCGGGAGCACGGTCTGAGCCAAAGCTCGCCCTCGGAGACCCTTGAGCTGTGTACCCATAAATAAAGGTTTCGGCTGAGTGCCCTAAGCGCTCGGCCACCTTTCACCCGGTGAAGCTGTAAAAGCCCTCGGGCTAAGAGAGGCCATTATCCATAAAGAAAAAAAAATGACAAACCGATGGCATAGTTAACCCGAGCTTCCGGCAGTTTTCTTATATTTTTTTTTGGTCCGATTCGACGACACTGGAGACGTGGGAATAAAGAAGTTTAAAATAAACGCGATATAATCCGTAAAATTCGTCTTATTCAATGTGATAAGAATAAAAAATCGCAAACCGTTAGTGATTTATAATTAAAGAAAACGAAGATAATGAAAAAAATATGTTCGTCTTTATAGGTTTCTCGTACTAACAGTGGCCAATCAGCACTAAAAAATAGTTTGGTGCAGTGGAATTATTGGCAATAACAATTATTTTTAGTTTTTTGTTATTTTATCGTTTACCACCTTTTGTATAACATTGTGACTACGTTAATACTTACGTTCACACAATATAAAATTAATAAACCTCAAGGGCAAATTCCGTCGCGAGGAATGATCTGGAATGTTCGGATAAAGGTTTTTATTTGATTGTTTAAATATAAACAAGTAATATTACCGTTACCGTTGTTTGGTGCGGGGTATGTTTAATGATGTCTTTCTGTGTATATTATATATTGCTATTTATAATTTAATTTATTTATATAGTAGTGTAAATATTTTATACTGTTGTATATATGCTGTTTGTTATCAGAAGAAATGAGTATTAGATGTTTTTTTTTAAATGTGTGCACCACTCCTGTATATTCTCTACACGCCACAGGTTAAGTTAGAAGTGGAGGTAGAGAATGCCTTAAGGTATTACATCCGTCCTTTGTACCACTTCATATAAGGTGTCGCAGGCTAAAGTTTAGGATGCTGTTGGCCCGAGGGCTTTTACAGTTTCACCGGGTTGAGAGGTGACCGAGCGCTTATGGCGCTCAGCAGAGACCTTCATTAGTGGTTAACCAGCATAACGGCTGCCGTGTGCCCCAGAGGTCCGAACCTCGGCTCGGTCAGCTCTCTTTCTCGGTTGCTTCAGACTATGGATTATCTAATTTAATATCAGTATTTTTATTATCTATCTGGATCACCTACGGAATGCGTAGGCGATCGAGAAGTGGCGCAAGAAACTCTAGCGACGCAATCTGTGTTGACGGGTGAGAACCGGCCTGTGACATGGCGGTATCGCGATTAATTTTGTGACGCCTTCGCCGTCGGCGGGGACGGAAGGTTAGTGCAGTGTTGAAGTGTAGTGTGTTTATCAGGGCTTGGGTCCTGGTGGTCGCGTCTTAGCCGTCGATCGAGGGCGTGCCTCGGTCTCATTCGGGCGCGGGGTATTCGAGATGTAAGTGACGACGGCACTCGAGCGATTTTGGACTACCTGAAGTCGGTGAATTAGACTTGAGGGGCTTGCGTATGTCATTATGGGAGACTAAAGTCCTTCAAAGTGAAGGACTTTGTACGATCATTTAGTTTTTTTTAAACACTATTTATGATCGTTCACGACGATATTGGAATAGTGAATTAGAAAACCTGCAATGTTTGGTTTCACATACCATACTTACTTTTATCATGTCATTTTATGAAAGAAGCAGACTAATAAAAATAGAAGTAGAGCCATGTTGCAGCTATTTTCTAACTGCAGCATGAATGGGTTGCCACGACCCGGGGAAGGAGCGCGCCCCCACTAAATAACCGCTTGAAATAGCATCATAACGCTGCTGTGTTTCGTATGATGAGTGTCGGCACTCGGGGATCCGTTCATAGGTAACGAGGAATTCCAGTCGTCAGTCCTACCTTTGTTGCTTTGTTATATAGCTTTAGTCATCGTTTACTTAACAACCCTAGTAATATAAAAGAAATTTATACAATAGTATTCGGAGTATTGACATATACCTAATGTGGTAATGGATTTGGGATAACTAATTCATCAAACGTTGCGCTTACGTAATTTAAGGTCGTACGTAAAAAACTTGAACACATAAATGGCGAATGATGATAGTATGGTAGATAGTAACAAACTGTAACGTGGTCCTATCTTTGTTAAATTCGTCTAGTTTTTACTCTTTATTTGCGAAATGAAAACAAAAAAAAAATGCCCTTAGTATAAATATAAATACTCTTGCGTGTCTTAACGGTTAAATTGTGTTTAGAATAAATACTGACCCATAATTTATTATTAAGTTTTGACGTATAACCTTAATTGGTTTGTAAGGAATGTACAACTCAATGTATGGTTACAGTGGTGTGCGTTTTTTAAATTAATTTATTGTCTTATGGTGTCCATTATTTGTTGATATCTAGGACAATGAGTTGCTGTTCTAATTATTTTGTAAGTGAGAGTGCTTTTCTAATTAATAGAGCTATGGTAGTTCAGTGTATGTCGATTTCAATTTCACGTTACGCGTGCAAACCGAATTCGATCCCCGGTGACGGTTGGATGGATTTGTTATAGTCTATTTTAAACGCCGGCTAAAGCCTGGAGTTAGTGAATTAAAAGTAATTATTAATTTAAAGTAATTTAAAATATAGATGCATGTATAGAAAAACCTACACATTCTTAGTTTGTACATTGAAACCGGTGTCCTTGGCCCGGCCAAAGTAATCGATGTGTTAGTAAAATGGATTTCCCCACGCCGAAGCGAAGTCAAACTTTTCTTATCAGTTTATAGTGGCGTGGCGTGTGAAAGTTGATAGCGCTCATGAAATAAATTAAGTCAAAGTGTGGCTTGTGATTTGCTTTGACATTGTATCGAGGGTGACAATAGAGCACACAGATCACTTGATGTAATTGTGTAATTTTGGTCCCTTGCAAGTGATATCGAGTGTATTATATTATATAGACCCCGTCGCGATTTGGGCAAATTTCCTCGCTTTTAGGACTTTTTCTTTTGATTCTTATTATTGGAACTAATGATAACACCCTTACATAGGCCTAAATAACACACCTCCCGTGCCAACAAGGCCAACCCAGGGCTGGGTAAATTGCCAGGACAAGTCACTTGGTAATTATCTTCTCGATTTGTTTGTCTCCCTCATTGCAATGGAGGGTAGTCGCAATAGTTTTTCCTACCTCTTATAAGCTTCTTAATGATTATATTCTGTGCTTGTAGACATTTGTATTTCTGTTTTTCAATTTGCTGCCGTCGATCCTGATCTACATGATTTAACAGTGGTAGAGCTACGCTGCAGTTTGTTTTTAGCTACAGAAAGAATGGGGCCGCTCAAACGGGATAGGAGGACCACGTCCTTATAGAATACCAGCGAAAAATAGCAGCATAACGCTGCTGTGTTTCGTCTGGTGAGTGTAGGGATCCGGAGACCTTTAGGCGTTCCATCTCAGTCCTTAAGGTGACAGCGCATCTGCATTATGATTCCCGTGTCAAGGATGAATGATAATGATAGATGTCACGGGCTGCAAGAATCACTTGCCATCGGGTGAACTGTGTGCTCGCTCGTTTGTTACTCTCAATGTAATTTAAAAAAAAAACATGAGATGCAGTGGCGAACGAGAGCGATGGAGTCGTATGAACGATAAGTGATACCTCAGGATGCGTAGCCTATCATGCCTAAGATGTGTTTTAACCAGTATACCCTTAACTTCACAATGACGTCAGCTTCGTTCTATTACCAACGTGATATAAATGTAATAACTATTATTGTAATTCGCTTTTCATGTTTAACAATAACTCTTTTAAAACTCGTCGAACGTGATGTGATAAGTTTCGTGATTCATGCTATATGGTCGTGTATGCAGTGTCGGGCGTTTCGTCATTAACAATATCCGGTGATACGATGTTCAGAACTTATCAGATTTTCCAAACGGACCGATGAAATTGATTTATTTCTACTGACTCCAAAGATTAGGATAAAATTTATTATTAAATTGAGGTCATCAATTATTCGAAAAATGAGATCTCTTCAGATTAGAACCGGCGTTGGTTTCCGCATAATTTTCTGTTTATACATTGTTACGAAATAATTTACAAGTAATGTTACATTATAATAAATTGCTTCGTTTAATTTACTATAGTGTCGAAAATAATTTAAAAGGTCAATAAAGATATATCAAGCTACACCTATAGCAGTGTTCGTAGCGTGTTGTAGCTAATATTGCTCATTCGTAGCGACAATAAGAAAGTAGTTTTTGGGTAGGATTTATACTGGAGATGAAACATGGGTTCGTCATTGGGCCTAACCAAGAAGTTCGATGTATCCCAATCGGTCTGAAAACTCATGGTCACAGTTTTATGGGACTAGAATAATTTTTTTAATAAAAAAATGCTTGTTTTTGATTTCTGCCATTTTAAGGAAAGAGACAAATATTATTTTTCTACGTCCAAAAATAAAGCGATATATTGTTTAAAATTCAAAAGTAAAATTATCCGCTTCTTATCAATGAGCTTATTTAAAAACCCCTAATATTTTATGGTTTGTACTTTTTTTGAATACTCTTCTTGACATTTTTAGTGTTCATTGTACATTTTTAAGTGCTATTCATATTTTTATGGTGATTCTTATTCATGTTAAAAAAAATATCCATATTACCTTGTCGGTAGGTATTCAGTGTACGTTCTACGTACAAAATAGAGATTATATTAGGGTGACAACAAGTTCGTTCCTTTTTTTTCTTAATTATATATTCTGCATCTCATTAAATCTTTTTGGCACAATGTTTAAGATATTTTTAGGGGGTTTTTTTCTACCGGAATCTATATTTTATGTTTGTTTCAAGTTTATTTATGTGAAATTCCACTTAAGTAAATACCTTCATTCCTTTCAAATATTATGCGCCGAGTTTCGTTTAACACAGATGCAGAAGTAAGATCTTGGTTGGATGAATTTTTCGAGTCGAAACCGGGTAATTTCTATCGATGAGATAATGAGAATATTTACCTCCTTTTTTTCTTTGAACTTTTGTCTAAGAACTTAGTTGGCCGACCCAATAATTTATATATTGAGATATCGGTAAATAGGTGCTAAGTGATAATGAACCGTTTATTAAGCGATACTGAACCTGTTTTCGTTTCACCTTTCACTTTTTTTCAATAAAATTCGAATGAACTTCAACGGACGCGCCCTTCTCTACAATGGAATAACAAATTTCGTGTCAAAATATTTTAATAAATGCTAATGAAGTCTTGTTTTGTAGAAATTTACGTTATATATATATATATATATATTACTATGTATACTAGGCCCAGAAATACCGCCAGGAAACCTGTGTCTAAGAAGAATTGAAAAAAAAATTGTAGAAGACATGTGAAGTCCACCAATCCGCAGTGATGGACAAAGCTCTAACACTAAGTACTCAAGGGTGACAAGGCATCTGCATCATGATTCCTTGCGAGGATGAATGTAGATGTCATGAGCCTCAGGATGCACTTGCTCGATGTAATAAAATATATATTTACTAATGTTTATTTAAAGTGTACACCGTTAAAACTAACTCTCGGTCAAGCACAGTCTTCCTTTATGAAAGCAAATTGCTTCCTTTCCAATTTAAAAGAACAGGAAGTGCAATCCGTTGCGTGCCTCCATATGACCCCTAACGGTGTCTCGTTTCGGCCAGTGTACCGAATTGTAATACGTTATGCCTCTTATAGACGAGTGCCGCATCCGACATCAACTATCCGCTTGTTATTTCATTTTGAAAGCATCATTCTTTAGACCATTCATGTCGCGCTGCCAGAAACAAATTGCATAGTGACTCTATAAAGTGTACATAATCGTTTAAATAAATCAAATAACCTATTATTATTAATATTAATATAAAATTACTCTCATCATCTCCATGGTCGGTTATCCAATACTGTTTAACCTCGCTTTACGCGAAATTTTCTGCGACGCACAACTACTCTGTGGAATTAGCTGTCGCCAGCGGTGTTTCCGAACCGATACGACTTGGGGATCTTCAAAAAAAGAGCCTACACCTTTCTCAGAGGCAGCGCATCTGCGACTCTGGTGTTGCGAATGTTCACGGACGACGCTCATGTCCGTGTTCCGTCACGACGTGACAGACGTCCCATCACGTAGACTTCAATGTAATGTAATGCATTTAAATGCAGTTGCTTATTTTGGGTGCTATTAGTGTAAATCTCAACGTAGATTTTAGTGTGCAACGTTTCTGAACGCAATAAGAATGGAAAATAGACGCTTGGTGAGAGAGTGAGAAAGAGAGAACTGTACATATACTTTGAGTTTTTTTTTCATGTATGCTCCCTCTCTCTCTTTGACGTCTCTCTTTTACCCCGTACTATTTTTTACTTTTAACTCAAGTACACACGATACTTTTTATATTGTTTAATTTTTTTTTACTGCTACAATTGTACGCACACCATAACCTTTAACCGTCGCCACGTCGGAATTGATTGTTAAAGGATATATGCATGTGTTGAACATAAAATGAACTGGTTGACCTTGGCTGACAGTCGAACTGAACATATTTATTTAACTCACTCACTATACTTATTATATCAGATGTTACGTCAAGGAACTAATTTAAGTACAAAAGTAAGCTAAGATGATACAAAATATTCTTTATTCACTAGTATATAGTTTTTATGGTTGATAAAGGGTTAAAATATATAATTACAAGTTAAAAATATAATACTATTTTCTTTTAAGTATATGGAAAGCAAATACCGTCATACTGTGGCGTACAAACACCTGGCATAATCCTCAGCATATAGGATATATATACTTGTGAATGCATAAATGCAATGAATGGTATTCCAAACAATCCTAATTGTAATGGTTAGTGTCGGAACACTTACCATACGAAACACAGCGATATTATGCCGCTATTTCATACTGGTATTCATATCGACACATTCATATTCCAACCAGAAATACATCCCAGAGCAACCCTCTTCAGAGAGGTGGATTTTTATTACAAACTTTTATAAGTCGACTTTTTTTTAGCCCGCATTTATCACATCCCCATGATACATATTGCATTATTATCACAGGTTGAATCTTTATATAACTATATTCTAATATATAAACCAATGACACGCGTGTACAACAGGCACTATTTAGGTATCGTACGTATCTTATAGTTAAAATAAATAAAAAATACAATAGTAACAATATAAGTTAACAGTAAAAACACAACATCTAAAAATCTAATAAAATATTACAGTTCGTTAAAATAATTTTGCAATATTAGATCGAACTCTTTCATTACTATATGCTTCTGAATATAGGTAGCTCATGAAAAATTTCAATATTACAGTCTCTATTATCATTACATACTCCACTTATAATAATACTTTTTAAAAAAAAAGAATCTCAATGCCCGTGTCCACAATTGACAGGTGGACGGCAAAACTATAAAAGCGCAGATCTGGGACACCGCCGGCCAGGAGCGGTATCGCGCGATAACCTCCGCGTACTACCGCGGCGCGGTCGGCGCCCTGCTGGTGTACGACATCGCGAAGCACCTGTCCTACGAGAACGTGGAGCGGTGGCTGCGCGAGCTCCGCGACCACGCCGACCAGAACATACTCATCATGCTGGTCGGCAACAAGAGCGATCTAAGGCATCTCCGGTAAGTTGGCGTTTGTGGACGTAGCTTGGGCGAAGACCATATTTTTATATATAAAGAAGACTAGAAAGTATGTCTGCTTTATATATATATATTTTAATATTTGGAGTAACAAACGAGCATACAGTTCTCATCTGATAGGTAAGCGACGACACTGCTGCTCATGCCATCCTCAACGAACCTCACCCTCAGCACCATCGTCTTAAACCCTCGGCGTGGAATAGCAGAATAACGCTGCTGTGTTTTGTTTGGTAAGGTGTTGAGATTTGGACACCCAGTTCCTGACGGCGAGCTTCCGTCACAGGCAAATGCATGTGCACCTTGAATCTTCATTTCCACGGTCATCACACTTTCCTTAAAGGTCGGCAACGCATTTGCGATTCCTCTGGTGTTGCGGATGTTCATGGGCGGCGGTGATCACTTACCATCAGATGGGCTGCATGCATTCGATAATATGTTTTTCGTTTTATAGTATAGGCCGCATACGACGCCTTTACTATAAAACAAAAACATATCAAAATACGTGTATACTCGTTCCCCCCCCCCCCTCCCCCTCCAATAAAAAAGTTTAATTAAACAGGCGGTAATTTGTTTCCTGTTAATCAAGTCAATCTACACGAATGCGATAAATTAATCCTTTTATATTTCACAGATCCATACCAACAGAAGAGGCGAAGGCGTTCGCGGAAAGAAACGGTCTTAGTTTTATTGAAACATCGGCCCTCGACTCCACCAATGTGGAGCCCGCATTCCAAAACATATTAACTGGTGAGTTATTTTTTCCCCACCTTCACTTTGGAACCCTTTCTTTACATCGACTTGTAACTTTGCCAGCCAATGTACTATTATTACAGTTAGTTCACATGGATCAATCTATATAGTAATCGCTTTGCATTCCCCGTCTTCTAGCTTGTTCTGTTTCATGCTCATTTTTGTTACATTGACAGTAACAAACGAGCATACAGTTCTCATCTGATAGCTAAGCGACGACACTGCTGCTCATGCCATCCTCAACGAACCTCACCCTCAGCACCATCGTCTTAAACCCTCGGCGTGGAATAGCAGAATAACGCTGCTGTGTTTTGTTTGGTAAGGTGTTGAGATTTGGACACCAGTTCCTGACGGCGAGCTTCCGTCACAGGCAAATGCATGTGCACCTTGAATCTTCATTTCCACGGTCATCACACTTTCCTTAAAAGCCGGCAACGCATTTGCGATTCCTCTGGTGTTGCGGATGTTCATGGGCGGCGGTGATTACCATCAGATGGGCTGCATGCATTCGATAATATGTTTTCGTTTTATAGTATAGGCCGCATGCGATGCCTTTACTATAAAACAAAAACATATTAACTGGTGAGTTATTTTTCCCCACCTTCACTTTGGAACCCTTTCTTTACATCGACTTGTAACTTTGCCAGCCAATGTACTATTATTACAGTTAGTTCACATGGATCAATCTATATAGTAATCGCCTTGCATTCCCCGTCTTCTAGCTTGTTCTGTTTCATGCTCATTTTGTTACATTGACAGTAACAAACGAGCATACAGTTCTCATCTGATAGCTAAGCGACGACACTGCTGCTCATGCCATCCTCAACGAACCTCACCCTCAGCACCATCGTCTTAAACCCTCGGCGTGGAATAGCAGAATAACGCTGCTGTGTTTTGTTTGGTAAGGTGTTGAGATTTGGACACCAGTTCCTGACGGCGAGCTTCCGTCACAGGCAAATGCATGTGCACCTTGAATCTTCATTTCCACGGTCATCACACTTTCCTTAAAAGCCGGCAACGCATTTGCGATTCCTCTGGTGTTGCGGATGTTCATGGGCGGCGGTGATTACCATCAGATGGGCTGCATGCATTCGATAATATGTTTTCGTTTTATAGTATAGGCCGCATGCGATGCCTTTACTATAAAACAAAAACATATTAACTGGTGAGTTATTTTTCCCCACCTTCACTTTGGAACCCTTTCTTTACATCGACTTGTAACTTTGCCAGCCAATGTACTATTATTACAGTTAGTTCACATGGATCAATCTATATAGTAATCGCTTTGCATTCCCCGTCTTCTAGCTTGTTCTGTTTCATGCTCATTTTGTTACATTGACAGTAACAAACGAGCATACAGTTCTCATCTGATAGCTAAGCGACGACATCGCGAAGCACCTGTCCTACGAGAACGTGGAGCGGTGGCTGCGCGAGCTCGATTTCACGCCGACCAGAACATACTCATCATGCTGGTCGGCAACAAGAGCGATCTAAGGCATCTCCGGTAAGTTGGCGTTTGTGGACGTAGCTTGGGCGAAGACCATATTTTTATATAGAAATAATATTGTAATTATCCCACTGGATGGGCTAGTCCAAATCACGTAATATAGTTCTACGTTTTAATGTACTTACATATAAAACACAAGTGTCATATAATTTTCAGAAATCTATAGGATCGTGTCGCAGAAGCAGATGCGCGAGCCACCAGAGGGCGACGTGATCCGACCGGACGCCGAGCCCGCGGACGTGCGGCCCGCGGCGGACTCCGTGCGCAAGCAGTGTTGCCAGTAGACGTATGTATACTTTGGAGACACACTCAGCTTATTTATGGACACAAGACATACAATAATAATGAACTATTTACACATTAATACACATTCACACACTCAGCTTATTTATGGACACAAGACATACAATAATAATGAACTATTTACACATTAATACACATTCACACACTCAGCTTATTTATGGACACAAGACATACAATAATAATGAACTATTTACACATTAATACACATTCACACACTCAGCTTATTTATGGACACAAGACATACAATAATAATGAACTATTTACACATTAATACACATTCACACACTCAGCTTATTTATGGACACAAGACATACAATAATAATGAACTATTTACACATTAATACACATTCACACACTCAGCTTATTTATGGACACAAGACATACAATAATAATGAACTATTTACACATTAATACACATTCACACACTCAGCTTATTTATGGACACAAGACATACAATAATAATGAACTATTTACACATTAATACACATTCACACACTCAGCTTATTTATGGACACAAGACATACAATAATAATGAACTATTTACACATTAATACACATTCACACACTCAGCTTATTTATGGACACAAGACATACAATAATAATGAACTATTTACACATTAATACACATTCACACACTCAGCTTATTTATGGACACAAGACATACAATAATAATGAACTATTTACACATTAATACACATTCACACACTCAGCTTATTTATGGACACAAGACATACAATAATAATGAACTATTTACACATTAATACACATTCACACACTCAGCTTATTTATGGACACAAGACATACAATAATAATGAACTATTTACACATTAATACACATTCACACACTCAGCTTATTTATGGACACAAGACATACAATAATAATGAACTATTTACACATTAATACACATTCACACACTCAGCTTATTTATGGACACAAGACATACAATAATAATGAACTATTTACACATTAATACACATTCACACACTCAGCTTATTTATGGACACAAGACATACAATAATAATGAACTATTTACACATTAATACACATTCACACACTCAGCTTATTTATGGACACAAGACATACAATAATAATGAACTATTTACACATTAATACACATTCACACACTCAGCTTATTTATGGACACAAGACATACAATAATAATGAACTATTTACACATTAATACACATTCACACACTCAGCTTATTTATGGACACAAGACATACAATAATAATGAACTATTTACACATTAATACACATTCACACACTCAGCTTATTTATGGACACAAGACATACAATAATAATGAACTATTTACACATTAATACACATTCACACACTCAGCTTATTTATGGACACAAGACATACAATAATAATGAACTATTTACACATTAATACACATTCACACACTCAGCTTATTTATGGACACAAGACATACAATAATAATGAACTATTTACACATTAATACACATTCACACACTCAGCTTATTTATGGACACAAGACATACAATAATAATGAACTATTTACACATTAATACACATTCACACACTCAGCTTATTTATGGACACAAGACATACAATAATAATGAACTATTTACACATTAATACACATTCACACACTCAGCTTATTTATGGACACAAGACATACAATAATAATGAACTATTTACACATTAATACACATTCACACACTCAGCTTATTTATGGACACAAGACATACAATAATAATGAACTATTTACACATTAATACACATTCACACACTCAGCTTATTTATGGACACAAGACATACAATAATAATGAACTATTTACACATTAATACACATTCACACACTCAGCTTATTTATGGACACAAGACATACAATAATAATGAACTATTTACACATTAATACACATTCACACACTCAGCTTATTTATGGACACAAGACATACAATAATAATGAACTATTTACACATTAATACACATTCACACACTCAGCTTATTTATGGACACAAGACATACAATAATAATGAACTATTTACACATTAATACACATTCACACACTCAGCTTATTTATGGACACAAGACATACAATAATAATGAACTATTTACACATTAATACACATTCACACACTCAGCTTATTTATGGACACAAGACATACAATAATAATGAACTATTTACACATTAATACACATTCACACACTCAGCTTATTTATGGACACAAGACATACAATAATAATGAACTATTTACACATTAATACACATTCACACACTCAGCTTATTTATGGACACAAGACATACAATAATAATGAACTATTTACACATTAATACACATTCACACACTCAGCTTATTTATGGACACAAGACATACAATAATAATGAACTATTTACACATTAATACACATTCACACACTCAGCTTATTTATGGACACAAGACATACAATAATAATGAACTATTTACACATTAATACACATTCACACACTCAGCTTATTTATGGACACAAGACATACAATAATAATGAACTATTTACACATTAATACACATTCACACACTCAGCTTATTTATGGACACAAGACATACAATAATAATGAACTATTTACACATTAATACACATTCACACACTCAGCTTATTTATGGACACAAGACATACAATAATAATGAACTATTTACACATTAATACACATTCACACACTCAGCTTATTTATGGACACAAGACATACAATAATAATGAACTATTTACACATTAATACACATTCACACACTCAGCTTATTTATGGACACAAGACATACAATAATAATGAACTATTTACACATTAATACACATTCACACACTCAGCTTATTTATGGACACAAGACATACAATAATAATGAACTATTTACACATTAATACACATTCACACACTCAGCTTATTTATGGACACAAGACATACAATAATAATGAACTATTTACACATTAATACACATTCACACACTCAGCTTATTTATGGACACAAGACATACAATAATAATGAACTATTTACACATTAATACACATTCACACACTCAGCTTATTTATGGACACAAGACATACAATAATAATGAACTATTTACACATTAATACACATTCACACACTCAGCTTATTTATGGACACAAGACATACAATAATAATGAACTATTTACACATTAATACACATTCACACACTCAGCTTATTTATGGACACAAGACATACAATAATAATGAACTATTTACACATTAATACACATTCACACACTCAGCTTATTTATGGACACAAGACATACAATAATAATGAACTATTTACACATTAATACACATTCACACACTCAGCTTATTTATGGACACAAGACATACAATAATAATAGACCGCCCGGGACGGACCATGCTTTCGCAGAATACCAGCATGCAATAGCAGTATAATGCTGTTGTGATTCGTGGGCGAGTTTAGAGTTTTCTGGAATCCAATTATACGTAATGAAGCATTCTATCTCAGCATTCAAAGATGACTATGTGGTCATCCCGAATATAGATATAAAAATTCTATATGTATAGAGTCTTTGTTGAAGATGAATGCTAGATGTCTAGCAGCTGTAACTTATCAGGTGAACTTAGTTTTTGTTCGTCATCTATATATATTTTTATATAGAAATAATATTGTAATTATCCCACTGGATGGGCTAGTCCAAATCACGTAATATAGTTCTACGTTTTAATGTACTTACATATAAAACACAAGTGTCATATAATTTTCAGAAATCTATAGGATCGTGTCGCAGAAGCAGATGCGCGAGCCACCAGAGGGCGACGTGATCCGACCGGACGCCGAGCCCGCGGACGTGCGGCCCGCGGCGGACTCCGTGCGCAAGCAGTGTTGCCAGTAGACGTATGTATACTTTGGAGACACACTCAGCTTACCTATGAAAACAAGACATACAATAATAATGAACTATTTACACATTAATACACATTCACACACTCAGCTTATTTATGGACACAAGACATACAATAATAATGAACTATTTACACATTAATACACATTCACACACTCAGCTTATTTATGGACACAAGACATACAATAATAATGAACTATTTACACATTAATACACATTCACACACTCAGCTTATTTATGGACACAAGACATAAAATAATAATGAACTATTTACACATTAATACACATTCACACACTCAGCTTATTTATGGACACAAGACATACAATAATAATGAACTATTTACACATTAATACACATTCACACACTCAGCTTATTTATGGACACAAGACAAGAATAATGAACTTTTTGCACATAGCCTGACTAAATAAAAATAACAAGAACTAAGCTACTAGAAGGGTAACAAAACTAGCATATTCCGTCCAGATTTCAATGTTCAAACATCCACTTACTATTAAGGAATCTATCAATGAATAAAACTCAAGAGCTATATTAAATTAATTCATTCTTAGTCACAAGCAACTGACCGAGCTGCGGTCCTCTCGGGTAACCACGAGTCAGACACTCGCAGAACAGGGTAACGGTCTAAGCCTAGGCTCCCTCTCGTGAGCCCTTGTGCTGGTTACCCACTACATAGAGGTCTCAACTGAGCGCCATAAGCGCTCGGTCACCTCTCAACCCGGCGTAACTGTAAAAGCCCTCGGGCTAACAGCGGCCATCTTTACGAGAAAAAAAGCTATACTAAACATTTATTATAAAGAAAATATGTAGATCAAAACAACATAGAACACATCCAGATCCCATAACCAAACAGTAAAACAATTTCAAATTTTAATCAATTTCTAGTGCCATCAGTCGTAATGTACAACGTGATTCTATCGGGATATCAAATACCTCACTATCCATGGAATTAATTGTATTCATCGTATTCACGTAAATAAAAGAAATCATTACGTTAACCAAAAATATTATTTGCCTTTCATTTTCATTACAGAAAGTCCATTTAACGTCGGAGCCGAAGAGAGAAAAGAAAGGAATAACAAAACGCAAGATATGAATCATTCCCAGACAGTGATCTATTCTATACAGCAGTGTGTTGCCAGTTGAAAATTATCCTTTAAACAACTGCCACTAAAAACCAATGTCCTCTAATGACAGTATTACACGAAGCTAATATTAGGGTAATACAAATCTCACAGATTTTTTTCAAGTAGCAACACCTAACTCAAAAAAAACCAATAAAGAGTGGCTCATGTAGATAGCTTTGTGTAATTATTGATATTTAGTGTCGGAACGAATAAAGTTAAATCTATAATAATTATTGTAACGTGAGGAGGCAGGCAATTCGTTGAACACAATGTAGTATGAATCCAAGCTAAACTATTGGGACACACTCGATTATTTTTTCCTTTTGGCGCTTCTAGTAAAAAGAAACCCGTTTGGTTTTTACACATCTGTGTAACTTATTTCCGGTTATTATATATTATTTAAGACCTATTTTGTTTTGATGTAGTAGATAATTCATATTATATCTATTTATTTAGTGAAATAATAAAAAAATTAATGGCCACACGGTCCCTGTATAAATGTGATTTGTTCCCATTGATTAGTTCGGAAATCAGATGCAATAAAGTTGGCTTGAAAATATATATATATATATATATAAATATATGAAAGATGTTATATAGCACACAACTCGTCGCTTCGTGATTGAAATATGTCTAATTCGTTTTGTATAACACTAGCTGGTAGTTTTACTAAGAGATAGCTTTTTTAAATGATTTTTTTTCTTTATGGATATTATGTGCCTTTTGTGGACACGGTGACACATTAACAGCTTTCATTGTTTCCTTTTGCCACCCATTGTTGAAGTTTGCATTGAAAATGTGAGAGAGCTAAAACGATCGTCCTTTTTTTAATGTTTGAAAAAAAATTTTTGTTGACACTTTGACGGCGCGACCATTACCACGCATTTTTTAATATGTCGTGCCCGATGTGATGTTGCTTGCTTCGAATATGGAAATAAGGGCGTTACGCACGGGGTGGTTGTCTTTAGCCGCTCGTCTTTAGTGCCGTTTTATAATATCTATGAATACTCATGAAGTGAGCGGGGGGGTCTATGGCATGTAAATTGTCGGTCTCATGTTGTTTCTACTAACCCCATTTCGGTACTGAAGCCCTAAGGCTTATCGTTATCATCGTCGGAGAGACGCAGTGTTCGTTGTATCTAAGAAATATGTTATTGAATTATGGTCTTACATATGCATGGTTATTTTTTTAGTGCCTATCTGTAATTACTTTATTAAAGACAAAGATAATAAAATATTATGTAAATTTCTCTGGGTTTTATTAAAGTTCCTTTTTTGTGTGATTCTTATGGTATTTCAATCATGGGCCTTTAGGCATAATTAATAATCTTATGTAGAAATTATCTGTATGTAGCAGTTGTTCCTAACTGCAGCATTCAGCAGGTCGGCTCGACTGGGAAAGGACGATGTCTTCAAAATACCAGTGCAAGAAAGCAGTATAGTTAGCAGTTGCTATTGTGTTTCGTTTGGTGGGATATTCTAGGTATTCTCGATGATGAGTGTATCACGGGCCGCAGGAAACATGAAACATCAGGTGATCTATTTGCTTGTGTCACATAAAAAATATTAAAAAAGTAATGTAGGGCGAATGAAGAAGACTGAATTGCAGAAAGGGTGAAACGGGCGCACATTTCAAGAAATCCATCCTGTATTCAAAAATAAAATTCATGATGAGATGGATAATCTCGATACCAGTAATGAGGTCTTAGGTTTTATTTATTAATTTTAAATTAAATAAGATAGCTCAACTTCGATGTATGTTCTTTATTTAAATGCAATGTCTAAGGCTAGGAATATCCAATAATATGGTAAGGGGCAGCCTATAAATATAAATCCCACTGCTGGGCATAGTGCTCTCCGGAGAGGGTTTGCGAGCATAGTCCGTCATGCGGCTATACTGGGGATAGGCCGACTACAAAAGAATTACTTGGATATGTAGAATGTTATCCTTCACCACCAAGTAATTCAGTTATTAATATAATAAAAAATTTTGGCACTAACACAGTGGTGAACATGAACTTTTTTAGTGCTAGAGGTTCAGAATGAATGGTGGTGAGCTTGACCGGGGTGGACCACGCCCTCACAGAATAGTCGTGAAATAACGCTGCTATTTCATCTGGTGAGGGATCCGGAGACCTTCATTACTGGTGGCGAAGAATTCCCTCTCAGTCCTCAAGGGTAACAAAGAATCAGCATTATGATTTCTGGTCAAGGATGAATGTAGATTTCATGGGCCGCTGGAATCACTCGCCATCACGTGAACTGTCTTCGTTTGTTAATCTTAATATAATTTTAAAAAATCCGCACAACAAAGAAAAATCACCTTGAAACACTAACAGTCACAATGGATGACATCATGGAGCCATTTCACGTATTATTATTATAAATTTTAGTTCACATATATTATTTATTAAATTAAGGACTCTGTTTTACGACCGGTCGTTTTCACTGTAGTTATACAATGTATTCCGTAAGTAACACGACAAACTTAAGAGGAGGATAGGTTGACAGATCACCTGCATGACAAAATAAAAAAAATATCTCAGTAAAATTTATCACCGTTGTCGAGGTATAGAGATTGATTTTTTCTAATTTTTTATGAAAAAAGTAGTCGGTGTTAAACTTTCTGAAATCTCTATTAAACAGGTAATTTATTTTTGCAATGTGCAGGAGCCTCTCAATACTTTTTTTTTCACCGCTGAAGGCAAAACTTGCTGGTATTCTGTGAGGGTGTGGCCCTTTTACGGTGGAAGCGACACATTTATGCTGTACCGTGGCTCTACCGTTGCTAAAAGGTTTCGGAAAGAAGAACCCCGATTATTCTATGACTTAAGAGTAAAAAAGCGTTGTACATAAAGACAAAGATCTTTTATAAAAACTATAAGTCGATACTTATTGTATATCATAAATATACAATAAGATTGTTTATTGTATATCATAAATATACAATAAGTTGATAGACGGTTTTTTAATACGAAAACTAATCAATGAAAATATTTAAAATTATGATTGTCTAGATACAATGTCAATGTCAATTGCGAATCGTCGTGTCTGTGTTTCAAGGTTATGAAGTCAATGTGTGACAGACTGATATTTGGATACATGCGTCAGACCGCCGCACGGCCAAGCTTGAGTTTCTGTTAGTATAGCTTTACTGAACGCTGGGAAAGAGTTCGTTCTCGTTTATTTTATTCGTAAGTTTAGTTATTACTAAATACATAATTTTGTACAATAACATAATTAATACACTTATTTGATTCATTTTACTCTTCCTTTTTTAGAATTCTAGTGGTTGTACTGATGACTACTAATTGTTTGTTACGGGCCGGTTTGTTGCTATCACTTCCTTTGGTGTATATACCTATCTAATTTGTTTACAAGTGTAAGAAAATATTAAAAAAAAAAAATAATGTTTAGTTATGGCTTTGGGATTAAAATGATTTATAAGAGTCAAAACCCCAAAAATGTTCATATTTTGTGTGCGAATAATGTCCACAAATAAATCTATGTATATCATTGTTAATAAATATGTATGTGAGTCTGTTTTTATATTGAATACCCTTATATCATCATATATATTTAAAAAAATCATTTTATTACTAAAAACTCGTATTTTCGTGCAATATGGGTAATATTGCACGAATATCCTCCGATGACTTACTAACCTTGACCTTTGATTATGATCAATATATGAGTGACAATATTTTGGTTGTATTTTGTTGGAAATATTATCCATATAAGTAAAAACTAAACATAAAATTTCTTATATTTAACAATATTTTTCATATTTTAAAATTAAATTTCTTATCCGGCTCTCATCTGTGTCACAATTCATTCCAATGAGTAACGAATATTATTTTGAATATATCCGTTGCAGAAATGGAGTGTTATGTAATATATTAATATACTGGGAGAAAAATGATTATTATATTTTTATGAAAATAAGATACAGTTAGAGTAAAAAGTATTGAAGAAAAGGCTAAAGTGTAAAGATTCAGACATGTGGCTTTGCTTCTATTGTGAGACGAAACGGTGCATACCAATTGTTAAGTTCTATAAGTCATCGTTTTTACTTTAGTAGTTTTGTACAATTTGTATTCTGTTGGTATTGCCAGATGATGAATGAAAGGAAACAATTTTATAAATTGTAAAAGTTAATTTCAAACATATTATTGAATAGTATAAAATGGTGAACACACCGAAAATTTTTATTTGGTACTCCGGTGATTTAAGAAATTCTTCAGAGACTTAATGGATTTCTGATTGAAAATATGACGCAAGCAGTGGAACAAATTGTGAAATAGTTTTTAGATTAAGTATAAGGTAACTGGGCTACATAATTATGAAAATAACTAAGCCTAATTAAATATTATTATAAAAACTAAGAACATCAATATATATCTTACTATATTATATATCTTTATTTGATAAATAAATAAAATATTGTAATGCGTATGCGCAATGAAAGATAACAGACAACGTCATATTCCTGACGCATCGTAGAGTCATCTAGTAATCATGTGGTGATTGTTACTTGATATTGATTGGCTGACTACTTTTCTTGGACTAAGGAATCGAAGCCCGCTACTGTAATAACTAGGCTATATAAAATAAAATACAAACCGTTTGTATCTTTCATAAATTTAATATTACCAAGCGTTTTACTGGAATAATATAGAATGTGGCTGCTCTCTGTTTTTGTGCAAAGTGTAAAAGTTACAAGGGCCTCAAGAATTTTCATTTATTGTCGGCGTAGGCTGACAATAGTTCACTACAAGCCAATATGATTCATCTCTTAATGCTATAAATTACTGGTGATATTTTACTATTCGATTTGTACTTATTCTGTCTATATCACAAGGGAGAGGCGTGAGGTTAAATTTATATGTCATTTTTTATTTCTATTTATTTATTTAGATACTATAGATCGATATTTAGATTACCTTAATTATATTTAGACTACCTTATACTTTCATAAGCTAATATTAAATTACAGGTTTCAAATTAAGCAATAAAAAGGATTATTCGAGATGACAATCGAATTCTATTGCATGCCGGGGTCACCAGCATGTTCCATTGTCTCGCTGACGATTGCAGCACTGGGAATCGATTCCCAGGTCAAGACTCACAATATGGACATGTTTGCCAATGACCATCTTAAACCTGAGTTCATAAAGGTATAGTAGTAGCAGTTATTGGAATTGATTGGCATAAAAGTAGACGATGTTCTCCGGGCTGATTTACCGCGACAATATCTTCCGATTATAATTATATATTATCATTCAATCAGCGTTTGCTAAGAACGGTTTATTTAACTTAATCGTAAGGTTGCGATACAGATGCAGAATTTATTAGTCATTTTTCAGGGCCTAGATGCTTCTTTACCTGTAATACCCCGGATCTTTACAACCTATCAGGAGCCCAATTGGTTAATATTGGAAGATATTGTCCGTGATCATCTGACATTTATGGAAGGCCTAATAACAGATTATGATTGACATTATGATTCCTTGTCAAGGATGAACATAGATGTCATGGGCCGCAGTAATCACTAGCCGTCAGGTGAACTGTGTGCTCGTTTGTGACTCTTAATGTGATAAAAAAAAGAAGGAATAATTTTTTTTTAATAAAGTACGACAGTAGGATTTTTCAATCATGATATATCTTCTTAGATGAACCCACAACATACAGCCCCCACCATTGTCGACAACGGCTTCGTGCTGTGGGAATCACGCGCCATTGCTCGATACCTAGTTAACAAATACGGCATGAAAAGCCTTCTTTACCCTGAAGATATTCAAACGCGTGCCATCGTTGACCAGAGGTTGGACTTTGATCTGGGGACGCTTTACTCTAGATTCTCTGAATATTACGTAAGTATTACTTAGTGGTTTTAGTGCTGCTCAGAGGAGCTGATTGGAAGCTTAGTGTTCATATCCTCACTTTTACATTTATGGTATGTGAGCAACATACTTTCGAACCCCTTATTTAAAAGTGTTGAAGGCACGAGAGGTGCGCCTATTCACAGTGTAGATGAGTGATAAATTTATGTGCAATTCTGTCTCAACTGAATAGAGTAGAGAACCTTAATCTTGATCTCCCGGCATGGGCTTTACGTTAGCATATGGGAGATGACAACAAGTGCCAAAAACTTCTTTAAACAGAAGCTGGCACTTGCTGCTAAGCCGCCGGTCATGGAATCGACAGCAAGCCAAGACTTATTTATACAAAACAAATAGTTTGTTTTCGCATTGTGCTTATGTTGTAAAATCTCATGTATCCCTAACACTATATCTTCTTCTGGTGATATATAACAGCAGAAAATAATCCTGCGCAGTTGTCATGTGGCGACCAGCGACGAAGCTATAGTTGAGATAGATCATGCTTAGCTTATATGTTGGTCAATAAATGTTCAGACTAAAAGTGTGGGCGGCGTTGTTGTTAAAGACGAAATTGGAGTAATATATAGAGGATTCTTCGGTGCAACTTTCGGGTAAATACGATGAGTTTGCAAAACTTTAATAATAAGTAATTTGAAAAGAAATTTATATTCATTGACCCCATTGTATCCACATTGGCATTGGCAACAAATTGCTTGCATTTGTACCGTATCAAACAAACAAACAAACATATCCAATAGCGAAAACATCGATAGCGTGATTAAGGCGTTAAGTTGGCTGATTGATTGCTGTCGGTAACAAAATGACGTCGTCTAGTTACTTTAGTTTTTTCTAACCTAATAAGTATTGCTTATGGGTTTATTAAGTATTATTAATCACTTCCTCTATTTATTACCTAATTTTCAATATTAAAATTGTAAGATCAATTTTATATTGATTGATATATATATATGATATATAAAAAAAACTTTTTGATAGTATCCGCAGTACAAGGAGGGTAAGCCTTTGGAAGAGGGTAAATTTAAAAAGGTGCAGGAAGCTCTAGGTTTCTTTAATACCTTCCTAGAGGGCAACGAGTATGCCGCAGGCTCGGCATTAACCCTAGCCGACCTCAGTCTAGCAGTCACCGTGTCCATCATCGAAATTACCCACATCAACCTCAAGGAGTATCCTAACATAGTCAGGTGAGCATGGAAACATGTAATTCGGAACCTTTTTCTAATATGACTTCGGTCTATCACGCCCGATAAGGAATCATATAGCAGATGCGTTGTAACTCTTTAACGATTAAGATATATGCCTCAGTAATAATGCTTTTACCCACTATTTTATGCTGGTGTTCTCAGAAAGCCATGGTGGTCCATCCACTCGCTCTAGACGACCTCATTGTCCACCAACAAATGACCACTGATGTAATAAAAAATATTTTAAAATATACGTGTGCTGAAACATACACTGCAGGACAAAAGTTTAAGACCACCTTAACTTAAGTAGGAAAATAAAGTAAAACTCCAATAAAATATAAAATTTTTAATCAATCTGTTTAATCATCCAATAGAACAATGATTGACAAACAATATACTTTAAAAGCGTAAAGAAATATAAACAGTCCATGTTAAAAAGGCTTAGCTAAAAAAATAGGTAGCTAAACTGATTTTTCATCAAAAAATCCTCCTTTACATTTTACTTGACTTTTTTCACAAGTCTCGGCATACCGGCAATCAATTTGTTAGTGGTGTCTTGTGATATATTGTTCCGAATTTCGCTTAAAATTCTTCTCGCGAGGATGGGCAACGATTACGGACGTTCCTATCAAGCTCTTCCCACAAAAGTTCAATAGGATTGAGATCCGGGCTCTGAGGAGGCCAAACCATGTTTTTTAACCTTGTGCCTCTTTCTCTTCTAAATATCCTCTACATCATTTTGAGCTATGCTTTGGATGATTATATTGTTGGAAAATTAATCCATCTCACTTAATCGCAACCCGGAAGAAACGGTATTTTGTTCTAAAATGATTTGTACTGTTTCTTTTTTAAAATTCCTTCAATTTTAATCAAATCACGATACTTGAGCCACCACCATGCTTGATTGTTGGGACTACACAATCTGACATCATCTTTTCTTGGGTACTGCGACGAACGTAATTTCTATGTTTTGAACCGAATAGTTCAAACTTGGATTCATGAATCAAAACACTTTTTTAAAATCTTCTTCAGCCCAATCTCGATGGGCAAGAGCCCACTGTATCCGTTTTAACTTGTTTTGCGGCGTTAGCAGAGGTTTTCAAACGGCAACACGACCATACAACTTCTCATCTCTCAGTCACCGTTTTATTGTAGTCAAAATACTCGTGATTTGTTTACTTCAACGCGGATTTCTAGTGCTGTTAAGCGTCTATTTCGCTTGCTGGTAACACCAATGAAAATATCTTCACTAGACGTGGTAGCTCTTGGCCTTTCCGAGCGTTGACTTTAACTGCCTGTCTCCCTGTATCGAGTTATTGTGCCATGAACACAAGTCCTCCATAAGTAAGTTGTGAAGCAATCGCACGTTCAGATTTGCCTTCATTATGTAAAACAACGATGGCAGAACGCACTTCACTGCTAATTTCTCGAGTTTTTACCATTTTATGGTGGCTTCACTGTAGAAAACACAAGTTTAGACTAATTGAGATTATTTGTGAACAAACTCAAGTAAACTCAGATAATTATAAGTCAAAAATACGTGTTTTCAGGAGCTAAGGGTACGTAAACAGTTAAATATAATAATTGGAGACAAACAGAAATAATAGATAAAATAAAAAATAAAACATAAAGAATATTAAACTATTTACAATTGATCCCGTTAAAATGGCTCACTGCGAACATATTTGGTATATTATACTCTATCGCATGTTTTTATTTGACATGTGAAGTAATTGCAGCGAACTATTGAGTTCTTTAAATATTGATAAACAGAAGTAGTAACAATACTAAGCAATCATGGGTTTACAGAAAGTAATGAAAGTGTGTTCAAAAAAAGAAAAATAAAATTGGACAAAAATGAATAATTACAAATTTAAATCAAAGACTATAAATTGTGGAGCAACATTTTGACACGGGATTTATAAGTGGAGCGAGAGCATGAGAACATATCTACTGTTGAGAATTTTATTGTGGAGGGTACACATTCTATAAAGAGGTGCGCGTTGACCGCTGTTGGTTCTGGTAGTTACATGAAATAAGTTTTTTGATCAGGTTGTCTTAGAGACAATTCGAAAGTTTATCTGGGACAATAGTGCCTCGCATTTTACGTCACCTATACAGATATTTCTGAGGGTAAGTTAATTTAAGCATCTATTAATGAACGTCGGTGTTTTAACAATATTGTATAATTTTAAGAGATTGTCGTAGGAATGCCGGGGATAGCACGGACGATGATTAAAAATGCGCAAGAACTTTTTCTGTACATTTTCAATTTTAGTCTCATAAACCAAGGAAATGGGCTCCAAATTGGAGCTGAAGTAATACCAAAGATTGGTAAAGGCATACTAAGGTGTCTTTACCCTTTAAACATTTTATTATACGGTTAATAAATACGGTATGATTTACATATTATCTGTTCAATATTTTTGTCCAGAGTCACCACTAAGTCGCGTATACTCGATTTAGATTCTAATTTATGGGTTCCTAGATGTAAATTAACGGGAATAAAATTGTTGTTCTTAGTAAACGTTATGAGCTAAAAATAATTTGTTGGCTAAGCAGTAATTTTCCAGTCTATCCATGTCTCTGTATTAAATTTATGTCATTTGTACAAGTGACGGCTGAGTATAACTTTAAGTCGTCGGCATATAATAGAAACTTACACTGCTCAAAACATGACGAAATTTAATTAATAAAAATTACGAAAAGCAATGGTGCAAGAACAGAACCCTGTGGAATCCCGGAAGAAACTACGACCCGGGAAGAAGCAAAAACATAAATGACGACTCTGAGTACATTTATACTATAGTAGTATAGTATTAATATACTGTTAAATAAAATATATAACATTATCAAACAGTATATAACATTATTAAAATTCTAGGTTTATTCAAATACATTAATATAATAATAAGTTTTATCAACTAACAATCAAAACAAATTTGTTTCTGTAAATAAACATAATTTTAACAATTTAAATAAGAGAAAATAATAAGTCGATGGTTGTTTCTTTTGACAATTCGAATTCCCATTTAATTTTATAATTTTATTAAAAAATATGTATTGCACATTATGTAATAGCCCTGTCCAGCATAATCTTTAAGGATAAAATATTTGTAAATATACTATGTACTGGTAATTCATATTTATCTTCAATATAAATCGTAAACTAAAACTGTCTTATTGTTTATAGATGGTATGAACTCGTAAAAAATACAGCACCCAGCTTCGAAGTGGTGAACGGAAAGTACGTCCAAATAATACAAAATTTCTTTGACACATTTGAGAAGTAATAGCTATGAACTTTCATCTTAATGTGATTTTTAAATGATGACATGACATGTGTTTTTCTTTCTTCGTATATTTTCTCATGTGTAATGTGATGTGTTTAATATTGTATTTAATAAACAAGTTTAATATATAACACAGCCATTTCAATCAATAATTCCTACAACAGTCTTACAAAAATAAAAGTTTATTTGCCATAATATGGTACATATGATGTAACAACAGATCATTAAACGTACATATAGCTTATGTTTATATATATATATAAATATATATATATATATATATATATATATATATATATATATATGTGCACTTCATGTGTGCATGAGTGTTGGGTGCGAATTGGTTCAATTCGGATCCATCGCAAACTCTGACGTGGTTTGCGACGGATCCGTTTTCACGATGACCTTTAATTCTTCATTGTCAACTTAGATCTCTGGCCGTTCACAGGATTTGTTTTTGAGGTCAATATTTCCAGAACAAAAACGTTAAAACCAAAAACATAACGTGCTTTCTCTTACAATAGATTCCGCTAGTGCCATGGTGGAATACATATTCGTAATCAAAAAATCAAGTTTTCCTATTTTGTTAAAAAAATGATGTCAAAGAAAAAAAAATGGCGCGAAAACAAATGTATCACTAAATTCGAAATACGCCTAAATTTGAAGTACATTTGAAAATTTCCTAATAAAAAGCCGGATTATTTGACATTAAAATGGCCAGTTCGACTAAACGATTCATGTGGTAATATAACTACAAAAACTTTTCTTTTTTTCAACTTTTTAATTATTTTAAATTTGGAACAAGTATATTATTTTAAAAACTTCTTCGATTTTGCGAAATTTGTTAATTTGTTAAATTACAATATGGAATGGGATGTTAAAGAATATAGGATTGCAGTAATCGCCTTGCACAATGTGGGTATGGAGCCGTCGGTCATCTTCCAGACACTTCAAAAGCTTGGTATCAGCCGTATGTTCGTATATCGTACTATCAACAGATACAACAACACTTCCTCTGTCGAAGACCAGAAAAATCAGGGCAGCGTGCTGTTAGAACTGTTAGATGTTAAAGCGAGAATTCGTCGAAACCCCATTAGGAAGCAAAAATGTTATCGCGAGAAATGAAGATTCCCGCTAGGACTCTGTCGGGGATTAAAAAACAAGACCTGAAGCTCGGTGCTTATCGTCGATATACAGGACATGCCCTAAATCAATCTTTACAATTAAAGAGAGTGGAACGATCAAAACGCCTTCTGTCGCGATACGCAGGTGAAAGGCACAGAAATATCCTCTTTACCAATGAAAAAAATTTCACGATTGAAGAACACTACAATAAGCAAAATGATTAAGTGTTCTAGAGTTCTCACAATTCTAGAGAAGCTGCTCAAGTGGTCGGAAAGGTACAACGTGGTCATAATCCTGCGTCAGTGATGGTTTGGTGGGGGTGTCTTATCAAGGAAGTCACAAAACTACATTTTTGTGACAAAGGAGTGAAAACTTCAGCCAAAGTGTGTCATGATATAGTCTTGGATCATGTTGTGAAACGTCGCAGCAATACACTTTTAAAATATACCGTGGACTTTCCAGCAGGACTCTGCACCTGGTCACAAGGCACAAACTACCCAAGCTACCCAACGTTCCAGACTTTATAAGAGTTAAAGACAGGCCCTCATTTAGCCCAGACTTCAACCTTTTAGACTTCAAATTATGGTCAGTTTTAGAGGACATGACCTCCAAGGCTCTAAACGACACGGCGACATTGATTCCCTTAAAAAAATCTTTGGAGTGAGCAGTGGCGAAATTTCCCTTGGAAACAGTGCGTAAATCCACAGATTCGTGGCCAAACAGATTAAAGGCCTGTATAAAAGCCAAAGGGGCCTTTCGAATTGAATTTTTTTTTTGCTGAGACTAATGAATATGTAGGTATAAATTTTAATATTACTTCATTAAAAAAAATGCATTTTCATTTGTAACAGAACTTATGGCCGGACTAGGTATGTAATTGATTAATTATCGTGTGACCGCTGTCAGGTAACATACTTAGCTAGGTCGATGCCGTGCATAGATCATAATTATCGGTTATTGTTACGATTCGGAGTCGCTAGAGCAGTATATATGTAGTATGTAGATAATTATTTGTTCTTGATTTTTTTGTTGCAATTTCCGAGCATAGCATGTTTATTCAATAATGTTATCATTCTAGCTGTTGTGAATGGTAATTTTGTGTTGCCTGTGCGTGACCTAGAAATAAAAAGGTTTATAATAATAATAATAATACCCATCTAAATCTATTAAAATAAGAATAAAACGTTTGATAAGTATAGAAGCGTCAATAGCCTAATGGTTTAGGGTACGGTCTGCGAAACTTAAGGACGTAGGTTCTAATATTCTATTGTCGTAAACCATCTCCTAGCACAAGCATTGTCAGCCTAGTTGGAGTGGTTAAACGGAATATCAGTAATGTTAATAGCATGGCTAATATTGTTTAAACAGAAAAAAAGATATATATATAAAAATAACTTTTGAATTTAGTTTAGTTACTTGTATTGTTTTTTTTAAAATATTAATGAAAATACATAAAAGGAAGTAAATCTGTATTTTAAATTTAAAAGGAAACTTTTTTATTTCAGTTTACGTTGTTTGCAAGATCAATAACTAATGGAGCATGCCTTATAATGCCCTCCCACAAATAAAGTATGACATTGCTTCTCGTACATTTTACTGTTTCGGATAGCTCTAGGTAAGAAATACATAAATATAAAAAAGACAGTGTATTTTTGCTAAGGTACTGATAATTGTAATATTACTATTACGATCTAAAGTTTTAAAATATCTTAACTACGTAAACGATTTTACCCTGCATTTGCATTAACAGGCTGACAAATTAATGAATACATAATGTTAATCTGCGAGTAGTAAAAGATTTGGCAAAAGCACAATTAAAAAATCAGGATTGCATAAACTTTAAACTCCTCTACAATTACCAAAATGACAAATTTTTTTTTGTACAAAAGTGTAATTTTGTCACAATACTCACCATGATATATTCCTCTCTGGTAAAATAAAATTATTCTAACGATTAATTCATTTATTAATCATTGCTGTTTAAAAGCATCCAAATATGGTTTTTATTAATAAATTATAATAGCCTATACAGATCTTCTGTTGGTACATTTTGCAGTATTTTTTCAGTAACAGAGTAGTGGTTGTTTAAGTAAAATTCAATATGCTTTGCGGTAGAATTTCTAAAATGAAGTATGGTCACACTGTAGTAAACGCTGGGCTCGCTGACATTGTTGAGGTCACTGTCCGTACCGGTTAGATCAAGTGTATTGGTAATTCGTAAGTATTATTTTATACAAAGTAATTAAATTGTATTTCCATTTAATTGTACCATAGCAGTAAATGAATTTACACTTTTGGTTGGTGATCGTATTGTGTTTTGGATAGAGAATTTAAGTGTATATACCATATCAGCATGTTTTGGCCCGGCTTGTCTAGGTTCATAATGTAAAAAGGTCTACCTATCTAATTCTATTATATATATATATTCTTCTATATAATCTAATTAGATTTTTTAAATATAGTTTAAAAGGAATAGTCATTTCAAATATTTTTTTAATATAGAATTACCGTGTTGGGATTGTAATCATTTACGCCCACCCGTGTAGTGATCTACCAAAGTATATCTACTGATATACTCGCAGATTACAAACTTAAATTCTACTGGCGTATTTGAAGAATGAATTTTATTAATAAATTAACGTGGTGCATATATTGTTTGTTAATACAAATTTTCGTTTTGTCGGCATTCCTATTTTCATTTTTTCCATTGTACCACAGAGAGCAGCATAATATAAAAACAGCTATTAATATTTAAGAACAGTTCTTATATATTTTAGGTACAACATCCTACAAATTTGACCTTGAAATTGAGAGTGGAATGACGAAGCAAGTTTCAACTTTATCACAAACAATATTTATTGTTAACTTACATTACGGATGTTGCTATTCGTGAATAATCTAAACTTAACAATTTATGAGATTGTTTCACGAACATTCTTAATTAATTTGTTATTATTCTTTAATTAAGCTGTGGCCTGTCTCCGGGCGCTTGTTTTTAATGTCATATTATTTTTGTTTGTTTGTTTAAAATATATAAAAGTAGTATTTCATAGAAATGTGTGGTCGTAGTATATATTTAGGTTGTTAGTTAAGTTTTTATAGTTTTATATTTATAAATTCAGCCCCTCGCCAACCCGACAACACCATCACAACTATAATCTCTTGGCTCAAGTGTTCTTTATGGTCCGAATCGCATTTTATTTTGCCTATTAAGTATACTACACAGCATATAGACCATTCGATCTGAGGTCTGCATGTTGGGGTGCCTAATGCCGCTACTCTCACTCGAGTGTGTGAACTGTGTGCGAGTATGTTACTCTAAATGTAATAAAAAAATCTTTCACCAAACTTTTTTTATTATGTTTGGAGCCCGTCTGTCACACCACAGACGAGCTCACAGTTCACCTGATGGTAGGCGACCGCGTCTACACCCATCCTCAACAAAGATTCAGGATGCACGTGGTAGCTCCTGTGGACTGAGATGGTATACCTCGTCATTGGTGATTGAGTCTCCTGAACTCTTCCCAGACTAAAAGAAACACGTCAAAGTTATGTTTTACGTTTTTTTAATGAAATTTAATGTCTACATTTCACCTCTTGTTATGCAATTATATATATGGTACACATTGACACAACCTTCTTTAAAAGATTCGAAATTGCCCGAGGATTGAAGTGGAACGTCTCGTCACCAGTAATTCGGTATTCGGTTCCCTACATTCACCATACGAAACAGCGTTATGCTGCTATTTGAAACTGGTATTCTATGTGGGAGTTGTCCTTCCTTCGTTGAGATAATTATCCTGCAGAATGAATGGGTCGTCTCGACCGGGGTAGGACCACGTCCTCACAGAATACCCGGATGAAATAGCAGCTTATGCTGAGTGCAGGGATCCGGAGACCGGTATTATTGGTGCCGAGGCATTCCATCTCAGCCCTCAATAGTAACAACTCATCTGCTTGATGATTACTTGTCAAGGATGAATTAAGATGTCGTGTGCAGCAGGAATCACTCGCCATCAGGTGAACTGTGTGCGAGTATGTTACTCCTAATGTAATAAAAAAAACTACCACCAAATGATTGCGGTACATCAATAACTTGATGACTAACGCTTGCTTGTGTGTATGCAGTTCAAGTCATCTGGTAATAACTAGAAGATACATGATTATTACTGGTTAATTTTGCAGGAGTCAAAATGGCGATAGATCTGTACTACACACCAGGGTCGGCCCCCTGCCGCATAGTGCTACTGGTGGCGGCCGCACTCAACATACCATTAAACCTGAACCCAGTTAACCTTAGAGCTGGAGAACAGCTCCAACCAGACTATTTGAAGGTATTCAACACTTCAACTTTAATATGATATTAAACTATTTTTTATTATTTTATAGTTTCAATGGTTTAATTGATTTATATATTATGAATATAATGTCTTTAGTTCAATAAAAAAAACATATAAATCAAAACCTATTAGTTCCACGTCATTCTTTAGAATATATTATTCTTTTCTTGTTATTGTCTGGTTTATGCAATAAAAAATATTATAAATAATAACAAGAAATAATAAAATATAAATAACAGATATATTTTTGAAGGCATTCAATTACGATTCCTGTGATCCTAATTTATTCATACAAAAATAACTTTATACGTCTAAACATTAAGTTACACAACTATTGGGGTATGGAACAATGCTTTTCACAAGTCCACCGATCACGTTAAATTGTGATCGTTTTAAATTTTATTAATTATTTCAGTCTAATTAATTATAATTACTTCACCGAACTAACTAATAATAATAGGTTATTTCGTTATTTTTTTTTATGTCCATACTAGTTAGTAATTGATAGACTTATAATATTAATTGTAGGTGTTCGGTCACGGGCAGTTGAGACAGACAGTATATTAAAAATAAAAAATATCCCTTCCAGCTCAATCCTCAGCATACCGTGCCGACGATCGTTGACGACGGTTTCTCGTTATGGGAGTCCCGCGCCATTAGCCGGTACCTGGTGAACAAATATGGTGGTGAAAGCCATCTTTACCCAGAAGAGCCTGAAGCCAGGGCCTTAGTTGACCAACGGCTCGACTTTGATCTCGGAACGTTATATCCGAGATTTGCTCAGTACTTCGTAAGTGTCATTTGAGTATACTACATTTATTGCGATATCTATGTTCTCTTTTTTATAATATTAGGGGTGACCACACATTTACGTAAAACACACAAAACATAGTGCGAATAAACACACGCATGCCCATACACACACACCAGAGGAGAGGCAAATGCGCTGACGGCCTATAAGGAAGTTGTAGGCTCCTTACGTGAAGGTCCCTAAGTCGTATTATTTCCACAGAGCAGTGGTGCGTGGCAGAAAATATCGCATAAAGCGCACAGCTGTTAACCATCGAGATGATGAGGATGAAATATTGAATTATGTTGTGATGCACGATGTTTAAATTCACCGGCTGAAATTAATCCGAACAACTCCTCAGAACAGCCCCCATAGAACATCGCTACTAGACTCTAGACTCTCTAATTGTTAATGTAACACTTTACTTTATATTCATTGTCACTGAAGTATTATTAAATTATAGACAAAACTTAGTTAATAACTACGGCAAGTCTGCAAAGAAATTATTTTAATAGTTTTTCCAAAAATGCTTTGTGTTATATGTCTATTAATTTAAATTTATTTCATACACCAGTATCCGCAAATCTTCGCGGGTGCGTCAGCAGATGAGGCACTGTTTAAGAAATTGCACGAAGGTCTCGGGTTCCTTGACACATTCTTAGAAGGTAAAAAGTACGCGGCAGGAGAGCAGCTGACCCTCGCAGACTTGAGCCTTGTAGCTACCGTCTCCACCATAGACGCGGCTCGGATCACTATTAAGGAGTACCCTAATGTTGTTCGGTAAGAGATTTTGGTTTTAGTTTGCGTCGTGTTCCTCAATACTGACTATACAAGTGGCTCTGATCAGTACTAAGGAATGCAGACGTTATAGGACGTTAAAGTCGGCTATAGGATTTGTTACTCGGGTTTTAATTGGTGCGATTGTTAAATATACTTAATAAGTTAAGTAAAGCTTAAGCTAAAGAAAAATTGTCACATAGTCGATCCATTGGTCCATTCAGACCTTTGTGCAAAATATGAATCTTACATGTTTTTATATTCGTAAAACATAAAAGGTTGTTTCCGGTGGTCGGTTGATAACACTGAAACATATTAAGCAAAAAATACTTTAATAACATGTCCTAAACTTTATACTATTTCTATTTGTAAACATTTCCATTGATTGGTCACTCACTTACATAATTAAATGTGGCAACTTTTAATTGGCTGTATTAAATTTATTATTATTCTGTATTATTAGAGGTAATAGCTTTAAGGTTTCCTAATAAAATATAATAATAAATAAAATAATCTCTTATATATATCATATGCTTTATCGAAGCTGGGAAATTATCATGAGCTAGTTCCTCTGTGTTTGAAAAGAGCACTGTAACATATCCTGCGTAATTGACATTGTCTGTTCACCAAGCAGAGGATGTAGTCAGGTGATCGAAGTTGTCAAGTAGTATCATCAATCTCTCAAATTACTTTATAATTACAGGGACAAAAGAAACTATTTTAAAAAGATTGAAATACTAAAACAAAGGAAATAAATAATAGAACATAAAATATTCCAGGTGGTTTGGACTGGTGAAGGCTACAGCACCCAACTACGAGGAAGCCAATGGGAAGGGTATCGAAGAGTTCAAAGTTATGCTGAACAGCCTCCTGCCCAAAACTGAACTGTAAACAAATATTCCTGTAAAATAAGTATACACAGTGAAATATATAAAAATCATAGATTTATATATATTACATATTTTTTTTAAATATACGTTTATGTTTTTTATATAAAGTGTTATCAATTACTTCATTTAAGTTTATTGTAGAAGGTTCTTTAGTTTCACTAATCATATAAAATACTGGAGTATTTTTACGCAGCATTTTAACGCTGCTGTGTTTCGTATGGTGAGTGTAAATATACGCTGACCTGACAACTCTAAGCCAAACCCATGAATCATGAATGCTAGCCCACGCTGGATCAAAAACTTGGGTAGGAAAATTATTTCGTCGGAAAAAAGGATATTTTTCCCGCGTACCCGTCAATCCCGAGCCTTCTTAAGGAGATACACTCAGGCCTAAGTTTTAACAGGCACTTAGAAAATGTCTTATTTTTTGTAGATACCCTGCCGGCCAAAAGTTTAACACCGCACATAAACAACGTGATTATCCATCAATTGTAATAAAATCCCACAGGAGAAATAAAAGACATGCACATATGAATATTCTATTCTTAGGATCGAATATTTAAAGATCAATTTTTTGGTTATTTTCAAGTTATTGGACAATAAACATCTATTGTTTTCAAACACCGACAAACGCTGCGCTAGAGCCAGTAGAGGTGGTAGAATCGTAATAATATTTTTATAATGCCCTCATTACTAATTAATTTGCTTTTGTTACGTATTGGTCAATAATTAGGATTATTTAGCTCCTGAAAACATGTGTTTCTGACTTATTATTTATATTATTACCCGAGTTTACTTGGGTTTGTTCATAAACAATCTCAATTAGTCTAAACTTGTGGTTTCTACAGTGAAGACGTCATAAAATAGCAAAACCTCGAGAAATTAGCAATGAAGTGCGTTCTGCCATCGTTGTTTTGCATAATGAAGGCAAATCTGAACGTGAGATTGCTTCATGACTGAAGTTATCGAAGACTTGTGTTAGCATAATAACTCGATACAGTCAGTTTTCAAGATCGTCCACGCCGGGAAAGCCGAGAGTTACCACGTTTGGCGAAGATAAAAAATCCTCTATGCACTTAGTCTAATTTAGTTTAAATAAATACTGGAATGTATAAGAACGTAGTCTTGTTTGACGCTTCATAATTTAAATACTTACCTAACTTAACTTTAATAAATTGTTTCTGATAATGCTATTATGCACCTGTTGGCTAATTTATCGGTGTTATGTATACTTACATAAATAAAATTAAAATTAAATAAAACACTGTGCTCCACACTTGCAACATTTAACTGTCAAACTGTCCATCACAGCAGTCATTTTAGTGAGAACACACCATCATACGAACAAGACTGTATAGACTAAAGTCCTTTGCCTTTCCCATTAGGGATAAATTAATATCATCATCATCATCAGTCATTTTAGTATACCAAATTAAAAATCAGAGTTTAACTGCCACGTTATCTGACACTGACACTAAGAATCGATTTTGGGGTAATCGATCAGCAATAAAAATTAAGATTAAGAATTTTCATGGCACCGATGATTTTTGGTAATAAATACTAATATTTTATTTCAAGTTGATTTATATTTTATCTTTCTTTAACTCTGTTATCGGTCAAAAAAACATGCGATTAATATTATCACCAGGACACTATTTAATAATTATAAAGAAAGCTTTTTTATAAGGTTGAGAACTTAATACAACAAAATATTTAATTTCACTACTGTTACGTAAAAGTGACACGCTACGGTAAATTTTGCTCTCCAGTCTGGTCCGGTCCTTACCTGCTGACCGGCCGGGTAGTTGAACCGACTCAAGCGTCGATCGCATTGCCAAAATGATCTCTCATTTCTGATATATTTACACTTTGTCTTAAATTAAGGTTAGCAGTTGTTTTTTAAGATATTTTTTTTATTGCTTGTAATGAAAAGTGTATGATACAAATTCTTACTATTTATTTATTTGAAAAGAAACACCAACAGCACCGATAATATGAATGTATTATAATTTTCAGAGGTTTAATTTAACTTCATATAACTTAATTACGATATTTACACCAATGTCAGTTGCAACAGCGCTTGCTATTTAAGTAAAAAGCAAAAATTTTTTCGCATCCAATTCAATATCAGTTAGTTTTTATAACATTGTCATAGTTGTTTTAACTATCTCACGTCACTGAAAAAGTCATTTCTTTCTGTTAACCTGTTTATCCTAAATTGACATTTTAAGTCAAAAAGAAGTGTTAACGATCATTGTATTAGTGTTTAATTGTAAAATCACGTATCTCCGTGCTATATATTTAAAGATTTTAATATGTAACCTTTAAATAACAGTAGTTTATAAGTTAATTACTATTGCTAAAAAAGCATTTGTTTTTTTTTTTTGAAACATGGAGATTGGCAGTGGCAGTATGTGCGTGACGAATATGACCAGCGTGTTTTTTTGTGTATTGAGATTATAATGTCTTGTTTAGTGTAGGATTTGATGATTAAAATATCGATGCTCCATGTTAAACATATTTATTATAATAATATGACATTATAATTTATTTATTTTATTTATTATTATAATATGACCAAATAACATTTCTCGTGAGATATATAGGAGATAACATAAGATAGGAGATAAAAAATCAATCTATGAATGAAAATTATTGGATATAATATTCATTACGAAGTTAACGTGACAATAACATCTTTAAAATCTTTAATGTATTTTCCCATTATCTCTTCGAACTTGTTTATTTCACATTTCACGAGTTCATACCATCTGAAAGAGATTTAGACGTTAGTTTTTGGTTTATTTATGGATAGATAAACATGTATTGAATAGTGTCAAGATGTAATTATTAATCATCAATTACATTTTTTATAAATAAATTTTATGTCCTGAAAATACAATAAAAAAAAGTTAAGTAACAGAACAGTTCTGGGTACGCTCTGCGTAACTTTAACATCGTAGGTTCCTCCATCATTCAACTACCAGGAACTATGTCGTACTACAAGTATTGCAGATTAGTTAGAGTGGTTTACGGATATGTTAGTATAATGCTAGTATTCTTTTTCATTAAATACCACGATGTTTGGTGGCAGTGGTGTCCTCATATAATAATTTTCTCCAAAAGCAAAGATGACTGACAATCACATAATCTGACCTAACTTCGTACTTCGTAAACCTAGACCAGACCTTCACCAGAAAATAGCTCCGAGTTGTAAGATTAACTGTGTTTTACTAATAATAAATAAAAATAAATTTCTTTCATTTATTAATTTATTTATAGTGGCACATTAAGAATATATTTACATTATACATATATTGCCACTTTTTTAAATTAATAATAATGTGTTCGAAACAGAAATACTCTGTGATAGTCCCAATTTTATCTGTATACCATTAGTAATAAAGCACATGGCAGCACTACCCCTTGTCAACAAGTAGTATCTGACGCAAATACACGAGCCGCGATTATATGATATATCTATCGATTTTTTTATATTGTCCAGTATGTACAGTGGTGGCCACATAATTAAAGTTTCCTTCTATTTATCTACACACAACTTTATTGATAGTATTATCAATTTAATGTATAAAACTTTAATTGTCCTCTATTAATCATGACACTAACGACATATTATTAAAATGAACACATTAAAGACTTGTAATTCGCAATAGTTGAGACCTTATTCGTTTTTTAAATAAATCGCAAACGTTTTTCGTATGCTTACTGCTGGCCACCTAATTAAAGACAGTTTAATGTTTCATGTCCGTAATTTATAATTTAAAATCGGCTTTATTTTTTTCTTTGGATCCGGGCACGTTCAGGAAATGCGCCCAAAGCAAAAACTAACTTATCGTTATTCCAATGTTAATATCATTTTGATCATTTTGAACGAGGTACTCTGGGAAAATAGATCATTCTAAATTTTTATGACAAAAGTTGGTCATATAGGAAAATTGCAATGATCCAGAAAAAGCATTGACAAGCATTTAAATACATCTATAATTGTACACCATTCTAGCTTCTCCATTATTATTTTTTTATTACGTAATAGGTGGCAAACGAGCAGTAACGAAGTATACAAAATGAAATAAATTCAATAGAAATAAAAAGCTCTTTATGGGCCAACCGTTAGTTAGGTCAGCCCCCGATCCGCATATTCGATGACTCGATGGGGTGAACGCGGAGCTTTAATCTAGCGACTGGCGAGGAATCTCACAAGTTCTTGTATCCCAAGGTATACACTTTGTGTTGTTAAGCCAGCGCAGTAAGTAAGTAATTAATACTTACTTTCTCGAAATACAACAGAGCAAAGGAATAAAAAGGAAGGTAATAACATATACAGGGTTATTGGTAATTCGACGTGTTCCCGTTAGGAGGTGATAGGATATTTGCGATAATTTTGCCTATATGCATTCTGTAAAAGTGAACCATTTTTAAGTTATCATGTTTTTTTTAGCTTTTTACAAAATAAATCATAATTTTTTTTTAAAAAAAATATCAATTTACATCTCATTTTTTCTTTAAACCGCTGCCGCTTTCTTAAAAACTTTAAATTGCTGTTTGAATATCTTGGAAAAAGGTTTAATGCGTACCTAAGCCTGAATACGTCGAATTTCCAATAACCCTGTATTCACGCCAACAATGCGTGGTCCAGGCGACAGCGGATCAAATACGCAAGGAAAGGGTACAGCCAGCTGATCTCCCTCCCCGCCCGACAGATTTTTGATTCACTTGCCGACAGATCTTACGTGAACGTCTTAGTTCCCAAAATATTGTAAATCTGTTTAATTATTACAATTACTCCTAAGCAAAACGCATATCATTTAAAACAAAGATCAATCCCGATCACCCTGTGTATTATATAGATCCCAGGGTTGGGCATAGGACTCATCTCTTTAAAGATTACAGAAGCTAGTCCGCCACGCGGCACCAATGCGAATTGCTAGTTGTTAATACACGTTAAGGAAAAGGTTTAAGCCATTCAAACTTAGTCCTTAGGGAAGACAACGAAATCAAACATGAATTCGGATATATCCGGCCTGCAGAGGCCAATTAATTGCAGGTGATCTATGTATTCGTTTGTTACCTAACTTCATTAAATAAAAGATAGCAAATAACAATGTATGAACGACTCACCTGATAATGTTAGGATATTCCTTGAGGCTAATGTTGGTAATATCAATGACACACACAGTGACTGCCAGACAGAGGTCAGCTAGTGTGAGTGCCGAGCCTGCGGCGTACTTGTTGCCCTTTAGGAACGCTTCAAGAAAGCCCAGAGCTTCATGCACCTTCTTTAAATTATCCTCATCCATTGGCTTGCCCTCCGCGAATTGAGGGTACTATGAACATTCATTCATCTTACCACGTATTTTTAAAAATAAAGCAGAAGAAAGTAAGTGATTGATATTACATAAGTGTTAAAATGTCGAGGAATGGTCTAGCCGAGTAGCTGGTATGCCATTATGTTTACCACAAATAAGTAACCAGTAGGCGAACGCAAAGCTTATTATACGCTATTTTTACGAACGCAGCCGTAACAACATGAAGCCGTTGTCTATGGTGGGGAACAACGTACATATATTAAAAAGACTCAATGCTTCATTCCCATTTTCATCGCCGACGAACAAAACATATCTTAAAACTGCAACCTAACGTACTCCAAACGAAATCTGAATATAGTTACTATCGTACCATCGAAGAAGAAACATTTATACAATAATATATCGATAAATAGATAAGTAAGTATATATGAGTGTGTTTTATATTTGATAGATTAGGATCGTGCTAGGATCTGTTGCAGAGTCCACAAGCTATGTGTGAAGACAACGTGACTGATTGCGTAAACAGAAGTCCTCAGTTCTTCACATCTTCCTTTTCCTGTTGTGTAACGTCCTGCGCCATAAAATTGGTCTGCTCTTACGAGGTAATCGAGACAGAGTCCACCATGCGTCTCATTAAGAAACTCAGAGTAGCAATATGAACTGCGCTCCATGTCTTCCTTTATCGTTTTACTGATGGTAAATCGGTATTTAAAATTGCTTCACCCACAAACTTGCGTGAAAGGAGAACTTATACAAGACTTGCATAGTTTCTCCTTTCATCTAATGGAGGTATATCCCACACTGCGATGGCTAATACGAGGATACACTCGAAAACTTGTCTATCATGTTGAAATTACAAGGTTGTACCTAAACACTGCGCTAATAAACTACCACTGTTCTGCCAAGAGTAGCACGAAACTTACGTAATATTCTGTATATCTACAGTAAAGAGTGCCCAGGTCGAAGTCAAGCCTCTGATCGACAATTGCACGTGTTTGAATGTCTTCAGGATAAAGGCTGCTCTTCCCGTATTTGTTAATTAGGTACCTAGCGATAGCGCGAGATTCCCACAGGACGAAGCCGTTGTCGACGATAGTGGGAGCAGTATGCTGAGGGTTCATCTAAAACAATAACTCATGGTTAAAGAAAACTTATTGCGCACTTTTAAATTTGTTTATATTTCTCTTTTGTAGGTAATTAATATAATATTTTTGGAATTCTTGATGTTTATTAATATAATTTTAATACTAGAAGATTATTTTCACATTAACAAAATGGCATCTTCGGGCGCCATTTTGTGAACTTGTTTATGTGACGACCTATTGACATGAGCTATAGATGTTGGAATTGCCACAGCAGAATTTATTTATTTATTTATTTTCACCCTCCGCGAATTGAGGGTACTATGAACATTCATTCATCTTACCACGTATTTTTAAAAATAAAGCAGAAGAAAGTAAGTGATTGATATTACATAAGTGTTAAAATGTCGAGGAATGGTCTAGCCGAGTAGCTGGTATGCCATTATGTTTACCAAAATAAGCAACCAGTAGGCGAACGCAAAGCTTATTATACGCTATTTTACGAACGCAGCCGTAACAACATGAAGCCGTTGTCTATGGTGGGGACAACGTACATATATTAAAAGACTCAATGCTTCATTCCCATTTTCATCGCCGACGAACAAAACATATCTTAAAACTGCAACCTAACGTACCCCAAACGAAATCTGAATATAGTTACTATCGTACCATCGAAGAAGAAACATTTATACAATAATATATCGATAAATAGATAAGTAAGTATATATGAGTGTGTTTTATATTTGATAGATTAGGATCGTGCTAGGATCTGTTGCAGAGTCCACAAGCTATGTGTGAAGACAACGTGACTGATTGCGTAAACAGAAGTCCTCAGTTCTTCACATCTCCCTTATCCTGTTGTGTAACGTCCTGCGCCATAAAATTGGTCTGAGAGAATCGAGACAGATTCCACCATGCGTCTCATTAAGAAACTCAGAGTAGCAATATGAACTGCGTTCTATGTCTTCCTTCATCGTTTTACTGATGGTAAATCGGTATTTAAAATTGCTTCACCCACAAACTTGCGTGAAAGGAGAACTTATACAAGACTTGCATAGTTTCTCCTTTCATCTAATGGAGGTTTATCCCACACTGCGATGGCTAATACGAGGATACACTCGAAAACTTGTCTATCATGTTGAAATTACAAGGTTGTACCTAAACACTGCGCTAATAAACTACCACTGTTCTGCCAAGAGTAGCACGAAACTTACGTAATATTCTGTATATCTACAGTAAAGAGTGCCCAGGTCGAAGTCAAGCCTCTGATCGACAATTGCACGTGTTTGAATGTCTTCAGGATAAAGGCTGCTCTTCCCGTATTTGTTAATTAGGTACCTAGCGATAGCGCGAGATTCCCACAGGACGAAGCCGTTGTCGACGATGGTGGGAGCAGTATGCTGAGGGTTCATCTAAAACAATAACTCATGGTTAAAAGAAAACTTATTGCGCACTTTTAAATTTGTTTATATTTCTCTTTTTGTAGGTAATTAATATAATATTTTTTGGAATTCTTGATGTTTATTAATATAATTTTAATACTAGAAGATTATTTTTCACATTAACAAAATGGCATCTTCGGGCGCCATTTTGTGAACTTGTTTATGTGACGACCTATTGACATGAGCTATAGATGTTGGAATTGCCACAGCAGAATTTATTTATTTATTTATTTTCACCACAACTAAAATACATAGAATAAATTTTACATAATAGAAACATGTTCTCCTTAATAAAAACATTAGTACATAGTCGTGGCTCACTGATGCCTGCAGTAGGTATTAAAAAAAAACCTGTAAATCACAGGACATCAGGTCACCATTCCGCAGAACTTACGTATACAAAGAGTTCAGTAAAGTTTGCCAAATATTCCATGAAAATTAAATTAAAAGTAAAATAAACAATCAATTAACATTAGGAAGCAATAACTAGTTATAAGACTTATGATAAATAGGCTTATTACCTTATTAAAATATGTGAAAATTTTTAATAAATCTAAAATATACATAATTAAAATATATTAAATAATTAACAATCTAATTAACTTAATTTAAAAAAGAGCGCCCAAACACTTGTTGTGTTTTGAAATACTCGCTCACGTATTGAAGCGTACATATGTGTTTGCGAGTGTAATAGTGTCTCATGTTTGTGATATAATATATACTTTAACATAAAATTATTAAAAACTATTAAGAGATCACTTCTAGGAATTTCTCAACGTCAATGTAAGTTTGTTCAAGCAGCCATTCGCGAAGAACACGTTTTAAGTTGAACTTGTTTAAAGCATACAATGACAATTTCTTATTAAGTTTGCTGTATAAGTAAGGACCTCTTATTCCTATTGCCTCCAATTTTCCCAGTAATATCGGAATAGAAACTGTGTCGAAGGCCTTGGTTAAATCCAGGAACATACCAATGCACTTTTGACCTTGGTCTAGGTTTTGTACTATATGGTCGACTAAGTTGTGTACAGCGTCTGTTGTTGACAAACTCGTCCGGAAGCCAAACTGGTTACGGGATAATAAATTATATGTCTCAAATAGGAAACCAACCTCTTGTTAATAATTTTTCGAAGATTTTAGACAGGGCTGGTAGTATAGAAATTGGTCTGTAATTTTCTGTACAGCTTCTGTCTCAGATTTAAAAATAGGACATGCAAGTGCTTTTGAAAACGTTTGGAAACTTGCATACTAAAATATTTATAAACTGTCTAATATGTCTATGCTTTTTACGAGTATGCTGCGCGAAGATTCGTCCTTTCTTATGTATATGCGTCCTTGTTTCACTTAGACAAATTTAGTACTTTTTTTTCTTTTGCCTTAAGACGCACCGCCGCATGTAGTGCCTTGTTGCCGGCGAAAGATGTTCTGACACATAAACCGGTACTCTGGGACCTACAAAGCCCTAATATTCCCGTATTTAGTTTTTGTTCAGGATGATCACGGTTATAGCTAATAACTGCAGAATAAAATTCGTCGGCAGCGAGGGCTTCGGGTGGCAATAATTGTTCGTGGTCTTTTACTATCCTTATTTATTAAAAACCTGTAAATCACAGGACATCAGGTCACCATTCCGCAGAACTTACGTATACAAAGAGTTCAGTAAAGTTTGCCAAATATTCCATGAAAATTAAATTAAAAGTAAAATAAACAATCAATTAACATTAGGAAGCAATAACTAGTTATAAGACTTATGATAAATAGGCTTATTACCTTATTAAAATATGTGAAAATTTTTAATAAATCTAAAATATACATAATTAAAATATATTAAATAATTAACAATCTAATTAACTTAATTTAAAAAAGAGCGCCCAAACACTTGTTGTGTTTTGAAATACTCGCTCACGTATTGAAGCGTACATATGTGTTTGCGAGTGTAATAGTGTCTCATGTTTGTGATATAATATATACTTTAACATAAAATTATTAAAAACTATTAAGAGATCACTTCTAGGAATTTCTCAACGTCAATGTAAGTTTGTTCAAGCAGCCATTCGCGAAGAACACGTTTTAAGTTGAACTTGTTTAAAGCATACAATGACAATTTCTTATTAAGTTTGCTGTATAAGTAAGGACCTCTTATTCCTATTGCCTCCAATTTTCCCAGTAATATCGGAATAGAAACTGTGTCGAAGGCCTTGGTTAAATCCAGGAACATACCAATGCACTTTTGACCTTGGTCTAGGTTTTGTACTATATGGTCGACTAAGTTGTGTACAGCGTCTGTTGTTGACAAACTCGTCCGGAAGCCAAACTGGTTACGGGATAATAAATTATATGTCTCCAAATAGGAAACCAACCTCTTGTTAATAATTTTTTCGAAGATTTTAGACAGGGCTGGTAGTATAGAAATTGGTCTGTAATTTTCTGTACAGCTTCTGTCTCAGATTTAAAAATAGGACATGCAAGTGCTTTTGAAAACGTTTGGAAACTTGCATACTAAAATATTTATAAACTGTCTAATATGTCTATGCTTTTACGAGTATGCTGCGCGAAGATTCGTCCTTTCTTATGTATATGCGTCCTTGTTTCACCCAGACAAATTTAATACTTTTTCTTTTGCCTTAAGACGCACCGCCGCATGTAGTGCCTTGTTTGCCGGCGAAGATGTTCTGACACATAAACCGGTACTCTGGGACCTACAAAGCCTAGTATTCCCGTATTTAGTTTTTGTTCAGGATGATCACGGTTATAGCTAATAACTGCAGAATAAAATTCGTCACGGCAGCGAGGGCTTCGGAATTTAGCAATAATTGTTCGTGGTCTTTTACTATCCTTATTTATTAAGCATACTATACGAACTATAATCTATCCAGCTATTTAGGTTCTACGAGAGAATAGAGATTGATACGACGAAACAATTAAACATTAATAAAAATTAAACATAACCTTGTGTTCCAGAAACAAAATGTCAACCTTCATAAAATGTCAATGTTGAAATGCATGTGTAATAAATTCCTTCGATTTTATTACACATACATTACTGTCTGTCTAAAGGAAAAGGACCACGAGTAAGTGCCTCTCTATTTGGATTAATACTAACACTATAACATATCCTGAGCAGATGATATCTTCTGATAATAACCGGAAAATATCACCGTGATCGAAATCGATCAGGAGGATTTGTAAACAAACACTGGCATGTATACATAAAAAAAGTGGCATGTTTATGATACATTTGAAAAGAAAATAAAAAAAGCAAGACTCATAAGCTTCTTAAGTGAATTCCATTTAAATAATTAACAACCCTACTACACCTTTATGTACTCCGGCTTACGATGGTCGTAGTCCAAGTATTCCATAGTGTGGGTCTTGATCTGGGATTCGATGCCCAGTGCTGCGATCGTTAGCGAAACAATAGAGCATGGTGGTGACCCCAGCATATCGTAGAATTCGATCGTCATCTCGTATACCTTTAAAAATAAGAAACATGTAGTGTAAAAACAGAAAACTCAGATTGAATGGATCGGCTCGATCAGGGAAGGACCAGATCCGCACAGAACACTAATGAGAAATAATGCTGCTGTGTTTCGTTTGGTGAGGAATGAGACATTCCATCACTACCCTCAGGAGTAACAGCGCACACGTATCTTGAATCTTTGTTTATGGATTACAGACATCACTTAACATCAGGTGAACTGTGCGCTGGGTTTTTCACCGTAAGTTTGTTAAAAAAAAACTATGCTGTGGCTCTCAAGTGACAGTATTATTTGTTTATTTAATCTTTGATGTTAAACACAATAATAAAAAAAGGGTACAATAGGCGGCCATAATGCCTTTTATTAGTGTAACATTATGCTATGCCAACATTATTTTTAGGGTAAAAACTAGGGTAGGCAGATAATGAACGCTATGCACCTTTCATTTATAGCTTTCTATTTCCGAAACCTGGTTGGGGCCTAATTCAATACAACGGACGCAAGCGTCAAATTTAAAATCAAAAGTGGTTTATTTTAAAATAAGGATTTAAAATCTAGGAAAAAAAAAGATTTAGTGAAGACGTGACGCAATCCTCCACTGATGATCAATTTTTATGTTTTCCCGAATTTACAATATGTGCATATTTTTTTATTTTCTGAAGGGTAACTGATTGATGCAGGTCGCATATAGCCTGCTTCCTGGTATTATTTGGTGGACGCCTATGATCAGGAATTTACTAATGGATATGAACTCACTGCATGTCTATGCAATATTTTTAAATGAACAATATTTACTTACCAAAACAGCAAGAATGTTACCTGACCACACTGTGAATAATACATACAATTATAAACAAAAGGTAACGTAAGAGAAACGATAAAAAAATGAGCAAAGAAATAAATCAAAATAAAAAAAATTCCGACTGGCACAACCGAGCAGTCTAGGCGGTTGTCCGTAGACTAAATAGTAATTATCTATGGGGTATGTATAATAATTATAATAATTACTGGAAGACGGTGCTTGGCAGTACTAGGTACGTTTTATCGACTTGTTTATTTAAAATATAATTAATCAATAAAACTTGTTAGTTTTTTGATAATGGATTGTAAAGAAGGAGCTATAACCTAAATATATATATATATATAAATATCTAAAAATGGTATATATATATATATATATATATAACTTTCAACGATATCGTAAGATCCTTCGAAAAACTAGTGGCTGAGGTCTGGGTTGTCCTTTGTTATCCTCTTTATTGTCATAGCAAAAACAAGGATATTTCTCACTGGCAAAATTCATATGTGTTTTAAAAACGAGATATTGCTTATAAGTTCAATTATTTATTTTCCATCAATTTTCCTTTCCTTTGTTTGCCCTTTCCTCTCTTTGTATACAAATAAATACCAATTAATTATGTGAACAACATTTCGAGTCAGTATGTTTTAGTTTTAGTAGTTAATTTTTTGAACAGGAGTCATTGCTGAGTCTGCTATTTACACTGGCATTTTAGTGGATAATTAATAAATTAATAATAATAATCTTTATTTGTAATATGACATATGTACAAATTACAATATATAAATATGTACAGTACTGTGAAACTTGTTCTAGTGTGAGCTGTGTTACAAGCTTCATCGTCTTCCTAATTAATTAAACTAGTAACCAAATATATGTATATGTTTTAGTAACTTAATCTAATGTTAATCTGTGTGCGTATGGTGTGTGTGTGCGTATGGTGTGTGTGTGTGCGTATGGTGTGTGTGTGCATAAGAAAGTCTCTATAATACTCGTTTCAATTGCATTCAAACGTTTTGAGGATATTGTATCACGTCTTTTTATATTGACGGTTATTATAGTCTTGGTAACATTATCAATAATAATTTTATTATAAAAAAGTGGTGCATAGTAGTCAAAAAATCTTCGTGCAGTTACGCTTTGGAGGTTGGGTTAGGGACATCTGTTTATTCTTATATCACTAGGAGGAAGGTTTTTCACGAACATTTTCCTAATTGACAATACGTCACATGTGTTGTATAACTCCGTAGTGGATTGTTTAAATGGAAGTCTTCAGAAACCCTTAGAACAGCACGTAGACTACTTTCCAGTTCAATGGGGTAAGACTTATCTACACCAACTCACACACAAATACAATATGACATTATACTTTCACTAAGTGCCTTGTAGTTTATTATAAGTACATTTTGGTCAAATACAAATTTACAAACACTGAAAGGCAAATTCTTAAAGACGTATATCATTTCTCTCGTTCTATTTACAACTGCTCAAGCTGGACTCTTAATGTGTCATCTGGACCTATGCGAATGCATGAGGAAGTGGTAGAAACTGACCTACTGACTTGGGATATGGGTACCATAGACATCTTCACCCTTGAGTGGTGCCCTGCTTACAGTGGTATCCAGCATCTATGCAAGTGGTACAGCCACATTGCAGCCTGGTTTATTGGTGCCGTTTGAACCGCTTGGCTCCACTGGGGACCGACCACGCGCTCGCAGAATACTGACGTCAAATAGCATGGTCATTACGTTAGGTTCAATTTAGTGAGCCTAGCATTCGGGCACAGTTAATGTAGGCGAGGTATTCTATTTAAATCCTCAGGAGTGACAATGCAAGTCCATCTTGTTGAGGATAGGTGTAACTGTTAAAGGCTGCAGTCATTACATACCACTAAGTAAACATTGTATATGTTTGTCACCCTTGGGTTTATTAAAAAAATCTAGACTATACCTTCCTCCGATGAGGCACAGGAATGATGCCGTGATTGAACTAAAGCTTGTTAACAAACATTATACTTTGCTGTGATGGAAACATTTTGGGACAACTTACATGTCTTATGAGTTAATAACAATATTTCGAGGACATCCAGGTCAACAAGGAATTTGCAGAGAATCCACGCGTCGGTCTATCCTCATAAGACCTCAGTACCATCTCGCAATGTCATCGAACAAATTCTTTCCGAACGGCTTAATTTTTGGCTTTGCTAAGAGATGTTGCACCTTTTGGAGTAGGAATTGATAATTGAAATACCCGTGTTTCATTTTAAACATGTTTATTACAACAGTGTAAAACAAATTACATCTCACGTGAGATATTAAATGTATACATGTCAACAAAATTAAAGAATATATCAGATAATAAAACTAGTAACTACTTCTCAAATGTTTTAAAAAAATCCTTAAGTTCTCGTACGAACTTTCCGTTTATTTCTTCGAATCTGGGTGCTGTAGATTTAACGAGTTCATACCATCTGCAAAATAGACGATGTTAAGTTTTGGTTTATTTTAATGTATATATGAATGCATGTCAATGGAAATAAATATGAATGTGCATTTAAATGACACTGACAAACATTTTGCAAAGTACCGGTTTATGTATCCCTAATTACTAAGTTAACAAGAATTTATCAGTTCATGGTGGTGTGCTGTTAAAAGACTGGCGGCTATATATTGGGTTTTAGGAGACCGATTCCGAAAACGAAGACCTTTGATGATGGGATGAAAAAAAAATCGATCAAAATTAAAAAAAAACATATTTTTAAAACGTTTTATTAGCATTGTTTACGCTCCATCATGTTAGTACAGCTAAATGAAACGACAGTTTAGTTTTAGTTAGTCTCCTAATACCCTGTATATATACATATATATATATATATATATGTTTATATTTATTTTTCAAAGTATGGATGAGAAGGTCGAAGATGAATGGCGTCGCTGGAATCACTTACCAGGTGAACTATTTACTCATATCGTTCGTAATTTAATTGAAAAAAAAAGTAGAAAGTAACAGGCCTCACCTGACAATGTTAGGATACTCCTTAATGCTGATGTTGGAAACGTTGATGACACAGATGGTGACTGCCAAACTGAGGTCAGCCAGAGTCAGTGCCGACCCTACGGCGTACTTGTTGCCTTCTAGGAATGTATTAAGAATGCCCAGAGCTTCTTGTAACTTCTTTAAATTATTCTCCTCCAAAGGCTTACCCTCCATGTATTGTGGATACTAATAAGATAAATTTATTTGGTTATATGGACTATTTGATTAATAATATATAATCTGTAGAATGGAGATAACGGACTTGCCACGTAGTTGGGATAATGGGGAAAAGATATGATCGTGCTGTCATGTTATCCACAGGAACCAATGAACCATCGCGCGGTTTTAACCGAGCCATATAATATCAATTAGATCGATATATATTCTGAGAAGTATTATATACATTCGTTTATTTAGAAAAGCAATGGAATCTTCACTACACAGCTCTATATTTAGCACTTGTTTTAACATATACGTAGACACAGGACCGCTTCCAGACTTAACGAAACAGTTAAATGATACCGCTTTTTATAAATACTGTCGTTTGTGTTTTCGGTCAAATACAATTGGTTAATTTTAGATTTGTCTTAAAGCCTTTGATTGTGCAGCACTTTTACATAAACTTAATTCTTCACACTTGATTTTATTGTCTTAATTCTAGAAGAGGGGGCCCAAAAATCCTCACACATCTAAATTATAACATGCAGAAGAGCGAACATCTTTAGCTGGAAGACTTAGAACGGTTGCTTGCGCCATTAAGAAGGTCAGGTAATGTACTAATGTCGATACTGCTAGGTTTGTCTATTTCAGTTTTTTTCTAGAATAGATGGCAAAACGAGCAATAGTTCACCCGCTGGTAAGTGATCACCGCCGAACATGAACATCTGTATCACCAGTGCAGTCGCAGATGCGCTGCCGGATTGTCAGATGTAGGCTTTTGTTTTGTAGGTCCATATCGTATCGGTTCGGTAATACTCGGTCGCCAGCGGAGCGACGACTGATTCCACAGAGTAATAGTGTGAGTAGACAACTACCAACCATCGAGACGATCAGGATGAAATTTTGAATTTTGTCGTGATGTTTAAACTCAGCGGCTGGGATTAATACGATCAACTCCTCCGGATACTGGGTAAATGTTACAGTCACTTCTTTGTTCGCGCATTTTATATGGAGTACAGTTATGGGGAAAGGTAGTGGACGCTAAATAAATATTCAAATTTCCTCATTTTGTTTTCTTTTGCCGCGGTAGTCCTACGTAACAAATGGTTATTTAAAATCACAATCAATACTCGTACAGTGAAAATACAATGATAACGATGACAAGAGTTATGATACTTACGTAATATTCCGCGTATCTAGAGTAAAGAGTTCCCAGGTCGAAGTCCAACCTTTGGTCAATAGTTGCACGTGTTCTGATGTCTTCTGGGTAAAGAAGGCTACCCTTGCCGTATTTGTTAGCAAGGTATCTAGCAATGGCGCGCGATTCCCACAAGACGAATCCGTTGTCAACGATGGTTGGTGCAGTGTGCTGGGGGTTCAGCTAAAAGAGAGAAAACACCCGTAGGTAAATAAAACGTTGACTGCTTGAAAAGTCTATTTACAATCACACAAACATAAACAGACAAAACCCACTATATTTGTGACTTTATTTTTTTAAATTACATTAAGAGTAATGCATGCTAGTACATGTATATTCTACACACATATTTTACCTGTGGCAGAGAGACGGTTGATTGGACCTGGAGAGGGCCTCGCCCTCACAGAATGCCGGCATAACACTGCTGTGTTTCCTTTGGAGAATGTAGCGATCCGGGGACCGAATCACAGGTACCAAGGTAGACCATATCAATTCTCAGGAGTGGTAAAGCATGGAACGCATCTAGAATCTTTTTGAAAAGATGTTATGGGCCACACGTATCACTCATCATCAGGTGGACTGTGTGTTCGTTTGTCAGATTTTATACTATAAAACATAACAGACACAGACAGACATACACTAACTGAAAATAATGTAATAGGTCTATATCCACCAGTGGGTACCCTGGCAAGCTGTTGATGAGGACGATAAGTAATTGGTTATCCTTCCTAGTCCCTTCCGAATCTCTGAAGCTGCATCTCTTCATCCAATATAATTTTGCTTATGCATTAATACATGCTGGGTAGTCAGTTATATCTGTTATATCACAAATGTTTTATGACAATGAATTTCAATAATTTGCAACGTTACTACACCTTTACGAACTCCGGTTTTAAATGGTCATTGACCAAATAATCCATGCTGCGGTACTTGATCTGGGATTCTATCCCCAGTGCTGCGATCGTTAGCGAGACGATGGAGCATGGTGGTGATCCCACCATATCGTAGAATTCGATCGTCATCTCGATTAAATCTTATTATTGCCTCAATAAACCTGTAAAGTCGATATTACGATGAGTAACTAACAAATAAACTGGCCTTAGTGGCGGTAAAAAAACTTGTGTTGAAACGCCAATAAGTTCGAAAATTACACATGCTTGACATACTCCCACGCCTATCCCTCGCTATGTGGGCAGAACAAGAATATATTTCTCGGTTCAATGTAACTACTATTAACTGTTCAGTGTCATTATTCGTCGTGTAATTGTTCTTGGGCAGCAATAGTATACGTATATTAAATAAAAATCCGCTAAGAATAATCAGTTTGGCATTAAATATATTTAAAGACTGACTTTGGACTAGCCGTCCAAAATCATACTACTCTTTGTCAAAATATTTTCAAATCTTCTTCAAATCTTCAAATAAAACTTGCCATTAAAGAATGCGAAACACGCTGAATATCTTCCCATTTCTAGGAATTTCCTTAAATTTAATCAGTTTGTGGGGCGCAATAGGCGAACTCTTACGATCAAGTACTATTTATTGCAGAAATGTATTTTTTTACTAGCAACATATATGATTTTGTGTGATATATCTGTGATATATTAATGTGGAATTATACTTAAAATTCCATACCCTACAAGTGTCCCTGTATTATGTACTTGGATACTCGTGACCGTCTTTTTAGTTTTTAGTACTCATAGAGACATAAATGCCATATCTGAAGTCATAAAAGTAAAAAGTGAGAGGTACTACAGACAATTTTAAGAAAAAATTTGAACAGTCACCGTGTTAAACGTTTTCTGATTTATCATGAGGTGACTATTTGACAGCTAATTTTATAAAAAAGTTTGATCAAATAATTAGATGACGTTACAATACTACATATGGGGGCATAGTGGACGATATCAGAATGTCCTTATTATAAAAAACTTCTTTAAAGATATAAAACATTTTTTTCCTAATTAGCGCGTGGTACCCTATTACTATCTCTGTCATCGGCCAATTTGTAAGTAAGTTAAAAATCTAGATTCTGTTGATGTTGATGCTGTTAGCCTATGCGGCTCTTACAGCTTCATCGGACACAGGGCTCATGGAACTGAGGGCTCCGTGAGCTGGTGGAAGTTAAAATGTTAACAATTCTTGCTTTGGACGTTTCTCTGCCGCTCCGGAGAGTACGCATAAGCTGAGAGGGGAAGATTCTACGTGGTAAGATAATCTTATATTTGTTATAAATTTTGTGCTGCATTTTTTATAATTACAATAAAAATACATTTATATATATATATATATATGTATCATACCTTGCATGTATTTGTGTCTCAAGAACGTATGAGTATTGCATATCCAATTGTGGGGGAGGCTGAGAACGATATAATTGATCCGGCATCCCTAGATAACGATGTGTTTTGTTTGTGTGTTTGAGGAATAAATTTAGTGCTTACCAAAACCGGTCGAATGTGTCAAACGAAAAGTAAAACTTCAACTGATAACACTGTGAAGATACCGAGTATATACAACTCGAACCAGCCAACTAAACAAAATGTTATCTACGTGTAAAGATAAGGTAAAGCCCTGAATACACAAGCGATTTTTTTTTTTAAAAACCCATGTATTTATTAACCCGACCAGGTATATACATATATATAATACCCTGACTAATTAATTTTATGTCCAATATTATTCGCTTTTTGTCATTTTGCATATGTATATATATATCAAAAGACATGCGATTCTCTTAACTATAACAATTTATATTTTAAAAATATGTAATATACAATGTGTCTTATAAGTAGCACCACAAATTTAAGGAGAAGATGCGTTGATGGGCCATCTACCGGACAAAAAACCTAAAAAAGAGCTTATGGCTCAGATTGTCATTTCTCAATTATAGGCAATGTTTTTTAGACCGTTTGTTATCCTCAGATCACAGTTGGAATATATTGCCATTTATTATTATTACGTCAACAGCCCAATCCTGTTTTCGATTTCATGCATTCACTTGCTGTCAGCCGACATGTGCTGGTTGTGCCTCCATCTAGTCAAAGTGCGTTTAGCGAAAGTAGTGTCTGCCTAAACATGATCTCCACTCCAGGACTCACGTGCCCCAACAATATTGACATCTGCGACACAAGTGAGCAGTCTATAGTCATTTGAGCTTCCATACACGGATGCTTATGTCAGTGATTTTGGTGTCCCGACCGATTTCCAATGCGATCGTCTATGCCAGGGACATTTTTCGACTGTCGTCTGAGTCTGACGTTAGTGCCCACATTTTGGCAGAATAGGCGAGTATAAGAAACATGCAGCAGAAGACAGATAACGAGACATGTTGATAGTACCACAGACTTTGAATTTAAGGCTGAGATTTTTATAGCTTTTTTTTTTTTTTTTTCGGGCTGAAGGCCACTGTTAGCCCGAGGGCTTTTACAGTTTCACCGGGTTGAGGTGACCGAGCGCTAATGGCACTCAGTCGAGACCTCTATATATAGGTAACCAGCACAAGGGCTCCCGAGAGGAGCCTCGGCAGACCGTTACCTTGTTTCGCGAGAGCGTCTGATTCGAGGGTGCCGAGAATGAACCTCGGCTCGGTCAGTTGCTTCTGACAGAGGATTCTTTAAATTCGCTATGATTATTAGCTATCTGTACCACCACTTCGGAATGCGTGGGCGCTGGAGAAGAAGTGGTGCAAGAAACTCCAGCGACGCTTCTATCTGTATGGACTGGAGAGAACCGACCAGTGACATGGCGGTATCGCGAATATCCTTGTTTGTGACGCCCTCGCCGTCGGCGGGGGCGATGTGAGGGTGCCTCGGTCTCCTTCGGACGCGGGTGAATCTGTGATTCGCGATGGGATTGTAAGTGGCGGCACTTACAATCAAGGGGTTAGAGTGTGTGACGGCAGAGTCGAAATATCGGCGGGAAGCCTGCTTCAGGTACTGAGCTATGGTCGGCAGCTCAAGATCTATGTGTAGATTTTCATTACGCAAGAACCACGGTGCACCGGTGGCCTTGCGCATGAAACGATTTTGTATTACCTGAAGTCGGTGAATGTGACGCGGGGAAGCATGCGCAAAGACGGGGCTTGCGTATGTCATTATGGGTCGGATGCACGCTTTGTATAGTGTAATTTTATTACGCAGGGACATTTTGCTATTTTTATTGAGTAACGGGTGCAAAAGATCTAGGACGAACGCTGCTCGATTCCATACGCGGTTGACATGCGGACCGAAGGTGAGTCTTTCATCTAAAGTAACGCCTAAGTATTTGACTGTCTGTTCCCAGGGGATTGGACGATCAAATAACTCTATAGGTGGGAGATGCGGCGTTTTGTTGCGCCGAGAGAAGTACATGGCTGCACTTTTGGTGGGGTTAACCTCGATCCTCCATTTCCGAAACCATTTCCCTAAGGTTTTGGTTGCAGATTGGAGGCGTCTACAAATAGCGTCTGGTTTGAACCCAGACACATAGAGGCCGGTGTCATCGGCGAAAAGGGCCTAGCTCTACACCGCGAGTGCGCGGTATGTCGTTGGTGTAGAGTGTGTACAAAATAGGACCTAGGACGGAGCCTTGTGGTACTCCGGCACAAATAGGGTGAACCTCGGAGCGCGTTCCCTCGACGCGGTAACGAAAGGTTCGATTTCGGAGAAAGTCTCGTATGATAAGTACGAGTCGATCTGGCACACCGAGCTCATATAGTTTGTATATGAGCCCGTTGTGCCAGACCTTGTCGAAAGCTTTCGCCACGTCGAGGAAAAGTGCCCCAGTTTGGTAGCCCTGAAGAAATTTACTGAGGATGTGCTCCGTGATGCGGTGCACTTGATGTGTGCATGAGTGTTGGGTGCGAAACCCGAACTGCTCATTGGTTGGCAGCCCTCGGGACAGCATGAAGTCCTTGAGGCGGGCGAGGATGAGCCTTTCATATACCTTACCCAAGATGGGTAAGGTATATGAAAGGCTTATGGGTCGATAGGCTGATGGATCGGTTGGATGTTTTGAGGGCTTGAGAATCCCTATGACGTCGGCTTCCTTCCAGGTGTTCGAGAAGGTGCCTTTGGATATGGCCGCGTTGTAGATTATTACCAGTAGGTGTAAAATGGACATGGGTAGGAGTTTAATCACCTTGTTGGTGATGCCGTCGGGGCCGGGAGCCTTGCGTGGTCGCAGGTTTTTAATTATGGACTCAACTTCGGTGCATGTGACTTGGGTAACGGAATCGCGAGGTGGTTCCTTACTCCTCCGGTCGACCTCGCTCTCAACCATTGCAAGGTGATCGGCGTCGATCGGTAGTGTGCTCGGTGAGCATTGGAGCTCCAGATTGTCAGCCAGACATTCGGCTTTCTCTTCGTCTAAGAAGGCGGGTGGTTTATTAGGACGTGCTAGGGAGGCATTGTTTGGGCGTTGCCCCCTTTAAGGATTTGATTTTTATAGCGAACTTGCTACTTTGCTCAGGCTTTGCATTTGAAATCTTTAAAACTTTCTTTTCAGTTAGTTTTAGAGCATCTTAAAATATTATTAGGAGCATGTAAGTATTCGGTAAGTCAAGGATTTTGGTGACTCTGGCCATGCTGAGCAAAAGCTGAGGATATGACTATAAATTTCATTGCCTACTTAACTCGTACGCTAAGTCGAAGCAAAGTCTAAGTGCGCTTTATAAATTTCAGCCTAAGATTTAGATTCATTTGAAATCGTTTTAGTTTGTGAAGTCGTTCAGCTGTTTTTTCAATGCTCTTATTTAATTTCTTGGTATTGTAAGCGACGGTCTTTCGACCGGCGCAATCGATCGGGTATAATATTAATAATAACTTGCTTTTATAGGGATAGGTTAAATTATTTATAGGGATAGGTTTAATTATTTAAAGGGTTAGGTTAAATTATTTATAGGGATAGGTTAAATTATTCACACAAGTAAACAGTGATCAATATCGCCAAAAAGAACATCTTGAATGTAATCTTGTTAATTGAAAATATGTTGATCATATAGAATTTCTACTTTTTGTAAACGCGATAAAATTCTTAATATATAGTTTTATTCAATGGTCAGCAGTTGTAAACAGATGGCTTGACATATAACATATTAAATTCAAACAAGAATACTTTTTATTGACTATTCATTCAAAGTATCCTTAGCTAGTTACACAATCGATTAGTTAGATAGATAGAATATTCTTTGTAAACGTTAAAATTAACAAACAATAAACGTTTATAGAACGATGAATTGAATAGCGATAATTAGAGGGTAAAGTAAAGAAAAACGGTAATTAGACGGAACAATGGGCGGTCATAATGTATGAAATGCACACATATTTTGCATTGTTTATGTAAGTGGGTATTTCGAAAATTTCAGCAATAAAACGCTCATTCATTTAATTTCAAATCATTCATATATTCACTGACTATTGTTTTGCAAAAGGTGCTACTGGATGTTGACAATTTACTGATTAACAATTTGTATCATGATGATGATATTAATTTATCCCTAATGGGAAAGGTAAAGGACTTTAGTCCATACAGCCAGGTCTTGTTCGTATGATACTTTGATTTGATAGCTTTGATTAGGATATCTACAATAGTAGTAGATTACATTTTACATAGAACTACTATTACAGCTAGTACCTAGTTGCAACTTGATCGACTCGATCTGGAAAGAACCACGCCCTCTCAGAATACGAACCTGAATAGCATAACTCTGCTGTGTTTAGTATGGTGAGTGCAGGAATCCCAATAACAGTTGTACAGTCCCTGTTGATATGTTGAATTTTGATTTTGAATTGAATGTCATGGGTCGCAGTCATCACTTACCATTAGCTGAACTGTGTGCTTGTTTGTCACACTTAATATTATAAGAAAGTCATCTATGTGAGCGAGTTGACTTTACAATTGGCATTTAAATGTACCGATTAAAACGGAACAAACACCAAATGTCAGCCCAAGCTTATCTCGCACACACATCAACACATCGCCGAAACCACCTGGCGCAGACATTATGGAGATAAGCACGCACAAACCGACAGATAAACAGACAAAATATTATGTTTTTATCACAACAGATTACTGTTTAGTATATACCTAAACAAAGTAGATTATTATGAAATTGGACACAAACGAACACAAATTTCGTATGTTTCTTCTCAATGTCTTTATTTTCGTCCGTGACGTCGACGGCAACAGAGAGGGGCGATATACGATCCGATGGCCCCTCATGAGGAAATTCAAACCTCGGATCGGACCGTTATGGAAAGGGACAAACTGCCTGACTTCTGAATTCTATTTCTCTCTGAGAAATTATAGTGTGAATGTTGCATGGCTCTGGGCGTGTTGGTTAATATCCTTCAACATTGACACTGCAACCTAATCTCCCTCCAATCTTGCTTATCTTTGTATTCTTTACATCAGATTAGAGTCGACGAGCCTCTATTTGTTCAATTACATACACCTTTAAATATATATATTGCGCGATTTGTGTGACCTCTCTCTTCCTCTCTCTGTATCTCTCTCTGATAATGATTCCACTAACACGTTTTTATGCAAAATATTATCATTGATAACATTTTTCCTGTTGCTACGTTGGAGTGTGTCACGTTAACCCAAACCCAATCTTATAATTAGTCCGATAAGAATGAAGGAAGCAAATTAATTATGCATGCTTTACATCGGATAAGGGAAGGCGAGTATCTTTGTTTATCCAAATTCTTATATCGCTAAAAAATATAGCGCAACCGGCATGATGCACTCAAACGTGATGCTTCTTTTATTGATCGGATATGTTTAACGCAAATACCATAGGTAATAAAGTAACTTCCTGTAAAGTTAACTTAACTTTCATAAACGTTCAAATCAATCAATTCAAAATGAGCATGGCGTGAGCAGCTAAAGGGCGCTATATTTACAACATTTACTGACCACTTTATTGAGAGGCTCTTGGAAATTTCTTTAGAAATAGGTAAATATATATATATTTTGTTTTTTAAGTTTTAAGATTGTTTTTTTCTTCTTTTTACAATGTATCCACTACACCTACCACAATGTCTACGCCACGGGTTGACTGGTAGAGAATGCCTTACGGCATTTAGTCCGCCCTTTGAAACCCTTTTTGTAAGGTGTGACTAATAAAGTTTAAATAAATAAATAAATCAACCTTCAATTTTTTATCCACCACTATTTTAGTCAATCAACTCAACAACCATTTCTGGACTGTAGTTATGAAATCTAAAACTATGTATTTCTTAATTTCTTTCCATATCACAATCTCTTAAATGGGCATTTAAGTTTTCTCCTGTTGTTGATGGTGACCTTTGGGCTATATAAAAACTCTTAAATTAACGTCGGTTAACTTTGATGATGTGAGTACAATTATGTAAAATCTCGTCCTCGACTCACATCGTTAATTATTCCCTATCTATGGATCTATTTTCTTCAGTTGAGCCGAAGGCATATGTTCTACCACTTCCTAAAAAAAGTGAAGCCACTTCGCTGATTTTCCCCTAATTTCCATTCTCCCTTTCCTTTCTAAGATACTTGAAGCCACTGCCAAAAATGGAGGAGTCACGATTCATTTCTTTTTGGCACACATAAGTAGCAAAATCAGGTTCGGTAAAAACAATTAAAACAAACAAGTAGAATACTTTTACCTAATCAAAAAAGAAAAACTAAAAATGATAAATACCTAAATGGAAGACTAATTAAACCTGTTGTGCACCAAATACAGAATAGAATCCACTCAGGTGACTTAAGGTCACAACCCTGATCTTCCTTGAAGACACAAGAGATGTGGCGGTCCTCATTTTATATACTACAATGAAAAAATTATAGAACAAAGTAATAAAAAATAACAAAAACAAAAAATAATAATAAAATCATACAGGAAAAAAATAATTAAAAATTGTAATATGAAAGTTGACAAAATAAAGTTATTGTGTTTTTTCTAACGCGTTTAACGCCCTCCATGACGACTTTAAACGCGTTATTAACGTTACGCGTTATTATGAAAAAAATATAAAACAAAGTAATAAAAAATAACAAAAACAAAAAATAATAAAAAATCATACAAAACAAAATGAAAGTTGACAAAATAAAGTTATTGTGTTTTTTCTAACGCATTTAATGCCGTCGATGGCGACATTCCGCTTGCTGTATTCTGTAAATAAGGATTCTCATTATCAGTGTGAGACTGGTTCTCATCTTATCTTCGTGGGCATGCACTTTTAACTAGTGCACTCTATCCTCTGGTGTTCCCCAAGGCGGAATTCTCTCTCCTCTTCTATTTTCAATATTTATAAACCTCATTACCCCAAATTCACTGCTTGTCATCATCTGTTGTGTTTATGCCTTAGAATTGCAAATATATGCGCAAGCAGAAAGTACTAAAATTACCGATGCTGTTACTCAACTAAACTGTGACCTTAATAGCATTCGAACAACAAATTTGTTATTGCTATTAAACTATATGTCTCAAGCAACTATCGTCGGCAGAGCTAATAAATTAACAAAATTCGCCTTTAAATGAATGCCGAATATCATTTAATAACACCGTCGCTTCGTACTCGACCACGTTCCAGGATCTCAGAATATGAATTAGAATTTTTTATAGTGGTAGAGCTAAGCTGCAGTATGTTTCTAGTAGCAGAATGAATGGGTCATCTCGAAAGAGAATGAGAAATACCAGCATCTTTATTATTGCTCATCAGAGATCTTTATTATTGCTGACGAGGCATTCCGTCTCAGTTCTCTAGGGTGACAACGCATCTGTATAATGATTCCTTATCAAGTATGAATGTAGATTTCATGGGACGCAGGAATCATTTACTATCTGAATAACTGTGTGCTCGTATGTTTCTATCGATTAAAAAAAAACACACCGCTGGCGGCTGCACATCACAAAGTTAAGCAAAAAGGTTAGTGATTCTCTGAATTACATGCATCGCGACGAGACATGCTTAACATATGGGATGTATATGATGCTATCCTGGTTATTAGCAGATGACATCAACGCTACAGAATATTTTATGGTACCAAATGCATTTGCGCGTGTGCAGTAAGATAACAGGATAAACACAGTACACGCAGACTCCAAAACTAATAATTTGTAATGTACAAATATTGTTCCGTGGCTGAGAAATCGACCCAGCACCCGTTTCGTATCAACCAGTTCCAGCTTCTGTGATCGCGCAAATGTTTACGGCACTATATTATATTCTGCGCAGTTGATGTTATTTGGTAATAAACAGAAGATATCGCAGTGATCGAAATCGGGCCGGAGGACAGGATTGCTAGCGTAACTACAAGTCGCGTAATAAATAAACGAAATAGATCTTAACAATTTGACATTTTTAACCTCATTATATATTTGTTTCGATGTAGTAAAAACAAAACATCTTGACCTTCACTCATTATAAATTTTGTGTTTTTAGTTTCAAACAATAATAGCAATCACTTTAATTAAACTGATCGCTTTGAACCTATCATCATAAACATGTTTACGTTATTGCCAGGTAATAACAAAATTGATTACAATATCAATATTTTTATGTTAGACCTATGCTGATAGTGCAACACGAATGGATCGTCTCGGCAGAGGAAATACCACACACAATATGTCAGTGTGAAGAATCCCAAGATTGATGTTATAAATGATGAGGCATTCAATCTCAGTCCAATCAATCGTCAGTCACATCTGGATTGTGATTCTTTATTGAGGCTGAATGTGGGTGTCACGGGCCGCAAAGACCACTTACCATCTGATAAACTGTTCACACCTTCTCAGTGGCAGTAATATAAATAAAATTAACAGCATAACGTTTGTGTTTTGTTCTGGAGATGCAGTAGGTAGCGGGGTGTATCATTTTACTTTTCACAGGCACGACGCGTGCGCAGGAAACAATCTTTGTTGTGAATGGATGTAGATGTTATGGGCAGCAGTTGTCACTTGCCGTCAGATGACTTTGTGCTCGTTTGTCACCCCTGATGTCATAAACAATAGCGGTATGATTATTATTTACGCAAACAAACAGAGCAGTGATAACGGCGGGGCATTCGCTGTTCATTGTATTATACATACTAAGGTCGAACGTCGTTGTCGTTGCCAATGAAGGGGTAATTGCAATTTTAAGTGCTGATTTATTGCTTGCTCGGCGGTGAAGGAAGAGAAGGTGTCGTGAATATTGCGACAACATGCAAGTCTATGTCTAATATATGTATATTAATTTTAACAGTGGTAGAGCTACACTGCGGTTCGTTTCTAGCTGCAGAATGAACGGTTAGCTCGACCGGGGTATGATCACGCCCACACAAACGAACCACCATACTATTGTGAAATAGCAGCATAATGCTACTGTTGTTGATGGTGACCTTTGGGCTATATAAAAACTCTTAAATTAACGTCGGTTAACTTTGATGATGTGAGTACAATTATGTAAAATCTCGTCCTCGACTCACATCGTTAATTATTCCTATCTATGGATCTATTTTTTCTTCAGTTGGGCCGAAGGCATATGTTCTACCACTTCCTAAAAAAAGTGAAGCCACTTCGCTGATTTTCCCCTAATTTCCATTCTCCTTTCCTTTCTAAGATACTTGAAGCCACTGCCAAAATGGAGGAGTCACGATTCATTTCTTTTGGCACACATAAATAACAAAATCAGGTTCGGTAAAAACAATTAAAACAAACAAGTAGAATACTTTTACCTAATCAAAAAAGAAAAACTAAAAATGATAAATACCTAAATGGAAGACTAATTAAACCTGTTGTGCACCAAATACAGAATAGAATCCACTCAGGTGACTTAAGGTCACAACCCTGATCTTCCTTGAAGACACAAGAGATGTGGCGGTCCTCATTTTATATACTACAATGAAAAAATTATAGAACAAAGTAATAAAAAATAACAAAAACAAAAAATAATAATAAAATCATACAGGAAAAAAATAATTAAAAATTGTAATATGAAAGTTGACAAAATAAAGTTATTGTGTTTTTTCTAACGCGTTTAACGCCCTCCATGACGACTTTAAACGCGTTATTAACGTTACGCGTTATTATGAAAAAAATATAAAACAAAGTAATAAAAAATAACAAAAACAAAAAATAATAAAAAATCATACAAAACAAAATGAAAGTTGACAAAATAAAGTTATTGTGTTTTTTCTAACGCATTTAATGCCGTCGATGGCGACATTCCGCTTGCTGTATTCTGTAAACAAGGATTCTCATTATCAGTGTGAGACTGGTTCTCATCTTATCTTCGTGGGCATGCACTTTTAACTAGTGCACTCTATCCTCTGGTGTTCCCCAAGGCGGAATTCTCTCTCCTCTTCTATTTTCAATATTTATAAACCTCATTACCCCAAATTCACTGCTTGTCATCATCTGTTGTGTTTATGCCTTAGAATTGCAAATATATGCGCAAGCAGAAAGTACTAAAATTACCGATGCTGTTACTCAACTAAACTGTGACCTTAATAGCATTCGAACAACAAATTTGTTATTGCTATTAAACTATATGTCTCAAGCAACTATCGTCGGCAGAGCTAATAAATTAACAAAATTCGCCTTTAAATGAATGCCGAATATCATTTAATAACACCGTCGCTTCGTACTCGACCACGTTCAGGATCTCAGAATATGAATTAGAATTTTTATAGTGGTAGAGCTAAGCTGCAGTATGTTTCTAGTAGCAGAATGAATGGGTCATCTCGAAAGAGAATGAGAAATACCAGCATCTTTATTATTGCTCATCAGAGATCTTTATTATTGCTGACGAGGCATTCCGTCTCAGTTCTCTAGGGTGACAACGCATCTGTATAATGATTCCTTATCAAGTATGAATGTAGATGTCATGGGACGCAGGAATCATTTACTATCTGAATAACTGTGTGCTCGTATGTTTCTATCGATTAAAAAAAAACACACCGCTGGCGGCTGCACATCACAAAGTTAAGCAAAAAGGTTAGAGATTCTCTGAATTACATGCATCGCGACGAGACATGCTTAACATATGGGATGTATATGATGCTATCCGGGTTATTAGCAGATGACATCAACGGTACAGAATATTTTATGGTACCAAATGCATTTGCGCGTGTGCAGTAAGATAACAGGATAAACACAGTAAACGCAGACTCCAAAACTAATAATTTGTAATGCACAAATATTGTTCCGTGGCTGAGAAATCGAACAAACAAATAGCAGCGTAGCTCTATCACTATAAAAAAAACCATGTCGTCGGCAAATCGAAAGTTGGTGATATACTCGCCATTGACGTTAATACCGTATCCTTTCCAGTTCAACAGCTTGAAAGCTTCTTCCAATGCAGCGGTGAAGAGTTAGAAAGGGGATATGTCATCACCCTTGCTTAGACCTTTCTGCAATTCTATAGGTTTCGTACGACTCAACGAAAGACATCATTTAAACACTACTCTCACATTGAGGTGTTTAAACAACAACGCAATACCGACACACAATTAGGCACCGCTGAAGGGCCTGATACACCGCCCAAACTTCCACGAAATCGAAGGCTTTCTCATAGACCACATACGCCGCGCCAAAAAAGAGACAGGTACAGGATACTCTTCAGTCGAATTGGAGTTGTCATATTGTTTAATTAATTTGTCGCAGATTATGATAATGTAAGAATATTGTAAACATTTTTTGTTTCGTAACTTGTTGGCGTAGACGATGCAGGGCGGTCAACACTGTTTAAAAATAACCTTATCTCGATTGTTAGTTTTGTATTTGACAGTTGGGAAGAATTACTAATAAACAGCTAATCGAATTAACAGCGGGGGAACAGATTATAGTGCGTTTACTATCTCGTTGCAGGTCGGGTTGTTAATCATGGTTTGCGCAGTGATGTGCACGTGTTATCGATAAAATCTCGGGATGTGTGTGTTTCACGCGCGAGCGTAAACAATGCGCCTGAGTTGCGGTCTGTTATGGTACAACCATAACCAAGTATTATTTATTTTTATGCATTCGGCATTTGAATACTGAACAACATGGAGGCTTAATATACATTTTTTTTATAGCATTAAGAGTAACAAACGAGCACACAGTTCACGTGATGGCAAGTGATTCCTGCGGCCCATGACATCTACATTCATCCTTGACAAGAAATCATAATGCAGATGCGTTGTCACCCTTGAGGACTGAGATGGAATGCCTCGTCTCCAGTAATAGGTCTCCGGATCCCTGCACTCACCAGACTAAACACAGCAGCGTTAAGCTGCTATTTCACGCTGGTATTCAGAGTGAGGGCGTGGTCCTACCCCGGTCGAGCTGACCCATTCATTCTGCAGCTAGAAACAAACTGCAGTGTAGTTCTACCACTGTCAAAATACATATATTATTCGGCATTATTATATGTATATTAAGCAATATTAATGGAAATTTCGTGTGAAGCACACAGTGGTAAATTGTCAAACGTCGATACTATAATTTTCCATAGTTTTGACACTAACTTAAAAATGTAGTGTACGTCCGATTTTTTTATATATTTATAGCCTATTCAATATATTTTATTATATATGATTAAATAACTCACTTAAACTTAAACAAAAAATACTTAACAGAGTTTAAGTGAAAAATTGCTACAGTATAATAAAATTTGCTGTCAATATATTACAGCGCCATCTATCTCGTAGCAGTCATAATATCTCCTAGAAAAGTATTTGCCTACGAACGTAATACAACTAAAAATTAATAGAATCCTTACATCTTTTATATAATATACCCTCAACTTTTTCCAATTTTTTTTTATCATTTTCAAAATTATCTGTAAAATGTAACAAACAAACTCAGACTTAAAATAAATAAATAACATAAAAATAACTTTAGGAACGTTGTTGATATCACTAAAATATTTAGGTAGAAATCACCATCGCCCTAAGTTTCGACAAGTTTTATCAATTCTATAATTGTTTTTATTTTATTTTTAGATCGCTAAACTTATTGATCTTAAATCATTTAAAATAAATGACTTGTAAAACGCGGGCCTCAGGTTTTTTTCTTTTTTTATAGAATATGTGGATGATATTTTGAATTCTGTCGTGATGTACGATGTTTAAACTCAGCGGATGGAATTAATACGAACACCTCCTCAGAACACTCCCCATGGTAAATTCGGTAGAATATGCAAAAAGATGCAACATCTCTTCGCAACGACGGTGCACTAATTAATAATTAATAGTATTTTAATTTCCTGTGCCAGTCCAAGGTTGCCACTCAAAAACCTGAATTTCAAATTTGAAATTAAAGAAAGGAATAATAAAACATAATTTATTTAATGTGCCTTAGTTTAGTCTTATATAAACGTATGTATCGCCATACGTTGCAGTGCGTAATAACGTGCAGTAATTGTGTATTAGCATTGGAACGCGACTTCCCGACCCTCGCCTCTCACACCCCAGTCATCCGGTTACTTCTTCATGCTGCTGACCAGCGCCTTGAAAGCGTCCAGGCCCTTCTCATTAGCTTCCTGGTAGCCAGGCGCTGTGGTCTTCACAGTTTCGTACCATCTGGAAACGAGGAAATTATAAATATGTTGAATCTCAATTTTAAATTTGAACTCTAACACACTACAAAACAAAGCCATGTTTTTATGCGTTATGTTATTGTTTGTTTGTCACTTGCATGCGTTTGAAACATATTTTCAGGCCGTTCCAGAGGAAGGCCTAACACATCAATAAATCAGAAGAAGAGAGAAAAAGTGTGAACATGTTTTCATGTCGTTTCAGCACTCTAATCATTACTTGGCACTGCTTCCTGAAAAGCCATTTTCAGGTCATTTCAAGCCTTATTTCATTCCAGAAGGTGCGAGAGAGGGAAATTGAGAGAGACTATATTTTTACGTCTTCATTATTGATTACGTCTCTAGAACCTTCCAGAAAAGACAACAGTAAGCAGGATGGTTATAGGCGTAAATGAGATAGACGTATTCGATAGTGTCTGTGGAACATTCTAGAATAGGTGTAAGTAGGATAGCTATATGCGCGAAAGATAGAGACGAGTACATTCGGTCATGTGTCTGGAAAATTCCAGAAATGTGTGAGCAGAATGAATACAGGCGTGATAGAATGTGATGGTTATGTTCGACGGCGATTCAGAATGTTCTCGATTATGCGTAAAAGGGACGGCTGTGCGCGTGAGAGAGGGAAACAACCATACTCAACTGTAATACTACCGAACTTTATAGAGCGCTTTACCGCGCAATATAATCGTTTAAGCGGTCGAATTGCGACTGAGTTTATTTAATTTTGTAATAACGACAAGATATAGCCATGGTCGAAATCGACCAGGAAGAAATCATTATCAAAGGTCTTGAAAATCACTTCCTTCCACGCTACCACTTGAAGACGATTGCTTACCTCTTAACATTGGGGAACTTCTTAAAATCAATTTCGGAGGCTTCGAAGCTGGACACGCCGGCAATGAGGCTAAGGTCAGCGACCGTCAGTCCCGGACCCGCCACGTACTTCTGACCATCCAGGAATGTGTCCAGGACCTTCAGGGCGTCCTCCACCTTCGCCAGCTTGTCTTTATCGTCTGGTGCACCGGCGAACACTTGTGGGAACTGGATGAAGAATTAGTTATTTTCACTACGCTAATACTGAAAGAGAGGCCTAATTTAAAGAAATTTCTTGCTCTTGTTATTACTAGAATGATATCATATGCGCAGAGCCATAGCCGGCATTTGCAAAAACACACAACCACTTGCTCGTCGTCCCCTTCTCTAGTCCATACGTGTACAATACGACGGAAGGAAGGTTCGGATGCAGAGTCACGACACACAAACAAACACCAACAATCTGTGTTGCAATCAATGTCGACGCAGAGAGGCTAACCGCACTGTACTGCGCATTTGATATCACCTGTTATTAACCAAATCGATATAGGACAGGGATGCCTAAACTATTTCAGGCAAGAGACCCCTATTCCAAACTGAATGGATACCTCAGACCCTAAATTACTTTAAAATTCCTATCTCTAGTTTTTTTCCTATCGATACAAAAAACTTTGCGGTTGTATAAGTGAGTAAACTTGATAAAATTTTCTCATCAAAATCGAACAAAATAAATAGACATAAAATTCAGTAAATATCAAGTACAAATTACGTAAAAATATAATAAAAAAGTAGATTTACGCGCATGAGTAAAGATAAAAAAAAAAAATTCAGTGTAATGGATGAACCGGATGACTTACCACTCTAACTAAATTAGAGTAAAAAGTACAGCAATGATACTTCCTACTAAAATATTAGTCATTCTTATAACGATTTGTTACACGTAACACAACTTATACAGTATCTTGAAAGTTTCAAATAAGCACTTGTTTTTATTAATAGGGGTTTTTTACGCCTGGTCGAACCCCAAAATCAGTTTTCGTTTATGTCTCGGCGCCCGAGACACCGATATCGACCACTTTAGGTATCCCTGATATAGGATACCTAAATTATGTCAAGGGTTGGCAATGCACCAATGTGCGCTACACGCAAAATTTCCTGCCACGTACAACTACTCTGTGAAATCGGCAGCGGTATTTCCGTACCGATACGACTTAGGGACCTTCAGAAAAGAGTCTACACCTTCCTTAAAGGCCGGCAACGCATTTGCAACTCCTCTGCTGTGTCGGATGTTCATGGGCGGCGGTGATCGCCGAATAAATAAAAAAGGATATCAATGACGAGCGAAGGTATCATATCATATACTCACGAAGTAATCACTGAAGCGTTGGTACAGTGTGCCGATGTCGAAGTAAAGCCTCTGGTCGACCAGCGCCCGCGCTCGTGGCTCCTCGGGGTACAGCCCGCTGTTCTTGCCGTACTTGTTGACCAGGTAGGTGATGATGGCGCGGGACTCCGACAGCGCCAGCCCGTCGTCAACCAGCGTTGGGATCGTGTGTTGTGGGTTCAACTGGAATTAGAAATGTTTACAATTAGATTTTTTTTTAATACATTGGGACTTACAAACGGGCACACAGCTCACCTTTCATCCTTGACAAGGACTCATAATGTAGATGCGTTGTCACCGTTGAGGACTGAGATGGAATGTCAGTAATAAAGGTCTCCGGATCCCTTCATTCACCGAACGAAACACAGCAGCATTGTGCTGCTATTTTACGCTCGTATTCTGTGAGGGCGTGACCCTTTCATTCTGTAGCTAGAAGCAAAGTGCAGCGTAGCTCTACCACTGTGCAAAGATTGTTATTCCTATGTATATCAGATTTTGACGACTCCACTACACGGAGCAGGTAGTTCTCCATCGCGGGTCCTGGGTTTGATACCTAGCCGGGGTAATAATATCATTATGTTCGTGTATCACAAATTGTTGGTTTCCGGGTAGGGGTGTGTTGTATGTACTCCTTGTGTCTATGAAACTTCCTATGAACCTTCGATCTTATTGCATATGCGGAATAGAGCAGGGCATAACTAGAGTGTGCCTTTGCGTTTGCCTCAATGCTTACTGCACTATAAAATGTTGATGTCATCTGGCAATAACCAGAAGATATCGCCGTGGTCGAAATCGACTGGGAGGTCGTCATCATATCAAAATGAGAAATTACATATTACATAGATTTGATATTTGAAACGTGGATGTCAGATCTATGTAATACTTCATTTAAGGTAATTACTGACATTTTTTTTATAGGATAGATGGCAAAGGAGCAAGCATCATCTATTGTTTAAATTAAATTAAATTATAAAAGATAGTAAAAGTGTTTAATAACCTAAAAGATTTAAAATATTGGCCAAAAAAAAGATTTTATATATTAGAAAATTTAAAAATAAATTACCCTGTTGATATCACGAAATGGTCTGCATTTCGTGACATCAACCGGTTGTCTATACTCTCGTGTCTTACGATATCACATTCCCACGCAATTTCAACGCTCGACTTGAATGGTAAATGGTTGGAGGATTTAGTAGATTTCCAGTCACGTTACGTATATTAACGAGTTCTTAGTACTTTGAAACTACGCTGTGTTCAATGATTATTTTTATATGTTTAATTCTTTTTTATTTACCTATCAGCTGGTTACCAACTTATAACGGTGCCCTAAGCGATCAGCCACCTTTCAACCCGATGAAGCTGTAAAATCCCTCGGGCTAACAGAGGCCATGAGCCATAAAAAAAAATAACCTGTCCGATTTTTAGACTATTGTCGTTAAAGTGTGATAACGGGAATTTTAGTAATTAAAGCACTAGTAGTGATCTTTTTTTATTTTTAAAATACTTATCACATTCCTAACCCACGTATCACAATTAAACTCGACCCTGATCCATCTGAATCCAGTCGTGTTATTTGTGGTCATTAGACTATAGCAAAAGCTTGTTTAGAATCCATTAAATATATGCAAGGAAATCTATGTAATTGCGATTTATATGATAACATGTTTAATTTATGAATAATTATTTGTGTTTGACTCGAATATGTAAACCTTTTTTTTTGTTCAATAGTTAAGATCTGCACCCGAGTTAAGTACAGCTCTAGCTAGTGTATTTACAAATCTTAAAAGACTATACAAAGTCTCTCAATAGTGGCCAATAAAAACAAAACGTTCTCTTTATAGTTCAATGACCTCAAATTCCCACTTCGCAATTACATCACACGTTCACTAACCGGCATATTCGACCTTCGATTCGATTTTTAGTTAATTTTAACACTTTGACCATTAACAATAAGGTTGAAAGTTGTAAGATGTTTTTATGATATACGATCTTATGCGTTGGGTTGTTTCGAAGGGAAATAGCGACCGACTGCCATAGTAGCGTGCTTCCACAAATAATTACGATTTTACGAAATCGAACGCCAAACAACAAACATTACAAATTCTACATGATTAAGAATATATAAAAAAGTAACAGTAACATCCTATATATATATTAAAACCCACAGCTGGGCCTTAGGCCTTCTCTCTAAGAGGGTGTTAGAGGAAATTTTTGCACTTTACATGTCTTAATTTTTTTTAATTTCTTCAATATGCAAACGCATTCTTCTTCACGTGCTTTCCATCAGCGCAATGCAGTTGATGAATAGGAATATACATATATAGAATATAATCGTAGATAGTTTGTAACCTCATTTTTCAAACGTGGTAGAGTTATGCAGTTCGTTTCTGGCATTAAGTCGGCATGACCGGGGAAGGACCACGCCCTCACAGAATACCAGCGTAAAATAGCGCTATAAAGCTGATGTGTTTTGTTTGACGTACGGACCCGGAGACTTTTATTACTGGTGATGAGGTATTCCATCTCAGTTCTTAGGGTTTACAAAGCACCTGAATTATGGCTGCAGGATTCAGCATCAGAACTGTATCCTCATTTATCATACTCAATACAATAAAAAAAAATGCTAGTTTTTATTATCTAGCGTGGTCCAGGTTATAACTTTTGAAAACTCATCTAAATTTAAAACATAAAAACAGGAAAATATTTCCATTAACACTGACACAAAAATAACCCAAGCTACATCATATTATATCTACATCCGAGGATTTTCCGCGAGCAACATACAAATATATTTTCAACTGAAACAATGAATGCTGTTTGTTTTCAGTTTACACGGATAGTAACCGTTGATACGATTGCCTCTACCAAACTAATTCAAAATATCTTTTTACTGTAACAAAGAAAAATATTCCCAACAAAACCTGACTCTAAAACAACATAGGTAATCATCGAATTATGAGTATTTTCTATTAACATCATTCAAATATTTTTTTAAATGAAACAAGGAATACTGTTTGTTTTCAGTTTACACGGATAGTGACCGTTGATTGGGTTGCCTCTACCAAACACCAAACTAATTAAAAATATATTTTAACTTTAACGTAAAAATATTCCCAATAATACCCCAAAAAACACAGGTAATTACTATCGAATTACGAAAATTTTTACTAATAACTTCAAGTGAAAAAACAAATTTGTTTGTTTTTAGTTTACACATATATTGACTTTTGAGGTCTTTGCACTTTGAATTACCTTGAGGTACTCAGGTTTGAGGTGTTCACCATGGTGCAGGTCCACCAGCTTGAGGTTGAGGTTTAGGTTCAGAGCACGCGCTGTAAGCAGCACTGCACGGCAAGGCGGCGAGCCGGGCACGTAGTACAAATCGATCGGCATGCTGCGGAAGGGAGGTAAGGCTGTTATAGTGCGTGTCGGTACTTAAAAAATATTTATAGTTCATTTTATATGTTATCAGAAAGTCAATTTTATTATAACTAGAATAAATTATAAATAAAATATTTAAATAATTCGATTCTTCTTAAAAAAAAAAGGTCAAAACAAAACATGAAGAAAATATGAATAATAATTATGTGAAAATCTATAAAATATTAACTTAAAATAAATAACTTCAAAAATGATTTCCCGTACCGGGAATCGAACCCGAGCCTCCTGGGTGAAAGCCAGGTATCCTAGCCACTAGACCATACGGGACTTGCAATACAATTTGAAAATTCTAAATTTAACCGTTAATTTACACGTATATGTAATATATATAATAATATATAATTTAAGTGGAAAACTGTTGCTGTGAAAAATATTCTACATAACACTGTTGGTAGCGATGTATTTAATAAAATCAAGATTTAATTAAAATAGGACCTATATTTACTTATTCGTATAGGGCACGTCAAATATTACGTAACCAGCCTCTAAGGGAGGGGTGGTTCATGTTTTACTTTTGCTGACAATGGGAGCGGAGGGCATATTACAAATTTTATGTATTTTTTTTCAGAATATTATTTATAATTTAAATTGATAATATGATTTTTATTATTTTATTTATTATTTACAAGTAAAAAATTAAAAATAATTGAAACTGTTTTCCTAACTACAGATAAAAACTCGAAGTCTAAGCCTAATGTCAAGGCTACTAAGTAACTAACCTTCGATTATACACAACGTATTAGAGTTCGATTCCGGGTGTGACTTAGGACCAATATTTTAAATCGGCGTTTAATAAAACCTAAATGTAAAAAAAAAATATGTAGATAAATTGTTTGCGCGCGATTCGGTAAAATTTCAAGGTCGATTTTAAATGCAACATTTCTAAAAGTTAAAAACGCGATACGAAAAATGAAAAGAACTATGCTATGTATTGCATATACGACGCTTCGGCTTGATGGTGTTATCCTCTCCTCTTTAACTCTTGGCTTTCTTCTGTCAAGAAGTAAGGAGAGAGCGAACTAGACTACTATTCAAAAATAGATGAAGATCGCTAAAGAAGTTTCACCTCTATCATGTGTAGTGTACTTTTTTATTATATTAAGGGTGACAAACGAGCACACAGTTCAAATGATGGATAAAGAAGCTGGACTACATCCATCCCCAAACAAAGATTCAATATGTACATGGATGCCTACACTCACCATACTCATCATGCCTAATCGGGCCGACCCATTCATGCTGTAGGTACAAACAAACTTCAACGTAGCTTTACCACCGTTTCTGTTATTTTTCAGTTAATAGAAATACTTGAGAAAATTGGACTTTGTCAAACTGCGATGTGCATTTCTTTGTCGAAATAAGAGGATTAGTGGTTTAGGTGACGGTCTGCGAAAGTTAATGTCGTAGGTTCTAATCTATCATTCCACTACTGTCGTGATCCTCCTAGCACAAGTTCAGTTGGAGTGGTTAACGGGATTACTAGTAATATTATTAGGTCTACTAGCAAAAAAAAAAAACAAATATTAATCAGCTTTATTATATTTTTTACAATAAGAAAATTCCAGCCACGATTCCTGGTGACGCGGAACTACATTCATTCAAGGTTTCCCCGCTATTGCAAGGTTGTGGTTTACTGTCGTCGAATGTTTCTGTTTTGTGACCAACGTAGACGAAGTCGAAGGTTAATTCCGGTTACTTTTTTTAACATTCGTTTTTAATTTTTTTTTGAAAGTAGGGTCACAATGAGACGCGGTAGGTAGATTTCATGGTAAACGAATGTATCGAGCTCGTACGTAACCTCGCTGAGGTGTGTAAATAAAAATAATCAGTTTTCCCTGGCCCGTGGTAGGGGGTAAGTTGAGCGGTATCCCAGAACCCCGCTGCCTTCTATGCCGTTTTTTTTCTAGTCTGGTCTTTATTTTCTCACAACAAAAAACTTATATAATATATCAATAGTCGAATGGTTTAGGGTACGGTTGCGAAATTTAAGGTCGCGGGTTCAAGTCCTATTGTCGTGTGCCGTCTCCCAGCACAAGCAACTACTTAAAACATGATTTACAACCCGGCCTGCAGGGAGATATAGTAAACGCACTATAATAACACATCTAGCATTCTTAATTTTATTGAACAAAAATTAGTGCATTGTTAATTTATATATTTTGAACTTACCTTTTCCTTTAGAATAACATATTTTATCAGTAATTGTATGTTATAGCAGTAATTGTATGTTATATCAGTAATTGTATGTTATATAAGTGATAAGTTATTAGTCTTTTCCATTTCTCCGGTCGAAAGCTTCACATTCGATGAAAAATGTATACAAATATTATACGAGCTGTATTCTGATATATAATACATAGAAACTATAGCTTATGTACATATACATATATATATATATATATATATATATATTGAAGGTGACAAACGAGCACACAGTTCACCTAATGGTAAGTGATAATCATAATGCAGATGCATTTTCACCCCTAAAGATTAAGATGGAATCGGCCTCGTTACCAGTATAATAAGAGTGTCCGGATCCCTACACTCGTCATACGAAACGCAGCGTTATGTTCATATTTCATGCTATAATATATATAATATATAGTATTCTGTCTTTTCTTGGTTGTGGCGAACCATTTATGCTGTAGTTAGAAACATTGTTAAAATTTTGTTCTTCGGTTTAGTATCGAACCTAGGACCTGTGATGCAACTTATAAATACTTTGCACACCATGCGAGATGCACACCTAGTACATTTTAGATAAAGAATCAAGAGTTAATGTCACCCTTGAGGAGGACGTTGATATTACATTGATATTGCACTCATTCTTGCAGCTATCAAACATACAGATATATCCTTCAGTTAATATTTGATTTTACCTTAAGATAGCGTATAGGCTGATAAAAAGAACGGAGATAATATTTCTCAAAGCGTACTAGGTAGATTTACAAAGTATTATTATGATATCGGCAGTTGGTAGGTATATTTTGAAGTGCCTTGGTCCGGTGCCCTTGGTTGAAAGCGTACAAAGAATTGTAGCATAACGGGGTAAGAAACATTTTTCTTACTTTTTTACGGAACACATCCGGTGTAGTCAACTTTTGAACTTTACTATATACACTTGTATAAGACCCATCAGGACGTACCCTCATAAATGTTTCCCATGAAGCAGAGCTTAATTAGCCGATACTTTCTGTATTCTGCTAGTATTAAACAAACAAATTGCATATGTTTAATATACAATTTGTTTGTTTTATATTTTTATATCTAATGATAATTATTTAAATGAATAGTTACTTTAGATCACAAACTTAACGTTAAATTTTGTAATAATGCACGCACACGCAGTAATTATTTAAGTTTACAAAACGTTTAGTTTTGTTTTGAATAAAACTTTTAGACCAAGCTGCGCTATATGTGCTAGTTAATATTTTTTATAACCGTAAAATATTACGAAATCAGATTTGAATACTTTTTCGTGGGCTTCCGGTTTTTTTTACACGTAACAGATGTTGTAACGTTCGATGTGTGCAATGTTCGATTAGAAATTTCAGTTATAAAGTTTGTTTCATGCAACCATTTAATTATATTTCGATAAAAAAAATATGGACACGACGGAGAATACGAAATTGTAGAAATTATAATGTAGACAGTGACACATGTACAATGCTAAAAGAACATAATGTATATTCATAAATAAATTATAATATAGATCTGTACCAGAGTCTAGTAGTAGTCTAGTCTTTATTATAAAAAAATATTTCTGAGACGATTTGACATAACCAAATTATATATATGCATCAATCCAAATTAGAAAATGGACTGCAGACAGGTCCATGTTTAATACTATGTATGTGTAAATATTACATTTTTATATGGTCACATTAACTCGACATTCCTTAACCGACCGTAGGTTTCAAATAATAATTTATTATCAAAGGTGAAGTCACGGAACGCATAGCGACATGGCGTCAAGGTTTAATTACTTAGAGAACTTGTTATAATATTACTATTTTTATTCGTTTCTTTACAGTACTATAGTAAAAACTATATAATAATAATATTACAGACGAGAACGTATATAAGAACTTATATATATTAACCCGACAAAAAGCGCTTCAAGAAGTTGTTAAAAAACTATTACGTCTTTATTGAACGTTGATTGTTTTTGAAATATTATAAAAAATTTAATACTACATAACACGTTATTTTGTATAATCAGATAATTTATCAATTACTTTGCTTTGTCATTGCTGTACTAAAGGTGTTATAAAAGACTTGTGCAATATTTTAACATACTGATACAAAGTGTACCTTTTAATAGTTTCAGATAAATTGTTAGTTATGTTTTATGTAACAATACACATTTAAAGTAGAATCCTAATTGTGAGTAGGTATCATCCATCAATCAAAAGGTTTTTCAACTTCATTTGAAATTAAATAAAAAATCACATCACCTGGTTAATCGTTCTCCTACCGTAAGAGGAAAGAAAAGAAACTCAATGTTATAACATTGGCACAAATACTAAATCGTACAATTAGCTAAAATAAAATTAATATATTTTCAAAGGATAACCAAAAAAATAATTACCATTAAAATCGTTAATTAGCATATACTCCTATATATATAAAAATCATAAGTTTATTGAAACGTGGACGATGATATAAAAGTATTTTTTAAAACATCTATATCCACCCTCAACGGTGATTCAACTTGCAAATATGTATTCACCCCTGAGTACTAACATATAAGCCTCGTTACACCTAACAAGGTTGACCGGATCCTACTCTCACCAGTCGAAACACAGCAGCATAATGCTGCTATTTTACGCTAAAATTATGTTAGTGAAACAAACTGCAACGTGGCTCTGTCGCGTTGAAACATTCTTAAGAATATGGCTAATTCTAAAAGTTTTCTATATATGGAAATTCAAAACTAAATCAATATGATTAATATTTAAAAAAAAACAAAAGTTTGTGTTACAATATGTCGGTTACAACAATGTGGATAAAGTGAGGAGAGGTAATACGGTGCTAACAAAAGGTAACACCGTTAGATTACAATAGAAGAGGCGTGTTAAATTACACTAGACTAACAGGTCCATTCTGTCACATCCCGCTCATCATTGTAGATCATGTGACTGGACGCATTGTTCTGCATCTGGACGAGTTTCCTGGGCTTATAGTATAAGATATCTCAAGTGCATCGACCCCTTTTCCATACGCTAAATGCCCCTAGTATTATAGGTTTATATCTGAGTATATAGACGTGATTATGTACTTTTTAAATCGCAATACGATATTAATTTCAAGTCAGGATAAATACTGCATATAATATATAATGATATAGGTTACAATAAATATAAATTTTTAGAAAAATATTGTGAGATACAGAAAAATACAGGTACCGATTTCAAACTCGGTCTTTAGTGTTGGTGTATTTTTAATTTTTGTTGAGTCGAGACTTAGATGAAGTTATCAATTACCACCAGTTGAACTGTATGCCTTTGTCATTTTTAATATTAAAAAAAAACACCGTGATTGTGACGACCACGATGTTTTTTTTTAAGTTCTTATTGTCTTTAGTATATAATCTTTATAACGCATAGATAGATAACATAACTATGACATTGCATTTTTATTTCGAACTTTATCAAAATCTAAAGAACAAATATTTTTTAAATATTTTAATTAGTGTTCTTCTTTATTTTGAACATTTTATTACCCTACTGTTTGAACGTATCGCGTGGCGTATTGATTAGACTACGTACATAGGTCTCGTGGGTTCTGGGTTAGCTACTTTGCCACAATATGTGTGTATCACAAATATTTATTCATTTTAACTTTATTGGTCACACCTTACAAAAAGGGATACAAAGGGAGGACTTAATGCCGTAAGGCATTCTGTACCAGCCAACCGGTGGCGTGGAGAGGCATTGTAAATAAGAAAAAAAATGTATATCTTAAAACTTTAAATATATTATACATATATATATATATAAATATATATATATATATACACATACATACATATACACTTATATATATATACAAACAAACACAAATATGTATATTATAATAATGAATTAGAAATAATTATACTAATAAAAATAACAATTACATACCATACATATAGAGGGGTCTATATATATATATATATATATATATATATATATATATATATATATATATATATATTATATATATATATATATATACACACACTACCACATTTATATTTTTACATATAAATAGAAATACATAGTAAACATAATTAGAATTATAACAAACAATGACAAGAGTATTTTACCATATTAATTAGCATCAGACGTCTTTAAATAGTGTTCCCGTACCGGCCTATTAGAAGAGCTTATTCTTCTCATATTGTGGTTAAATGAAACATTGAAGATCGACGCAGTTAAATATGAACGAATGAATGAAAATATAAACGAATTTATTTAAAAACGAGTTAGTTAATAATAAATTATAAAGTGTTTATTTAATCACTTTAGTTATCATAACGGATTCGTTATTTATTACTCTCAACAAATATATCATACATTGAAATAAACGTATGTATATTAACAGTGATAGAGCAATGTTTCTTCAGCTGGTTAATAGTTAGGGCAACCTCGACCGGGAAAGCACCGCGGCCACAGATAATCATCGTGGAATAGTAGGATAACGCTCCGTTTCGTATGACGCGGATACTGGATACCCAAGTCGGTAACTTCAATTTTAGATGAATATGTATAACACATAAATTGAATTTGGAAGGCTGCAGTTAACATCAGGGCAGCCATGTGCTTTATTCTATGAGAGCAATTAAACACGTTGAAATATTATACTTTATTTTACATAAACAAATATACCCCAAACTTAAAAATGATGGATCCTTATTTAATAAGAAATAAGGTATTTCTTTTTATTTATATTGACAATATACTGAGGTTCAGACAGTGTTTAGCTCATACAAATAATTAATAAGTGTGATATAAAAATGATAGATATCTTTATATATCTTTTTAGTTCGGAGCAAAAGCCTTATATTTATAGCTTTATATTTTAAAAATTTGTAAAAAAGGTGGCAACCCTAGTCATCACAACACCAGAACTGTGTCACCCGTAAAGTTTAAAAGGAACTTTATTGCATGCTAACACATAACGTGAAGAATAATTCCTTGTCGTGCGGAATTCATGCGAAACACACGTACTGGCGGGAAAATAATAGATCATAATTATTTTTGTCTCACATATTTTTAATTTCTTTCCGGATCAAATTCGGAAAACCACGCTGACGAAGCCGAGTTCAATAAAACGAGTACATGGTGAAATATTAGCGATGGCCGGTGAAACCGTTTCTGACCAAAATATGACTAATACTGACACACAAAATGTCAGATGTAAGAACCATAAAGCAGACGGGAAAAACGTTACCGACAGACAATCATATTCTTATGTGAACATGAGGATAAAGAAAAATGTTAGGCAGGTACGTTTTGATAACTTATGACGAGATTTTTAACATGGTAGAGCCATGCAGGCCACGTAGCTGGTGGCAACATGAATGGGTCGGCTCGACGGTGGAAGTAAAACGCCCTCACTAAATACTAGCCTGAAATAACATTATATGAACTGTGTGCCTCGTTTTTCACCCTGATACAATTCACCGCCCATGTGCACCACAATTGATGACGTGCTTATATTTATTTTATATAAAATCTTTTGTACAATTTATTTTATAACTCGATATTTATTTTGTTATATTAGATGTGAAAAATGTGCACACTGTTTACATGATGGTAAGTGATTCCCGTGCCCTATATATCATACATCCAACCTTGATAAAAATTCAAGATGTAAATGCTTTGAAAATTAATATATTATTATATTATATATTATATAATATATTTTAAAAAATTAATATAGTCATGTCGCTATTTCTCGCTTGTATTCTGTAAGGCACCGTCCTTCTTTGAACGAACTGAGACATGCTGATTCATGCTACAGCTAGTTTCCGGACGTAACTTGGCACGTCGTAGAGCTACACTGCAATTTTGTTTCTAACAGTAGAATCAATGGATCAGCTCGTGTGTAGGATCACTCCCTCGCAGAATACCAGCGTGAAATACCAGTATAATGCTGCTGTGTTTCGTCTGGTGAGTGTAGGGATCCGGAGAACTTTATTACTGATGACGAGGCATTCCATCTCAGTAATCAAGGGTAACAACGCATCTCCATTATGATTCCTTGTCAAGGATGAATGTAAATGTCATGGGCAGCAGGAATCACTTACCATCAGGTGAACTGTGTGCTCGTTCGTTACTCTGAATGTAAAAAAAAAAACGTGAGGTGTTCCGGTGCAGCCAACCTGTGTCGCTGCTTTACTACGTATAAGCTGTCATATAAAAAAAATATTTTGTCAAAGATATACTACAATAATTTTAATCTTCACTTAAAACTCTTAAAGTCATTAAATTCCAGATAAATGTGAACTCGAAAATATTAATGAATTGTTAAAATATAATCTTTACTTCTCGATACGTCGATCAACTACTGCGCATTGTAATTAACACATATTAAAAAGTAATAAACTATAGTAATGAACACCGGAAATATGATTTTCAATTGATTGAACAAAGATTTCGCCGCAACATTATCGCTACCAATGGGAAAAGGCAATAATTATATAAACGATTCAAACTTTTTTTAATTTCGAAATTCATTTTCCTCTTATTTCAAATAAATTATCATTAATTTTTTTAGAGATGTGGAAATTAGAAAACTTTCTAAACCTTAAATTGCTTGCTTCGTTTTAAAAACACTAGTTCATTTCCATCCACCTTTTTTATTTGCAATTCATTTTGATAATGTAAAATGTAATTTTCGGCAAACAGGGCGACTTAACTGTTAATATATCCTTTTATCTTGACTGACTCACGATTTATTTAGTAACTGTCTTGATAAAAATCGAATAGTCATTCAAGATAAATTTTACTAAAAGAGTTAAATGCTGCCTCTATATAAAGTGATTATGTCATACTAGATCATTCCAAACACAGCGACACCTTATCAATTCTAAAACTACGCACGACATTCTAGGAACACTTATTTTCACTTCCCTAAACCGATATATGGTGGAATCAAAACATCAACTAACTAAAGTCAACACTTTTTTTAGCAAAATATTTAACTCAAGAAGTAAAAGCTCAATGCCAGTGTTAAAGAAAATAATCATTAGCTAAAACGTAAAACATGTAAAACAATCCATTTTATTAATTACTTTGGTTTTAATAAAATGGTTAAACGTTTACGGATTACTAGGAAATACGCGCGGAAAAGCGATTGTACTAAATACAGATTGAAAATATGTACAGTAATTAAAATAATAATAAGTAAAAAAATAAGGCAATGTTGATTAATGTCCGTTGCTAAGCGCCGTCAATAAAAAAAATAAACTTACTTTTTTCGGTAGTCTGTGGAAACCGGGCGTGCGACCAAAGCGAACGATTGAACAGAGTAACTGCAGAAGGAGGGGTATCCGGTATTTTATACCCGAAGCGCCGCCGCGCTGTCATGCTACATTGCTATTTCCTTACATACAAGTTTTTGGATAATATTGTGATTTAGGCTAATAACACAATATCTGAAAATTCGATTATTAACATAACCGTAATTATTAACGGAACCAAAACTCTATTATTAAAGAAAATAGAGTTTTGTTTCGGAAGTATAGATTTGAGTTACACTATTCAACCATAAAAATATATCTATACAACAAAAAAATAAACAGTGTTACAAACACTCTGTAGACAAATTTCTAGATGAAGCCCATAAAGAATAACAGCGTGAAATAGCAACCTGTGTTTCTGGTCACTGTAATCCGGGGTGACCAGGAATTTAATATTATTCCACAAGGGTGACAACGCATCTTGAATCTTTCTTGAGAGTGGATATAGATGTCTTGAGCCGCAGTCATCACTTATCAGCAGGTTGACTGTGTGCTTGTTTGTTACACAATTCATACTATTTTTATTTTATTGCCATGATTTTTGTTCTGCGATAATAATTCTACAATTATGTTACTCGTTGAGTGGTCATTAATTAATAATAGCGGACCCTCTGCTCGCGAGTCTGTTACTAAACATACTCAAAAAAAAACTGTAAATGCCAGATGTCAGTGTACATGTTCAATGTAAATGTAATATCAGTGGTAGGGTGAAATCCTAACCAGTGTGTCGGATACAGGACACCTGGTCTTGAATCCACCAATTTGTGATGCACAAATATTGATTATCGGCTGGGAATCGAACCCAACACCCACATTGGTGCGCTAAAAAGACCTCTAGCCACAATAATCCATACATGCACACGGGAGACTAAGAAAATGTTAAAGAAAAAAAAATATTATACAAAAGGTTAGGTAGGCACTCCAATCACTATACCATACGGCCGCCAAATACCACCACGTTTTTCCTTGACTGGTAAACGGTTTTATAATCACAGTACTATTATGATCTCATTTATATTTCATTTTATTTTTCTCTTACAAAATCCTCAGCATTCGCTATTAAAGTTAAGTAAATAATAAAAAAACATAACCGTCAATTATAGAACCTCTTCCTTTTTTTGAAGTGGCTTGTTATGACACAGATTATCTATAAAAGATTTATATTATAGACTCTGACAAATGTGCTAATAATGACAATGGCAGATACGCCGATAGTGTTTTAAATTATTATTATACTTATATTAAAACAAAACAATATTTATTTAATATTTTCATTATTATATAATTATATAAAGTTATCATTTGACAAAACGCAAAGATACGGATAATATATTCCTTGTTTTTTTTTCTTGTAAAGTAGGTGATGAGTACACTGTTCACCTTATGGTAATTGGTTACTTTTCATTACAACCACATTCAGTTTTAATAATACAGGGGCGTTATTACACCTGAGATCCATGATATAATGCGTTTTTATTCACTATATACTAATCCAATCTATTATCTATATTTCACAGGGGCTGCGTTGTCATGTTACATTGCATATTTACGTAATTATCGATGACGAGGTCTATTATTAATTTATAATTTTCACTGGTGACAACTCATCTCCTCACGATTACACGTAGACGATGAAATGATGCGTCATGTCATGACCCTTTTTACTGGTTATATCCAATTCATCTATGTCAAAAGGAGTGTACAACACATCTCATCTCATTCCTTATCGAGCATGAATGTGGACGTCATGTGCCTCAGGAGTCGTTAACCATCAGGTGAACTGTGTGCTCGTTTGTCATCTTCAATATAATAAAAAAAACTTGCAATAATACGTGAGTAAAACACAAGGGAAATCATCTGAATTTGCTATTTAAATATTTATTTATATTATCTATTCTTATTATATCTTTAAGTTCTGTAGTATATATTTATTATGTAATTTATGATATTTATTGTTTTATGTATTAGTATTTTATTTATTATCATGTATTCAAAGTATGTTACATATAATTTGTTAATATTTAGGATTATTTTGTTATGGGCACCTACGGTCAATGTTTCTCCATCTCAAGGGTTGACTGGTGGAGAATGTCAAAAGGCATAAAGTCCGCTCATTGTACCCTTTTTTTAATAAAATAAAAGAAGTTGCTTACGTCCGTATGAAATACTTGAATTTTGATACACGTGACACCCTACACGTGCCCCCTGGGTAGTGCTAAACAAGCTACAAATTCCGGTGGTAGGTTTCGACTGCAGGCTTTCGGTTACCACTCACCGGACAAAACCATACCGCCAAGTGACTAATGTCGCGTTCCGGTATGATGCCCGATGAAGTCTATGGAGGATGGGTCTAAACAGTAGCGTTGCGATTAATAAGTAGTACGACGTGTTAGATGGAGACGTACTGGGAGCTTGGTCGTGGAGGGTGGCGGGATCCGAAGCACGGTTCTCTGCTGGCCGACCTTAGATAGTTAAGGGCCCAAAAAGCAAAAAAGCCACTCGCGAAAGACTGCCCCGCCAGATGGGAAAAATTCCAGGGGGGTTCCATCGTGCCGGATGAGAGGACCCGATGGCAATCACTGAGGGGCGTTCAGGCGTCCCCGCAGTCTCCAGATCAATCCCCTACATGTACAGATTCTACAATCCCGTCGTTGGGTTCAAATCGCAATGCCTCGGTCAACTAAATACTTAATTTTTTTTTATTACATTGAGAGTTGCAAACTAGCACACAGTTCATCTGATGTTAAATGATTCCTGCGGTCCATCACATCTACATTCATCCTTGACAAGGAATCATAATGCAAATGCGTTGTCACCCTTGAGGACTGAGATGGAATGCCACCAGTAATAAAGGTACCCGGATCCCTTCACTTACCAGACGAAACACAGCAGCGTTATGCTGCTATTTCACGCCGCTATTCTGTGAGGGCGTAGTCCTATCCCGGTCGAGCTGACCTATTCATTTTTTTCTGGCTGATGGCCGCTGTTAGCCCTAGGGCTTTTACAGTTTCACCGGGTTGAGTGGTGACCGAGCGCTTATGGCTCTCAGTCGAGACCTCTATATATAGGTAACCAGCACAAGGGCTCTCGAGAGGGAGCCTCGGCTTGGACCGTTACCCTTTTTCACGAGAGCGTCTGTCTCAAGGGTGCCCGAGAGGGCCGAACCTCGGCTCGGTCAGTTGCTTCTGACAGAGGATTATCTTAATTAATATCAATATTATTATTAACTACCTGTACCACCACTTCAGAATGCGTGGGCGCTGGAGAAGAAGTGGCGCAAGAAACTCCAGCAACGCTTCTATCTGTATGGACTGGAGAGAACCGGCCAGTGACATGGCGGTATCGCGAATAACTTTGTTTGCGACGCCCTCGCCGTCGGCGGGGCGATATGAGGGTGCAATGTATGTGTGTTGTGTTTTATGAAGGGCTTGGGCCCTGGTGGTTGCGTCGTCAGGGTCGTCGAGGGCGTGCCTCGGTCTCCTACGGACGCGGGTAAATCTGTGATTCGCGATGGGATTGTAAGTGGCGGCACTTACAATCAAAGGGTTTCGGTGTGTGACGGCAGAGTCGAAATATCGGTGAGAAGCCTGCTTCAGGTACTGAGCTATGGTCGGCATCTCATGATCTATGTGTAGATTTTCGTTACGCAAGAACCACGGCGCACCGGTGGCCTTGTGCATGAAACGATTTTGTATTACCTGAAGTCGGTGAATGTGACGCGGGGAGGCATGCGCAAAGACGGGGCTTGCGTATGTCATTATAGGCCGGATGCACGCTTTGTATAGTGTAATTTTATTACGCAGTGACATTTTGCTATTTTTATTACGGGTGCAAACGACCTAGGACGAACGCTGCTCGATTCCGTACGCGGTTGATATGCGGACCGAAGGTGAGTCTTTCTCTAATGTGACGCCTAAGTATGTGACTGTCTTTTACCAGGGGATTGGACGATCAAATAACTCTATAGTTTGGAGATGCGGCGTTTTGTTGCGCCGAGAGAAGTACATGGCTGCACTTTTGGTGGGGTTAACCTCAATTCTCCATTTCCGAAACCATTTCCCTAAGGTGTTGGCTGCAGATTGGAGGCGTTTACAAATAGCGTCTGGTTTAAATCCAGACACGTAGAGGCCGGTGTCATCGGCGAAAAGGGCTAGCGCTATACCGCGAGAGCGCGGTATGTCGTTGGTGTAGAGTGTGTATAAAGTAGGACCTAGGACAGAGCCTTGTGGTACTCCGGCACAAATAGGGTGAACCTCGGAACGCGTTCCCTCGATGCCGTAACGAAAGGTTCGATTTCGGAGAAAATCTCGTATGATAAGTACGAGTCGATCTGGCACACCGAGCTCATATAGTTTGTATATGAGCCCGTTGTGCCAGACCTTGTCGAAAGCTTTCGCCACGTCGAGAAAAAGTGCCCCAGTTTGGTAGCCCTCAAGAAATTTACTGAGAATGTGCTCCGTGATGCGGTGCACTTGATGTGTGCATGAGCGTTGGGTGCGAAACCCGATCTGCTCATTGGTTGGCAGCCCTCGGGACAGCATGAAGTCCTTGAGGTGGGCGAGGATGAGCCTTTCATATACCTTACCCAAGACTTTGAGTAGGCTTATGGGTCGATAGGCTGATGGATCGGTTGGATGTTGCTTGAGAATCCCTATGACATCGGCTTCCTTCCAGGTGTTCGGGAAGGTGCCTTTAGATATGGCCGCGTTGTAGATTATCACCAGTAGGTGTAAAATGGATATGGTCGGTTCTATGGATTGGCGGACATTTGCATGCAGGTTTCCTCACGATGTTATTCTTCCCCGTCGTACAGCTGGTAAATCAGCCCGTTTGTCTTTTTTTATAATACCAGAAGTGACACTCCTAACATGATATAAAAAAAAACATTCTACATATTATCCACTACGTTCATTAAAAATGAATCATTTGCGTATTTTCCCGCGATCTGTTCCCCGGAACTTCCGTCTATTTACACGCCTACACAGACTTAAGCTCAAATCGTTTTCCTTCATGTCTTTTTTTTATATATTTTATATTTATATATACATATATATATATATATATATATATATATATATATATATATATATATATATATATATATATATATATATATAAACAACAAAACAAGCTAAATAGTTACTGTACCATGGTTTTTTATTGAAGGACGATATTGTACGTATCATTGCTATATTTATATTTTTAAAACCTATGTGTAAAACAGGTTTTAAAAATATAAATATAGCAATATGTTGTCTTTTTACACAGACAGGTTTCATTATGAATATATATTTTAATTAGGGATCGGGGGACCCAATTAAAGGTAACGACGCATTGGTGATAATTAGTGTTATCTTCAATCATTGTTAGGGATGAATGCAGATATTACGGTCCACAGTAATTATTTAGCTGTACGCGCGTTTGTCAACCCTGATATTATAAAAAAAAGTAACTTGACAAAATGGCGTCGCTATTTATTTACGACGTCATTTATCTCGCGCAACGACGAATTAAGTACCTGTTTGGGTGGTTTTCGGGAATTAAGAATAAAACATATGTTAATAAATACACACAGTCCCTTGATGTCAGGAAAATTTCGTCAAAAACAATATATGCTTTTTTTACCCGATGCCCTACCAACATCTAACATCATGGCGATATATTTCGATTATCACGACGATATCAACTGTGCATGGTGTATGCAGAAGAATTTCCGCAAAGTTATTCAATCGTCATCCCCATCATAGGGATGTAATTTACATGTAATAAAATCGGAGGAAGGTTCAGATACAGTGACAAAGCCACGTGACATACATATCCAAATTTGTTAACCAAGAGTTTATAATAACAACTACAACACATCGCCTTGAAATTAAACCACTACGTTGCGCAACTATCAACACATATTGCACACTAATAAATACAAATATTTAATACTATTAATAGTTAAAGGGTGGCCCAGTGGTAGGCAAACTTTTATTAATGGCGGGCCACAAAGTTTAAGAAATTCTGGAAGAGGGCCAGAATTGTAGAAAAAATGCATTTTATGTTAAAGCTTTTAATCATAATATTATAAAAACATTATAGCATTACACACAAAAGTAACAAAATACCTTTTACCCTAAATAATAATTAATTTAACTTTTATTCGAAGGCTCTGCCTTGTTAGGCTTGTGAGACATATGGAATTGTTTTTGATTTTCCATAATATTTTCGGTTCCAGCTGTGATGAAGTAACTTTCAGCAGTGCGAAATGGTGTTCATCAGTCAATCGGTTTCTGATCGAGATTTTCCGCAATTTCATGGTTGAAAAAGTATGTTCGCACACGTAAGACGAAGCAAACACCGCCATAATAAAATCATAATTTTCTGGGCGTGAGTATTGATCTTTGGGACTTCAGCTTTAGTAGTAGTGCTCTATAAAAATCTAGTTTTGTAGAATTGAAGAACAATTGCTTTAAATGGGTACTGCACTGCATTTCAATAATTTCCAACTGAAATTCAGCAGATACATTTTCCGGATCTACATTAAACGGAACCAAATGAAATCTAGCGATGATTGAATGTTCTTAAAATCTTGACTCTAGCCTGAAACTGTAGCCAATAAATGTAAAATACTATTAAATTGTTTTGATTGTTTGTTGAACAGGGTAACGGTCCAAGCCGAGGCTCCCCCTTGTGCTGGTTACCTATATATAGATGTCTCGACTGACCGCCATAAGCGCTCGGTCACCTCACCATAACCTGTATCCGTACAGTAACCAAATACTCTAACCCACTATACTCTATCCATCAAGAGGCAGTCAAAATAGGATAGATAACACTCAGCACACACTCCTATATACAGCCGTATATAGTATGTTAGACGAATAAAAGTCTTCGGGTTCGCTAGTGATCAGAGTGAGGGTCTCATCATTCATAAAAGTGACAACACGGAGGGCTCCCTGTTGCCATGATACAGAGAGAGTCCATGAGAGGCGTCGCAGAACATGGTTAGGGTTTAAAAACCTTATACTAGTACAAACCACTCGACGCTACCAACTATGTACAGTGAAATTATCAGTACCAAGTGCCCTTGTGTAAACTTATCAAAAATGAAAGATAAGTAAAGTATATTGACGCGATACCCACAAGGATATCTATATATTAATTTACACACCCAGGTTTGTCTTATCTATTTGTACCTACTTGTACGATAATGTTAACTGAATAGAGTTACACTTAAATTCATACGTTATTACATCTAAAGTAGGATCTACTGTGATGGATCGCATTATTTATTACTATACTTCACTTGTACCCAAGTTATTAATGTATACAGCATATATATAAAAATTGCACTGTTGGGCATAGTGAGGTTATTGGAGTTTAGTCCGCCACTATAGCTCATGGAAGTGTTTTTAATGAATTTATTTTTTTATTTTAACAGTGGTACAGCTACATTGCAGATTGTTTCTAACTGCAGAATGAATCGCAGGTTCAAATCCGCCATTCGACTCTTGTCGTGAACATCTCTCAGCAAAAGCATTTTCAGCTTAGTTGGGATGGTTAACTGGAACGTTAGTAATGTTAATACGGCACAGCTAGCATTCTTTATAAAAAAAACTGTATAAACAGACTTGGCACAAACGTATACATTAATATGAAGTATAAAAGTGAGAGCGAGAACTGAGTCTGAACATCGTGCGGTTTTAGTCGTAAGCCGAACAAAATTCGAGAAAATAGCGAGGGCGGCTAAACTACACGCCACATGCATAAAAACTTCTCTTATTTTCTTTTCTTCTTTTCTAAGTTTGTATAGTAATTTAAGTAATTTAAAAACTTATTGTAATAGGCATTTTTAAATCGAAAAAGGTCAACACTTTACTACTCTGTTTTTAAAAAAAACAATAAAAAGAAAGTAAGAATGACGTTTATTCAACTCATAAAATATTTTTTTTAATTAAAAACCTTGCATTTAATAAATAACTAACTCATAAAAAAATATATACATACATGCAACATATAGTAGGTAACTCAGTATTATGCTGCAGTCATTTTTGGTTCCGTTTTATTATGATTAACATTTCAGTTTATAACATTTTAACATTATATTCCATTTAACAGTAATAAATCAAGCTTGTTTCCAAAAGCATTATAAACGAGTATTCAGGGGGAAGACCGCGCCCTTGCAGAATACTAGCTTAAAATTGTAGCATAACTCATCTGTGTTCCGTACGGTTATTGTAGAGATCCGTAGACCAAGGCCAGATAACGAGACATACTATCTCCCTTGTTAAGGTGTGAAAACGTGCGACTTTAGACTTTGTTGAGGACGGAAGTAATTAGCCAATGTCCACAGTCATTACTTATTCGCTGCCAAGTGTTGTTCTATCACACCTAATTTAATAAAAATATACAAGGAATCGGCTCGCGGTCATTACCTGCAAGTGTCGGGTTACCTTTAGCTACCAAAGCCATTGCGACAATGTACCCACTACCGTGACGTCCCCATTGTCGACAAGCCTTGTTACAAAAAAAGGTTCGTAGTGATACAATTCAATAGGATATATGCCCCTTTCCTTTCAGATATGGCAAATAATGAGAAAACAAATATTATAAATGATAAAATCACACTCATATATAATGTATGTTCAGAAGGAGGTTCTGAAAGATTAGGCTGTCAATAATACCAGCGTAAAAAACCATCATAATATGTGACGACTGATTAGTTACCTAATTACTGGTAATGCGGTATCTAATTATTATCTTAAGTAGTTCCAACGAAGCTATAGTGATATCCAATCGGGGCATGATCTGGGCGTCTATAAAAGTTGGCCTTTATTTCATAAAAATAATGGATCAATCTTTATACAACCTTTACAGATCCTGCGAGGAATACATGAAACATTTAAAGGTAGAATAAATTCGTGTGGTAGCGACGTAAAATATTCCACTATTCCACCTAGAAATTGTTGTTAAAAAGATAGCATAGTAAACAATAACCTACAAATATACATACAGATAATATCATTACTTTTTCCTTTTTGTTCAAAACATATTTAACGATGAGCTTATGTTCTATTTACAACGACTTTTGATAGCTATTTATTATCTGATGTATAGTTGTATATATCGAGATCGTGTTAACAAATAACACAACTCCTTAGAGATCGGGTGGAGGTGGTCTGTTTTTTTTAAATAATTAACAGGTGATTATAGTTTTTTAATATTGCAAATCTAAACAAATAAGTTTTTGTACAATTCCAAATCAAGATTTACAATTTTCCTTTTTAAATCTGTAAAAACAACGGAGTACAAGGATAAAATAAATTTTACAATATTTAATGAGTAGTTAAACCGGACAGTTGACATATCACTCAGGACAGTAAGAAAGCGCAAACGTAGTGCAACCGCAAATACAATTAATTTCATGTCTTCAAAAGAAAAATATAGAAGGCAATGAGACTATGCAGAAAAATGAATTGTTTTAAAATTTTCTATTTCTTAAATTTTAAAATATAATTTGTAACTTTATTAATACAAATATTTTTTTATGTCCTAGGTAACACAGCCAGAAAACACAAAACCAATTTTTACAGCAAATAAAATGCTAGTTTTATTGAACTATATATGAAATATGTTCCATCTGAAGATTGAACAAAAAATTAAAGTGTACTTTTATGATGGGAATATTTATTTAAAGAAAAGCAATTGCTCAATATTCTATTTTTTCTTTTTGGAGTTGAAGACTTTGTAGTTAATGCTACAACAAATGAAAAAATAGTTCTGTCAATATCAACTGTCAGATATTTCGTCAGACCAACCATCATACGAACAAGACCTGGCTGTATGGACTAAAGTCCTTTGCCTTTCCTATTAGAGATAAATTAATATCATCATCTGTCAGATATTTCTGACAAATTGTTAAAAATGGTTGAACCACTCAATTCCATTCCAACTTTCTTTGTAAATAATTAATACATAAACGATGTTGTAAATACACTGTGAAGTATCGGATCTAGAGATTGTTACTTGCTTTTACTAGTAAGACAATGGGTGACAGCAGCGATTCAGAGGAGTTCTACGATGCTGAGGAATTTACACCCATTAAGGGTTCAAAGTAAGACAGTGTTTATTCTTTAATAATACATTTTAAATGTGTTTTGTAGGTCATATTAGAAATATGTAGCATACTATACTAGTATAGATTACTATAAATTTACCGTAAGACCTGCTAGAAATATATTATATTTCTACAAGTTTATTCTTATATGTTTAAGACATACTTGGTAGAAACAGATATTTGATAGGTCCATTACATCGTTGTCCTTGATATATACATCGACAGGTGATTACTAGCAAAAAACGTACCTTGATTGCAAAATAAGCAATGACACAAATATAAGGATTTTTTTAGAATGCTTTTCATATAAATTATTATAATCTTTCTACTTTACTTACTACTTACTAAAAACTCTTTAGTATTCAGAAAGATGTCACTTGTAAACAAATATTCTCTTTGGACTTCTTCTACTGTAAAAGAGATTATTATTTTAGAGAGTTAGATATTAGAGATTTATTTATTGTATATAATGAATTATTTAGTTTGTTTTTTTTTTCATTTGAAAACAGATACTTTTACTTATATTATTACTTTAAATAATTGTATTAGTGATTGCATATACTCTCCTTCCACTATTCTCCATTTTCTTCCTAATTTTAATATAGTATACAACCAAGCTATTAAATAGTAAAAATACTGATTTAATATCTACAATTAAACTTAAGATAAGTGAGGTCTTGTTTGATGGTACTCGTCAATTGAGATGGTCAAAATCAAGATATAAATCATTCGTTTTTATGTAACCTTCACAATTCAGATAATGTATAAATGGTATAAATTATTAAAATACTATTTTGGATCTATCACATCATTACATATGCATTGAAATTACTCTGCATAAATTATTTCTTTATTATCTGTCTCCTTAACTTACATACTTGAGTGTAAATTTTGTGTATTATATGTTATCAGTTATGAATGTCTTAAACTTATAGAAATTTTATATAATTCTAGCTAGTGTTATATTAGAATTATATATGTAATTAATTTATATATCTAATATAACCTATGTGGCACATTAAAATGTATGTGTTGAAAGTATTTCTATATAAATAGGAAAGGATAAATACTTACAAGAATATGATATACTTTATAAAAGTGTTTTTTATGTGTGCTGGATATCATTCCCAGCTAAGGAACAATATTTGAGCATCACAATTTGTTGATATTCAGATCCGGCTGCATCTGAACCTTCCTCTGATCTTATTGCAGTACAATACATCAAGCTAAGGAAGGGGACGTTAAGTCAATGCCTCTGTGTTTGTGCAAATGCTGGCACTATAAAATAAACTGTGCAGTTGATGTGGTGAAAAATGAAGTTATAAAAGATATTGTAATTGACCAGGGGGACATATTCATCAAAAGATAATATTAAAAATTTACATCTTTGTAGATATGATCCAAAGCTATATCTTAACTCGTTAACTTTTTATGTAAATCAAAGAATGAAGAAAATTTAAACTGAGCAACAAACAGTACTAATTATTTATATATTATTTGCATAAATACTAAGCACACTTAACCAAGCTCTGTGAATAATACACCATACACAGTGAACATAATCTGATGCAGTCACATCACAATTGAAATATTTTCCATTGTAAATATATTATTCTACTATATATATATAATATTATGAAAGTGAAAGTTTGTATGTTTGTTACTCAATCATGCAAAAACTACTTAATGGATTTGAATGAAATTAGGTCCACAGGTAGTTTATACCCTGTATTAACACAAAGTATACTCTTTATGCTGATAAATGAATTGGCTTAACATCCATTATCAATTTATGTTAAAACTAGCATATAACCACAAGATTGATTTTTGGGAAATGAAAAATGTGTTTTATTATTTTCTACATTCTATACTCTTGGGGCAAACCATATAAAACTGACCATGTAAGAAGCAAGGAGTGGCCAAAACTTACACATACTGGTGGAAAATAATAAATCATACACATCTCACACCTTTATCATTTCTCTTTGGCCACAAATCAGAAGTTCACGCAGACAAAGTCGTAGGCAGTTGCTAGTACTATATAACTCTTAAATCATAGTAAACATCTTTTGTCTTAAAATAACTACAAACATAAACAGTGACATAATAACTTCAAGTTTTCTTTATAGGCTATTCTATTAATTAGTAAACACTTGTGAAGCGTAGATGTGGTAGTGCCAGAGAGTGCTGGAATCTAACAAGTCAATTTTTGTATTTAATAACCATTGATGGGTTTTAGTTGTGCATCCTAAAATTCAATTTTTTTGTAGAAATGTTGAAATTTAAAATATAATTCACCTCGTGTTGCAATCGCTGCAGACACAGTTAGTGGAAAGCCACATTACAATAATAAGTCTCCCATATTACAGAAATAATACATTACTCATCTCCAAAATTTTTTAAATTTTGGACTTTATCAACAATTTCTTATCATCTGCAAAATTTAAGTTTTTTTCTAGTTTCAGAACTAACTATGTTCCTAATTTTTAGGAGATCATCAATATGTAAGAGCATCAATGTAACGGACTCTAGTTCCCCTGTTCCAAAGGAAAATTGTGCAGTTAAGAGGACGGAAGAATTGCCAGTTCCAACAACAATTGCCACTTGCACACCTGATGCTATTGTTATTGAAGATGACAGGGCCACTGTGAAAAATGTAAGTTTTTCCTATTGTTAACCTTTATCTTTAGTTGACATTCTATCGTTTATTACTATAAATTTCCTTGTTTATATTTCATATGTAGAGAAAATTGTTTACTAACATTTGTGCCCCGTGTACATTGAGGGCTTTTTTATATAGAAATGCTAGTTGCTAATAATATTACTAACATTCCGGTTAAGCCATGCAAACTATATTTTAAATATTTGTGCTATATGTTCAATAGGACATACAAAATAATTTAAATAATACAATTATATGGTCCTCTCATTTACTATAATACATAAGTTAGTAGTTAAATTGACTCTTCCATGTTATTTATTTCTATTTATTTTCTATTGTAGGCAATTAGAATAAAAATGAGAGGAAGTGTCACTTTTCAATTTATTTTTATTGTACAGTATGAATGGGTTGGATCCACAAAAAACGGACTAGGACCTTCCCATAATATTATCATCATAATTTTATATGGTGAATATAGATAACCAGAGATCTGATGACAGGCAACAAAGCATCTTTATCCTCATGGATGACAACAAATGACCATCTTGATCTTTGTTGAAGATTGATTGAGTTTATGGACCACAGTTAACATTTACCATCAAATGAACTGTGTGCCCATTTGTAATCTCCAAAATGTATATGCCTGGCCATATACATTTTGACTGCAAAATTTCATCTTGCAACTTTAGAATCAACAAAGTGGCATGTCAAAAGGCTACTTGGTGATCCAGATTTGGTTAAGGCCAACCTGTTTAGTCTTGGGCACAGGTGCAAGGTTGCCAACCTCTCTGTGTTTTACAGGATATATTTTGGAGAGTTCACTGGAATTACACAACATGATTCCTTTACATCATGGGACAAAAAGATGCACTTTGGATTTACATCATTACATTGTGGATATTCCTTGCATTCGTGTGAAGCAATATATTTCGTCCGAACAGCAAAGGATTGAAATATTTTGCCTTTGGCAGTTTCTGTCTGATTATAGTGTGGGTGTCTTCAAGAGAAGAATGTAATGGCATTTGCCGAGTTATTTCCCTCCGCCACTAATGTCTAAATCTACCCTTTACACCAAGTGGGATTGTAGACAAGCACTGGCTTAATTATAATCCAATTTATAGCTTATAATGTAATTTTTTTTTTAAATATTGACTAAATATTTCAAGCGAATCCTTATCTCTAATACGTAATTTAAATTACACTACAAGTTTCTTTCACGTTCCAGTTAACAAAATAACGTTTAGTGACTATATTGGTCAGCTAATTACGCGCTATTGGACTCTTAAGTCATTGCGGTTATACGTAACTCCATTGTGTTAGGTGTGTGCTTGTGATTTGTTTCGTAATGTTTTTTTTTTTATAATAGGCGCAGGCATACGAGCAATAGTGTGTTCTTGTGTTGAATTTAAACTAGTGTATTACTAGGTTTAGTGTAGGGTAAGGTAAGGTATTTGTTTTTTCTTGTCGTATATGTGGTCGGAACCTACTGAGATTTTTTTTCTTATTGTATTGAGAGCGTACACTTCGCCTGAAGGTAAGTGATGACTGGAGCACATCGATCCTCAATAAGGAATAATAATGCAGATGTGTTGTCACCCCCGAGGATGAAGGCGGAATGCCTCGTTACCAATAGTAAGGGTCCACGAAGTTAGTAATGTCCTATTATTACTGTAATTCGAGTATATATAATACGAATACGCAGTATCTGGGCGTTCGCTTTTAATCCATAGTTTGCGACCATTTTAGTTCGATGCCTGTGTCGGCATCGAAGTTTTTTATCGTCGATTTAGCATGGTTTTGATGTTGAAAAAAAATGTAATAAAAATCAAATTCATTCAAATCAGTATGTCAATTAGCAACGTATATATATTATACCTTATACCCAACATTAAGATTTACATATATAATATACATATATATACAATATTAAACACTTCTGCTTGTAATTTGATACAGGCTCAGCGCACGGACCTCTCTGTTCCGTGAACCTGCATTGCATTCGATGAAGCTGTAAGAGCCGCATACGCATAATTATCAACAGAATCTAGATGATATGGGCAAATATTTATCATCTAGGCGCGCGCTAATTAAAACTGACATATCATTTTTTAATTTGTCAACCGATTAAAATTTAATAAAAAACTTTATGTTATTTATATATTTAACTTTTATATACGCACAGTATTTTTACAAGAAAACTAAAATAAGAAGAGTATTGTACAAATGCGCAGCGAATATTAACAGAAAATCCACTTACAGTAGGTTTGGTATTGGACAGTTCATAAAAAAAACATGTGTTGTCACAAAAAAATACAGGACAATATTTGTTTACAAACGCATGCATCATCTTCATCACAGCCTGTCTGTAGACCACCGCTGGACATGGCATCCCCCATAGATTGCCACAAAGCATTCTTCCCGAGCCACCTGATTGATAAGCACTGATTTCCAGCAGCAAACTTCCATAGGTCGTAGCTCCATAATATATACATAAATATAATTATACATAAATAATAAATATATTACCCATACATCCTAATACTAGCCCAAACATATCTAAATATAAAAAAGTAAAAATAATAAAAAAAGTAAAAAATATATAAGTATAAAAAATAAAAAATATCATTGGAAACCACATCCTAATTGGTTGGGCAAGTGTGATGATTATCAATTCAATTGACCGGGGTAGGACCACGCCTTCACAGAAATACGAGCGTAAAATGCTGGTTAAATAATACTGCTGGTTTCGTCTGGTGAGTGTAGGGATTCAGACACCTTTATTCCTGGTGACGAGGCATTCCATCTCAGTCCTCAAGGGTGACAACGCATCTACATTATGATTCTTCATGAAGGATGTAGGTAGACGTCATGGGCCGCAGAAATCACTTGTCATCAGGTCGTTTGTTACTCTCAATGTAATAAAAAAAGCCTCTACCAACGTATACAGCAGACAGACAAAAGTCTGGTTACATTATATACATTTATTATATATTATAGAAAAGTTTGCAAACGTAAACAAAACAAATAAATAAAAAAGAATATAAACGGTTACTTGACTAGACCACATTTCATCGATTTTCTTTTTTTTTAATAAGCTCTGGTTACTGATACTAGATGTCAAACTTTTCGACTTCGAAATAAATAAATAATTAGTTTTTTCAATCAATAGACGAAACACAGTATCGCCAACAATTATTTTTCGTTCACCACTAATCTAGTGACGGGCTGAGATGATGATTGTGATGGTGTTCTGCGTCAGCGTGGTCCCACTCGAGCTGGTCTATTGAATATATTGTAATGTTATAATTGTTCTCAATGTCAGCTGTGACATCTTCAGGTGGTGCAAGGTCGCAAGAGGTTCCAGGAGTTGCGTCGGTGCATGCAGACGGAGGAGGAGGACGACGGAGTGCCCGATACAGCGGTGCCTTCTGATCATCACACCTATGCACTGGAACACCCTTTTAAGTTAGACATTTAGTTTTTTTTTCACATTATAGCGTTTATAAGTAGGTGTATGAATGTTTGTACATCTGGATTATTCAAAATTGAATATTGTAATCTATAGTTTTACCTTCTTTGATTTTTTTAAAATTATAATGAGGGTGACATCTACATTCATCCTTAACAAGGAATCATAATACAGATGCGTTGCCAGCTCTTAGAACTGAGATCGAATGCCTCGTCACCAGTTATAAAGGTCCCCGGATCCCTACACTCACCAGACAAAATATTGCTATTACACGCTGGTATTCTGTAATGGCGTGCTCCATTCCCGGTCGTGCCGACCCATCCATGGCGTGGCTAGAAAAACTACAGCTTCGCTCTTCCAATGTCAGTATTGAGTGTCATGAGACGGTAAAGTCAAGCATCATAAACATCTCGAAGATATACACTGCAGGCCAATAGTTTAAGACCACCTCAATTAAAGTAGGAAAATAAAGTAAAACTCCAATAAAATATTGAATGTTTAATTAACCTGTTTAATTATCTAATAGAACATTGATTGACAAACATTATACTTTAAAAGCGTAAAGAAATATTAACAGTTCATGCAAAAAAAGGCTATAGTTAGCTAAACTGATTTTTCATCAAAAAATCCTCCTCTACATTTTACGACGAAGTCTCGTCATACATGCAATCAATTTGTTAATGGTGTCTTGTGATATATTGCTCCAAATTTCGCATAAAGCATTGCTTAGCGTAAGGATGGGCCACTTGTTTTGCGGCCTTAGTTTAATAATAATCCCTTAGTAGGTTTTCTAACGGCAACGCGACCATACAACTTCGCATCTCTCAGCCGCCGTTTTACTGTAGTCAATGATAAAGGTTTTACTCGGGTTTTGTTTACTTCAACGCCGATTTCTGGTGCTGTTAAGCGTCTATTTCGCTTGCTGGTAACAACAATGAAATTATCTTAACTAGACGTGGTAGCTCTGTCTTCCCGAGCGTGGACGATCTCAAAAACTGCCTGTCTCCCTGTATCGAGTTATTGTGCCACGTAAGTCTTCGATAACTTCAGTTGTGAAGCAATCTCACGTTCGAATTTGCCTTCATTATGTAAAACAACGCTAGCAGAATGCACTTCACTAATTTCTCGAGCTTTTCCCCTTTTTATGACGTCTTCACTGTATAAACCACAAGTTTAGACTAATTGAGATTGTTTGTGAACAAACCCATGTAAACTCGGGTAATAATAAATCAGAACCACGTGTTTTCAAGAGTTAAATAATCCTAATTATTGACCAATACGTAACAAAAGCAAAGTAATTATTAATGAGGACATTATAAAAATATTATTACGACTCTACCACCTGGCTCTAGCGCAGAGTTTGGTGGTGTTTGAAAACAATAGATGTTTATTGTCCAATAACTTGAAAGTAAACAAAAGAATGACTTCTTTAAATATTCGATACTAACAATAGAATATGCAGATGTGCATTTCTTTTATTTATCCTATGGTAATGGTTTTATTACAATTGATGGATAATTGATGTTTATGTGCGGTCTTAAACTTTTGACCGACGTGTTTTGTTTATAAGCAGTTGTCTACGTCGAGGATTGAATGATTTTTCCTGACTAAAAAACTTCTAGTAACACAATATTTCGAAAACATTTGAAGTCTTCCAGTGTGCTTCTCTTCAACGAGTTACTGTACTTGAATATAATCGTTATCTATCGTTATACTATCAGAGAGAAAGAAAGGAGTACCGAAAAAACATTAACATAATGACGTCACTCTGTGTTCAAAATTCGATTGTATTATGAAAACAATATATGCTACTTACTAGGTTTTAGTAAATATATTGTAGGAAACATTCCGCGTTCCACAAACGTACATAAAACTTCAGATACGAGTATAGAAAACTGGATGGCAATAATGGATCCAGACAGTATTTCTATTGTATTTATAGTAGTTGGTCAGGTATTTGGAAATAACTAAACAGTATTGTAATAGGTAGGTATATGTAAAATAGATCAGGTGATACGCCACCAGCGTTTCATTTACCACCTCTCGTATATACAAATTATTTTAAAGTAGTCAGTAGTTCCGTGGAATGTTGGTGATTCGATGCATTTAAAAGTATTCCAAATAATTGTAATAAAATGTTTAGAGTACGGGCTAAAAAACTGAACGTGTAAGGTTGTAATCTGCCGGCCTACTTTTGTCATAAACTATCTCTTAGCACAAGCATTTTAAGCTTAGTTGGATTACTGGAATGTTACCCGCTCCAATTGAGCATATTATATATACATAAATATATAAATTGAGAGATATTTTTTTCTTAACACTTCCGTGCCCAAAAAACAGTTTGACACATCCACTGACACATTTGTTTTAGAATAATATCGCACGACACAATGAGTCTGCAGAGTATGACGTCACTGGGCCGAATAGGAAGAATTCTTAGCGGGGCTGCTGAATCACACTGTAAGTTTATCTATTTGCGTTGACTTTCTTTAGAACGTATACGCAATCATTATATATGTACATATATATAATATTATAACGATCTGGTTTATAAACGTCAACAGCCTAATGGTTTAGTGCAGAGTCTGTAGGGCTTAAGGTAGATTCGAACACGCTGATAAGAACCACAAGCGTTTAAGGTTAATTCAAATGTTTAGCCGGAATCTTAGTAATTTTAATAGCACTGCTAGTATGGTTTTTTTTTAATTATAGTATTCTCGGCCATATCGCTCGATCTTACTTATTTATTTTCTATTTCTTAGCATTATTAAGTTAATAATTAATCAGATTATTTTAATATAGTCCCAACCGAGCGATTTCTGCCAACTAAGTAGTCATCTTCATTGCAAAGTGCTATTTTTTTTTTTGTAAACTTAAAGATGACACATTGTCAGCGTATGCTATGCTCTTTGATTTCTAAACGATGTCATTGATTTTTCATTTGATACAATATATGTAGACTTCAATGATATATGGGGTGCATAAATATATGCTTAAGTTAGTATTTAGTATCAGAGGAGGATTAAAATACTTTCACGTCTTAACCATATGTTGTGTACTGCAGAATCCTTTCAGAATCAAATTTAATAGCGTCATTAGGTTTGTTCACAGATACGAGTCCGAATTACGACAATTGTCTTGAACCGTCTGCTAGCACAAGCATTTAGGCTTAGAAAAAGGCAAAATTTGTGTAAAACAAATTTTAATAGCAAGTTTATCTTCTTTTTTTTTAAAATGAAACTGATTATTGGCTTCAATTTATTAAAATGATGCCATTGATTGGAAGTAAAGTAATAATAGTACGGAAGTATTGAGTAATATTATGTAATGAACATATTTACATCTTGTATTAAGAGAGAAGGGGGAGAAAAGTTTTGCAAGTAGCAACCATGATCTTGAACCATATATTATGAATATCCACCAATAAGGTATTTTGCTGAAATTCGATTAGTTGAGATGGCCAGGATCTTGTTTGAAACAAAGTTGAACACTATATTGAACTTTGTTCTTATGTGGGGTTCAGATGATGTTACGGATTAATAAAGAATTACTAATATATGATCCAACACATATTTTAAGTTGAAAGAAATTATATAATATTCGTTTGTTTTATAACCCCATTATGGTAAGTTAAGTCTACTGTTATTAATGTTTTAGCGAATATTCGCGACTTTGCTCCGGCAGCATCTGCTTCCTCGAGAGAACCGTCCACTATTTCTGACGATCCCTTAGCAGCAGACAACCGGAATCAAAACGGTGAGTGCTCCAAATAATCCACGTCCAGCGTACGTTTTTCAAGTACTTCTTTTTATTACACTTGCGAGGACCCAAACAAGTAAACAGATTTGTTTGTACTGATTAAGCAAGGGGTAACGGGGGTGTGTATATCATTTGTAATGTATTTGAAATGGATTTTAGATGTAAGATGCTAGGTGAATTAGCATTCATCGTATCGAAAAAAATCAACAGATTGCCAAAAACGAATAAATTTATATTATATATATTCAGTTGGTGTATTTTATGACATCCAAAAGCCTTCAGATACTGTCAATCATAAAAAAGTGATGTTCAAATTAATAAAATGAGTAACAATTCTATTGCTTTGATAACTTATAAACATTAAATTATTTAACGAAATGCGAAATGGAATTTTTAAATGTCCATCACATTACACGTATAGATAAGTGTACCTCAGGGTTTCGTTCTTAGCCCATTGCTATACAATGTATACATTTTGCAAATGACAGTGAACAGATATATACTTTACTTCTAAAATGCGAAAGGTAAGTTACGGTTCGCTTACTGAAGAAGAAATCGCACTATACATATATAATATATTTAATTTAGAAAAGTATGGCCGCGAACGCGTGCACAAAAATGGCGTTTTTACGATTAGTTATAAAATTATGATCAGACCATTAGGGCTGACAATATTTTTTTGTATTAACGTTTAGATTAGTATAAATATTAATTATCAAAAATACTGTTGTAGAGAATGCGCTTATACCATACATTATACTTTAGCACTTTCATATCTCGTGCGATTGACTAGAAACTTGATACCGTGGTCTTATCTGAGAACACCGAATTCTCGTTGGCCACGTAATCGTCAATATTTTCTTCCTTAATCCTTTAAAGTTCTCTGCAGGACATAGCTTTTCCAAAAGTACATTAGATACTGAAAATTTATTGGAAGGCTCGCCCATACTCACCACGCTGGGCTTGGATAGCGCAGTGCCGGTACACTCGCGTCGAGTGTATGCTCTTTATCAATGTTAAGTGATTTTTAAAAAGTCGTCATTATTTGTATTTCCGCTGTCAGTCCGTCGCCATAGCCGCGATACAGGTTGTACCAATATAATCGGTCGGTAATATCTTTTAAAGCCCTGGCAACGTCCGAACCGGACGTGATCGCCAGTACAAAAGCCAACAGCCTGAAGAACAACCGGGCACCAGCCGTGGTGGCGGTCTCCGGTGCCCAACCTGTAGCGCCGCCCAGGAGGAAGAGGCGTGGTGAGTTGCGTGTTCTAGTCATTCCCGCACCACTTAGGTTACCCGCAACACATAATAGTACTATTTGCGATAAGTGACAAAATGTAAACAGTATAAAAGGAAATGTTACACGCCTAAGAAAAAAATCATGAAATACTCGCTTAGGTTTGTGCATAGTATATGGCGTTAGATCAAATGTGGGTACAGAAAAAATTGACAATTTTTTTTTTTATATTCACTTTGATTAAGTGACGTTAAAATATAAATATTAGTAATCGTTATGGCATGTATATTTAAATATGGCAGCACTTTGCATGTACTGCACAAACCTTAGCGAGTTTTAGAGAGTAAGCTAGGCGATAGATAGAATTTTTTTTATACGAGAACTGGCAAGTTAGTTAGCATCCACCGTACAATATATTCACGTAGTCATGTTTACATTTTGTCTTACCTAAGAGTCTTTCTGTTTGAAAGTATTTTTCTACTTTTATATATACTTCTCTATTGTCTTCTTTATATAGTATATATTGTAGTCTATATATTTGTAAAGATCCAATAGTAAATAAAAGTTAGAATCGAACACCCTCTCCCCATGTAGGGAAATACCATATTATTACAGTCGACTTAGCAACCACATTTTAGTTCTTTAGTAAACACACCCTTGCTTACCTTTTCATTTAATCCCTTCCCTCTTACGACTCCCACGAGATGTTTTCTATCTTTACCTTACAATATACAAACCCTAGAGTCTCCGACCCAGGCCAGAGAGAGACTATAAACGTCAGTTGAAGCAAATGTCGAGGGTGTGGGTGGTAATGTGTACGGTTTTCTTTATATTCCATTGTTGCATGGAAATAACTATAAAATAACAAAGAAAGAACAAAGATTGACAGATGTACCACAGTGTAACTTAATGCAAAGTTAATCGATAACAAAATTTAATTATATAAGTATTTATTAAATACTGTACTGTTATATCTACACTGTGGTTTATCAGAGTTTATATAGGATTATAATCAATGTAAAGTAACAGACTACATAATAAAACTTTAGAGCATAGGTCCGCACCCTAGTGGGCGGTAGCGGAACAAAAACAGATCAACAGATAAAATGGCCAACGATATTTAATAGTTGATATACTTAAGTATTACAGAAGTGGTGTATAAACTTTTTTTCTGTGCATACCCACTCTTCAGCTAGTTGGTAGCGCCAATATAAATGGAAATCATAACGCTGTTGTTTTTCGTATACTATGTATCTGTACGTTCGATTGCAGGTAGCGAGACATTACCTCTCAGCCCTCGGGGGTGACAACGTATGTCCATCTAGAACCTTTGTTGAGAATGGATGTAGACATCCTGGGCTGCAGTCATCAGTGCTTGTTTGTCACCATTAATATTATCAAAAAGTTTTAAACAACTATGCTTTAGGGCATCGTTCCTCGACCTAAGGCTCGCGGTCCTTAGCGGGGCTCATTTGCTATAATATGTAGGGAGACAACGACGATGCTCCGAAGCCGGCGCGGAGACTGCCACTGCCTCACCGATGCTCTCCGGCCCCCGTGGACGGAGAACGTCAATGACAATGGAGGGGGGCGATAATAAGATCCGAGGGCCCCTCATAAGGAAGTACGAAACCTCGACTCGGATCGCTACCCAAAGGGAACGTGGTGTTAATTTTGCTTTTATATGATGCAATGTAAACATTCTGTGATCGTACACTGCAGACAAGGTGCACGGCTCGCAGTCGCTGTGCTCGGAGGACACCGTCAGCGTGTGCACCACCGGCACCGACGAGCTACACTATGCGCGACGCATCGAGAAGCCGCAGCTTGAGGAGCTGCTCGTGCAGGTATGCTGTTTATTAATAATATCAACGGTGACGAAACGAGCACACAGTTCACCTGATAATAAGTGCAAAATCACCTATGACATATCCATCGTTGCGTTGTCGCCCCCTTTAAAATTAACTATTATGTGTTCCGTGAGGACTACGCCCCGTGTGCCTGACACTGCCCTGACCTGACCACACCTGAGGTATACGTCTTCCGATCTTGCTATACATATATCAGCTTTTAACATTGGTAGGGTCACACTGCAGCTAAATTGAGTGGGTCAGCTCGATGAAAAGGACCACGCCCTCACAGTGCCAGCATGAAATAGCAGTACGGTGCTGTTTTAGTATGGTGAGTGTAGGAATCTGTAGATCCAAGTACAGGTAACGAGGTATTCCATGTCAGACCTCGAGGGTGATAACGCATGTTCATCTGTAATGTCTATCTCTTTTTAGTTGAGGGTGGATTTAGACGTCACAGGTCCGCAGTCTTCTGTCCATCACATGATCTTGTCACTCCTTATATAGTAAAAATATAAAATGACTCCTTTGTAAAATATTATTGCAGCCCCCACTATCCAGTTCGCTGAATCAGACGATGGCACTCCCCAGTCCGGCTAGCACGATAGAATCCTTGACGAGGGAGTTCCAGGACTCGTTGGAGCTATCGCAATCCAAATATGGTGAGATAATTTTTGATATATATTTATATTATTTATTTTAAACTTACAAAAAGCTGTACAAAGGGCGGACTTAATGCCTTAAGGCATTGTCTACCGGTCAACCCGTGGCGTGGAGACACTCTTGAAGTTTCGCAGACGTCCAAACCCAAAATCATTAGGCTATTGACTATTTTGAGATAGACACATAATCACTCTTCACGTTAATTTGGAAAAATTGGATCCTTATGCAACTCCTTCATACCAAATGCCATTACTCTGAAATTACAGAGATCATTGATGTGTTTCGTTTCGTGAGCTTTGCGATGGGAATTGCAGGTTACAAAGGGTCCTCAGAGGAGTTCAGTTCCTATGAGAGAACCCTCGTCACGACAATAGATGTGCATATTCAATCTTAGATAAAGATGTCATGGCCCCTAGAGGTCAATTACCACCAGATGAACTGTGTGTTTGTTTGTCAACCTTTTTTTTATGGAATAGGTGGCAAACGAGCGAGCAGCTGCCCTGATGGTAAGTGATCATCGTGTGAACAACCGAAACACCAGTGGAGTCGCAAATGCGCTGCTGGTCTTCAAGGAAAAATGAGAAAATCTCTTCGCAATGACAGTGAATCATGCCGATCGGAAAGTAACTGGTCGATGACGATTCGAGCCCCTCTTAGTTGAATGCGGTCGAACGAAAGGAGCTGGTACAGGGGTGTCTCGATCCACAGTACCAGGTAGACCATGTAAGGCTGAACTTGCGCTTTGTGAAGTTGTACACAGTGGGCGGACACGTAAAACTGTCTCGCCCTATTAAGCACGCCCAGTTTTTTAAAGGTAAATTAGGCCCTTCCCCTTCAAGTGAGCGCGGAACCGAACGTAGCTCGATATGTCAACGCCAAGGATTCCGATACTAGTTGAAGTAGCAAGTGGAGGTTTGTATTAGAAGATGCAAATAAGAAGATTAATTTCTCCCTTCATTTGATCAGCTAATGACGTGGGCAGCGTCAGCTCGCGCGAGTGTCGCGAGTCGCGCTCCAGCGAGCGCGCCAGCAACTCCTCGCGCAGCAGCACCGCCGCCTGCGCACGCCACAAGCCGCACGCCATGCACTCCACGCTAGACATCAAAGAGGCCGTTAGAGGTTAGTCTATCGGAATCCATTGGACAGTAACTAAGTACACAGGGTCGGGGAAATACCAAACCCTCACAGGATACCAGCGTGACGTAGCAGCATAACACAGTTTCGTCTGGTGAGTGTGGGAATCCGGAGAGCTTTATTACTGGTGACGAAGTTTCCATCTCAATTTCTAGGGGTGTCAAGGTGAAAAAGTGTGAAGTGTGAGAATCACTTTGAATCTGATGAACTGTGTGCCATTTTATTATCCTCAAGACATAAAAAAGAAGAAAACACAAAAAGCAAAAAAAAACTTAAGTTTGATGCTGACGAGAGACAGTCCTCGCCACTGGTGTCCAGTCCACATTAGTACAGGCTTCAAATTTCAGAATTAAACGCTAGAGCGAATGATCGAACAGATTGTTTCCGTGTGAATGTGAATATAAGCGTCCTTGCGCTAATGACGTCAATTCCTACGCAGGCGAGTGTATGGTGCGCGCGCAGGACGAGGAACGAGCACGAAGCAATGCGCGAACGCACAGCGAGGGGCGTACCACGCACGCTGCGCAAGCGCAAGCCACGCCCCACGCGCAGCGGCCCCCGGGAGATGCGGACAGCGCGCAGCCCACCAGCGCTAGCCTCGGCCACACGAGGTAATTACAATATAAAAGTGCGCAATCCTATGTTTTAATTAGAGTACTATATACGTATATCACTAACTAGATTCGCCAACCAATTTAGCAAACTAAACACTTTTTAAAAAACAATACTGTTGACACGTCGAATAGTCAAAGGTATAATATATAATAGTCGAACTCGGAATGCAGAGAAGTACGAGACAGGAATTCAGCATTCAATAAAACGTTATTTTTCACGGATTCTGTCCGATTTTATATTAAACTTTTTAGTCCTCCGAATCTTATGTAATGGGATCGCTTGAAGATCACGCACTGCAGACTTCCTAGGTAATAAAGGATAATCCTTAAATCATTGCATAAGAACACAGATCCCTACCAAACCTGTTTCAGGACGCTGTTGTCATTAAAAGAAACATACCAACTTCAATACAGAAGATGGCTGGTTCTCATCGTCAGCTTGGGATCTTGTGATTAAATTGAAATAAAATAAAATCCTAAACCAGAGTTCGTCTGCTACTAAGAACTCAAGATAGTATGAGCGTAGATCAGACTTATTATAAATAATTAAAATCTGATGGCATTTCGGGTTAAGTATGACACCAGGACGTTAAAATAAGTAAATAAATATCCGTGAAAAATAGATTCGCTAATTCGTCCGGTTTTATTTTACAAAAGAATTGGAAAATTTATTGTAACTTCGACGCCTAGTTTTGTTATAAAACATATTTTATTTATAAACAATGAGCAACCTCGACATTGTAGAAAATCAGCGGGCGGAAGGGCGAGACGACGGTCGGCGGGGGACTCCCCGACACCCGGGCCGGCGCTCAGAACACGTTCCTCCTCCGGACATCAGCTCACCGACATCGAGATACTGGAGCAAGTCACCGTGCTAAACCTCGACACCGGTACCTATCTCATTGTCTGATCAGCTCACTGACAGTTATTGGCCCAGATGTGCAGTTCACCTGCCGATATGCTCGCTACACACCCCATTACAAGCAAAGAGGTTTCCATCATAGATCTGAACCATTATTATCAGCTCTGAGGGTTCAAACTAAACATGTCCATCTCGATCAAGGTGAAGTGATCACACGTCGCTGATAGAGTAAATCGTTTGGCTTCCCCAATAAGCTATAGCCAGTTTTCAGCAGTTGCTTGTTTATACATCATAGAAAATCCTTTTCGAAAAGATCTTAAGAGTGATAGAGCTACGCTGCAGTTTATCAACTTGCATCACGAATGGCTCAGCGGGACTGGGAAAGTAAGTAAACACAGGATACCAGCGTGAAATGGCACAATAACACTGCTGTGCTACGTCTGGTGAGTGTAGGAGTTTCTATTTCCAATTCTTTAAAGATCACCACTTATAATTCACTAAACCAAATGAAATAAAGTAAAACTAGACTAGTTCGAATAACGAGAGATATTCTAATTTTTTTTGTTAAAAAAATATTTTGCAGGTGAACGCATGCCTCTGAGTGTGGCAGAACACAAGTTGCCACAATGCATTAATCCCCTTAGCCTCCACATCATGAGGCTCACGTCCGAATACATCGGACGAACCGGCGACGATGAGAATACAAGGTAAATTGTTTTTTTTTTATTATCCTTACTAATGTCATTTGTCAATAACTACCACAGATAAAATATTGCACGGTATGCATTGCCATGTATAATGTGGAATCTAACGCATGCGCGTGTAAACTTATTATTTTGTTTTAAAAAATATTGTGGCATGCTGTATATAAGCTCGATTTTTTGTATTTTTAAATTAAAACTTCGAATTATATATATATTTTTTTGTCTATGCCCTATTAAATTAACTTTTTCAACGTAATTTCAATAAACAATGAATCGATTTTTTTTTCTAAACATATTTTATACATATTTTGACATATACATCTAGACTAGAAAACTTTTAAGCATTTAGGTTATTGAATAACATGTAATAAGTGTTGACAGTGTGAAAATAAATTGCACATTGTATAGACATGTCATGTCATATCAATGCTCGATTGAACCCAGCAAAAAGTAAATTAAACGTACCAGTTTTTTATGCCATTGACATAGACTAAGGTTATACTACTATTTTATACATAAAAAACTGGAAAACACCTTATCAGCCTGCTGGGAATCGGACCAACGACCGCTAGATTTTGACTATCACCGCTTTTTTAGAGTTCATTAGCTACAACTTAGCGTGAAATGTATAAATGAAATTAAATACTATTTTTTTCAGCTGGTAGTACACAATTTAAACCGTTTTTTTTTAAATATTTGACGTTGGTAAAAATGTTTTGCAGCCCACAGATAAAGCCAAAGAGCATATGGCGCAAAGGGTTGTCAATGAGCCTGCAAAGCTCCGCCTTCCGGTTGAGGCGATCTCCCTCCGCCCCCATACAACCAGCCAACTCAATCCTCAGTATTGACACTAGGTTCTTTTTTAAAACTACCCTCCTTTTTAACTAAACTCTTGATGTCGTTTTGTTATTGTTGTCGCTTCTTTAGTTATAATTGTTCGGTTTGGTTTAGTTAGTTTTGCTTTGTATCTACTAGTTTAGCTTTACTATAAGAACATTACACAAACAGTGATTCTGTACAAGGGGCGTGGCTTGCCGGAAACGTACCCCAGTTTTTGTCTCTTTCCATTCAATAGAAATACGGTAAAAAGATGAAAACGATAAAACCACAGAACAGATTTCACGTCCACGAAATTGTTTTGGCATTTCTGTTATGCGATTATTTATATTATAATATTTAATATGGAAAGAGCGATGGAAATATTCGAATTAAAAAAAAAATTAAAACCATTTCATTCATTATGCAATACGTATTAATTGTGCTTTTAGCACAGATAAAAACGCTGTTGAAAAATTAAATGAAATATGAATCACTGCGTCTTCAATAAATGTAATGTTTGTAAATTAGTATTATTAAGTAAATAAATAATATATTATGTACGATGCCTCATTTGTACTAAAAAATAACTTGACCGCTTGTATATTCGCACCTTTAATATTTTCCGTTTGCTTATTAACCGATGTAATTGTATTAATAGAATAAGTTAGAAAAAATGCGGTTTTACGTTCAGTTTTGAATTAGAACGAGCACACAGTTATTTGTTTATAAGTTGAAGCTACCACTAAGATGGAATGCTTAGTTACAAATATAAGGATCACCAGTTTCCTCCACTCACTATCTCTATGCTTATATTAGGCATCTAGAAAATCTATAAGCTGGTTTTGCTTCTTACTCATTGGACGTTGCTGGCTGCATGATGGAGCACTTGTATAAGGGGTGTATGCATATGCATTTAGTCTCATGGATTACTTGATAGAAGGACACTGCATGCCATGACTTCTACATCCATAATCAAAAATAATGAAGAAGACTGAAATGGAATGTCTGGATAATAGAATAATAAATAATAGAATCCAGAGATCCCTGCATACCATACGAAACGGCAGCGTTTCAATGCTATTGTAACCCTCGCTGCTCGGGGTGACCCATTAACAGCGCCGAGATGGCGTCGTCTTCTAAATAGACCGTATGTTTTTCGATAATCGATCATTTTATGTCTTACTCCAGATGAGCCTTTTTTAATTTGCCTATTGAAATATTTGGCCATAAACCAATTGATAGTGTTGCTAGATGAAATATTTGATCATAAACCAGTTGATAGTGTTGCTAGATGAAATATTTGACCATAAATGAATTGATAGTGTTGCTAGATGAAATATTTGATCATAAACCAGTTGATAGTGTTGCTAGATGAAATATTTGATTATAAACCAATTGATAGTGTTGCTAGATGAAATATTTAGCCATAAACCAATTGAATGTGTTGCTATATTAAATTTTATGAATTAAATCTTTCATATAAATATCATGGTATTACTATCAGACAATTCATGTACATATTTCATTCCAATCCCCTGGGGAGACAAGGTATGTGCTTGCTTATCACACCCCAATATAAAAAATATATCAATATAATACTTCTATAGTCATTGCTTAACAGTGTTATGTTATGTATTGTACCGATCAACTTTCAGGGAAACCGACGAAGAGAGTGAGAGTGTATGCGTGGGCGGAGTCGAGGACGAGACGAAGGAGACCAAGCGAGAAGCTACGGACAGACAGACAACTGCCATACGAAGGAAAACTGAGAAGTGCGTTCATTTTTATATATATATATCTGTACAAATCATCGTTTGTAATTCGTACATTTTAACGGTTTAAATTAGATAGCGTATTTAAAGCGGGTAGACGCCATCCAATTGATTGTCAATGCGGCTAATATGTCCCAATACTGAAACGTCATCTTGTCCATCCACAGGAACAACTAACAACCTCAAAATCATTTAACAATTATATTCAGATCGGACCTTAAAAGAGGCCTGAAGAAATAAGACACATTTAATTTTTAATTAATATTCAGTATCTATAATAAATAGAAACAAACGGTTTTTGTTAATTGTTTATTGGACGGAGTGATTTCTTACAAGTAATAAGCATTCGGCCATAATAAAAAAAAATTATATTTCTTTTTACCCTAGTACGAGTTATGTACTATATAAGAATTCCACTCTATTCTGACGAAGAAATAAAACTACTATTAAGTCCATCAACCACTACACACAAATCTAAAAAAAATACGAGAAGAAACGAAACAATTCATACACAAACAACACATTTGATATTTGTAAAGTGGAGAGGCTCTATCTTCATGCATCTTTTGTTTATTATAAATAAACCAAAGATCGCTGACACTTTCTCAATTTTTATCTATGATTTTAATGTATAGTTACGTATACGTAACGTTTTGTTTAGTGAATATTATTTAATTCAATTCTTACGTTTCTATCATCCGAACGAGTCGACACGTTGATGTTGGCTTAGTGTGGAGAGAGCTTTGTTTTCAATATGGGTTATTTTATTGGTTCAGAGTGCTGACGAACGATTTAGTGAAGTGTCACTCACACGACAACATTAACAGGAGGTTGACAAGCGCAGCCAACTCAAGGTGACGCCCGCATTCCATCACTAACTGCTTCTGACAGTTGCGTTTGACAGTTTCATTTGACAGTTCCGTTTGACTTATACGTGCAATTTACTTTGCAGTGATTTACGCATAATCATTATTTGAATTGCTTTTTTTAAGCGTGTTTTTTTTGTAACGTTTTGTTTTTTTTTTTACTTACAAATGCAGTGTTTGCACATTGATGTTGTTATTTTTTATTATATTCAATTATTTTCAAAAGGCTAACGCGTGACTTAGCTTTTGAAGGTTTGTATTTAAATTAGTTTAAGTATAAAGCGAGAAGTAACCGGAACTTGATAAGATATGACTCGAAAGACGTCAACACTGATTGGCTTATATCCAAAATGTTGCAGAACTTCTATGAAAGTAAACATAAACCATTAGAAAGAGACAATCGAGTTATACTCGAGTCGACCAGTCGTCTCCTTCGCACATGAATTTTGATTAATTGATCATCGTCATCAGTAAACCGAAGTGGCAATGGGTCGGGCCATATAGCTCGTAGAACCGTTAACCGATGGACAAGAAAGGTTCTCGAGTCCTCCACTAGATGGAGTGACTAAACTATGCAAGTTATGCTCAGCAGTGTACTAGTGACGAGACATCAACTTGTGGTTGTGTTGTGCGAGAGAGACAATGCTCTACAAAACCGAAGTTAATAGATCGTAAGTGGTCGTCTCTCTCTAAAGGTCGACGTGTGTCACTTTCGGGTTGATATCTTACTTGCTTTTATTGCTAAAGCTATGTGCAATAAAAATCATTGTATACTCCTTTTTTTGTTTTTGTAAAACATGTGTTTCACAAAAAAAAATCATTTACTTTGTCCCATCGCATCACGCGATTGTGATCTGAACGCTTTTCTGTTTGTTTGTTTTTTTAATTATAAATGTTGAAGTTTTTTGATCATACGATTAACGTATAACTAATAATTTTGTTGATTTCATATACCCTACACGACCACTTGGCTTCATAATACCGTCTTCTAGTATTCGAAGCTGAGTTCAATGTGTTACATTAAACTCAGGTTTGAATACGTTAATGTGTAATAAATAAATCAATGGTTTTTGTTTCTAGGATGTATTCTGATAGTTTTTCAGATCTTGTCGCATAAACACTATAACGAGAAAACCTCGAACGTGCTGGCTTAGTCTAAGAATATTTACAACTGTACACGGGATATCCGTGCAGTTGGCTGTTTTTATTGTATTGAAGGTGACAATAGAGCACACAGCTCACTTGATGGTGGCCCATGACATCCTTGATGAGCAATCATAATGTCGATGCATAGTTGCCCCTGAGTACTGAAATGGAATGACTCCTCACCAGTAATGAGGGTCTCTGAATCACACTCACCAGTGAAAATACGCTGTTATTCATGCTGCTCTTAGATACATAGTGGCAGAGCTATGCTGCCATTTTTTTCTATGTGCAGAATGAATGGGTCAGCTCGACTGAGGTAGGACCACGCCTTCGCAGAATACCAGCGTGATATAGCACTATAATGCTGCTGTATTTCTTCTGGTGAGTGTAGGGATCCGGGTACCTTTATTACTGGTGGCATTCCATCTCAGTCCTCAAGGGTGACAACGCATCTGCATTATGATTCCTTGTTAAGGATGAATGTAGAATAAGAATGAAGAAAGAATAAGATGTCATGGACCGCAGAATCACTTGCCATCAGGTGAACTGTGTGCTCGTTTGTTACTCTCAATGTAATAAAAAACACTATTGCGCTATATATATAAATATATATAAGAAACACTTAAGCGCGACTACCATTGTTAGAAGAGATACTAATGAGAAAATATCATCATAGAATACATTCAAGATATTTTATAGCAGTGATAAACAAATTTAAACCATCGGCACCCACCCATGCACGTCACTAAGTTTTGTTTCATGACATTATACAAAAATGACATTTATATGTCACTGTCATGCAACCCAATGTGTCGGAGCGTCTTATCTCAATCTGGCAAACAGTACCAACTTTAGCAAATCAACTACCGTTTAAGTTCAAGATTAAATCGTCAAGGCATTTAAATTTTATATATTAATATCTAATGTTTTTACATTTATTTGTACTGACTCTATGTTTGTTATAAAAAAAAAAAAGATCGGTAAGTACACGAAGCCTGTACGGATCCAGATTTAACGGTCACGCGGTCCTAAAACGTTGGCTTATAATTCCCAGACTGAAGCGTTTCTTCGGCAGCACGGTTAAGAAGACTGTCGACGCCGCCAAGTCACTGGCACAGGAGGTGTCCCACGCTCGACACAAGGAAGACGTCGCCGACATAGCTGATGATGTAAGAGGAGAGCATAACATAAAGCTGAAGGCATCCAACTCGCATAAAGGTCCTTATGACTTCGATGGCTGCGTTCGGCATGTTCAGGTGAGTTATAACACACACATGTATAAATACGAAAAGATATAATATCATATGATAAGAGAATGATAACTAAAGATATATTGTGTCAGTGCTAGAGCTACACTGCAGTTTGTTTCTAACGACAGAGGGAATAGGGCAGCTCCTCCGGGGTAGGACCACGACCTCACAGAATACCGGCGTGGGATAGCAGCATAACGCTGCTGTGTTTCGTCTGGTGAGCGAAGGGATCCGGAGAACTTTATTACTGGTGACGAGGCATTCCATCTCAGTCCTCAAAGGTGATAACGCACCTTCATTATGATTCCTTGTCAAGGATGAATGTAGATGTCATGGACCGCAGGCATCGCTTGCCATCAGGTGAACTGTGTGTGAGTTTGTTACTCTCAAACTCTTAATGTAATAGAAAAAAAAAAGCTTCATTTGTGTCTGAATTTGCACTGCATACCTGCCACTGCATCTCCTTTATTGATCGACAGCAACACACAAATATAAAGCATAGGATGGTTTAATGTGTGAGAACAGAGAGGAATGGATGTCTTGGGACCCACGCAGAATTGAATCATTGAGAAGGATAAAAGGAGAAGCAGTCCGACTTCCCTCCATTGCAAAGCGGGACACGAACAAACTGAAAGATGAAAAGAGACACAAGGAGATGCCGAACTGAGTAAAAATCCCTAAGGTTATCGTTGGTTCCACTAATAGGGGCGTCGCAAACAAGGTTATTCGCGATACCGCCGTGTCACTGGCCGGTTCTCTTCAGTACATACAGATAAAAGCGTCGCTGGAGTTTCTTGCGCCACTTGTCCAGCGCCCACGCATTCCGAAGTTATATATAGTTAATTTTAATAATAGTGATATTAATGTATATAATTCTTAGTCAGAAGCAACTGACCTCTCGCGAAACAGGGTGGGTAACAGTCCAAGCCGATAACTTGTGCTGGTTACCCACTAATAGAGGTCTCGACTGAGCGCCATAAGCGCCTCACCTCTCAACCCGCTGAAACTGTAAAAGCTAACAGCGGCCATCAGCCAGAGAAAAAAAAACTAACAGATTCTGTCTCCGTATGTGAAAGACGTGACGGTTATTGTTTTCCAGGAGATGGGCACGGGCCACGCGGGCGCGGTGTGGTGCTGCAAGATGAGCGTGTGCGGCCGGCTGCTGGCCACCGCGGGGCAGGACCGCCTGCTGCGCGTCTGGGTCACGCGCGACGCACACCACATGTTCCAGGTAAACGAAACCCGCCATGCCGTCCACTGAGGGTGTTTTAGTATATACCCCTGACGCATAACCCACGAGACAGGTCTCAACCTCAAAACCTCGGATATCTAGAAGATTTTCCCAGCAATTCCAAATAATATGGTACACAAATACAAGAAAATCAGAGGTTGGTACCGATTCAGTTTCACAAGCACGGGACACTCTTCAACAGCCAGACCCCTAAGGTCAACCTCTGCAAAACTGGTGACAACCGATTTGAAGCCAGGAGGCGCCTGGCGGCAGTCAAGCAGCATGGTAACTATTTACGAAGTGTGTTAACGTTTCTTCCACGAATAGGAATCCTGTCTATGAATTTAATTCAAATTGATTTGTATTTTAAGAGTCCATATATATTTCATTAGTTATATTTTAATAATTCGATTTGTCAACAGGACATGCGGACAAAATACAACGCGGAGAAGAAATCATCCCCAACACCGTCGCAAGAGTCTTTGTCCCTTTCAGCCCCGCCCCCTAGCCCAGAAGCTCCCTTAGGTCCCTCGGCTCCGTTCTGTCCCAAACCCTTCTGCGTCTACTCGGGCCACGCATCCGATCTTTTAGACGTTTCCTGGTCTAAGAATTACTTCTTGTTGTCTTCCTCCATGGATAAGACTGTCCGTCTGTGGCACATATCGCGTGGTGAATGTCTGTGCTGCTTCCAACATATAGACTTCGTGACGGCGATAGTTTTCCATCCGAGAGACGATAGATACTTCCTGTCTGGCAGTCTGGATGGGAAGCTGAGGCTTTGGAACATTCCTGATAAGAAGGTGAGATAGTCTGTTTTGGAAACAATAACCTAAAAATAATGGTAAAATACTTTTAAAATGCTTTTTTTTTTTACGAAATTGTAGTTGGACGTACACAATTATGTTAAGGTCATAACGGCAGCCCACAAACACACATAACTATCATTAATTGAATCCATTGAGGACCGAGCTGGGAAGCCTCGCGACCAGCAACTGCATCTGCGGATATCTTGCAGCAGCGATACGAGAGAACGGTAGACGGCACAGATAAGCCTCAGTTGTTTCCTTGTCTTACTTCGTAATATAAATAATAAAAAAAAAGAAAAAAAAATCTACATTTCTTCTTTCTTCAATATGTATATAGTCGGGGTCATTAATGAGTTTAATATAAAATATATATAAATGTATAAGTTATATAAAATATATATATTTACTTCCAGTGAGTATGCAATTTGTCTATTACTTTATGAATTATTTACACTGTTTTATATTGTCATAGAAATAGATAGACCTAACGATGGAGTTAGTCGTAGTATAAACTGTGCGATGTAGAAGACAGTGCAGTTAGTGTTGCCTTTAACATATTTAATAATAAAGAAAATTAATAAGGAAATTAACAAAATGCTAAATATATTTGTGTATGTGTTTTGTGTTATTGTGTACGTGATTGTGAACGTTATTCAGGCTGTAGTTAGAGTTGATTAACTAAATATGAATACACAGTAAGTTCTCCGTTCCGCCCTAGTCTAAATTTAACAATAAGTCCAGAATTGTTTCGACGCACGTCCCCATATTGCAAATTCAATTAGTTATAGAAAATATTTTTATTTATTTATTTATTTACTCTTTATTGCTCTAACCTTAACAAAGTTAAAATTTCACAAAGGGAGGACTTAATGCCAAAGCATTCTATACCAATCAACCCAAGGTGTGGTGAGAATGTGTATGATAGGTGTAACAATAAACTAATAATACATACACATATAGATATTAAATACATAATACATGTATAAATACACAATATATATATATATATACAACATATACATATATAAATTATACATATCGCTTAAAAAAATAAAAATTCTTCTTTATATATTCAATTCAAATATCGAGACATGTGATTGCAAGGTGGCGGTCTGGAACGAAGTGGACGGCAAAACGAAACTAATAACCGCCGCCAACTTCTGTCAGAACGGAAAATTCGCCGTCGTGGGCACGTACGACGGACGGTGCATTTTCTACACCACCGACCAACTGAAGTATCACACGCAAATAGACGTGCGGTCCACGCGCGGCAAGAACTCCACCGGGAGGAAGATCAGCGGTATAGAACCGATGCCCAACGACGACAAGATCCTGGTGACGTCGAACGACAGTCGCATACGCCTTTACGATCTTAGAGACCTGAACCTCTCATGCAAATATAAGGGTTACGTGAACGTTTCCAGTCAAATCAAGGCGTCCTTCTCCCACGATGGTAAATATATAGTTAGCGGTTCAGAAAACCAGTGTATTTACATATGGAAGACTTACCACGACTACTCCAAGTTCACCTCGGTGAGGAGGGACAGGAACGACTTCTGGGAGGGAATAAAGGCCCACAATGCCGTGGTCACTTGCGCAGTCTTCGCTCCTAACCCGGACCATATGATACGTATGATCGCGGAGCGGGAAGCCGATGCCAACATGGCGGACAAAAGTCCGGAGGAAAGAGAGGAAGCGGTAAGTTTTTTTTATATCTATGTTATTATCTATCCTGAATCACGATATCACAGTTTTTGAACAACAAGGTATAATATATACAGAGAGTTACCACGTGTTATACCTACTCGCGGGCCCTCTGCTCGCGAGTCTAAACCGGCGAAGCTGTAGAGGCCGCAAGCCCAACAGCATTACTCAAAAATCGAAACTGAACTGAACTGACCACGTGTTATGTTTTTCGGACGTAATTATCTACCTCTGTGAGATAATTAGGTCCCTGGAAGCACCCAAAATAAGTATACATTATTAAATTCAGGTGACGTCGAAGATAATATGGCGTATGCAAGACGCCATTTTATCAACGTAAAAAATTCTTATATGTGATAAAATATGCACATAAATTGAAAGGGTACATCATGAAGATTCCGAAGATATTTATTGGATATTTGACTAAAAGGTAAAATAACGCATTATAAACAAACTGCCTGGAAAAATATTTTCGGAATAACATTAAGCTGGTTACATTTACAATGCTGATGTACTGTCTACCCCTGACGACTAAGATGGAATACATCGTCACCATTACTTGTCTTCAGTTTAGTCTATATAGTAACTGGTAACCTTTGTTCCCTTTCATCATCATCTTTCCCTATCTCTTTGTCAATCTTTCTCTCATTCTAATCATAGTCAGTTACATATTTTTTTACGCTTCTCACCAACTGAAATCAGTCTACACTTCAATACCGCCTACCAGAAACAATTCCAATTCCCTTGACGCACACACCAACGATTCTAAGGAATAAACTCTTGTCCTGCAGAAGGGTGCGGAAGGCGGTATGGTGTCGTCTTCGCAAACCGGCCATGTCCTCGTGAGCGCAGATTTCAACGGCTGCATCAAGGTGTTCGTACACAAAGCTAAGCCCAAACATAGCTCGTTGCCAGCGTCCGCACTCACGTAACACCAACCGAACTTGGCTTTGTCCTTCTGCCTACAATTATTCCAGTGTAACAAATAATTGTAACATTTGGTTAATATTATATATGAGACAGTGTTCGCCTCGAAGTGATCAAAGCCAAGCTCAAAACCTTTTTCATCCATTTTTCACATTTATGAAATAGTTAACAAAGCAAGATTTGATACGGTAAAATAACCTAAAAGAAAAGAATAAACAAAAAAACACAAAAGGCTGGTTATTTATTATTAGATAACTTTTTGCCTAGTAAATATATTAGTCGTTTTGATGAAAATATATCTATAGAAAACCATAAAATCATAAAAAGTGATCGACAGTTAAAAAATCGGTCTTCTGCCGTCTAATCTTAGTAATTTCGATTAATTAACTCGTTCCTTCTTTTTTACTGGAACGTAGATGATAGTTGATAGTGTTGCTACAGAAAGTTGTAAGATATCAAATAGACTAAACTATATCATAATACATTTTTTTTTTAAATCGGTGTAACAAAATCCAACACTTGAAAATATTCTAACAATTTGTGATTTGCACAAATATTGACTTCTCTTTCTATAAAATGACAAATATCAGTGAGAAGACAATAAACAGGATTAATTATAATTTAATAATCTGTAGAAAATGGTGACTTGAGGTTTGTAACATATATTTAAAGTTTACGAGTGTTTATCAAGTTTAGCTCATTATTTGCGACAAGAAGCAGATTAAATAATAGGAAAATATGTAAATGAGTCATATTTTTTAAATTGAGATTTCTGCTTAAAGTATTGTGTAATGTTGTTGTTTTTATAAATATCTATATTCTAAAAGAAATTTAGTCGGTAATCTATATTTTTTTTCATTATCTAAGCTTTTCAAACCCCTCCCCCTCTATGTCTCTATATTATAACGTCGGAAATAAATTCAAATAAAGGGGTTCAGTAATGCATAGGTCTGTTAACTTAAAATACTAGCTTGGGTGCAAAATAGTTCGTCTATTATGAAAAAAAGGTAATTAAAAAAAATTTCGAAATATATAATTTGAATTGTAAAATATCTAAATTTACTTCTATTGCTGATGAGGAATAATAATAAATCTATTATTAATAATACACAGTACATGTGTATTTACATGTGTTAAGAGAAAATCTTAAAAAAATCCTATCCAATAATAAGAAAGAAAACGATTAGAGGAACAATTTTGAATCGAGGCTCGTATATTTACCGTAGAACCAACTATATTTATAAGGCAGCTAATAATCTCATGTAAATGATGATGATATTAATTTATCCCTAATGGGAAAGGCAAAGGACTTTAGTCCATACAGCCAGGTCTTGTTCGTATGATGATTTGTCTGAAACTCTAATCTCATGTAAATATAATTGAGCAAAATGCAAACAATAGCAATATATATTTTCACGTTGCAAACATTGCTTCGGTAACAAGACGAATGACTCGCGATATTTTGTATCACAAGGTACTACGTACAACAGGTACACGCAATTCGTAATAGAAACAATCCCATATATTTTTGTTCATACCAACAGTTATTCTAGCCACTTATAAATAATATTGATGTCTTTCATGTCTATTACAAAGTATATTGACGAATAGTGTCCAGACTCTACCTGATATTAATCAACAGAAATTGTATTGCCCTGATTAATCTAATGACAGCATGGTCACTCTTTTATATGAGGGACAAGTTACTTTTTTGACATCTCTTTCTGCTTATGATTCGGATAACAGAGGGCCAGTTGTATGTAGTCCTTACTTGCTACTTCCATCACATTAATTATATTCAAAACTAATCTATTTCATTATTTCATTTCATTCGAAATATGAGTGACCTTTAAAAACAAAGAAAAACCTTTTTTGAAAAAATCAAGAGGAAAAGCTACCGTTACGAACTGAAGAACCAGCAACAATTTCTTTTTATAATTATCAATTTTCAAAATATCTTCAATAAAAGACAGACGAACAAATAACGCACATATTTTTATGTACCATTTTGATTGCTTTATTTATACAATTTACTGAAATCTACCAACGTTGTATATTTCGAATTATTGCAATATAAAATTGATTTGTTATTGTTTTTGTATGTCTTAGGCTGTGTTTTCTTTTTCTATCACATTTCCAGTTAAATCTCATGCAAAATTGTATTTTTAATAAGTTCTTGCCTTAAAAAATAATCACGTGATTAAGGTATGAGATAAGTGTAAATTTATTATTTAGTATTGTACTTGTATAGAGATCGCGATGCCATTGTATTATCAAATAATAATATTGTATTGTCTATATTTAAATCGCATTTATCACCAATAAAATCGTTATATTAACCCCTGCCTTTGATTTTCCCTTAATTGTAATATAATTTCGCTCGGTAGAGATACGAGGACGCGAGTGAATTTGGAGGCTGGATTCCCAAACGAGGATTTAAAGTAAAATAAGGAGTGTCCACACTTTTCAAGTTTCAGCTGATGTGTTGTCTATGAATTTCTTGCTTCTCGTCTGGATTTTTAGACTGCAGGCCAAAAGTTTAAGACCACCTTAATTAAAGTAGGAAAATAAAGTAAAACTCCAATAAAATATTAAATGTTTAATTAACCTGTTTAATCATCTAATAGAACATTGATTAACAAACAATATACTTTAAAAGCGTAAAGAAATATTAACAGTTCATGCAAAAAAAGGCTATAGTTAGCTAAACTGATATTTCATCAAAAAATCCTCCTCTACATTTTACGACGAAGTCTCGTCATACGTGCAATCAATTTGTAAATGGTGTCTTGTGATATATTGCTCCAAATTTCGCATTAAGCATTCCACATTTCTTCTCGCGAGGATGGGCCACGATTACGGACGTTCCTATCAGGCTCTTCCCACAAAAGTTCTATGGGATTGAGATCCGGGCTCTGAAGAGGCCACACCATGTTTTTTACACCCCTTGTGCCTCTTTCTCTTCTAAATATCCTCTACATCATTTTGAGCTATGGTTTTTGAACGGCAACGCGACCATACAACATCGCATCTCTCAGTCGCCGTTTTACTGCAGTCAATGATAAAGGTTTTACTCGGGCTTTTGTTTACTTCAACGCGGATTTCTGGTGCCGTTAAGCGTCTATTTCGCTTGCTGGTAATAACAATGAAATTATCTTCACTAGACGTGGTAGGTCTCGGCCTTCCCGAACGTGGACGATCTTGAAAACTGCCTGTCTCCCTGTATCGAGTTATAGTGCCATGAAATAACTTCAGTTGTGAAGCAATCTCACGTTCGGATTTGCCTTCATTATGTAAAACAACGACGGCAGAACGCACTTCACAGCTAATTTCTCGAGCTTTTCCCCTTTTTATGACGTCTTCACTGTATAAACCACAAGTTAAACTAATTGAGATTGTTTGTGAACAAACCCATGTAAACTCGGGTAATAATAAATCAGAACCACGTGTTTTCAGGAGTTAAATAATCCTAATTATTGACCAATACGTAACAAAAGCAAAGTAATTATTAATGAGGACATTATAAAAATATTATTACGACTCTACCAGCTGGCTCTAGCGCAGCGTTTGTCGGTGTTTGAAAACAATAGATGTTTATTGTCCAATAACTTGAAAGTAAACAAAACAATGACTTCTTTAAATATTCGATACTAACAATAGAATATGCAGATATGCATTTCTTTTATTTACCCTATGGGATTTTATTACAATTGTGTTGTTTATGTGCGGTCTTAAACTTTTGGCCGGCATGAAAAGGTGTGGCCAACTAATTAAACACACTAAGTAACTAAGAAAAAATAAAAATTATTTCAGTTTATTATAATTATTTGTAGACATTTTTCATGACATGTAAAATTGTCAATATTTTATCGCATGTTCTTTAGCAGTAATAATAGCCCGAAGACATTAATTTGTTGCAAGTTGACTTTAGAATTTTATCAGGTGCTGAGGAAAATGTGGTTTAAATGAACACAATAAACTCAAATATTTCGAACATTTTATTTTCAACAGTACACGACACTCGAGTCCAAGACATCTACCTGCTCTTATCATAATAACAATAAAATATCTCTTACAAAATATAACTACGCTTATTGTAAAATCTCTAAAACACAAGAAATGTATATTGGGGGCGGAATCGTTTATAATTAAAAAATGTATATTATCTACTAAAAAAATGCATTTTACAGTATTCTGTTATTAGCAGGCGATTTCCTACCAATAACCATCTAAAACTACTATCCCATATCATAGGGTTCGCTATTATATGGTAACATTAATTACCCAAAGATATCAAATGTTCAGTTTAAACGATAGTGCGGTGAGAGTTCGCGCGCATACAAATAACATTTCGTCACAATATTCCCACTAATGAAATCCAAAATCTTGTTGTCCTATTGTATATATTGGGATCAAATCGAATTTGTTCAACCCCCAAACACACCACACAAAATATAAGCTCATACTTCCTTATGCTCAATACGTATAATTAAAAAATCTTTCGCATTTAGTTTTGAATAAAAATGTTACACATAAGGAACCCTGATAATTGAACAATGACTTGGGAAATAATTCAAACATTACTAACAATTCTCGTTAACACCCAAACTATGTTTAAAACAATAGAACGACTGATTCGAACCTACGACCCAAAGTTGCGCAGACCGTACCCAAAACCATGAAGGTATTGATGCTTATGAGATTTTATTTATTTATTTCTAAATATCTATCTACGAAATTTTTATTTTAATGTTGTATGGACTTCAATACGAATATATTCAATCGATTTCAACCAAACTTGGTACACGTATTGCTCTTGCCGTGGAAACAAACACAGTGAGGTAAGACACTCCCCACACCCGTGGATTGGCATACAAAAGACAATGATTAGGTTCCAGATTGGTATCAACTTCATAGTTTTCGTGGTCGCTAATTTGAGTGGATAGATACAACCAAATTAGAACAGGGCTGGTCTTTTCAGGACAAACGATTAGGGAAATTCAGAAATAGTTAAATCTATAGTTTTCGTGGTCGCTGATATGTGTGGTGTAGATTGATATATAACCTAAATAGAATAAGAAACTGAAAAGTGGGTGAAAATTTAAAAAGAAAAGCTCGAAATTTACAAATCCATAGTTATCGTGGCTGAAATTTGAAATGACAGACAGTGTCGATACCATCAAACCCTAACCAGAAGAGGGTGGAAAGGAGCGAAATATCGGTAACAAATTACTGATATTGTCAAATCTAGCTTTTGTGGTTACCGACATGCCACAGCTGAGGAGTGTTCTGAGGAGTTGTTCGGACTAATTCCACTTAACTAACTAAAACTTCATCCTCATCATCTCGATGGTTGACCACCACTGTGCGCTTCACGGAAAATTTCCTGCCACGCACAACTACTCTGTGGAATCTCAGCTGTCGCCAGCGGTGTTTCCGAACCGATACGACTTGGGGACCTTCAAGTAAAGTGCCTACACCTTCATTAAAGGCCGCCGGCGCATCTGCGACTCCTCGGTGTTATGGATGTCCACGGGCGACGATTATAACTTATGTCTTCTACGATTACCACCTATTCTATAAAAAAAAGTTCCACTGCCGCATAATTTTTTCCGAGTCATTGTTATACACTTTTATCACAAAGATGACACTATATATTTAGCAACGAAAACACTGTCTGTAGATTATTCTATTAGTTTTAAACATTAATTCTTCTGGTTAATTCTACTTACCATAAACATTAGCTTTCTTCCAAAGCCGATACCAAATTAACCTGTTCTATGCTTTCCAAGGTGGTTTGTTGACATTAAGACTACGCTTGGCCGTTTTGTCTCTCCGCTCCTGTTTGTCCGCACGGTCGCTGGTTGGTGGTTCATTCAACTCCGAGCCGAGCCTCTTCAGTTCTTCACCGTCTGTGTTACTGCTCTCAAGGTTTGCCGGTTTCAACAGCATCTGTAAGATAATTTCTATAGCTCAGGATCTATTCGTTCGCTTGACACTTCCATCGGTCACGGCACCGGTAGAATTATTAATCGCAATTTGAAGTGCTAATTTATCGAGTGCTCGGCGGTGAAGGAAAAGCACGTGAGGAAATCTGCTTGTTTCAGAAAGTGCAGTGCAGTCCGCTAATTCGTGGACACGAACCGCGTGGACTATGCTCTAATACATTTCTTACTGGCGACGAGGCATTCCGTCTCAGTCCTAAAGGGTGACAACTTATCTGCATTACGATTCCTTGTCAAGGATGAATGTAGATGTCATGGACCGCAGGAATCACTTGCCATCAGGACCTAGAAGAGGCCTATGCTCAGCAGCAGGATTTATATATTATAGGCTGTAATTGTTTTAGGTCATAAACAAACTCACATTTCATCCAACTGTAAGTGATAACCATCCTCAAGAAAGATGTAAGATTACAAGAAGATGCAATATCATCACCCCCAAAGCTGAGATAGAATGCCTCCCTGGATTTCTCTAATTGGATTTCTCATTCCCAACGCTCATCATATGAGACAAAGGTGCTGTCACTCTGCTATTCTATCAGGGCGTGATTCATCTCGGTCTAGAATCAAGCGTAACCTGTCCATTAAATCACTACACACAACCGTAAACATCAGTGTAATGCTCCTGTTGCGTCAGCAGAGTATCGAGATCCGGAGACTGTTATAACTGGTGATGAGGCATTCAAGCTTAGACTTCAAGAGTGACAACGAACGTCTCTAGATTATGATTCCTTATCGAGGATAATTTAGCACCATGGGCTGGAGGAATCACTTAATATCAGGTGAAATCGTGTATCATTATCAATAGAATAAAACAAATGCAATATAAATGTTATCAAAAAATATGATGATATGTTCCTGGTCAATTTCGACCACGGCTATATTTTTTTTATTACATTAAGAGTAACAAACGGGCACACAGTTCACCTAATGTTAAGTGATTCCTGCGGCCCATGACATCTACATACATACTTGACAAGGAATCATAAAGCAGATGCGTTGTCACCCTTGAGGACTGAGATGGAATGCCTCGTATACAGTAATAAAGATCTCCAGATCCCTACACTCATCAGACGAAACACAACATCATTATGCTGCTAACTTACGCTGGTATTGTGAGAACGTGCTCCTACCCCATTCGTGCTGACGCACACATTCTGCATCTAGAAAAGACTGAAGTGTAGCTCTACAACTGTAGACATGGTATGATATCTTCTGGTAAATGACATCAACTGAGCAGCTGAATATTTTATAGTGCCGTAAGCATTTGTGCAAACACAGAGTCTCTCACTCACCCATGGTCTCCTTCCCTATTCCGATGTAATGAATGTGCAATCTGATCGTAGGATTCAGAAGCAGTGTCAGAGATAGAGAGAGTGAGTCCACATGCATAGAACACACCCAGACCGTAAATACCAACAATTTGTGATACACAAATATTGTTCCTCGGCTGGGAATCAGTATTACTGAGCAACAGCCACTGACATGCGTCCGTCCAATAAAAATAAAATTACCATGTTGACATATTGTTGCAACTCGTCACTCAAGCCGTCCATGTGTTGTCTCGCGGCTCGTTTGCTGTTTGTGGCCACCACTGAAAGACAGATAATATCCTCATTATTTAAGTTTAGAACTAGATCTACACCGCGGCCTGATCCAGACTGCAGCATAAAGAGGTTTTTTTTAAAAATAAATGACTTGTGAAAATCATGAGGTTGGCCACCAATCTTTCTAACAGATTATATCTATCAACTAATGAATTAATTTCAACTAGTTTAAGTGGTTTGCTCATGCTGATTGAAGTATTGTTTGACCTATAGTAAAATGGTATCCCCACTCTGGCTTTGTTAACACCATAATTAATACATAAGCCTGGCAAATTGTTACATTGTTATTGTATTGTTAGGATAAATCTTAAATAAAGCTGTTTAAAAGTAATCCAGTAACAACTCACTTAATTAGATTTTTTTAGCTTGAACTTAGATGTTTGGATTCATATTTTTATAATGCACAAGATAAATGCATGATCTAAGGCTTTGTCAAATCCTCAATCAACCCTTAACACTCGGAAGAATTTTCAATATTGCCTACTAACAACTACCAACTAATTATTACAAACACTTGCTCTAGGCGTAAAACTTTATGTGGGTAAAAGCACTTTCATGGAACATTGAAAATCTTGCTGATATTAAAATGTGTACTTTTTTAAATAATGCAACACAAAGTAATAATTAACATTTAAAATGTCATAGGCGACAACAAAGTTTTTTTTTCTTATAAAGAAAACGGATTTATTTTTATATTGGATAGTCTGTACTAATCATTTTATTTGTCATTAGTGTGATTACATTAACACCACTTTTTATAAGATAATTCCGTTTTGAAATCGTCAAAAATATTGTATAAAAAAAACCACCAGAACGGAGAATCTTATTTTTAAAGTTGGTTAAAACATAATTACCACTGTTAGGACGCGAAAGATCCATCGACGAAAAAGCCATAGATCCGCCATGATTGGCGAGGTTATCTGGGTTCTGTTGCTGACTTGACGACAGCTGGTTGGCATGCGGGCTCGACGGTTGGTTGGCAGGTTGGCCGTTAGTGAGAATCTGGAGAGCTTGCCGCCATTGCGCCTCCATAACACTGTGCAGCTGCGAGGCTATTTGCCCGCGGCGTCGACGGTAAGTCTCCAGTTTATTCTGGAACAGAACGAATGGATGTTCACCATAAAAAAAAGTTCATAGACAAAAAATACACAATACAAACACACGGTTAAGATTTTAAGGGAAATGTTTGGTTTTAGTACTGTAATGCTACAATAGATGGCGCTGTCCTAAATCGTCAACGTACGCAAGGATATAGCTATATAAATAAAATAATAAATAAATAAAAACTAAGTTTCAATGACTTGATATTGACGTCACTACATAATAAAAAAATATTTAAAATACTGCAGCGAGATAGTAAATACACTATAAGGAATACTTTGTCCCCTACTGGTGGCATTGCATCTGCATTCAACATCCAACCAACAACCATTCAACATTGCAACTCCTATCAAAAGTGTATAATGATGAGAAGTTGCTGCCCATCGTGCATCTCGTATGCCTTTCTGTCACCTCTACTGCCATTTTCTTAGGAGAAACAATATTTTGCAGAAGAATCATGAAAATACAAATGCTCACCTCCAAAAAACCAATCTTCTCACTGGCCTGCGCTAGCTGTAATCTGTACAGTTTGATTTCTTCCTTCTGCTTCTCTTCTAGAACATTCACCTCCAGCCTGTGTCTGTAATGGTAAAAAAATATTACTTAAATCAATTTATAAGTAAAAAGTTAAAGTAACAGCTTGTATACGTAAATCCTTAGGGCTTAGGCCTCCTTTCTTCATGACATTGGGAGCACAGTCCGCCAGAACTGAGGGATTTCTCTAAAACATCATGACATAATGCATGATGTGCATTATTTTTAATATGCAGATATTATAATTGTCGGTTTCCTCCCATTATATAAATTCACTGCTGCCATTTTCTTTAATATCGCTGACATCCTTCTGATGACAATGGAGTTTATCCACTTTCTATTTAAGTCCCTAGAAGTAGGACATATCTATATATTGGCTTATTCTCAAAGGTATGGAATCAATTATCATTACATGCTTATGTTATGAAACTTAACCCTTTCCACTCCAATGTCGAGTGTCACTTGACACTGATTTTGTTCCACTAGTTTTTAAAATTTAGGATTTTAATATAGTATCATGTAATTACTCATAAAATAAAGTTTATTAAATAAGAAAAATTCGTTTTTTTTTACAAAAAACAAAAAAGTAAAAAAACGTAATTTTAGCGTAGAGCTGGTGGAATAAAAACAAAAACAGCCTTGGAGTGGAAAGGGTTAAGACAACAATCCAGCACACAGTAATGCAGATGTGTCATACCTGTGGACTAAAATGGAATGCCTCCGGATCCCTATCCTCACTTATTACTGGTGAGGATACTACTTATGACTAGTGTATGTTGATATAGATATATATATATATAGATAGATAATCACCAAACAATACATATGAGCATAATGATGCTATTTTATGCTGGTATCGTGTGTCGTCGGTGTGGTAATACCCCGGTCACCCATTCATGTCTCAGCTAGAAGTAAAGTAAAAAACATATATGGATGCATCTATATTTTGTATGTATATTGTAGTTATATATATGTTATGCATATAATATTTATCTATATATGTATGTATTATTGTTTATTTGTATATTTTATATTAGCTATTGCTAGTCTTTTCTTTTTCTTAATTAGTTTAATGCTACACCTGTCACAATATCTCACCACACCTTGGGATGACTGGCAGAGATTGCCTTTGGCATTAAGGTTAATGCAATAAAGAGTAAATAAATAAACATGGCATAAAACAATTACTCACTGCTCTTCAATTCTTTCTATCTGAGTATTATATGTGTCGATGATAGCATTCTCTTTACTCCTCGCATCACACTCCATTTCCCTCTGCGCATGGTCCAACTGTATTTGGAACTCCTTAAGTTTGCCAAGTACAGCATCTTCTAACTGCTGTTGGTAGTGGCTTTTGAGTTCATTCTTTTGTAATTCTAAATGTTTTCGAAGGGTTTTAATTTCTGTTTCGAGTGATTCCTGATGGGTAATGAAAAAAAAAATTGTGTTATTTTACAACAAAAAAATAGTTTAATAGAGGATACAACTCAAATCAAATCAAAAGAAGCTTTATTCAAGTAGATTAATACAAAACACTTTTGAATTGTCCAGATAGCTAATAGGACCGCTAACTAAACTAGACATGCAGCAGGAATGGATCGGCTCCACAAGGCAAGGTTCATGCCCTCACAGAATACTAATGTTAAACAGCACCATAATGCTATTGTGGTTCGTATGGTGAGTGTGGGAGACAGGAAACTAAAATATTGTTGTTTTCAGGCATTCCATCTTAGTCCTCAGAGATTGTTACACAAGTGCATCTTCAATCAAGGGCATCTGAAGAAAAGCTATTCTCTATGAATTATCACTCCTCAGTACTAAGATAATGAAGGGATGTGTGCTTTCTTTTACTCAACAAATAAAATGGCAGCTTGAAGAAACCATTTCTGGTATAATTATTTGCTGTGATTTTGTTTTTATATAGAAAAAACACCGAGGTGCACATCGTCGCCCATGGACAACTGTAACACCAGAGGAACTGCAGATGTGTTGCCGGCTTTTAAGAAAGGAATAGGCTAGCTTCTTGAAGGACCCTAAGTCGTACTAATTGTCATTGTCTGGAAATAATCAGATCAAAATAACAGATGGAGAGAATCAGCCAAGGATTTGAAATTGGATGCAAACCCCTTCTCATGTTTTTATTGTATGTAGGGTGCACATTTCAAATAATAATTTAACAGAGTCAACTGCTGCCTCATAAATACCCACCGATCCTAGGTGTGGACACCAACTTAATTACTTTTTACTTACACATTTACTTAGCAGCTCGCTGTTCTGATTCTGCGAGTCACAAAGCTGCCTCTCGAGCATGTAGCACCTGGATCTTTCTTCATTCACTTTGTCCTTGAGTACGTCCCTCTCTTGACCCACTAAAAGAGCCTCATCATGTACGGATTGAATTTTGCTATTCAGTTCGTTCATTTTATTTTTAGTCACTTCATGTTCTATTTTTTCCTATTACATAAATTAATAATTATTAATTATTTAGTTTAGAACTGTGCTATTTCATGTTAGGACCCAATTGTGTTTATTTTTGTATAGTTGGCAAACAAGCAAACTCATCTACTGGTATGTGATCACTGTTTCAAGAAAGGTGTAGCCTCTTCTTTTGAAGATCCCTATGTCGTATCGGTTCGGAAATACCGTTGGATACAGCTGATTCCACAGAGTAGTGGTGCAGAGCATAAGTTTTCGTGTTGAGCGCACGGTAGTGGGTTACCAACCATCCAATTGATGAAGATGAAATTTTACATGAATTCTTTTGCAATGCACAATGTTGAAACTTAGTAGCTTGGTTATATGTATAATACAAAAGAGCCAGGCCATAACACCTACTTTTTATACTAATATATATTGTTCAAAGGCTTTATCTTAAACTAGACTAGAGTTTGACAAAATGTAAGTTTTTAAACTTACATTTATTATGAACTATGATGAAAAAATACACTTATGATGAAAAAAAAAATTGCTAGAAGTGCTATTAACATAACTAACATTCCCGTCAGGCACTCAAACTAACCGGAAAAATTTTGTGCTAGGAGTTAGTTCACAATAGTCGAATGGTGGATTGAACTTACGACCATAAGTTTCGTAGACAGAATATCCCAACTCACAAGGCTATTGATGCTTCCATATAATTTCTATTTTAGCAAATTACTCTAGACCAAGTATTCCCAAAGCGGCGGATATCGGACCCAACAATAGGGATAGGGATCGACATAAACGAAAACTGATTTTGGGGGTTGAGAAGGTCTAAAAATCGACCCCAATAAATTAATACAATTTCTTATTTGAAACTTTAAAGTTACTGTATAAATTGTGTTATGTGTACCAATATGTTATAACAATTACTAATATATAATGTCTATTTATTTTGAAGACTTGCTACAACTGTTTGTGTGATGGGGTAGTACATTATTTGTTACTAAAACAAATTTATAAACTTACACTTTCTAAATTATCTTCCAAATTCTTCACACAATCAGTAGACTGCTTATTCAGTCTCATGATAGTTTGACAATTATCTTTGAGAACATCAATCTCTTTCTCTTTACAGCTTATCATTTCATCCTTGTCTGCTAGGGACTTCTCACTACTCTCCTGCAGCTCCCTCTTCTCGTTGGCGAGTTGCTTACACTTCTCCTGATAATCATGAGCCAAGTCCAGAGCCTTGTAGAGCTCTGCTTCAAAGTGACTGGTTTTCTGAAATTTTAGGGAAATTTACAATTGAATAAACACTTTTTTCTCTTTTTACTTATAGAGTTTATATGATGGTCAATAATTCCTGTAGCGAACATATGTCGCGTGGAGATGATGAAATCGGAGATTCGATCAAATTCCTAAGGAAGATGATTAGGTTAAGATTAAGATAAGGTATATTCACCTTAGGGATCACTCAAATTGTTAAAATAGGTTTAGTTTAGATTTAGTTTTAGTATTGATATTACATGTAGCATAACAAACAAGCACTCAGTTCACCTGATGCCAAGTGATTCCTTTGGCCCATGACATCTACAGGCCCTTGACAAGTAATCATAATGCAGATGCATTGTTAGGCTTGAGGATTGATAACTCATCTCTGGTAATAAACATACTAATAATACACTCTCCTACAAAACACAGAAGCATTATGCTGCTATTTTACGCTGATATTCTGTGAGGGGTGGTCCTACCCCAGTCGAGCTGACTCATCCATTCTACTAGAAACAAACTGCAGTGTAGATCTACCAATGTTTAAACATAACTTCACTAAAACTGTTAAGGGATTTGATCAAATCAACTTAGATTTCACATTATTTACATTACATGCCTTCTTCATGACGAACCAAAATGCAGACAGTGTCACCCTAAGGACTTATTTGTAATTTTATTATTAAATTTGCTTTATCACTAGTTGGTTCTCATTTCCTTCACTCACCACACTGCAATTAAAAGCACTAACTTCTAATTCTGTGAAGACAGCAAGGACTCATTGTATCATATTTACTGTTTTTATACTCAGTTTATTTATTATTAAACATAGATTACAATATATTATGAAAATAACATGCCAAATATTCATGGAATAGTTTATTGTTAGGATAGATATTTAAAGCACCAAAAAATTTTTACTGTAGACTTGAAGTAAACTGTGGTAAACATGTTTGAAGTTAGTATTATACCTTCTGGGCTTCATCTGCAACCATTTTGAAGTTGTCCACTTCCTTGACCATTTTCTCCAACGCGGCCCTGTGCCTCTCCTCGGCACGATCCAAGCTGTGGGTAAGTCTAAGCCAAGCCTCACGAAGCTTATTGATAGCCGTGTCCTTACTTCGATCGACTCTGATTGCAACCGCAAGTTTCTCCTGTTGTTCTAGAATTTTTCTTTGCAATTGTTGAATCAGTACCTCACAATGCTGACAAAGATATAGAGACATATTACTGGACCTACATTTATCATGTCTATGTGGTCAATTGATCATGGTGTCATATTTTCATTAACACCAGACAATATCAAATACAGAAGCTTTACTACCACTCGGAAAGACAGTCCTCCATATCATCCTTCATAATCATCACACCCAATCCATAGTCCACTGCTGAACATATGCCTAACCCATAGTCCCAAACTAAAAACCACCTTCATCCATCAACTTCCCATAAATTTACATATGATGTTACTCCATCTAGTGGAGGTATTCCTAAAATGTGACAAGCCCAAGATTACCACTCAAGAACCTTCTTCCCTTCCAGTTTAGTCCAATGTAAACCATGGGCTGAGAAACTGTATAATGTACAGTTACTAGCAGACATTTTATAAACAAACCTAGATATGAAAATCAAGAACTAATGAATGAGCAAGGTGGCACAGTATACATAACAAGTAATTTTTCTACAAAACTTTGTGTAAAACTTAAATTAGGAGTGCCGGACAATGAGTCTACAAATAGAATTGTTTATGTATAATGTTCAAAGGGCTTGAAACCAATAATAGACTTTTTTTTGTACATTATATATTGCGGTTTATGCTTTACTACAACATTGGTAATCCACAGTAGAACAAGGGTTATTAATATAGCTCATAGAACCGATAGCTGATCTAGAAGAAAGGTTCTTAGGTGGCAACTTCTGAATGGCAATTGCAGAGTAGGACAACCCCCCACTAGATGGACCACAATCTATGAAAGTTTGTGGAATGTAGATGGCTGGAGGTGGCTTAGGATCGCTCTTTGTGGGCTATGTTCAGCAGTGGACTTTGGACAGGTTGTAATCATGATGAGACATTGTCAAGTACATTTTATACAAGGTATTTGTTCTAAATAACACCCCTGTAGTTACATAATTATTAAATTAATATAAAATACAAAAGTATTTTCATTTTGTCATACTTGAGATTCATTGAAGATCTAGGCCGTTATTGAATCAACCTATCATCCTTTTAGATAGCAACCTAAGCCAATGTTTTGAAGACCCTTGGATCGTAACTCGAATCTTATTGTTGTTGTTTCTTTGCCCACAAAAGTCAAAGTGCAGCAGAGTAACAGCCATTGTGTGAGTGTTGTCATATTCCCTATTTGTGAGTCTATTATGGTGAAGCTGTACAGGCCAATAGGGCCAATAAAATACACATAAACAAAAAAAATAGTGTAATATAAGAAATTCTCACCTCTCTTTTTAGTCTTTCCTCCTCCAACTTTAAACTTTCAGCTCTTTCAAGTTGTTCCCCTTTCTCACCCCATAGTTCGCTCAAGCTCAGAAGATCATTATCAATAGAATCCATTTGGAAGGCAGTCATTTTATCTTTTGTATTCATAAATGGTCTCATTTGTGGCATTTTAAAGTCACCCTTCTCAGACAAGTACTCATTAGTGTCTGTGATGGAAGACGGGGTGTTGTGTGAATAACTTTGAGATTTAAATTGCTCTAATACCTTTGATGCACGGTCATAAATTTTGTTTGAAGCTGGCCTAAAATTTTCCAAGTAACTGGAAGTGTGGGAGAATTTCTTTGGGGTAGATGTAGTCTGGGCATCTTTATTGTCAGAAAAATTTAACTTTCTTATACTCTGCGGTTTTGAATTTGTTTGTACATTTTGTTTAGTTTGCAGTGAATGATTAGAATTAACAGCATTCTCATCATATTCCAAGGTTTTGGTATTTATTAATTTATCAGATTGTCCATTATTTTTCACTAAATAAATATATTTCTCTAACACATCACTTGTAACCTTCCTTCCGCTAGGTAACTGAATTTCATTGTCATCCTTTTTTGATTCTAACTGTTTAGCTATATCAATTCCAGTGGCTTTAAAAACATTTTCAGAAAAAAAATTCTCTCCATCCTTACATTTTGTTTCTGGACTTTCGTAAGCTTCAACTCTTGTTAAAAACTCATCTATTTCATGAAGAAGCAGTTTATCATTATTTTTACTTGGCGTAGACACTATACTACTTATGTCACCGTCCATACTTTGTGAATCATTAATGATTTTTTTTTGCTGTACTATATCTTTCAACTTCAGCGTCGAAATATTCTTATGTACACTTACAGAATCGAAACTAGTTAAGGACAAATCTACATTTTTATCTCGTTTAGACAATTTTCTACGACGTCTACGAGGAAATGTGGAACACTTACGATCTATACTGCGATAACTGTCGTTCCAAGTTTTATTATTCAAAGAACCGGCACTCGAAAACGTGGTACTTGTATTTAACTCTAAGCTGTCTAATCTAGACTCTAAAAAATGCACCTGGTCAACCAACTTTCCTAGTACCTGCGCCGTGCTAGAAACCGGTTTGTGTACAACTGTTCTTGAGGATTCCAGTAGAGAATCGTCGGAATCCGAGCTGCAAATGAGAAAAAAATTCGGCGGTATCAGTAGAAGAACATCAGTATCGTCCGTCTCACTCATCACAAAGCCTATACAATTTGCGACATTCAGAGATTAGGGCCATTATATTTCGTTTAATATATAATTGTTATCAATATATAAAACTGAATAAGTCAAATTATTGAATGCTATACAAATAAACAAATTCGTTTTTTTGTGAAATATGAATTCATAGACAAAGATATAGACATTTTTTGTCGTTGTTTATCATATTCAAGAAAGGCTAATGTACCAAACCATAATTCCAGTTCATTAGTATTCTAGCCAAAATTATGTCGATATATAAAATTGTTCCTCTTTATATCTTTTCTTGCATTTTAGTTAATAAAAAAGTTGATATTGTTTCCTTTTATAGTATTTTGTTACATTAATTTACTATAGAAAAGGAAGCTATAGAGAGTAAGCATTTTATGAAGACTTTCTTCAGAGAATTTAGTGTAAGTCGAAATTAACGTTGTGTACCAATTGAATAATAAATAAGAACTTTATCCTGGGTCACATCAAGTTCCCGCCAAAAACTCAATGTTTTCATTTCTATATCTTTTACAGTTACTTAGAAAATATAGAATTCATAACTAACATTACTATTAATTTTATGTCAATGTTTTTATTAAATTTATTTCTTACAGCGAAAAAAACATTACCTAGGTCATTTTAGCAGTTCTCAGATAAAGCCAAAAATAATCATAATTTTGTTTACCCTTTCTTTAAATAATTATTTACACAGCAATTAGCGTTATTATATGTAGATGTGGCGAATGATTGCCAGGTGCTCCGCTATATAGTCAGGCCAGGTTATATTTAGTCTTTTAAAGCCATATCAGAACTCATTCACCAAAGATTCTCATTGTCAATGTAGAACAGAAAGTGAATGCATTTTTTTAAGCACTAGGGATGTTTCGGTATTATTCCTTTCATCATATCTAATTTTGTTGACACATCCTTATTCTAAAACAAAGCAGAATCATACATAAAATAAGAATATACATGAAATATTTTAATATTGTCTTATTTAACAGGCCTTTTAAGGTAATTATAGTAAAAATAAGCTCAATTTACCTGATAGGAAGTTAGGACTGCAGCTCATCCTCACATTCCCTAAATCCATTTACAGCAAAGATTCATGTACATTGTCATGAGGGCCACCTTGCAACCAAAACCAGGTTTCCCAATTCATACATTCACCATATTACAGCAGTGTTATGGTGCTATATTTAATTTCAATTTATTGGGTGAAAAGGAACATGCCTTATTTTAAATAAGGAATTTTGATAATATAGCAACAATACTTAAAAAAACATGTCTTTTATGAAATGAAATTTTATGACATATGTAAATATATTATATTATATATACATATGTCATAACTATTTATTCAGTAATTCTTTGAAACATAAAAACTATACAAAATACTTAAATTGCTTAACATAGTTTATTATTAGCAGGGAATGGAAATAAAAATATACACAAGCTTGAGTTATAATAGAATTTCTTATCAAGATGCTCTAACTGCATGTATAGGTGTTTGTTTAATGAAAGAATCTAATTTATTTTTAAACAATTCACTAGTAATAGGTTCTCCTATGCCACACAAGGGATTCCTCACTGCAAACTTAACAAAAATCTCTCCATATATCTTCTTCAATAGATCCCGAACACCCTGAGCTTGGTTATCGGTGTTCATAACAAATTTGAGTCCTGATGGTGTTTCTAGGCAATGGAGGGTGTACTTTGATGTTTTGTAATTAAGGAACCCATCCTTAGGATCTAAAGGTGATATTTTAGCAACAAAAGATTTGATTGAAAATAACATTCCATACATAAGTTTTCCCTCCTGAAAAAAGAAATAAAAATAAATGATGTCTAGACGAAGTTGCTGAAAGTAGTTCAATAAACATAAATGTATGCATCTAAAATGCTAGTTTCCCTACTCGGTTGACTCTATAGAATGTGGACATTATATTTGATTTTTTCATTCAAAACATATTGCAGAATTCTAAACCCTAAAACAAAAAATTTGTGTACTTCATAAATGACTTCCACTGGCTCATCATCTATAGAGTTCACTATTTATTTATAATTATACCTGTAGGTCGCCTTTATTGACTAAACTTAGGAAAGGTTAAATATCTAATTTTTACCTTCAAAGTGAGAGATAGATGATTGTGAGATATATTTTAAACGTAACTCGTAACTAATGATTGCAAGTTAATCATATGTTAAAATATATAGGGATTTTATGATTGCAATTTCCTAGAACTTACCTCTTCTCGAGACATTCCCGACTGCTTAGATCTGTTCCATTCCCCATAATACAGTAAAGTACCATATCGGTCGAAGATATAAAGATTATGAATAGTCATTTTATATTTATATTCCAAATTTAGGGAGTCTGTTTTTATTTTTATTACCTTAAAAAATATAATTAAATCCGTCAAATTGACAAATGATACTGACGTTGAGACGCTGACATCATAGTGTTAGTGCATCGAAACTAATAGTCGATTGCTTTAATAATTTATATTCCATTTCATTATGACATCCATACTTGAAGACTTCATGACGGCATATTCAAATAATTTATCGGTGGCTTACATATAAAAAGAATAAGACTAAGGTGATTCTTAGTCTATACCAGAGGTCCCTAAACTTTAGTGTCACCTATACCACTTTCTTACATAATATTGAATTTTGAAATGAGACTATTTTTTTGTTATTGTTTTATTTTTTGTTTGACTATTATTTTATTATTATTTGCTAGAAATAATTTATTCAGCGTGCCATGCTACATTTGTTTTGTGAAAAAAGCATGTGTTGAATTTTGAAACTTGGTCATCTAAATATAATAAACAGCCAAGTCCTTAAGTACAGCTGTTATCATCTGATCTAGTAGTTCTTTAAGTAGGTAGTCTTTCTGTTGCCGCATTTCGTTGTATCGCTTCTTCCTTGACATACCCTGCCGCCAAAAGTTTAAGACCGCACATAAACAAAAGAATTATCCATCAATTGTAAAATCCCATAGGATAAAAGATATAAAAGAAATGCACATCTGCTTATTCTATTGTTAGTATCGAATATTTAAAGAAGTCATTCTTTTGTTTACTTTAAAATAAACATCTATAGTTTTCAAACACCGACAAACGCTGCGCTAGATTGTAGAGGTGGTAGAGTCGTATTAATATTTTTATAATATCCTCATTAATAATTACTTCGCTTTTGTTACGTATTGATCAATAATTAGGATTATGTAGCTCCTGAAAACGCATGTTTCTGACTTATTATTACCCGAGTTTACTTGGGTTTGTTCACAAACAATCTCAGTTAGTTTAAACTTGTTGTTTCTGCAGTGAAGACGTCATAAAATGGGAAAAGCTCGAGAAATTACCAGTGAAGTGAGTTCTGCCATCGTTGCTTTACATAATGAAGGCAAATCCGAACGTCAGATTGCTTCACAACTGAAGATATCGAATCTTGTGTTCATGGCACAATAACTCGATGCAGGTAGACAGGCAAGATTCAAGATCGTTCACGCTCGGGAAGGCCGAGAGCTACCACGTCTAGTGAAGATAATTTCATTGTTGTTACCAGCAAGCGAAATAGACGCTTAACAACAGCAGAAATCCGCGTTGAAGTAAACAAAACCCGAGTTAAACCTATATCATTGACTACAGTAAAACGGCGACTGAGAGATGCGAAGTTGTATGGTCGCTTTGGCGTTCGAAAACTTTCGCTAAGGCCGCAAAACAAGCTTTGGACCGATGAATCCAATTTTGAACTATTCGGTTCAAAACGTAGAATTTATGTTCGATGCAGTGCAAATGATGATGTCAGATTGTATAGTCCCAACAACCAAGCATGGTGGTGGCTCAATTATGCTATGGGGTTGCTTCTAGCCAAGGAACTGGCGATTTGATTAAAATTGAAGGAATATTGGAATAGAGCAAAAACATTTTAGAGCAAAATGCCATTTTTTCCGGGTTGCGACTAATTGAAGATGGATTCATTTTCTAACAAGATAATGATCCAAAGCATACCTCAAAATTATGTAGAGGATATTTAGAAGAGAAAGAGGCACAAGGTGTGTTAAAAAACATGGTTTGGCCTCAACAGAGCCCGGATCTCAATCCCATTGAACTTTTGTGAGAAGAGCTTGATAGGAAATAATCGTGACCCATCCTCGTGAGAAGAAATGTGGAATGCTTTATGCGAAATTTGGAACAATACATCATAAGACACCATTAACAAATTGGTTGCCCGTATGCTGAGACTTGTGAAAAAAGTCATAAAATGTAAAGGGGGATTTTGTGATGAAAAATCAATTTAGCTACCTTTTTTGCATGGATTGTTAATATTTCTTTACGCTTTTAAAGAATAATGTTTGTCAATCAATGTTCTATTAAACAGGTTAATTAAACATTTAATATTTTATTGGAGTTTTACTTTATTTTCCTACTTTAATTAAGGTGGTCTTAAACTTTTGCCCGGCAGTGTATATGGAAAATCAATTTGATAACTTGGAATTCAAGAAATCTAAAGATAATTTTTATGTCGCAAAATACCACTATACCCACGAAAAAGCCAAAAAACGTTAGAAACAAAGCCTTGCGACCTCTTATATACATATGTATAATTTATGTGATATATATACCTATATGACATATAAATAAATTAATGTTAATGATTAATGAGTTAATTTTTTCAAGTTGTTATTAAATGTTTATATTAAGCTAGGAAGAGCTACGACGTAAGGAATAAAAGCACAAATAACATAACAGCTGTCCAAGAGAAAGTTGTACAAAACTAGCACCACCTAACATTTATCTAAATACGTTACTTGCTAAATAACGTATTTAGATTGACGTACAGTATTTTAGAACCGACCGATTTAAGTAATATATTTAAGAAATATCATCAAAATTGAATCGAGGAACTCGTTGTTTAGCCAACAATGTTTCTGACGAATTTATGTGTAAATGTGTAAGCATATTAAAAAATATAACCTTAGTCCTTAGACCAAATAAAAATATAATAAGCTGTTTGGTCTAAGGACTATTGAAACACTGCGATGAGGATTGTCAAAAACAATGCAAAATATATTAAGCTAATGGTTGTTACTACAAAATGGTAGAGTCACAATAAAATTGAAATAGAATGACGAAAGTGGAAACACTGTTTCAAATGTCTTTTTAATCTGCAAGTCTGTGAGTGAACGAGTAGTGAAGATTTACAATGGTGTGAAAATTACAGAAAGTAGTAATATTTATTAGTGTATTTAATCGAAACAATTACGATAAAACAAATTATAACAGGTTCGTTTTTATTATTTAGAATATGCGGAATAATTTACATACTAGTTATATTTCGAGGTTATAATCTTATCTAATAGTTTGCAGAAGGCAACCTTTAAAATATGGATGAATATTCAAGAGAACCTTGTCCTTGGCGTATTCTTGATGATTCTGGTGGTGCTTTCATAATGGGAGCCATCGGAGGAGGGATATTTCACTCCATCAAAGGCTTTAGGAATGCTCCAGTTGGTTTTAATCGAAAAATGGTATGGATAATTTAAAAAAAAACGTTCAAAAATGAGATAACCAAAACATTACCGCTACATTAATTTTTTGTTTGTCGTAGCTTGGGAGTTTAGCTGCGATCAAAGAAAGGTCACCAATAGTGGCCGGAAACTTTGCAGTATGGGGTAGTATGTTCTCAACAATAGATTGCTCTCTAGTGTACCTGCGACAGAAAGAGGATCCTTGGAACTCAATAACAAGTGGAGCACTGACAGGTGGCATCCTTGCTGCTAGAAATGGTAAGACTGAATATTTCTTAAATCTTTAAGATTATTTAAGGATAAATGTTTTTAAATTATTTATAGGTATTACCATCATACTACAAAAAGTGTGTAGATCTTTTGATGGAAATTTAAAAAAAATTGTTTTGCTGAGTTCCAACCATAAATTAATAGTTTTCAAAAAAAAGTGTGCATTGATTGGTTAAGTCAAGTCAACATTTTAGTTCTTCACTATCGAAAGCAAATAAATTTTCGTGACCACTGCTTATGAATTGTGAACCCCCTATTTTTGTAACACCAACTTAGACTCCCGTCAAGTCTCTCGTAGACACCTGGGTGCTAATATCATGCACTTGATATAATGGTGCTTAAAAGCTAAAGTTTTTTCAGGCTACGCTCACACTGGACTGAAAAGTGACAGTGTCATCTAAATATTATGTTGAACTCCCTGGTTAATTTAATTCATGGCAATATACATTTCCTTTAGAGAACATATTTATTTAGTTATTATAGTGGCATTCGACAATCATGCACTCACTTTGAATTTAGCACTTAAATTTAATTAAAAATGGTCCCAGTTTTAAATATATATATAAAAAATTCTCACTTGCATTAAATAAGTCTTTACAATATGGTTAGTACAGTAGAACAGTAACTAAGACTGTAAACAATTACATCATAAAAACAATAACATTTTTTAATTATTGTTATATCAATATTTAATTTAAAAAATAATCTTAGTGTCATTAGGCTTTCAAGGTGTCACCTATTGTCATCTCATGCACCAAGCATATTCCTCAAGGTATTTGATATATTTCTTTAATAAATGTTCACCTCTTTTTTTTATTCTTTCAGGTGCTAAGGCAATGGCTGGCAGTGCTTTAGTGGGTGGCATCTTACTTGCCTTAATTGAAGGAATCGGTATAATGCTCACTAGACTTTCTGCAGAGCAATATAAACCACAGCAACCTGTCTTTGAAGATCCTTCAATATTAGGCCAAAGTCAGGGACAGAGCCAATCTTTCCAGTAGGGCTGATTCAATTTAGTCTTGAATAACATGTGAATAAATTGTACAATAAAAGTTAAAAATGGGTCTAAGACAAATGAATAGTTATTTTACTTATGTAAAATATTTCAAATGGAAGTGTAAATTACATTAATTATGTATACAAAGGAAAAAAAAACATATATCAAATAGTCACTTTTTTATTATAATAACATAATTGCTAAAATCTTACTATAAATTTTAGTATGTACCTTATATTACTTCCGAGCAGTAGTCACTGTTAGCTAGCTAGTTAGTTAGCTCTCTCCGAATTTGTTTTTTATTATCCTATGTACATGTGTAAAGAGTATGGTGCAGTCTGAAATGTTAAAGCATAATTTTTTATAAACCTTTTAGTATTCTCCAATCTTTTATGCTGCATGCAAGTATGAGGGGTTTATTTTGTACTAAAGAATCCAGAAAAATTGAAATTCATTTCTTATTTGATTTGATGTGAACATCTTAGCCACTTTTTTTTACACTATTTTTCCTCGTAAGACTATTACGCAACATAGAATGTGTAATGCGCTGCATAGAGTTATATTGTTGCATCAATTATTGTTTTCATCATATAAGCTATTAGCTCAGCTTTCTGTCATATTAATATATAATAATATATATTATCACCTGGATCACATCTCTATTACTCCATATAAAAATGTATACCTGTAGACAAATCCGTTCCGGGTACTCTTAACTCGGCCGTATTGCATGCACCAGTAATGTTGTCTTTATACGTTCTACTCTCAAGTTAAAGTAGAGTATATCTTTAAGAAATAGAATCTTAGTAGCAGTCCAAGTTAAAAGCTATGGTAATTTAGTAAATAAATATTGGTCATGTATTTAGACAAATCAGTTCAGTGATGCCTTATATCTTATAATTACTATACCATAGTATGTGGTAGTTCATATTAGTACCATGATGTTAGTGTTGATTTTATATTTCTGTTGACTGGTTGATATTGGTAATAGATCAGTGTTCAAAGTATGGAAGGAAACAGAGTTTAATCTCTAGGGCAGACCAATGAACTTTCATTAGTAAGTTTTAAAATATGTTCAATAGTGAAAAAACTTAATGAAGAAACCTGCATATATAATAAATTTGTTTGGAAGACACAAAGTCCATCTATCTGCAGTGGAGCAGCATCACAGACTTCTAATACCCTCTTGAGCGAGAAGATTTATGTTGAGCATTGAGATTTGTATATAGATTGATACTTTATATTAACAATATCCTATTTAAGGTTTTTGTTTCAACTGACAACTTATTGATCAGTGTTCAGGCCCCTTGTTTAATTTCCACAGAGAACTAAATATAAATCCATTGGATTAGGATGTTTGTGCAATTAATTCTTTAGACTAGCAGCACTCTTGGTGTTCAGCAGATGTTCATGATCTTAGTCTCACTGCTATAAAAAAAAACAATATAACTTATCCTCTATACTTGACATTTTTTGTATTGAAAACAGATATATAATTTTAATCCCATCATATTTCAGACTGCACTCTCTTTTGTTGATAATTCATTAGATTGTGCTGCAATTTGATTTTGTGACCCATTTTTGACATAATTGAGTGAAATATTTGCTACTGTGATATTTTCAGTTCCATACTGATTGCTTATGATCACTCACCGGATTATTAGTTGTTAAAAATTCATTCTCATTGTCAGTACGGTGAACAATGGAATTGTTATTATTTTAAAAGCATTTGGTATATTGCATGCAATTATTGAATTCAACATATTTATTTGTTTCCCCATATAGTTGGATGATCTTGTATGATTTATACCTAACAGAATTATTAGACATAGGTAAGTGTAGTTGTGAGGAATTATTTTGCCCATCTTCCAATTGATTCTTGTCATAGTGCTAATGATTTTGTTTTGTACAAACATACAAATTGTAGGCAATATGTTATAATGTGATGGTTTTTCTAAATAGAAATAAAAAAAGAGTTTTACATATTTGTTTTATTTTGCTTAAATTATATTAACATTCAGTTCACATTTGTATTATTAGATATATATACTAACTAATTTCATGATGCATGCAAGTGTTACTAGAGGAAGAGATGACTTGTCAGTCAGCAGTTCACGGTATATTAAAGATGATGTTTGTATGTAACATCTATCTACAAAAGATAAAGGTTATGAATATGCATTGTCATTCCTGAGGACTGAGATGGAATGCCTTACTACCAGTAACTGGGTTTCCATATCCCTATACTCTCAAAACTAAACAGTAGTTATGCTGCAATTTCACACTGGTAGCTTGTGAGGTGTCACACTAACCTGGTCCATTCAATCAACTAATTCTGCAGCATGGTACTAGAGCCCCTGTAAAAATAGCTATTTTTAAGTTCTAAATAGACAATCATGTTGCAATTTGCAAGGGGTAGCTAGTAATAAACAAGGGATTAGTAATGGGGTGTGATAATGACTTAAAACGTCTTTTAGTAATTGACTCTTTAAACAACAATTTTAGTACTACGGTTGAGTGGTAACTGGTTTGTTAAGTGCTAAATTTTCTCCCATTTTTCTAATTTCCTTGATTACAAGCGCTAATACTTCTGGGTTGACACCAAGCTCGCACAGTCTTATGCAAATTGTCAGAGTCTCTTGGTCCAGACCTGTGGAAAGAAGTTGCGATATCTGGTATAACATTTGAAACGTTTCTCGCGCTTGGCCAATTTGAGCATTTTTTTCTGATGTCATAGTTGATACTGTAAATAAGAAAAATAATGTGACAACATCGAACTCAAATAAAAATATGTATTTATACATTAACGGGCAACTTACGTTACACTATATATACATAAGGTTATGAGATGGATTGTTTATAAAAACTAAATAGCTAAAATATAATAAAATTCTGCCTCTCAAATTATAACTGTACGAAGCGAAGCTAATTTAAATCAGAAATGTCATTTTGATTATAAACATTTTTTATTAGAGTAGTCCGCAAAGGCTACGATACCAAGCCATACAGCCTTTCTTTTTGTATTACTATATCAACATATTAAAATAAATTCCTTTTTATTCCATTTGAAGTCATGATTATTTCAATGTAACTTGAATCCTTCGCTGTATTATTATTTAAAATTATGTATATATACATTAAACATTTTATATTGCATAATAGGTCAGTGGAATAACACAATATAACCAAAGTTAATGTAACCTCTTGAATAAATAATAAAAGTATTAAATAACTAATCAAGTTCGCATGAAAAACACGAAACCAAAAACCAACCGACAATAGATTACCGGCTAACAAAACTTTTCCTAGGAAAACAGAAAATGTTTTGATGACATGTTGATGAATCGTATAGTTGGTAAGGTAAACCGGTCAAGTAAAGGCATTTTTTTTTTCGCTGATGGCTGCTGTTTGCCCAAGGGCTTTTACAGTTTCTCTGGGTTGAGAGGTGACCGAGCGCTTATGGCGCTCAGTCAAGACCTCTATTAGTAGGTAACCAGCACAAGGGCTCCCAAGAGAGAGCGTCGGCTTGGACCGTTATCATGTTCCGCGAGAACTCGGAAAGTAAAGGGACCATTAGATAAAATTAGTATAATTTTTTTTGGATTATTGGTAAATATCTTATTTTTACTGTTACATTTGTAAAAGTTTTACGTTATAATTTTTAAAACTATTGATGTTTACATTATAATAGAGTTACGCGATAGTCTTAAAATATTAGGTACAATTTATATTATTTTTTTAGGTAACATATATATTATACTTATACAAAACTATGAGCCATGTAGGCCACCTCTGGTGTTGTGACAAAATTAAATTTGAGATCAACAAAATCGATTCAAACCTCCGTGGGATCTAAACTGATAGTTTTATGTTTAAAATGACTGACCTAAAGTTGTTTAAAAAATCTTTGTTTAGTGAAATAAAATTTAGCTTTATAATGATAAAATTATAATAATTTTAACCACCACAATGTCTTCTGGTTATAAACAAACACCTCATTGTTTTTTTTAAACCACAGACCTGCTTCGCGTCTGACGCCTGCCATAATCAGCCTGATTTCTCATGTGTACCAAGTACCAGCCGATTTATGAGAGCCGACCATCGTCTCAACGTCACTGCTAAATCTACAGCATTCATATACAGCAGGATCTGATAAAAGTTCAACAGGTAAGTAAATGATGGTAAGTTAGTGGTCAATCAGAAGAAGCTTCAAGGAAGCCGATCTCATTCCAAAAAGGTGACAGCGAAGGTTACAAGACCGAAATTGAATATTAAGCACACCTTCGATTTGCTTGGGAGATACTCATTGGATCAATGGTGGTCTGGCCTATTATTGTACTATGTTGGTATATATTAGTGACGAGAGCGGAATATGTGTATGCATGGCAGTAACAGAAGTGTCCATGTATGCAGGTGACCAAGAGAAAGATTTTAGCAGCTACTTTTCGTTGAAACAATCTCGTACAGCGACGGATCCTCTAAGATTTAGGCATTTTGTTAAAGAAAAGAACCGACCTTGTTTTTGGAGAGGTCGGAGAGGAAGTCTGAATGAACACTACATCCAAAATATTCTTCTGGATCATGTTTTACTCTATGAAGGATTTATCGGAGATACAATTGTGGTAATACAAAATAATGACGCAATTCTTGAACGAAGTTTTTGTTGAGACCGTAGACCGGCCAACTCACAGTCAAGAAATGAATCCAATAAAGCACACATAAAGGATCTAAATCTGACATCCAGCACCCTCTAATGTCTGCGATCTGAAGATACTACTGGGAATATAATAATAATATAAAATACTAAAGGGAAATAAGTATATTATGTAACTATTAATTTACGCCAGTTTTCGGAAAGCGCTTTCTTACCGCGTCGGACAGACCTAAGCGCATTTATTACTGTCACTCTCAACGGAACCTATCATATCACCTACTAGTAACAAAATTATTTTTCCGAATGATATCAAAAAATATATTAGCATTTGAATACAAATAATTAGCATACGAATGGTATGCAACCTGGCATGTGGCACTACATCCTAGTGCCATAATGTATTGTCATTTTGTTTCTTGTACAACATGCGCTCTATGGACATGTTATTCCCCAAGTTTCTTACAAGTTTCCCGCTTTTAATCTATGAACCAAGTTCTGTTCCGTAACGGACTTATAAAAAATATAATGATGATAATCTGTAGTAAAAGAGTATGGAGGTCAATGCCCCAATACTCTCTTTAAAGTGGAGTCATATCATCAGTAATGACTCAGTCATCAAGAGAGCACATGTGTTGTCCGCCGCGATGTTCTGGATGGATGTAGAATCACTCACGATCAGGTGAAATGTGTGTAACGTACACCTGCCACAACTAATATATAAAAAAGAGAGTAAAAATTTAAAGTTCACCGCGGGATTCCTTGCGGACATTCACATGTGTTAGAAATATTTATTATATATTATATAACATGCAGGTTTCCACGCGATATTTTCTTTTCAGATCTGTCCAGACTAAAATATCACAACAGTGTTTATATATATTTCAAATCTAGCAATATTTATGGTAACACAGGAATAAAATATGCTAATCTGCTTTCATAAAAGATTTCAGTAAAGAAATTGGTTTTTGTTTAAAGTTCAATTCTTATACGAACTGGCTTAATTGATTTAAAAGTCATATGATGATAAGAATGACCAAAGTAAAGTTTTTGGATGTTTGCATTAAAAAACTTTCAAATGAGTTTATCCTATTAATTTTGATGCAGAAAGTTTTTATCTGACAAATACTGTAGATTTATTCATGAAGGAATTCATGCGCCATTGAAAGTTGGGCGGGAAAGTTTGGAATTTCACGTTGCTCTACCGTTTTCTATTTTTGTACCCTCGCGTCCATACTCCAGAAATAGTTGTTGTTCAAGTTTAAAGAGTGATTTGTGCATTGCTTTGTGCTCTGAAATAAATTAGTAAAATTTGTTTTATTTGTGCAGATTGTAGGGTTTTTAGAACAGAGATATGGTGAGTACACTTTTATGAAAGCTGCTTATAAATCTAGCATCCTGCATATATCACTTTACGTATATATTGAAATTAAATTACAATTTTGTCATGTCATCAGTCAAATTTAGGCCACGTGAAAATTTAGGAGGTCAATGAGTAAAGAAGCAGATTATAAATTTTATGAATGAATTAAAATATAATATTCAATGCTTGACGGCATTCATACAAACAACTGCTTTTTTAAAAATTGGAAAAGATTGTATTATATTTTTTAAATTAGATTTATTTACGCCGAAAGTAATAATATATCTGGAAATTGTGTTGCACGTAAATCTGTGTTTAAATTTAGATTCCAAGTATTTTAAGATACAAGCGCACAATGATATTGCAAGTAGATGTAAAATAAATGAACTCATTTTAAATTTAAGGTTATCATCCTGAAGTAATTATAATCGTACTAGTCCCACAAAATAATAATTAAAAAATACTAACTACTACTCTTCTTTCGACATTATCTCAAGAGGAATAATTTGAAATAATTGAAAAAACAAGTTTTCTATTATGATTCACATAATAAATAACTTGTTTTGCAATAACATAAAAAAAAATTGTCAAAATTATACGACGGTAGAAAGTTACTATGTAATGCTTTTTCTATTTGCATTCCCTATACTGCAACGTAATTATCCTGCGAAGTTGGCATCTAGTAATGAAGTAATGACAATATTTTTTAATGCCTATAAACTAAATAAAGAAATATATGTATTATTCCTATTATGATTTCGATGAGTTTTTATTGATGTATATAAATGTTTTAATTGATTGCATTTATAATATAAAATTATTGCAAGAAGATCGATACATTTTTTTTCACAGTTTATGGTTTACAAATTTTCTATTTCTGGTCCGTGTTAATTTTTTTATTTTATAGATCATAATTAATAAAGTTATAGGTAAATTTTTGCTGAACCATGAATGGGTCGGTACGACAGGGGACAAGCACACTCTCACAGGATATGAGTTTGAAATGGTTGCATAACGTTACTGTGGTCAATGTGCGGATTCGGAAAACCTTGACAACGAATGTGCATCTTGAAACTTGACGATCGATGAAGATGTCACTCCAAATATAAAAAAAAAAAATTACATTAATCACCCTGTTAAGATGGAAGGTAGAATTGTGTATTGTGTATAACTTTTTCTATATGTCACAAAAGTTATTCTAAACAAAAAGAAGTCCAGCTTTTCTGGGTTGGCAACCTTACGCTTGTGTCCAAAATCAAGCGGTTTGGTTTTAACTCATGAGTTAGGTTAAAACCAAACCGCTAATCAAAATGGTTTCAACAATTACGTTTTTTTTAGATTGTTATATTATCGTATTCTTGCAGGCAGACGCTGTTCAGTCTCCAGTTGAAATTGAGGCGATAGCGGCAGTTCCTACCAATGAAGATAAACCAGAAGTTAAATTAGTGAGTTTTTTTTTGAAGATTGTTAGCAGAGTTATGAATAATACTAACATTCCGGTTAACTAATACGAGCTTGAAATGCTTGTGCTAGAAGATGGTTCACTTTAATTGTCAATTAGCACGAACCTTAAGTTTCACAGACCGTACCCAAAATCAGTCTGTTCATATTTTGTTTTAACTTTTGGATGAATCATCCGTTTCACCTTCAGTAGTTTATCGAATTTTTCCCACGTCACGTCGTAGCTTGTTGCAGCATGAATGGTTTGGCTCGACCGGGAAAACCAAATTAAAGGCCATCTCTGTTCTTAGCGAAGACGGTGCCTGTGCATCTTGAAGCTTTGTTCAAGTGAATGTTAGATGCTATGCGCCGCAGTTAGCGTTTTGTATGAGCTTACTTGAATTAAGATTTTTTTAATTAAATTTCTTTCTCCTTCAAAAGTAAAACAAGATGGAGTACCTCGTTATCAGTAATGAAGGCACCCGAGAATTCTTTAGCTCTCCATTCGAAATACAGGACAACTAAGATTCTTCGGTTCTGGCAGTTTTTACTGCACCGTGCGACGAATAGTTGAAAATCTTTTTTCGTAATATTACTTACATTCGTAGATACAACAACGCATATGCATTATGATTTTTTTATCGAGGATGGAAGTGGGTATCATAAGCCACAGGAATCCAGTCAATTTCATCATTGAATGTTTATATTATCTGTATACTTTTTTCGGGGAAAATAATCGAATAAAATCATGCCGAAAATATCCGCATAACATATAAATAGTTATTATAAAGCAACTTTCACTAGCCGTTAACTACGGAATAAATATAAAAAATACGGCTTATGTCAGTTTGAGTGTAATGTCACGTTTATCTAACATTAGGAATATAGTGTGAAATATATCTAAGTTTGGAATATGAGGTCTTTATGGACACATCGCTGGGGGCTAAATTATGGGATGGTACGAGTGAAAATAAGATCAAGTTTAGACTTATAAAAAAATAGCATCTGACGTCTATAGCTAAAGCTAAATAAAGGAGATATTTTAATTTTCTCGATGAAATATAACAGATGTACGATAGATTCGAGGCACATTCGCTAGATATAGTTTTTATTTATTTTAATCAAAGACGTTATGTATATAATTTGTGGTTGCTAATAATAGGGTATTGATTTATCGATCGGCATATATTCCACATGCTCGACGGTGAAGGAAATCATAGTTATGAATCCTGCATGTTTTGAAGATCTATAGAAGAAGAAATATATTCCAAGACGTTTGAAATTCCCCAAACCGATGTAGCCACTTGTAAAATGCTCTAACACACTATAATGACCGGAGGCCTCCTCGTAGGCCCAGCAGTGAGATTTATATGTATAGGCTGTTCTTTTACTTATTTTATTGTTGTGCAATTTTTTATATTTTTTTTTATAGAATATGTGGCAAACGAGCTAGCAGCCTCACTCGATGGTAAGTGATCACCGCCGCCCGTGTACATCCGCAACACCAGAGGAGTCGCAGATACTATTCTGGCCTTTAAGAAATGTGTAGGTACTTTTCTTGAAGTTCCCTAAGTCGTATCGGTTCGGAAACACCGCTGGCGACAGCTGATTCCGCAGAGTAGTTGTGGGTGCCAGGAAATATCTGGTAAAGCGCACAGTCGTGGGCTGCCAACCATCGAGATGATGAGGATTAAATTTTATATAATTAGAAATCAAACTATAAGCAATAACCAAACATCATGAGGCAAATGTTGGAATATTGAAATATTTAAATGTTGGGATTTTAACAGCGGTAGAGCTACACTGCAGTTTGTTTCTGTCTACAGCATTACCATTACACATTACAGAATCACGCCCACAAAGAATACCAGCGTAAAATAGCAGTATAATATTGCTGTGTTTCGTCTAGGGAGTGTAGGGATCCGGAAACCTTTATTACTGGTGACGAGGCATTCTATCTCAGCCCTCATGGGTGACAACGCATCTAAATTATGATTCCATGTTAAAGATGAAATCAGATGTCATAGGCCGTTGAAATCACTTGCCATCAGGTGAACTGTGTGCTCGTTTATTAAAAAAAAAATTGCCACGCATGTTTCTGACAGAGGCAAACGTATATCTATGTGTTGATATTGAGTAATGAGTAAAAGTATTTTTTTATTGTACGGATAGTTCAGGTAAGTGATTCCTAGGGTCTGAACACTTCATCTTCGTCGAGGATTCGTAATGAAGATGGCGTCAAACTTGAGGTTTAAGGTGGAATGCCTTGTCCATCAGTAACAAATGGGATCCCGACATTCACCAGACGAAACACAGAATACGCTGGAATTCAGCGATTTATATGGCAATTATCACAACAGTGTACCATTGTGATATTGAAAATGAACAATGAAAGTTCGCCAATTAAGGTTTACATTATTAATATTATAAAAAAGTATTTTTTTATGGTACAAATTCGTAAGTTACGGCTTCTTATGGTAAACGTATAAAAATTGTCGTAGAGGTTAGAGGGCGACGATATCTTCATCATCAGCGGTTTGACGTGGCGTCAATTTTTATTTTACAGACTGATCCAGTTGAAGGGTCAAGTAGCGGTGAACCACCAGCACCAGCAGGAGCCACCCCGCAAGAAGTTCCGCAAGATGTTAAACCTGTAGTGAGTTATACATACATCGAGTTTTTTTTTATTTTCTTTCTTAGTTTTCAAGTCTTCTTCAATTTAAATCAAATTAGTTTATTTCCGTAAATAATCCATTGACATAGTAACTGACTCTCCACATTGGGCAGGCCTGGGTTATTGTTTTTGTAGAACAGTTTTGAAAACAGTACACAGTTTATTTCATGGTAATTCCTGCCCGTGCCACCCAAATACATCTTCGTTAAGGAATCATAATGAAGATGCCTTGTCATCCTTGAGAACTGAGATTTACTGCCTCCCCATCAGTAATAGGAATCTCCAGATCCATACACTAACCTAGACGGGACATGCTATGTGAGTTTTATGATTCTATTTTACGTTGGTATACCGTAAGGGCGTGGAGCTTTTCCGGTCGAGCTGGCCCATAACAAGAAACAAACTGCAGCTTTGCTCTGCCTCTGTTATCATATTCTTATCTTCACCCTAATTGGTAAAGATGTTTGACGGTATTGTTTCTATGACGAGGGATACCTGTGGATCATGATACCCAAATTTATACTCGATGTGGAATCATAATATTTACAGATCAGAAGGACTAAGATGTATTGCCTCACCACCAGTGATGAGGTTTTCCGGATCCTAACAGTAGACGAAACTCACCAGCGTTATTGCTGCAATTTTACGCTGGTATTCTGAGGACGTCGTCCTTCCCTCATATTTATCTTCACCTAATCTTAATAGGTAAAGGTATATATCAATATCATACTAATATTTTAGGAAGAGATCAAATCCAATGAAACAAATGATATAAAAGCAGAAGTTGTAGCAAATACTGCATCAGAAAATAAAGAAGAACCAAATCTGAAACCAAATGAAAAGGAAAAGAAGAAAACGTGCAGAATGAAATTAAGCCAGAAGAGAGTAAAGAAGCGACCAAAGTCTCGGTAAGTTTAGTCTTTTGTTGTATTAAAAAAACTGTAGCTTTAAAATAATTATACCATAGGTAATTTTTTTACATTGACACCCATAGTGGTGTCAATTTAGCACACAGTTCGACTTACTATGATATGACTGGTCAATGATATCTACATCCAGCCTCAACGAAGATTTAAGTTACACATGCGTTGACAGGTCTGGACTAAGATGAGATTGCTCTAAACGAGTCGAAACATAGCAACGTTATGCTGGTATTTCTGTCATGGTTGTTCGACTGCCAATCATGCTGTAGCTAATATACAATTGCAACGTGGCTCTATGACTTTTAAACACAGAGTTTAATGCACAATATATAAAGATAGGCAAGCGTCCAGACATTCATTCAAAACCAAAATAAGTTAGACAACGCTGCTATTTATAAGTTAAGGCTGTAAAACGACATATTAACGTATGAAAAAAAATATAACTAGCTATATATATATATATATAAATTTTTTTATTTCTGTTATTCAAAGTAATCACCCATGTATTCGATGCATCTTTACCAACGCAGTGGTAGTTTATTGATGCCCTTCTTGTAAAAATCAGCTGGACGGGAGGCAACAAATTCTTCAAAGGCACTTTGTACTGCCTCTCAGGAATTGAATTTTTTTCCCGCTAAAAAGTTGTCCAAATTTTTGAAAAAGTAATAGTCGGTGGGTGCAAGGTCTGGTGAGTACGGTGGATGAGGGAGAGCTTCCAACCCCAACTCTTGCAGCTTGGAGACTGTGTGTTGTGCAGTATAGGGTCGCGCGTTGTCGTGTAGGAGCAGCGGGGACGACCGATTAACCAAAGCTGGTTGCAGATGGTGCGAGCTTCTCCATCATTGTCTTCAGTTCTTCACAGTACACATCTGCAGTAATGCTCATGCCGTTTGGTAAAAAACTGTGATGAATCACACCGGCACTAGACCATCAAACAGTGACCATCAACTATCTAGAAGTCATTTTTCGTTTAGAGCATTGCTTTGGTGCTGAACCAGGAAACTTTCTGAGTGTTTTCGATTGTCGAACAGAATCCAATTTTCATCGCGCGTAATAATTCGGTTCAAAATTCATTTAATTTCTGTGCCTGTTGAACAGCCCGAGTCAGGTCTCAACGCGTACGTTGCGTTGGCGAACGTGAAGTTCGTGGGGTACCCATCTATCAAGCTTTTTTATCTTGCCAATTGGTCGCAAATGGACCAATATTGTTTTGATGTTAACATCAAAAGCTGCTGCTAGCTGGGCTGTAGATTGAGTATCATCAGCTTCCACATCGCCTTTAACTCATCATTGTTTTCCAAAGTGTCTGGACGGCCACCAGGTTCATTTTTCATATCAAAATTTCCAGAACGGAACCGGGTAAACCAATAACGGGTTGTGTGTTCGTTTGTAAAGTTCTCTTCGTAAAAGTTGTTGATGTTACGTGCCGTTTGTGCCGCGTTGAAGCCACGACGGAACTCATATTCCATAATTACACGAATTTTTAAAGTACCCATTATGACGAAAAATGTTCAAACGTAATGAAAATACAAAGCTAATCAATAAACTTTGTAAAAAGAATGTCATGTTTTTAAAACAAACTTATTTTGAATTTAGAATTCAAAGCCAATCAAAACTTTTTTTTGGTTTGAAATGGCCAATACTGAAAAACGGCAATTTTATAGGTCTATGTATATTCCACAACTGGGTTGGGTTTAAACTAGGTGTTGGGTTGTTGCGCTCCATTGCTGGTTTGATAGACTTCACATGTCTACGAAAAGTTTCCTTCCTCATTTATTTCACAGACATCCTCACGTTTTTTAACGCAATTTTATTGACGCCAGCGGGAATCGAACTCGGTTTCCTCGCGTACTGTGAATTATATAAACCATTATATGAAATTAATAAATACTATTATTAATTGTATATAATGGTATAAATAAATACGAACATAGAATTCGTTGAATTGAATCAGTGTAAAGAAAACCATACCAACCAAAAATGTTGTACGCTTTTACAATGTGTCTTCTATTTCTAGGGTGACTGGCAGGAACGTGAGACGGAACTCTTGAAAAAGATCGAGGAATTGGAGACAGTGAAGAATGCAAGAAGCGAAGATGGCCTGCGACTGGAATTAAAAGTTAGCATAGTGGAACTTTTAATATTTGTGTTTTTTTAGTGGAGCATAACCTATATATGTATGTATATATTTAATATTTTTTTAATTTTTTACAAGGTTCGCGAGGAAGAAATAGATCTGCTGAAGGCACGGGTGAAGAACTTGGAGACGGAACTCCAAGCGGCCCTGTCGAAGCCCGGCGGCAAGAACCACGAGATGATCGAGAAGATTAAACAGCAACACGAAGAGGTATGTCTGCAGAAAGTTATCAGCGCAGCCACGGTGTAGTTATTACCTGCTGCGGGAATGGATTGGCTGGTCATGATGAGTGCATATCTAAGCTCTCTTGCAAAGAAGGAGTTTTTCTCGGGAAATTAGGAGATAATTCATAATAATAATAACCGACTGACTCGACTAGACTTGGAAATGATTGCTACTTTAATTTCATCTTTATTTAATGAAATTATTAATTTATTTTCACAGTGATTTCACATGTGAAATTTCACAGCCAAATTTTTTCGCAATGCTCTAATGTCACGCTTGCTACCGTTTGCTACATAAAATGAAGAATGAATTATGATCATTGGCGCTGCTATATGAAATAGAGCCATACCTTTTTGGCGGGAAAATGCAAAGTGACGTTGCTTTTTTGTATTACTTTTATAAATTTAAGCTGATTTGAGTTTAATTTATTAATTTCAATGGCATTTTGAAGTCGTGAATTCATCATATGTTACTTTCTAGATTGTTTTAAAAAGCTATTGACAAGTTTTAGTAGAATGGCCACTATTTTACTAAAACCGGACTTTAGTGCGGATGATGACTGATTCACTTCCTATAAATTATTTTATCTACTTTTGTCAATAATGTAGTATCTCGAATTGGCGGCAACGATTCCTAATACAATGGCAAATCAAATTTTTTTTCCATATCTATCATAATAATCAGTAAATTATGTTTTGCTCTTTCTAATCACTGGATTTAGGCATTTCAATATTCGTCCTTACTCCGTCAATCTTTCGGCCCGTGAGACGTCAATGTTGTAGTGTATGATTTTTAACAGACTACGTCAAGGCCGGTATCAGGTGTGACATATGAAAAAGTATTTCATATGATTTTTTACATGCTGCTTGTGCCATGCCTAGACTCGACCGTTTCGACTCTCCTGTCGGGGAATTCTCGTCTGTTTGGTTTATTAGTTATATATAGACGGAGATATAAGAAATATCCCCAACATGATAATATTATTACATAATAAGCAAAAATAGCCATACCCTAGGTTGAGTCAACTCTGGAAATCATTAAATGCGTATATAATGGGGGTGTGCTCAAAAGATTTTTCGAGATCGATAAGCTAAGGCACTACAGTTCTGGCCTGCAAAAATAAGAGAGGAAAGTCTTTTAATGAGGATTTCGAAAATATATACATATCTTTAAATAAACATGATCGGGTTAGGACCACGCCGTCACATAATACCAGCGTGAAGTAGCAGCATAATGTTGCTGTGTTTCGTCTTGTGAGTGTAGGGATCCGGAGACCTTTATAAGTGGTGACGAGGCATTCATCCCAGTCCTCAAGGGTGACAACGCATCTGCATTATGATTTCTTGTTAAGGATGAATGCAGATTTCATGGGCTGCAGGTGAACTGTGTGCTCGTTTGTAACTCTCAATGTAATAAAAACAAAAATAATAATAATAATAAACCAACTGCGCGTGCGCACATCATACATCCTGATATGTTATACTGCTACAAGCATTAACGCACACACAGATAGACAGTTACTCGTCATCACCCTCCCTAGCCGGATGTAATGCATGTGATGTAAGAAATTGGGTGAAGGCTCAGACGCAGTGTCAGCGACACGGGACATACATATAATGTGTCCAGACCCTCGATTTAATATCTTAAATTCAACAATTTTTAAGAACGGCTACACTACAAAGATATTGTAAATATTTTTTTTTCTTTTTTTAACGGTATTTTTTTTAGCTGTGTTGTGTTTTCTATTATTTAGTGGTAACGGTATTTTTTAGTCGTTTTTTTCTAAATATTTAAACGGTTTACTGCTATGCTATAAGTGTAATTTTTTGAATATTTTTAAACGGTATCTTTTGATATACGGCTATTGCTATAATTGTTGTTTTTTTATATTATTTTATCAGAAATTATATTACGCATTTTAATTTCAGTTACTAAGCAAGGCCCGTGGCATGATATTCGACAAGACGAAGATGGTGAAGAACCAGGAGTTGCAGATCGAGGCGCTGACCACGCAGGTGCAATCGTTGAAGGACATTAACGTGATCACCAAGGACCTGCTCGAGATTAGGAACTCGGAAGTAAAGGCAATGGAGGTACGTTATAATTTTTTTATTCAGGGGGACAAACGAGCACACTGTTCACCTGATGGTGAGTAAACCCTGTGGTCTATGATACCCACATTCGTCCTTGTTAAGGCAGACCCGTTGTCACATATATATATATAACTATATATATATATAACTATATATATTTATATATATATATATATATATTTATGTAACCTGTTATTTGTATATGTACCTGTATTATGTTTTAAAAACTTATAAGAAACTTCGATAGCGTAATTCAGACACTCCAATTGTTTGGTCGTTGTGGGAAAATAAACAGGTGTATGTATGTAGCAGTTCCCCCGCACCGTCTGTACTCACTGGTATCAGAAATCGGTCGTGTCACCTACTAAGAGATGAGACTATTTAAAATTTAATAAAACTTAATTTAAATTCACAAAAAAAAATTTGGGCCTTTTAAATCCAGGAGCGTTTCCAAGCGATGGATGCTCGCTTCAAAGCTGAGAAGGAGAGGTACGGGCTGGTATTGCAGCGGGCTCAGACCAGCACCACCATTAATGACGATCTGCGTAAGGAATACGAAACGCAGCTTGCCATCTTTAAGGTAAGTACCCGCGAAGTTCGCCTGAGTGAGAGTTTGAGCTTAGTTCGTTCTATAGGTTAAAAGAAATAAAAGTATATACGCACCTACAAAATACAAAAGATACATATTAAGGGTAACATTTAAATTGAAACAAAACCCAGTAAATAAAGAACAACATCGAACTAGGTCACGATGTGGATGATAATTCCACAATCAGTTTTTTAAATTGCCCAGAGGTTTCAGAGAGGATGTCAATATTGTTAAACCTGTCATTATAAAATTGAAAGTCACGGAGTATAAAAACGTTCTAAAATATATCTAGTTGTTAAATATTAAGTGTATACAAGGCTTAACTTCTAAATATAGTATATAACTAGTCTGGTCATAAATACTGTTACATAAAAACTTTTCTTTTTTTCAACTTTTTAATTATTTTGAATTTAGAACACGTACATTATTTTCAAAACTTATTTCGATTTTGCGCCATTTCACATATGTTTTCGTGTACATTATCAAATTACAATATGGAAAAAGAAAATAGGATTGCAGTGATCGCCTTGCACAAAGTGGGTATGGAGCCGTCGGTCATATTCAAGACACTTCAAAAGCTTGGTATCAGCCGTATGTTCGTATATCGTACTATCAACAGATACAACAACTCTTCCTCTGTCGACGACCAGAAAAGATCGGGGTGGTTGCGTGCTGTTAAAGCCAGAATTCGAAGTCGAAACCCCATTAGGAAGCAAAAAATCTTATCGCGAGAAATGAAGATTCCCGCTAGGACTCTGTCGCGTATTATAAAACAAGACCTCGAGCTCGGTGCTTATCGTCGATATACATGACTTGCCCTAAATCAATCTTAACAATTAAAGAGAGTGGATCGATCAAAACGCCTTCCCTCGCGATGCGCAGGTGAAAGGCACAGAAATATCCTTTTACCGATGAAAAAATTTTCACGATTGAAGAACACTACAATGAGCAAAATGGTAAAGTATACGCTCACAGTTCTAAAGAAGCTGCTCAAGTGGTCTGAAAGGTACAATGTGGTCTTCATCCTGTGTCAGTGATGGTTTGGTGGGGCGTATCTTATCAAGGAGTCACAAAACTACATTTTTGTGAAAAAGCAGTGAAAACTTCAGCCAAAGTGTATCAAGATACAGTCTTGGATCATGTTGTGAAACCTCTCAACAATACACTTTTTAAAAATATACCGTGGAGTTTCCATCAGGACTCAGCACCTGGTCACAAGGCATGAACTACCCTTGAACTGAGCTTGAAACTCGAACTTTATAAGAGCTGAAGACTGGCCCTCATCTAGCCCAGACCTCAACCCTTTAGACTTCACATTATGGTCAGTTTTAGAGGACATGGCTTGCTCTAAACGACACGGAGTCACACATTGAGTCTCTTAAAAAATGTTTGGAGCAAGCAGTGGCGAAATTTTCGTTGGAAACAGTGCGTAAATCCATAGATTCGTGGCCAAACATACTGATAAATATGTAGGTATAAATTTTAATAATATAACATTACTTCATTAAATAAAAATACATTTTCTTTTGTAACAGAACTTATGGCCGGACTAGGTACATATATGATATCCACGTATTGTCAAGGGTGTATGGTCCGCGTATCTAGTTCTGATTTGGAATAAAAGAACGAAGCTCCAATTATAAATATTAATGGCGCTCAACCTGTCCGTACTTCACAATAGAAGTATCATTTGTCTGTAATCGTAATACCGCAATATATCTCGTAAGAACACAGAATGGCCCCGTCGCTGCTAGATATGATTCAGCCATTCGCGTAATACGGCGAACATCAAAGACAATGACGTATCGATTCGACACGTATTCAAGCTTGTAATAGACTCAAAACGCAACCTTAGGGTTATGAATATTAGTTTAGTTTTGCCTGAACATATGATCTTTCTTTGTATGTATACAGGCGTATTATTTAAAATAAAAAACGCCTGTGGTGTTCAGGTACATATATGATGCCTTCTATTATTATATTATGTCACAGTACGTTAGGGTATCTTCGACTTATAAACTGTTTATAAGAAAAAAAATCATTTTTTATTACAAAAATTATTAACTATTATAGAGTTCATTTGTATATTAAAATTGACATAAAAATTGGTTTGGTTATTGCCTTATCTATGACCGTTAATAACAGCATACGTAAACAGGTTTTGCTGTCAAAACAGAACTCTTGCTCTAAGACGATTGCAATCAATCTCGTTACTACGAGTGCCGTAAAGCATTCGATACGTCGAAGTGTTCGAAATGAGTCGGAGGGGAATGTGAAATAAGATAGAATCAGTTTATTTTATTGTATTGAGGGTGATAAAAGAGCGACTCCTCTGGTGTTGCGGATGTTCATAGGCGGTGATTACTTACCATCAGATGCGATATTTGTTTGTTTTCCATCTAATCTAATTAAATAAAAATTGAAAGCCTCGTCACTGGATCCGAACACTCACCGGATGAAACACTGCTATAATGCTGCTAGAAACGAACTGACAGCGTGACTTTATGACTGTTAAACATTTGTTTAATTCGAACGAGTTGTATGTAAAAAGTGTGCATGTATAATATATTCAACTTTTATGTACACAAAGCATTTATACAAGGAAACTAAGATAAGAAAAGTATGTACAAATACAAAGCTTATTTTTTTACAATAAAAATCCAGCTGGCCTGGTGTTGGGCATATTAGCGGAAAAAGAAAACATAGTGTACTCACAAAATAAAAAAAAAATAAAGAAAAATAGAGTAAAAGTACAGAACTATATTTATTTAATGCTCATAAATATATAAATAATAAAACATATAATATATAATGTAAACATAAATAAAGTAATGAAATAAACAATTAAAATAATCTATTGCCTTATTTGTTTTTTTTATTTCAGGAACTGCGCGAGAAATACGAGTTGCGAGTCCAAGCGTTGGTTGCGGAGAATAACCGACTAAAAGAGTCCGCCAAAGGCGGTACATCCGGTTAGAAGATTAATCGAAATTCAATATATGATATATAAAGACTGCTCTTAGATGTATTTCGGCAGACGAAAGAGTTTCAAATAATTTATTGACTCAAAATAAATATGTTTTAATATCATTTTAATGTCTTTTCGTGTTTATTATTATATATATATTTAAATTTTATTATTGTATTAATAAATCGTTTAAATTATCTGTATTATGTAAACAAATTTTGATACGATTTAAAATTTGTTTTATTGACAAAAAACCCTTAACCGGCAGTACATCTCCCAAAAACGAGGATCCACACAAATTGTGAACAATGTACGGTGTGGTCCAATGTGTGACAGAGAAAGACAGAGAAACCTAAATGTCTTGGGTTTCCCAAGAGTTTAATATATAAAAGGAGAAGTAGGAAAAGCGATTTTCCAACAACCGTCAGAGACAAACAAATTGAAAATAAAACGAGTTATTGCATTGGAAATTAACCGGTATGTTAATAACCGGAATATTAGTGATGTTAATATAGCATTGCAATTTTTTTTTTAATTTACTAGGCAAGCTTGGCTGTCAAATACCACGAGAAGTATTTACGGGGTTATTATCGTTATAATTCGTTTGAGTGACTAAACTTTAAGTGTGACTAAATACTTTGCTAAAGTTTTTTTGTACCTAAAGGTGAGAAACACAGTTCACCTGATGGTAAGCGATGATTGCGGACTATGACATCTTAAACAAAAAAATCATCCCAAACAAAGGTTGAAGAGTTTTAAGTTTTTTTTTTAATATTAGGGGTAGAGTACAGTTCGCTGGTGGTTAGTAATGATTGCCAATCCATGACATCTATACCTCAGAGTTGTTCGGATTAATTCAAGCCGCCGAGTTTAAACATCGTCAAACATCACGACGGAATTTATGTGGTTTGTGTGTTATATGTTATGAGTTTGTGATTCAAAAATATTTCCCTCAGTGAATACATTATTTATAAAGGTTTATATTTTGTTTTTTTTTAAATCTTATCAGGGGTGACAATTTGTAAGCGGTAAGTCAGGAGATGCCCGGATTAATTCTAGCCTCTTAGTTTGAACATCGCGCATCACGATATAATCCAAAATTTCATCCTCATCATCTCGATGGTTGGCAATCCACCACTGTGCGCTTCACGCAAAATTTCCTGCCACGCACAACTACTCTGTGGAATCAGCTGTCGCCAGCGGTGTTTCCGAACCGATACGACTTGGGGACTTTCAAGAAAAGAGCCTACACCTTTCTTAAACGCCGACAGCGCATTTGCGACTCCTCTGGAGCCTGCTTGCTCGTTATTTTGATTTTTATTTTAATAATATTAGGTATTAAAAATGAGCACACAGTTCACTTGAATATTCCTGTTGCTCACATCCAGATTTATGATCCACTATAATGCCTTATCACACCGGAATACTGAGATTCCCGTTACCAGTAATCGGGTTCACTGGATTTCTACAAAACGAAACGCAGCTGCTATTCACGCTGGAGACCTTCACCTGTCGTGGCGACCCATTCGTGCTGCGGCTAAATAAAATTCAATATGGAATTTTTTTTTTTACTTCACCCATAGCACTAACTTAAATTTCAAGGTATTTTACCAAGAAAATCACTTCATCATTGAATAGATCAAAGAGTTCTAAAATTAGTTACTAAATTAATATTTCATTAATCTTTGTCGACAAAAGACGAATCTATCTTTGAAATTTCGGTTAGCTTAGTTATTTCGGGAATTATGTATTTATTATTGAGGAATATAATTTGAAATTAATTTTGAACTGGAAATTGAATAACCGTGCCCTTTTTATTATGGGATACAAGATCGAATTAAATCCTCTTATAATTAATATAGTAATACAAATATTAAAGCAAATATATCTAAATCAGTAAAATAAACATCTAAAGGATGTCCCGTAAGTAGCACGACAAACTTAAGGGGAAGATACGTTGAAGACCCGTCATTAAATAAAACAAAAACCTACCAGACAAAAAGTGGCCATAGTAAACTGTCACCTTTTGCGAGAGATTTTAAAAAAAAAAGTACTCCCCTTACTATCTTTCGTTGTACCCCCTTACTTTTTTACTGTGCATAGACAAAGATGATGAATATTTAGATTCGTTTAGTACTTGGTAGATCCACAGCAGCATGAATGGATCGGCTCCGACCTGGACCGGACCCTCACAGAATACCATTGCAATAACAGCATAACACTAATGTGTTTCGTACGGTGCGTCCAGTGACCTGTTTACAGGTAACGGTGGTAGAGCTACGCTGCAGTTTGTTTCTAGTTGCAGAATGAATGGGTCAGCTCGGCTGGACCACGCCCTCACGGAATACTAGCTTGAAATAGCAGCATAAGGCAGTCGTGTTTCGTCTGGTGAGTATAGGGATCTGAAGACCTTTATTACTGCTGACGAGGTATTCCATCTCAGTCCAAGTAAGGGTGACACCGCATCTGCATTATGATTCCTTGTCAAGGATGAATGTAGATGTCATGGGCCACAGGAATCACTTGCTGTCAGGTGTACTTTGTGTGAGTTCGTTACTCTCAATGTTATAAAAAAAAACGGGCATTCGATTTCAGTCCTCGGGTGGATCAGTGCATCTTGAGTTTTTGTGGAGGATGGATGTAGAAGTCATGGGCCGCTGTCATTACCGTTAGTTGAACCGTGTGCTAGTCTATCATCCCTATTATTATATAAAAAAATGATATCCAAAATTTCATATCATTCAGAAAATTATTCCTTTAAAATGCTATGTTGATATTTATTGATAAAAAAAGATAATTACTGTGGAAGTTGTGGGTGTGCAAACAAAAAGCTTTCGCTTCGCAAAGATGAAACGCCAACTCCGAAGATTGATGATCTGCGATATTGTTAGAGGAATCTATAAAGCTGCTGTTGTTAGACATTTTTGAAAATAAATATTTATATTTCAAGTATTTCTCTGTTATATACTCGATTGGGCAAGAGGGTATATGCAAGTGGCCCAAGTTTGATCTTCACTCTGAATTGTGGTTTACGTTCATAAGGTGAATGTTCCGTTTCGTGGGTCCTTGGCTCGATTCCTAGCCGAGTAACACTATGTGCGCATTAAATGATTGGTTACTGATCCAGATACAGATATACCTGCAGGCCAAAAGTTTAAGACCACCTTAATTAAAGTAGGAAAATAAAATAAAACTCCAATAAAATATTAAATGTTTAATTAACCTGTTTAATCATCTAATAGAACATTGATTAACAAACAATATACTTTAAAAGCGTAAAGAAATATTAACAGTCCATGCAAAAAAAGGCTATAGTTAGCTAAACTAATTTTTCATCAAAAAATCCTCCTTTACATTTTACGACTTTTTTCACAAGTCTTAGCATACAGGCAATCAATTTTTTAATGGTGTCTTGTGAGACATTGCTCCAAATTTCGCATAAAGCATACCACGTTTCTTCTCGCCAGGATGGGCCACGATTACGGACGTTCCTTTCAAGCTCTTCTAACAAAAGTTCAATGGGATTGAGATCCGGGCTCTGAGGAGGCCAAACCATGTTTTTTAACACCCCTTGTGCCTCTGTCTCTTCTAAATATCCTCTACATAATTTTGAGCTATGCTTTGCATCATTATCTTGTTGGAAAATTAATCCATCTCCAATTAACCGCAACCCGGAAGAAACGGCATTTTGTTCTAAAATGTTTTTGTACTGTTCCTTTTTCAAAATTCCTTCAATTTTAATCAAATCTCCAGTTCCTTGGCTAGAGAAGAAACCCCAGACCATAATTGCTTGTTTGTTGGGACTACACAATTTGACATCATCTTTTCTTGGGCTCTGCGTCGAACATAAATTCTACGTTTTGAACCGAATAGTTCAAACTTGGATTCGTCGGACCAATGCACCTATTTAAAATATTCTTCAGTCCAATCTCGATGGGCAAGAGTCCACTGCATCCGTTTTTTCTTGTTTTGCGGTCTTAGCAGAGGTTTTCGAATGGCAACGCGACCATACAACTTTGCATTTCTCAGTCGCCGTCTTACTGTAGTCAATGATAAAGGTTTAACTCGGGTTTTGTTTACTTCAACGCGGATTCCTGGTGCTGTTAAGCGGCTATTTCGCTTGCTGGTAACAACAATGAAATTATCTTCACTAGACGTGGTAGCTTTTGGCCTTCCCGAACGTGGACGATCTTGAAAACTGCCTGTCTCCTGTATCGAGTTATTGTGTGTGTAACACAAGTCTTCGATCACTTCAGTTGTGAAGCAAACACACTTTCGGATTTGCTTTCATTATTTAAAATAACGATGGCAGAACTTGATGTGGATTTTTTTATTTTATCTATAGGATTTCATTGCAATTGATGGATAATTATGTTGTTTATGTGCGGTCTTAAACCTTTTTTTAAAAGGTCTTTGGCCGGCAGGGTAGATATAGATAGACACCTTCTAGGCTAACGTATTTATAATCAATAGTTGTTAACGCTTAACAAGAGGCGAGACTATGGTACATTTAAAAAATCAATGTTTGTGAGAGATACAATTTGTGACACTAGCTTGTACTAAGTTATTTATATAGAAGTTATTGGCTTACTAGAAGTTGTTAATGAATTTAATATAATAAAAACAGTAAAATGGAACGGAATAGAATAGAGAAGAGTACAGAAGAGTACAATAGTAGCAACAGGCCGGAACAGGACAGAACAGGAAAGGATAGCAGTACAGTAGAGAACACTCGAGTAGAGTAGAGTATGAAATAACAGTATTACATTGATGTGTTTCTTACGGTAAGCGATCCGATATGATATGATAATACAAGTAAGTAGTACTTCTGATATAATATTAATTTTGTCATTTCTTGTAAAACATTGAAAATACTTCCGTCATATTTACATCAAACACTCATCAAGAATGACGCAAAGAAAATTTCTTTCATCGGATATTTCTCTTTGAAGTATTTGAAAAGAAATATTTTCTATAATCCCTTTACGCATTACATTCGTTCCAAAGGCTTTGATAATATTTTCTTGCTTCTTCTGCCATTGACGTCAAACGTTCTTGAAGGTTTCCACCTGTCGTTTAACGTTTAGCGTGTTTTCTGCTTTATGCTTTTTATCTTCTATAGCTGCACCCTAGTTATAGTATTATTATACTTAGATTTTTTAAAATTATTTATTATTTAGATTACCTAGCTAGTATTGGGATCTATTCTTAGGAAAAATATTTGCGTATTATAAAATGTCGTTGACCCTACATCGTATCCTATCCTTCGTTATTGCTTATTCAATACATCAAACTACAAAAGGGGAAAATGAGTGAGTGCATATATTTAAAAATGTTTACGGCACTGTAATATATTCTGCATAGTTGAACTCACCTGGTTTCGGTCAGGGCCACACCACCATCAAATGTAAGTTTTCCGACCGTAAAGTCTAAGATTCAGATCAGCTGTCGCTAGCGGTGTTCTGCGAGTACTCTGGTGTTGCGGAGATCACTTATCACCAGCTGAGCTCCTTGCTCGTATGTCAACTATTCTATATATATATATATATATGTATATCTATCTATATATATGTATAAAAAAAGTGGTGGCTGCAGACCATAATATCTTACAAATGTTGCACGTGCGAGGTGCACGTTGGGACTTAAATGGAATGCCTCATTACACCGTAGTTTTTTCTAGCTGCAGAATGAATGGAATCATCTCGACCGGAATACCAACGTAAAATAGCAGGATAATGCTTTGCTGTGCACTTCGTTTGCATTGAGTGCAGGGATCCGGAGACATTTATTACTGGTGACGAGGCATTCCATCTCGGTCCTCATGGGTAACAACGTATCTAACGTATTATGATTCCTATTCCAAGATGAATGTAGATGTCATGAGCCGCAAGAATCACTTGCTCGTTGTTATAGTCGACGCATTTTAAACTGAGTCGTCGGGCATTAAATGTCACTGACAATAGGAATGTGCACGCAATGCAACCCGTTATCGATACTCAACTACCTGCGCACGCGGGGTCTTTGCGTCATCGCGACCTTCATAAGCACTCTGACTCCTGATTGGTCGTTACGAGTAAGGGTTGTAGTTTTTCTATAAATATAAGATTTTTTGTTATGACACTCATTACATTTGTTACGCTTCGTTACGCAATACGCACAATGGAGAATTTATTTTCTAACGTGGTTTGGCAGAAATATTTTCATAAAGCAAAAAATTATTCCTATTAATACTTTACATAATTTAGCATATCGATCCCGTTATCGATATGCACCTCTACAATTCTTACGTACATCACTACACCTCTCCATAAGACCTGTAAGTGCGAGCGAGACAGACAGATAAATATGATTTATGACCCGAAGCCTAAGTTCATAATGCGTCGACTATACTTTCAATGTAATAAAAAAATGAAGTCATCTGAACCCTACTCTCATCACACGAAACACATCAGTTATACTACCATTGTACATATATATATATATTTATATTGTATTCTGCGATGGCGTTAACTAATCATTTAGCTTTTGCTAGAAGATGGTTCACGAGAATAGTGGCATTGTGAAATCGAACCAAAGACGCGGACCGTGCCCTAAGACGCTTATTGATAATTTATTTTTTTAAAGTGTTTTGCGTTTTAAGTGTTATTTACACTCAGTTCCATCTCTTTAAGAATCGAACAGACAGACAAGGTGGTTCGTTGTTACGCAAGAGGTTATGGAAAAATAGCTAATTAAACAACTACGCTGTTTATATCCTGGGGGAAAAGCAGAGAATACTTTGTTATGAAAAATAATGATCTAGTTTTTTAAAAATATATTAATAATATTATATAATAGGTCGGGGAAAAATATTTTCGTATTTTATAAGTAAATAGTACATTGTGTCTGGCCAGAATTGATCAACAGAAAAGGTGTCGTTTATATTCTTGACCGGCAGACCACACACATATTTAGCCACTCAGAAAATATTGAGAGAGCTCGGTTGGGAAGTATAAGTATTAATGCATCTACCATGTAGCCCTGACTTGCACCCTCAGATGCAACCTCACCTGTTTCGTTCTCTTCAGAATTCCTTAGGTAGTGTTTGGTTAACATTAAGTGAGGACTGTGTCACTACCAAGAAAATGACAACGAGTTATCGAAAAAAATGACACATATATATTGAAGATAAATGTAAATTAATTGTGATAAAAAATATCTTTAATTTGTATAGAAAATACGAAAAATTTTTTCCCCGACCCATTATGTTTTTTATATAACATAATCGGTGACAAGTGACACAACAGAGGCCCCATTAAATCTACATCCGTCCTCGGCAAAATTGAAAATGCACATGCTTTGTCTGTCACTTGAGAAGTTAGATGGCCTCGTTACCTATAATTGGGTCTCAGGATACTTGCGGCCACGAAACACGGCAGTTTCACGGTCGCATTCTTTCTATTCATGTTGCATCTAGAAATTATCTGTGCCCTGGCTCTAACATTGTTAAACTAAACAAAACTTATTTAAAGTTATACCTAAAGGTCTTTTATTAAACATTCTCAATAAAAACTTCTTAAAAATAACAAAAACTACGGATCATATAAACTTCTGAAAGCCCTCTTCAAATACCAATATAACTCTATTCTTTTATTTCAGTTTCATTGTAATGGCTCTAGCTATAAAAGAAAGTTTAAAAGAAAGATAACTTGGCTTTTCGATATTAAGATTTAAGGTTTTTATATTTCAAAGTAAGAACACGATTTCGTTAGGAAAATCTCAACTTACGTTCCATCAATTTATGCAAAAGCTAATGCTTTTCCATAGATGATTATGAAGCACGATTGTGATCAATTCGAGTGTCTTTTTTGTGCAATAAAATAAATAGATTTTTAAAGTCTTAGGAAACTAGAATAACTCGCTTACATACATGCTTATAGAGTCATGAAATTATTGTAGCAATTTCAGATTATTTGGACATCTGCAAGTCGGTCAAAACTTATTTACGAAATTCCGTTTAATTCATACTTACATAAACATATACAGATGAAGCTAATAGAAGTGTGTTAAAGACAACAATAATGTTTTATATATTTTATACATCAAACATTTAATATATGTTTTTATATGTATGATTATTACTGAAGCCGATTTCGACGGATTTAAAAATTATTATATATAAAATAAAAATCACTAAGAAGTCAAATGAAATCACATTATATATTATATGCATCCTTTATAAATTACTATTTTGTCATATATTTCTTGTACGCGTAAATTTTTTATACTCGTATTTAAACGAATAGCTTTAACATTGAATAAAACAAATTTGATCGTGTTTATTTTGAACTTTTTTATTCATAAGACCTTCTTGACAGCGAGGCAAAAAATGAGAATTCTTTATTCAGATATTAATACCGAATAGATGTGAAAATGACAGTATTAATTTTAAATTAAAGAAAGTTCTTTATTCTTTTTCGATTATTATTATTGAGTGTGACAACGGTAAAGAGAAAGAATTTTCCTTGTATTATTTGAGCGTTTCTAAAATCATTTTTCAACAGTGGTAAAGCAACGATGCAGCTAGTGACTACCTGCACCATAAAATGGGTCGACCCCACTGGAGTAGTACCATGGACTTACGGATTGGTATTCCGTAAGTTCTTGGCATATCGGAATAACATAGCCATGTTTCGTATGCAGAGTATGCAGAGACCGAAGAACAGCTAACAAAGCATTCTATATAAGCTCTCAGTACGGATGTAGATGACATGGGTAACAATCGACATTTACCATCAGGTGAAATGTGTGCTTATTTGTCACCATTAGTAACATAAAAATGAGGATAATACGACCTTAAACTTTTCACTTACATTAATCTATGTAACGCTTAATATGATAGACTAAGGTCACCGTGCGTGTTTGTTTGTTAATGAATAAATTTGATAATAAAAGGATATTTGACGTAAGTCGTTTAAGCTTCTAAATTGTTAAGAAACATTAATTCGCTAGAAGATGAGGCAGGAATGGGATCAAAAACCAATTTGCCGGCGGTCGTAAAGAGCCCTCGGGGAAGTTACGGGGCCTTGAAATCTAATTCGCAGATGTAAGTATTCTGTCTGTGTACAAACAGACACACGACTTTCCTTCAAGTAATTACATTTAATGATTTTTCAAGTAGTTCGAAGTCGTTAACGATAAATGTGATATATGGATATTTTTTTTTATTCAATAGGTAGCAAGCTGCCCATCCAAAACTAAGTGATCACCGCCGCCCATGATCATCCGCAACACCAGAGGAGTCGCGAATGGGTTGTCGGCCTTTAAGGAAGGTGTGGGCTTTTTCTTGAAGGTCCCTAAGTGGTATCGGTTCGGAAACACCGCTCACGATAAATATATAGGTATGGATCCCCAATGTTCTAGAGGTTGCGTACCTCTGGAAAGTTTAGACAAATCGTGGGATAGGCTTGTTATGGATTGGGGTAATATCGTATTGTATATTCAGTGTCAATTGGATCCAGTTACGATTACATATTACTAGTCTTGCTTGGATGTATGTATGACACATTTGCTATATAGCTATATATATAAATAAATAAAATAATATTAGCAATAGCTATTAACACAACTAATAACCACTCCAACGAAGTTATAATATATATATATATATATATATATATATATATAAATATATATATATATATATATATATATATATATATATATATATATATATATATGTATGGGTTTATTTATTTAAAACTAACTGACCCGACAGACATTCTGTCCAAATCTCAATAAACTAGTTTGCGATCGTTTTGTAAATATGTGAAAATTATCCATCGTTTGAATCGTGAGTGTATTAGTCTTGACCTCAATAGGAACCTAATTTGGACTATAACGAACATTTAACAAAAGTAACAAAATCGGTCCAGCCGTTCTAAAGTGATGCGCTTACCAACAAATAGCAAATAATTTTAATTTATATAGAAGACACACCAACTGCATGCATATTACATATTTCAGACGTTGAATATTAATATAATTATATTCTGATATGTACCTACACACAATACGTAAGTATTTTAAAGTTTAAAATTAATTAAAACTTATAGAAAAAAAACAGGAAGTAGAGTGGAGTATGACAATCAGTAATATAAGTACATGTAAATTAAAAACAAATACCAACAGTTCTGACAGATTATATTAACAATAAGAATAAAAAATAATAGTTCACTTAAATTAAAAAAACCATTCTAACGGCTAAGTTAACAATGAATAAAAATGTCAACTACGCATGACGTTATACCAAATGTAACAAGAATTCCGTAATTTATTGAAAAGTTAGGCCAATTTCCCTAAGTATTCTCGTACTTAATTCGTTATTCTGAAGTCGGAAGAAAGAAGAATGGCCGACGTTTTTGAAGTCGTAACTTAAATGTGCTCCACTTTTCAACAATGAACAGATTAGGAATCAAAGGCTGTCAAATTTGGTGGTAAAATATAATGAATTTCAAGAGAAACTTTTTAATATACTTTTTAGCAACGGTTGTTTTCACAGCGATAAAGAGTAAAAAATGGGGTGGCATGCAGCCTGTTTATGATGAGCTTGTAAAGTAACAACCAACACATGTGTTTACCGCTGCTGTGCAAAGGGCTTCTATCTGGAGTGCGTGGCGGTTACGGCTCCACGATCGTATTCAAAATAATTTCTTTTATACAGACCTTAGTATCACAAACGAGTACAATTCACCTAGTGAACTTGTAAAGTGACAACCAACACATGTGTTTACCGTTGCTGGGCAAAGGGCTTCTATCTGGAGTGCGTGGCGGTTACGGCTCCACGATCGTATTCAAAATAATTTCTTTTATACAGACCTTAGTATCACAAACGAGTACAATTCACCTAGTGAACTTGTAAAGTGACAACCAACACATGTGTTTACCGCTGCTGTGCAAAGGGCTTCTATCTGGAGTGCGTGGCGGTTACGGCTCCACGATCGTATTCAAAATAATTTCTTTTATACAGACCTTAGGATCATAAACGAGTACACCACCTAGTGAACTTGTAAAGTGACAACCAACACATGTGTTTACCGTTGCTGGGCAAAGGGCTTCTATCTGAGTGCGTGGCGGTTACGGCTCCAATGATCGTATTCAAAATAATTTCTTTTATAAAGACTTTAGTATCACAAACGAGTACAATTCACCTAGTGAACTTGTAAAGTGACAACCAACACATGTGTTTACCGTTGCTGGGCAAAGGGCTTCTATCTGGAGTGCGTGGCGGTTACGGCTCCACGATCGTATTCAAAATAATTTCTTTTATACAGACCTTAGGATCATAAACGAGTACAATTCACCTAGTGAACTTGTAAAGTGACAACCAACACATGTGTTTACCGTTGCTGGGCAAAGGGCTTCTATCTGGAGTGCGTGGCGGTTACGGCTCCACGATCGTATTCAAAATAATTTCTTTTATACAGACCTTAGGATCATAAACGAGTACAATTCACCTAGTGAACTTGTAAAGTGACAACCAACATGTGTTTACCGCTGCTGTGCAAGGGCTTCTATCTGGAGTGCGTGTCGGTTACGGCTCCACGATCGTATTCAAAATAATTTCTTTTATACAGACCTTAGGATCATAAACGAGTACAATTCACCTAGTGAACTTGTAAAGTGACAACCAACACATGTGTTTACCGCTGCTGTGCAAAGGGCTTCTATCTGGAGTGCGTGGCGGTTACGGCTCCACGATCGTATTCAAAATAATTTCTTTTATACAGACCTTAGTATCACAAACGAGTACAATTCACCTAGTGAACTTGTAAAGTGACAACCAACACATGTGTTTACCGCTGCTGGGCAAAGGGCTTCTATCTGAGTGCGTGGCGGTTACGGCTCCAATGATCGTATTCAAAATAATTTCTTTTATACAGACCTTAGGATCATAAACGAGTACAATTCACCCAGTGAACTTGTAAAGTGACAACCAACACATGTGTTTACCGTTGCTGGGCAAGGGCTTCTATCTGAGTGCGTGGCGGTTACGGCTCCAATGATCGTATTCAAAATAATTTCTTTTATACAGACCTTAGGATCATAAACGAGTACAATTCACCTAGTGAACTTGTAAAGTGACAACCAACACATGTGTTTACCGTTGCTGGGCAAAGGGCTTCTATCTGGAGTGCGTGGCGGTTACGGCTCCACGATCGTATTCAAAATAATTTCTTTTATACAGACCTTAGGATCATAAACGAGTACAATTCACCTAGTGAACTTGTAAAGTGACAACCAATACATGTGTTTACCGCTGCTGGGCAAAGGGCTTCTATCTGGAGTGCAGCCCATGACATCTACATTCATCCTCAACACAGATCCAGGAAGCACGTTGTTCATGCCTGACGACTGAGATGGAATACCACGTCATCAAATGGGTCTCCATATCTTTATACTCACCTGATGAAACTATTTCACGCCGAAATTTTGTGAGGGTGTTTTGCCTTACTCCAGTCAGTCTACTTATTCACTCTACGAACTAGCTATTTTTTATTTATATTAATTCTTGTCTATGTATAGACATAGACATACAGGTTTCATGGTTATATCGTTTACCGCCAAGCACGTGGTAATTCAGTATATAAAATTACAACTAACAATTTCATTAATTCTAGCACCGTGGATCCAACTCGGTTTGTTCACGTACCGTGAAATTGAAAGCACGTTTTTTTTAAAAAGTGATTAACGAGAACACCGTTGCCCTCGGAGCACAGATAATAAAACAAAAATTCTTGTATTACTAACGTCCTTTGGTTTCTAAAAAAAAGGGACCTAATAAATAATATCTCCCAATAGAGTAACATTGTATATTTAAAATTATTAGAAAATTTAAGTGCGAAGTGGGAATAATTTTGTATGAACATTTTTCCATGCATGGGCAGCGCCATTTGGTTCGATTGAGTTTTTTTCTTCTATTACATTGAGAGTAACAAACTCACACACAGTTCACCTGATGGCAAATTATTCCTTCAGCCCATGGCGGCAGCTGTACATGCGTTGACACACATGAGATATAAAATGTATGGCCTTATCACCAATATTAGATGAGTCGACGAGATCGAGTGTAAATTGAACATTCGAAACACATGGCATTACGCTTGTATTCTGTGCGGGCGTTTTAGCCCGGTCTAGGTGACCCATTCATTCTGCAGCTAGAAAGAAACTGCAACGTAGTTCTACCACTGCGTGTAATCGGAATGACCACACCTTCACAGATGACCACAATAAAATAGCAACATAATGCAGTGTGTTTCGAATGTTGAGTTTACACTCGATCTCGTCGCCTCGTAGTATTGGTGACAAGGCCATATCTCATGTTTGGCAACGCATCTGCATTGAATTGTTATCGAGTATGAGTATGGTTGTTATGAGCCGTAGGAATCACTTAGCATCAGCTGAACTGTGTGCTCGTTTGTCACCGTTAATAGAATATAAAAAGTATGCATGTTTATTTATTTTTCGTTCGATGGCCGCTGTTAGCGAGGACTTTTACAGTTTCACCGGGTTGAGAGGTGACCGGCGCTTAAGGCGCTCAGACGAAATCTCTATGAGTAGGTAACCAGCACGAGGGCTCCCGAGAGGGAGGCTCGGCTGGACCGTTCCGCGAGGTCGTCTGACTCGAGGGTAAATCTCGGCTCGGTCAGTTGCTTCTGAATAAGAATTATCTATCTTAATTAATATTGATATTATTATTAGCTATGTGTACCACAATTTCGGAATGCGTGGGCGCTCGAGAAGAAGTGGCGCAAGAAACTCGCGACGCTTCTGTCATTATTGTCTGGTTATCTATGTATTAGTGTAAATAGTACCGGAGTTTGCGTTATTGAAATATGATAATGAGCTACTTAAGTAAAATTTCTTCATTACACAAATATACACCAAAAAGATTCTCAATACTTATCAGATATAATAAATAATACCTCCGATTCCATGAAAATGTATTTGCTTTCGATAGTGAAGAAATAAAATGTTGGCTTGACTTCACCTATCAATGTAGGCAGGTAGTATTTTAAGAAAATCAGCGACTGTTATTTTTAAAAACTTGCATCAATCAATCAATTAATTAATAACCAATCAATTTTCAATTTCTAAAACTATTAATTCATGGTTGGAACTCAGCCGCAATGCAAATTTCCATAGTAAGATATAATCTTCGCCTTCTTTCTCGAGTTTTGGGAATATGCTAGAAATGTAGCTGTAAAAAGTCTGAGATCCTCTGATATAGATGATACAGGTGGCTCAGTATCGTGCTTGGTGTCAAACTGTGGGGGGGTCTATGTTCAGTGGTGGAGTGTGGTTGGGCTGCGATGCTGAAGACGATCTAGTTCCATCATTCATAATAGATAACAAAGGCTGGTAGCGCACCTGCAACTCCTCAGCTTATGGACCGCGGTGGTCATTCAAGCATCAAGTGCAACTGATCGCTAAACTATGTGTGTGGAACTAGTAACAAACTGCAACGTGGTTCTACCTCTGTAAACGCAATCAGTGTTCCTAAAAAGACTACATGTACCGCTATATACCACACCCAGCCAAGACTAACAAAGAGATCGGCTTTTTATTTTCCACACTGGTACCTTATCAACACAAATAGAACATATGACGGTATTTCTATTCAAGTATTTTATTTTAAATAGAAACACTTTCATCATAATCATCAGCCTGTTGGTACAAGCCACGATTCTGAACCATCTACATGTCATGCCGATGCCAATAAAATGTCATAGCAGTCGCTCTGTCTAGTTGGGGGTGTCCTGCGACTGCCAGTTTGAACTTGCCACTAAAGAACCTTTCTCCCCCATCGGTTCTACGAGCGAGCTATACAGACAATCAGCACATTGCCGCTTCAGCTTGCTAATTTCTTGAGCTATATCGGTGACCCTCTTTCTAACATAGATGTGTACATTGCGTATTCTTTTACGCAGAGGAACGCCGAGCATAGCCAACTCCATAGCTTGCCGAGTGAGAGCACATTACATGGTCTAATTGTTCAAGTTATATAAAACTTTGCTAATTTGTCTTCCCTTATCTTATACTTGTTAAATTTATTGCCTAATTTAAAGGATCCGCTGCTAGGAGCGCGGGTAGTTTTGTGTTAATTTCGAAAGAGAGTCAGTCTTTGGATATAATTTAAGAGACAAGCTGGTATTGCAAAGTGATGTTGCGTTTCGGGTCCTGAGTTCGATTCTCCGCCGAGGAATGATATTAGTATCATAAATCACACATTATTAGTTTGCGGGTCTGAGTTTGTTACGTGTGCCTGCACTGTGCTGCATGTGAACCTTCCTTCGATTTTATTGCACAAGTTTTCGTGGTCCTTCCGCAGTCAAGCCGACTCTTAATTCCTGTATGTTATGCTATTATTATTAGCATGTAATTAATATATTTGCTGTCACCCCTGAGGTCTGAGATGAAATGCCTCGTCAGCTATAATTGGGTCTCCGGACCCCACCGACCATATGAAATAGATTATCCTGTTACTTTATTGTTATTCTGTGAAGGCGTGTTCCTTCTCTAGTCGAGCCGTCCCTTTCGTGCTGCAGCTAGTTATTAGCGGCAGAACGCCTCTACTTGTAAACACTTTTGTGTTAACTATGACATCAGGACGACAAACACTTCAGTCCTCGTAAGTATAAAACACTCAAAGACGATAAAAACTGTCTATTTATTTTTATAATTAAATGCCACTTTCAATTCCACCGCGAAACATCACTGCACTCGAATCCGAAGGAGATCGAGGCAAGACCCCGACTACCACCAGTTCCCAAGGATTAACATAGTCGCTGGAGTTTCTTGCCTCACTTCTTCTCCAGCGCCAACGCATTCCGTAGTGGCGATAAATGTAATTAATAATAATGATATTAATTAGGTTAATAAGTTTTAGTAAGCAACTGATCAAGCCGTGGTGGCTTTCACTCGCAGGTTAACGGTCCAAGCCGCTGCTCGGGAATCCTTGTGCTGGTTACCCATAAATAAAGGTCTCGGCTGAGTGCCCTAAGCGCTTGACCACGCTTCAAAATGAAGCTGTAAAAGCCCTCGGGATAACAGTGGCAAACAGCCAAAAAAAATAAACAATAAGGAAATAAATAAATATATAATAAAAGATATTATTTATTTATGCAGGGTAACCACACTAGCTAGAGACCGCGTCTTCAGGGCAATGGGGAAATGTTTACCGTGGAATTGTAAAAGCTTCTTTATGGGTATGAGAAAAATAAAAACGTTAAAGTAAACGCGACTAAGTCTGCATATTTAGATTTATTTAATATGACGTCTATCTTTCAGTTAATGTTTGGCACGTACAGGCACGCAATCTAAGAAGTTTCCTGTTCCTTTTGCGTTAGGCAAAATTGATATGTAAATAGATTCACGTTCACGCTCTTATCCTTGAGGAATGTTTGAGTGTTTAATTAGAAATGTGAGACATCATAGAAACATTTCGAGGTTGAATTAACACTCTATCAAACATTAATGTCGTAACAAATGGATGTACATAAATTGTTTTGTATTGATACATATCACTTTAGATCTAAGTGGAAATCTTCAATTATTAAAACTTTTATATATATATATATATATATATATATATATATATTTCATATATTAACAACTGTTATTAATTTATGGTAATACTAGCATTTGTCTGCGTGGACTGCAGAATTTGGTGCAGAGAGAAATATGACCATGTGAGAAGCAAAGAGTGCCCAAATCCACAAAACTTTTATGTCGGTTGCTCAAGAGTATCGAGACTATTACTACTACTGGTGGAAAATAATAAATCATACAATTTCGTGTCACACATTTTGTATTTCTCTCTAGACCCAATAGTGATATCCACACAGACGAATTCGCCGGTAGTTGCTACTGTATATTTACGTATGTATATATATATATATATGTATATTTGTTAATTTACATCATACATTTTGACGGCTGCGTGTTGAAGTGTTTAAAATACCTGGGTACTGTGTTTAAAGTTTGTCCTGTTTGTGCTGAGTCCTTGGTTCGATTCCTTATTTGGAGTCGGGACGACATTTTCAGATACCCTGCCTTGGGGGGGGGGGGGGTAGGAAGACGGGGTAATGTGTGATTAGTTCTCACTAATATCCCCTCGTAGCCAACCTTAGTGCAGTGGTAGGAGCTCCAAGATCCATAGCTTAAGCACGTCTCAAGGGAGGCCTCTCCACTAGCACCCTTGATGTGACCCTTAATCCGGAACCACTCTTTGTTGCCGTTCTCCCACGGTTCGCTATCCTAGACGATGAGAGCCCTCACCCATATTTTATACGTCAATCAGCAGGTAACTTAGCCCTAAAACCCCGGGACTACAGGACTAGGGTTCGAACTCGGTTCCTAGCCGACGAACAATATTTGTGCATCACAAGTGGTTGCTTCTCAGGTGTCTGGGTATGTAGTATGTATGTCCCGTGTCTCTGACACTACAGCTGAAACTTCAACCTATCTTATTGCACATACATTGGAGTAGGGAAAGAGACGACGAGTGAGTGCCTCTGTGTTCGCGCAAACGCTTACGGCGCTATTAAATATTCTCCGCAGTCGACGTCAGCAGTGTAAGGCTGATGTGTTTTATATAGTGAACATAGGAATCTGGAGACTAAATTGTAGGTAACGAGGCATTCCATCTAAGTCAGGAGTTCCACTTCAGGAATAAGAACGCATTTGCTACTTGAATCTTTATCGAGCATGGACGTAGATATCACTGGCAACTGTCATCGTTTACAAAAATTTTTCGCTAACAAAGACGTACTGTATTTTCTTCTTTCGTAGAAATATTTATGTAAAAAAAAGAATAAAAAAAAATTGTAGATATGGGCTTTAGGTTTAATTGAAAATCATTCTATTAAGATAAAAGTTCTTTGTAATTTTAATAGCAATCGTGGAGCGGTTTTGAATGACCGCAGTCTCAGTGTTTGTATGACAAATTCTTTTTATTTTTAATTTAATTGCTCTTCTTTTTTTATGGTATTGAGGATGACTAATAATCAAACAGTTCATCTGATGATAAATGATCTCTACGGTCCATGACATCATACTCAATATGTAATCATAATGCAGAACCGTTGTCACCCTTGAGATGGAATACCTAGTCACCAGTAATAAGGGTTCTACGAGGTCAAAGAATTAATGACAGTAGTTACATTAAGCGAAAACCTTTGTGAAGTTCGCCGCTAACATATCGATCTGCGTCAGTTTCATTAATCGTGCCACAAATAAAACGAGAAATCAGAAGCTTTATCCGAGAGGGTTTGGTAGCGTTGCTATCCTATTAAAATACTGGAATACTACACTGAAGCTCTTACCGCACAATTAATGGGTTGGTACAACAAAGGCAGATATCGCCCTATATATATAATATATATATATATATATATATATATATATATATATATATATATATATATATATATACACATTATTAGGGCTCACGCTGTAGCCTTATGGATTTTAAAATATAATGCGTAGTCGAATTCGTATTAATTGTGGAAGAGACATGGTATTTATTCATAGTATTTAAATATGATGTTTTTTTTACATTGAGAGTAACAGACTCACACACAGTTCACCTGATGGTAAGAGATTCCTGCGGCCCATGACGTCTACATTCATCCTTGACAAGGAATCATAATGCAGATGCGTTGTGATCATTGAGGACTGAGATGGAATTTCTCGTCACCAGTTATAAATAAAGGGGTCCGGATATTTGTATTTTCGTTTCGCTGGTAGTCTATGAGGGTCAAGCTGACCCATTTATTCTGCAGCTAGAAACATAATGCATTGTAGTTCTACCACTGTTAAAACTTAACATAAAAAAAGGAGAAAAAAATAAATATCAAATAAACTGTTACATGGATGGTACAGAATACAATGTTTCGTGTGGTCAGAGTGAAGATCCATTACAAGTAACGACGCACCTCATCTCCTCTTCTAGTCTTCAAGGGTGACAATGCACGTACTGTTGTTTCGCAGATTTCATATATTACAGTCATTACCGATCATCAGATTGAATGTGTTTTCATCACTTAAAAAATTGAGCATCATTTGAATTGAAGTGATACGAGGTCAATGAACCAATCCGCCCGAAGGACATTAAGTTCTCTCGAGGGGGCGAATTATAAGCTTTGTTAGTTAATAAGTAAATATTAGTATTAGTAACAGAAGATGTTCAAAGTGATTAAATATTTATTGATACGGTTTATTATTTTATGTGAACTATTTTATTCGTATATTACATTTTTAAATTAAAGTGATAGTCTATATATAAATCCCACTGGTAGGATAGATACATTCTCCTCTCTAAAGAGGGTTTCGGAGCACCATTCATCATACATCATTGAGGATTGATTTGTAAAGCCCCGCAGAGTGGAACTGAATCTTCGAACTCCACACAGCACGGGCTACAATTCCACAATGCTGCCTGCTAGAGCGTGTTCCTGTGTCGGTCGAGTGGACCTATTTATATATAGCTATAAAGAAATCACAGTGTACTATCTTATTTCACATCTATGGATCTACATCCGACTGTATGACACTTACGATACAGTATATTTGTCGTGATAATGACTTGTTCTAGATCAGGGGTGTCCAGCCTTTTTTTCTCATAGACCACTTTCAAAATTTAGCTGGTCCCGGTGGACCCCATGCAGCTACATTTCTACCATATTCCCAAAACTCGACAAAAATGTGGAATATGCATGTTTTTACAAGTAACAGTTGTTGAGCTTTTTAAAATATTATCTGCCTACATTGAGATTTGAAGTCAAGCCAACATTTTCGTGGTTTTAAACTTTTTTTTGAAGGTTCTATATCATAATATTTTGTTTAACAATGCAAGCAGTGCTGTTTAAGTTAATAACATTCCGATTAACTGCTCACGTTAAGCTAAATGCTTGTTAGGAGATGGTTAACGATGATAAGTCGAATGCCGGATTCGAACCTACGATCATAAGTTTCGCAGACCGCACTCTAATCCATAATCTATATCATTAGCCTATTGACGCTTCGTTATATAGATAAGGAGGTTTTGTAATAAAGATATTCGCATAATAAAGATAAGAAGGATATACGTAATGTCTCGTTTAATACCTAAGTTTTAAGCTAAATTATTGTGTGTATTTAATTTGAATTATATTTAACTCGCTATACAATACCTTGTTTATTGTATCGCGAGTGATAATAACAGATATTTATTTATATGTATATATAATTATCTATGTATATTGGAAAAAAAAAAATTGTTTCTTAAAATTTTCTCTTGTACAAACAGCTGGTGATCTGTCAGGGCATTCTACTTCATAGACAACAGTCTCTCACAGACACTGTATCATCACTGTGAAATCTGTACTGTACTATATTTAATAATCTTATTTTGTGAGAGACTACAACGCTTCGGTACTGAACTACCATGGCTGTCTAATCTACCACTGCGGAAGCACCTATACAAGGATGTGTATAGAACCAATTGTTGGCTTTGTCTCTTTTATACTATTGACATATAGATTTAAAAAAAAAATCTGGTTATGCTTTTCAGATTACTAACATTCCCATGTGAACTCCGGGAGTATGTAGTCAACTGAACTATTTTTATATACAGGTGTTACTATACTTTTTAATTTAGATGGAACTTTATTTTTTCATAAGATGTATATTATGCATATTTCGTATATAGGATGTTAGTTGATATTTTTATTCGGATGGTTGTTCTTTATTTTTATGAGAAAATACTTTTATTTCTACCGACGAGTCAATTGGAACGAGCTATCGTTTTTAGCCCTAAGTATAATTGAAGTGGGGCCCGGAACGTGCAGAATTATAATTAATGAAGTTAATGCGGAAAATATATCACCCGAATTACTTTCGGAGGCCAATTAATTACGATTATTTATACTCTTAGTTACCAAAGTGGTCCAGGTGGACCCCCCGAGGTACACGGGAGACTCGACGGGGGTCTACGTTGGCGTGCCAAAAAAATAGGGATTTTCAAACATTTATTCGCTTTTGATAGTGAAGAACTAAAATGTATGCTTGACTTTACCTATCAATGTAGGAGGCAGATAATATTTTAAGAAGCTCAGCGACTTTTACTTGTAAAACTTGCGTATTCCACATTCAGTACAACGTGTCGAGACTAGCTTTTGTTGATTTTTGGGAATATGGTAAAAATATAGCTGCAGGGGGTCCCCGGAACCAGTTAAATTTTGTAAGCGGTCTACCATAAAAAAAGTCTGGGAACCTCTGATTTATACAATTAAATTGAGAACTTGGTGGAAATGTTGAGATTATTTATTTTTAAATTTGTATTCAGAATATACACATAGATAGTTGAAGACATGTGATATCGCCAAGACCTGTTTACTTATTTGATGACATTTTACACAACACACAACAACTTACTTTTTTCCATTGAGAGTAACAAAGGAGCACACCGTTCACCTGACGGTATTCTTGCGGCCCATGATATCTACGTTCATCCTCAACAAGGAATCATAATGCAGATGCGTTGTCACCCTTGAGGACTGAGTTAGAATGCGTCGTCACCAGTTATAAGGTCTCCTTATCCCCACACTTACTACTAATACTTCTATTTTACGCTGGTATTTTGTTAGCTCGTTGTCCCAACACCCGAGCTGACCCATTCATACTTCAGCTAGAAATAAACTGCAGCGTAGCTTTACCACTGTTAAAATATTAATACTTAATTTATGATAAGTTTTGTAATTTATATAATTACTTTTTCGTGAAAAGAAAGAAAACTCTTCGTAAGCTCCAGTCATCTATTCGTCTCCATTTGTTGTTTAATTAAAACTAATAACATTCATATCTTGGCACTTAGTGATCTGAATAATAAATGTCCAATTATATTTTAAGTACACTGAAATATCAGCTCTAAGTTTATAACCTTAAGGTTTGTATCTAAACAATCATATTTTGCATTAAAACTAGCATTAAGCTCGTAGTAATTTCGGTAACAACGTAGCGCTTTGCTGTAGCCTCTTCTAGCTTGAACATGGATGGGTCGACTCGGCCGGAGAAGACGCAGCCCTTCACAGAATACAAGTAAAGTAACTACATGCTGTTGAATTTTGTATTGTGGGTGGAGATCCCGAGACCAAATTACAGCTAACGAGTCATTTCATCTCAAGGGTGACAACGCATTTGCATTATGATTCCTTGTCAAGGATGAACATATATATATATATATAAATGGGCCGCAGGAATCACTTGCCGTCATGTGAACTGTGTGCTCTCTTTACGTCAAATACGGCATAAAAAGCATTAAGAGTCAGCCCGACTGGAGAAGGACCACGCCTTTACAGCATACCAGTGCAGTAACTGCATGCTGTTGTATTTTGTGCGGTGGGCGGGCGCATATGGAGATCCATAACAGCTAACGAGACATTTCATTTCGGACCTCGGAGTGACAGCACGTGTATATTACTTGAAAGGTGTTGATGTTATGGGCCGCAGTTATCACTCACCATCAGGTGAACTGTGTACTTAATGCAATTTTTAATTTTATTTCATTTTAATAGAACCACCAACAGAATTACATGTAACTTGATTTGTCGAAAAAAATGTCCATAGGTTGCTAAATACACTTAATTCAACTGACAGGTTATCATGCTAATTAAAACTATTAGTACAATAACTTAAGATTAAGAGAAAATTAACTATTTATATAATGTTAAATAAACTAAACTAAACTAATTATAAAAAGGGCTACAATACCATTGCCAATACTACGCTAACTTCGTGGCCCCAGCAATGCGAGGCACTCGTACACATGGCAAATTAGTGCGGGTATAATAATTTTGTAAGACAACGCACCAATCGATACCACTCCGATCCGAGGCAAATCTTAAAAGATACACGATTCTAACAAAGTTACCATCCAATTCAGTACTTACCTAACTCCCAGTGTGTTCGACGTTCCACAGAGTACGCACGACTACTCCGTGGAATCAGCTGGCCAGTGGTTTTATCGAACGTCCAAGAAAAGAGTCTAAACCTCTGTTAGCCGGGGCGCGCACCTGCAACGGAAATTATCACTTACCTAGGTTTAGAGAGCCATCGTTTGCCTTCTCTTCTATATAAACAAACTTTCCGGTGACAGTGAGATGGAAGCGGCCGTGGAAGCTATTTCGAAGAGTTAAATCAAAGTATATTTTTTCCTACACCTTAAATGTATACACGTTGTGAAAGATGAATATTGATCAAAGGAGACTTTAATACTATAAGAGACTTTACAAAAATTAAAATATATATAAAATCTTACTTTTCTTTTTATTCGTATAGGTAATTTATGTCAATTAGGAACGCATAAATTCTGGAATCGCCTCAAAGCGTATCTTCGCGCATTTCTTACGTGATCCTTTTCAATGTTTATTTAGCTTTGGCTAAAATAGATATAGCTTGATAGCTTTATTTTACCATAACTCACCTCTCACATCCCAGGTGGAATTGCGAACTTATACGGAGTAATGGTTGTATATAATAAATTATTAGTATATTTGACAGTAATTTGTATCTAAGTACCATTATATTAAGTATATAGGATAAGATTAATTGTAATATACTTGAATACCCTAGATCAGAGGTTCCCAGACTTTTTTTCTTATAGACCACTTTCAAAATTTAGCTGGTTCCGGTGGACCCCCTGCAGCTGTATTTCTACCATATTCCCAAAACTCGACAAAAATGTGGAATATATATAAGTAACAGTCGCTGAGCATCTTCAAATACTATCTGCCTACATTGATAGGTGAAGTCAAGCCAACATTTTAGTTCTTTTCTTCTTTCTTCAGTATCGAAAGCAAATAAATTTTCGTTGGGGTTAGATTACGAATTGAACTCTCATTTTTTTGACACGCCAACGTAGACCACCGTCGAATCTCCCGTGGAGCCCTGGGGCAACCTGGATCACTTTGGGAACTAAGGCCCTATGCAATAAGGCGAAATGCTAAAACAATATGTCTGATGTCCGCACCCGAGCCCTTTTTCCAACTTCTGAATACATTACACTCAGCTTACACATGTTAGTCCGTCAATTACTCATAAAGAAGCCTGACTAATTTTTTCACCACGGTATGTTCTGCGAAACTTATGATGTGATTGTGATCATATTGATGACTGATTATAGTTTTTGGAGTAGTTAACCGAAATGTTAGTAATATTAATAGCATTCCAAGCCTTCGCTTTTTTTTAAAAAGGTAGTAATGTAAGAATAAAGAATAATTTGAAAGTATTGAAACATATTAACTAAACCACTGTCAAGGTACCAAGACGTTATTAATACTTTACTTTCTTTGGCGCTACAACCCTTTATCTTGTCACTGTCACACTGTAGTCTTGGCCACTTCATCAGTGTTTTTCCATTCGTTCCGATCCTTGGCTTTCCTTCTCCGGGCGGCAAACTTGCCCATGGCCCTGAGATCTTCCTCAATGCTATTGCATCATCTCTTCTTCGGCCTCCCTCTTGGTCTTTTTTGTTGCAGCTTCCACTTACTCATTACCTTGTGTACCCTATGGTCTTCCATCCTCTCAACATGTCCTGCCCACCTTAGGCGTTGTGGCTTGACGAATCTGACAATCGTCTCATGTGTCATCAATATATTGAGCTCGTGATTCATCCGGAGGCTATCCGTTGTCATCTCTAAAGGGACCAAACGCTTTCCTTTCGAAAGCCGCCAGTTTCTGTGGTTCTTCCATTGTTAGTGTCCATGTCTCATATGTATAGGTAACTACAGGACGGATGTACTATATAGACATTTTAGATTGCACGGTAAGAAATTTTGAACGTAGTAGCTTACTAACTGCAAAGAAGCATCTGTTGCCCGCCATAATTCTGGCATTCTCTTCTTCTTCGTATTGAGTTTTAAGCCCCTTAATCATCAGGCCATATATAGCTGCCTCTGATTTAAGAGTAAAGGCGTGCGTAATCATGCTATACGTTATTAATAGCGAGAAATTAATTTCACTCGGAATTAATCAATTTGCGAGCAAGGGTAAATTTCTCTGAAATCCATCCTCGAAGTTTTCAAAACTTTGTAGACAACTTTTCCATCACTTAACTCCTAAAGGATCTTATGACGCGAGAAACATTGTGGTTATATAGAGAAGGAATTAGATCTGATAAAATCTACTAACAGATCAATCCTGGTTCAAATATTAGGATGATTCTAATGATGATATCTTCTTTTATATATTACTAAGGTAGACAAACGAGGGCATAGTTCAACCGATGATAAGTTGTGATTGCGGCCTATAAACACCTAGGTACATGCTCAATAAATAATTATGATGCTGTAACCCCTGAGGACTGAGATGGAATGCCTCTTTACAACTAGGTGTCATATGGTAATAACCAGAAAATATTGCCGCAGTCGAAATGGTCCAGAAGAGTATCTTCATCATTATATCTAATAGCAAGGTATGGTACCTTCTTATACACTTACCCCTTATGGAATATTTATTTATTTATTTAAGCTATATTTACAGTATGTATAAAAGCGAACTTAATGCCTTAGGCATTCCCTACCAGTCAACCTTAGGGTGATGCCGAGATGAAATGAGGTTTGTAGGTGTATGCTTAAAAACTTTGTCGCGATTATAATACAATTATATTAATTGTATTATACAAATAAACAACATATGCGTAATTATAAAGTAAATATATAACTAGACATATAGTAAATACATAATTATTTAATATTGAGATGATTCTACCAATCTGTTGAGGAATAGCTCCCGAACTTTCACCTTAAATGCGTAACGATTTGTAGAATATCCTCAGCGTCGTGTTTGTCTATCACAGGTATTTTAATAGTGACTATTTCATGTAAATGCTCTAAATTCGACACAGCTATATTTCCGGATACTCTACTCTCACTAAACGAAACACAGCAGCCTTATGATTCTATTTTACGTTAGTAGTCTTTAACCAGTGCGTGTTGCCAATGATTACTTAGGGTAAAGATATATGGTCCTTCATTGCTGACCGTATGCGAAAGCACAAAGTCGACCCATGGAGTGGACTATGATAGAATACGCTACGTAGACATTCGCAATAGAACGAGAGTGATCGACATAACTCAAAAGATTAGCAAGCAGAATTAGCAATGGGTTGGTCGTGTAGCTCGTAGAAGCGATAAGCAATGGAGGAAAAAAGATTCTTGAATAATAACTCTGGACTGGCAATCGTAGTGTAGGAGAACCCACTAGATGAAGGAACGACCTAGGTAAGTTTGCGGGAAGTCGATGGATGCAAGTGGTTGGTCAGGATCGTGGCAGTCATCTTAGATAATTTCAAAATGAATGGGTCAGCTCGACCGGGGTCCTCACAGAATACCAGCGTGAAATAGCAGCATAATGCTGCTGTGTTTCAACTGGTTAGTGTAGGGATCCGGAGACCTTTATTGTTGGTGACGAGGCATTACAGCCCTTAGGGTGATAACGCAACTGCATTATGGTTCGTTGCCAAGGATGAATGTGGATGTCATGGGCCGCAAGAATCACCATCAGATGAACAGTGTGCTCGTTTGTTCCTCGCAATGTAATAAAAAAAATCTATGGAGAGGCATGTTCAACAATGGACTATGATAAGCTGTGATGGTGATGACGATTCTGTCAGGAATCATGCTGCACCTAGGAACAAGTTGCCTGTTTGGATAATAGGCAGTAAGTAGGCAAGTCTAAGGTAGCATCCTAAGAAGGGTGTCAACTGAGGGGATAATATTTACGTCCGCTACGTGGTCACTAAAATACAGGGGCGTTAAATCGTTTCTACATTCCCGAACCAATTTGCACGGCGTATAAAACTGCCTCATATGGGACATGTTAATAAAAACGATAATATTTTATTTTACTGTTATTGTCATAGGTGCTGTAATATGCGAATGCGGGGATGAATATATTTGATATGTATGAAAAGGCATGAATGGATGCAATAAAGACATTTTAGCATCAAAAAAAATATTTTTAGTACCAGTGATAAAAAAAAGTAATTCGACGTATTCCCGTCAGGAAGTGATAGGGGGTGACTATTTGCGATAATTTTAAATCCCATATGCATTATGCAAAAGTGAACCATTTTTGAGTTATCATGTTTTTTAGCATTTTTACAAAATAAGTCAAAATGCAACATCAAAATTTATTAAAAAAAAGGTATCTGTTTAAATCTCATTTTTTCTTCTGATTTATAATAACGATTAAACACTGGTTATTTACCAATATTAAAACAACAATTATCGGACCAAATTTAAAAATACGAGACGAAAAAGATATTATTTCAATATTATTTTGAGACTTTTTCCTGTATATACTCCTTTCTAGAGAGCGTGTTAGCGCATAAACCGTCACTCCAATGCGGATTCGCGAACCTCACATGTTTATAAAATATTTTATTTCTTTATTTCTCAAGTTTCCTCACGATGTTTTCCTTCATCGAGGACTACGTGGCAAATAACCACTTAATATTGTAACTAACAACTTTTTTTTTTTGGTTGCCGCTTACACTTTTAATTGGTGCCGCTACCAGATATCGAAATCGGTTTTGCTAGCGTACTGTGAAGTCAAAGCGAGCGCTTACACAATGAGCTACTACGACTCTTTCTACCCCGGCTCTTTACCAGTTATAAAGGATGTTTTATTTTTATAATTTCAGAGGTGGTGCGTGGTTAGCCTGATGGTAATTTAAGTCATATCTTACACAATAAACTACCATGACTCTTTGTACCACGGCTGTTTACCAGTTATAAAGAATGTTTTATTTTTTTAATTCCAGAGGTGGCTTTACCAGTTATAAAGGTTGTTTTATTTTTATAATTTCAGAGGTGGCTTTACCAGTTATAAAGGTTGTTTTATTTTTATAATTTCAGAGGTGGCTTTACCAGTTATAAAGGATGTTTTATTTTTATAATTTCAGAGGTGGCTTTACCAGTTATAAAGGTAGTTTTATTTTTATAATTTCAGAGGTGGCTTTACCAGTTATAAAGGTTGTTTTATTTTTATAATTTCAGAGGTGGTGCGTGGTAGCCTGATGGTAATTTAAGTCATATCTTACACAATAAACTACCATGACTCCTTGTACCACGGCTGTTTACCAGTTATAAAGGATGTTTTATTTTTATAATTTCAGAGGTGGCTTTACCAGTTATAAAGGTTGTTTTATTTTTATAATTTCAGAGGTGGCTTTACCAGTTATAAAGGATGTTTTATTTTTATAATTTCAGAGGTGGCTTTACCAGTTATAAAGGTTGTTTTATTTTTATAATTTCAGAGGTGGCTTTACCAGTTATAAAGGTTGCTTTATTTTTATAATTTCAGAGGTGGTGCGTGGTTAGCCTGATGGTAATTTAAGTCATATCTTACACAATAAACTACCATGACTCCTTGTACCACGGCTGTTTACCAGTTATAAAGGATGTTTTATTTTTATAATTTCAGAGGTGGCTTTACCAGTTATAAAGGTTATTTTATTTTTATAATTTCAGAGGTGGTGCGTGGTTAGCCTGATGGTAATTTAAGTCATATCTTACACAATAAACTACCATGACTCTTTGTACCACGGCTGTTTACCAGTTATAAAGGATGTTTTATTTTTATAATTTCATGATGATCATTTAAGTCATATCTTATAGTTCTTAAGTCTAAAACTATCGTCAACAAAGTTTGGAGATGCGTTGGCGTTGGAATTGAGTCACCAGATCTCTCACTGTACTCACCATACGAAATACAGCGTCATAGGACTATACTACGTTATTATAACTTTGTAATAATTTCCAATTGTAAATAATATTAGTCTCTTTAATAAAAGTTGAGTAAAAGGCACTAAATTATATCATACTAAATGTGATGATGATATTTTTCTATTGGATTTTGACCACGGCAATATCTTCTTGTTGTTGCCAGGTGACATTAGGTGGACAGAATTTTTATAGTGCCGTAAGCATTTGCATTGCACACAGACGCACCCGGCCATCGCCTTCTCACCTATTGCAAAGCAATGCATGTGCAATAAGATCGAAGGAAGGTTCAGATGCAGTGTCAGGGTCACGGGAAATATGTACAATAAACCCAGAGTAGAAATCCATACAAATATACAATTAGTAATACACAAATATTGTTACTCAACGCATCATCCATAGGTAACTCTTATCACTACACTACGTAGTCATCAAACTTATTATATTTAAACTAAATATATGTACTATCACAAAAAGCAATTCCCCCGAGAAGGCACTAAGATAAGATTTTCTCATCACCCAATAGCCCTCATTGATGGAATAAACCGGTGCCCATAGGGCACACTGACGTATACCTAACATGATCGCATGGCATTCAATGATAATGAATGCGTGGTCTCTACCAATCGATCGGCCTACACAAGATATACTCCGCTTTGGTGTAAGCCGCTTGTAAATCCAACCCCCCTTTAATTGATGGCGGTCCGAGCCGAAAGCTGAACATAATTTCCCAATTTCTCAGGATTTTTTTTCTGTTTTGTTTCATACACTTATTGTCCAAATTATTAGTCCAATTTAATCTTGTTATTTTGCTATTATCTGTATAGAATAATTCATAGACTTCTAGCCAGGTACAAAAACCTAGTGTCGTTTTATCAACGTTAATAATTTATCTAAAATTATTTAACATGGAAAAGGAAACTTCAGAGAAAGCTTGATAAATATCCCCAGAGGTCTTGCAACGTGAAGAAACTTTAGGAAAGTTATGAGAAAAGTTATGTATGAATAGGACTAATATATTCTATATTCAAAGCGTAAAGTTTAATTTATTTTTATTGCACTGAGGGCAACGAACGCCCATAACACACACACTTAATCAATGAGGAATCATAAGTTGTCACCCCTGAGATCTAAGATGCCTCGCAACCAATAATATCAGTCCCGTTCACGCTGCAGATTCTTTTGTAAGGACGTGGTCCTTCCTCATTAGAGCTGTAGTTAGAAACAAAATGCACAGTATCGTGATACTTTGTTGAGAATGGATGTGGATCTCTAGAGCCGTAGTCGTCTTAACATCAGGTGAACTGTATGCTTGTTTTTCACCTCTACATAAACGAGTTCGCTATATGTACAAAATGAGGTGCAGGCACTCCTGACGGATCCCTATACTCATAAGCGTTTTGGTACTGTTTTACGCCGGTATACAGTCAGTCGTGTTAAGCCGAACTAGCAGCAACTAGATAGTAACTCGCCGCAGTGTTCAGTGTCCTTTTTATATCATGCACACACAAACACACAGGCACACACACTACTTGATTAATGTATCTGGTACGAAATAAATAATAATTAATATGTTATTCATAAAATAGTGAAATCGACTATTACGTAAATTGTGTTTATTAAAATAATACTTAAATTAAAAAAAGGACTTTGGGTATTGGGCAATGGACAGCAATTAGATCTGTTGAATTTGAATGATTTTTATTAGCCTGACTTATATACAGTATATATGTATGTATGTATGAATGTTATGGAATATCTTAATTCAGTTTTCTCTCACTTCAGGCGATCTGAATTAACTGAAATTTTGCAGATATATTAAAAAACGATGACAATACAATATTTTTTAACTATAATTCCAATTACCTGTTGTAACTGGTGTGTTGAAACTCAAACTCAAGTGATGGGCTTACCAACCAACAGACTTTAATTAATATTTATATAGGTAGACGAGTAGTGCAGTTCAAACTTTCTCGTAATAACATCGCTTAACTTAAAACTAAGCTTATTTAAAACTAGCTGACCCGACAGACATCGTCGTGACCAAATTTCATTGAATTAGTTTGTGATCGTTTTGTGAATAGAAGATTAACCACAGTTCAATCGCAAGTTGTATGTTGTCTTGACTTAACAAAAAAGAGCCATAGAAGAAAAAGAACTCTTAGTTTTTCCCGTATTTGCCAATTCTCCGGGAAACTTTTCCAATTTTTCTTTCCATAGAAACCTTATTCCGATTACCTGTTGTAACTGGTATGTTGAAACTCAAACTCAAGTGATGGTCTTACCAACGAACAGATTTTAATTTAACTTTTAATTTTTATATAGACAGACGAGTAGTACAACTGATGAAACTTTCTCGTAATAACAACGTTTTACTCAAACCACTAGCCGGTTATCTCCAGTCTATACAGATAAAAGCGTCACTGGAGTTTCTTGCACCACTTCTTCTCCAGCGCCCACGCATTTCGAAGTGGTGGAACAGATAACTAATAATAATAGCGATATTAATTTAGATGATCCTAAGCAACTGACGGACCCGAGGTCAGACGCTCTCGAGAAACAGGGTAGCGGTCCAAGCCGATGCACCCTCTCGGGAGCACTTGTGCTTGTTACCCATATATAGAGGTCTCGATTGAGCGCCATAAGCGATTGGTCACTTCTCAACCCGGTTAAACTGTGAAAGCCTTCGGGTTAAAAGCGGCCGGCCATCAACCCAAAAAAATAAATCAAATAATCGCAACGTCTCAGACAGACAAATAAAATTACTTGAGATTAGTACTGAGTATAATTTTTATGAATACCATTATAATAATTACAAAGGCGAAATGTTGAGGTTGTTAAATTTTATAATAGTTAAACTTTAAAAATAAAACAAGCTGATAATATAAGCGATGAATTTATGCAATAACTAAGGTTTTTTTTTATTGATTTGAGGGTGACAAATGAGCACACAGTTCACCTGACGGTAAGTGATTCGTGCGGAACATGTCACTTACATTCAACCACGATAAGGAATTATAATGCAGGCGTTGTCAAGATAAAATACTCCGTTACCAATAATAACGGTTTCCACTTACACTGGATTTCTTTTGTGAGGGCGTGGTCGTTCCCCACTCGAGACGATAAGCTGTTCCTGCTGCCCAGGACATCCACATTCATCCTAGATTAGTTATCACAATGCAGGTGCGTTATCACGTCTGAGGACTAAGATGAAAAGCGTCAATATGGTTCGGATCCCTACCAGCCGAAACACAGTAACGTTATGCTGCTATTTTATGCTGTTATTCTGTGGGGGGGGGGGTGGTCCTGGTTGACTGATTCATGGTGTAGCATGTAAAATTGCAGCGCAGCTCTACTATTGTTAGTCTTCAGGGGTTTACTGCGAGATATAAATTGTATTGCTACGAATGAAATATTTATGCTTCTTCGTCTTCCATGGTTGCTTCATTATAAACTAACTGGAATTCTCTGAGTATGATTGCATTCTTATCTTTAAACGAATCATAGCGTGTCTCTACGTATACATACGTGTCACGTATAAAATGGACATACAAGACCGTAGAACTTGTGGTCGGGTAATTATGTTCACAGATCTGTAGGTCCTGAATACGAATCCCAGGCAAAGTCAAAGTTGTGAATCTAACAACGAATATATATTGTAATTTCTCCCTGATATTATTGTATGTATATCAAAATTATCGTGTGTTGCACGTATTGTTTTTCAAATTTAAATATTATTTTTTTAATTAATTGAGAGTACCAAACGAGCACACAGTTCTCCCGATGATAAGTGATTCCTGCAGCCCATGACATCTACATTCATCCTTGAGCAGGAATCATAATACAGATGCGTAGTCACCCTTGAGGACTGATATGGAATGCCTCGCCATCAGTGATAAAAGTCTCCGGATCCCCACACTCACTAGACGAAACACAGCAACATTATGCTGCTATTTTACGCTGGTATTCTGTGAGGGCGTGGTCCTAAGCCCGGCCGAGCTGACCCATTCATTCTGCAGCTAGAAACACTGCAGCATAGCTCTACCACTCCTACAATAAGTTTAGCTTTATTGATCACTTTTATTCATTAAGAGTCATCATCGTTATCATCGACTCAGCCCAGCACGTCATTAGCTTAATGGTTTAGGGTACGGTCTCCGAAATACATGTCTTAAGTTTGAATCCTCCATTCGACGGTTGTGAATCATCCCCTAACACAAGAAGCTTGGTTAACGATAACTAGAAAATATAGAAATGCCATATAATAATTCGGGCTCAAGGCCACTGTTAGCCCGAGGGCTTTTACAGTACCGGGTTGAGAGGTGACCGAGCGCTAATGGCACTCAGTCAAGACCTCTATACTAAAATAGCTATTAATAATATATTGTTTCTAGATTTCTAGATAAAAAATAGGCCTCCCTACAGCAGTGCCACAAACTACCCGCGTTCATTAACTCAACCCACATTGCGGAGTGGTTGCCACTCAAGAACATTTCATCCCCGTCGGCTTTTTAAGAAGGAAGGAAGGAAAGATTATTTAATTTTATAACAAGCGATTATTTAATATTGAAAGAAATCATCATTTGTTCCCTTAATTGTAACTAAGGTGAGACGAGTAATATTCAATATCATTATTTATACATATAATGAAATCGTAAACTGATTTTTTGCCTATTTGTCTGTAAGCTTGTCGTAAATCATGATAGAATTCGTTCATCATCTCAATAGTTGGCATTCCACCAATGTGCGCTACATGCAAAATTTCCTCTCACGCTGATTCTACAATTACTTTACGGAATCAGTTGGAACCAGCCCTCTATCCGAACGGGCGACTTCGAGCCTTCCAATAAAAGAGTCTCCACCTTTCTTAAAGGCCGGTAACACATTTGCGACTCCTCTGGTGTTCGGCAGATGTTCATGGGCAGCGGTGGTCACTTACCATCGGGTGGGCTGCTTGCTCGTTTGCCACCAATTTCATATAAAAAAAAGCTAGTGTTTATATACACAAGTGTAGAATTATAGATTTGATTTTCTGTCATGTATGAAGACAAGATTGCATTATGATTTATTATTGTTTTCGTATAAATATACTAACAAATAAAAAAATATTAATTAAATTTAAAGTGCACGTAAGCACACGCCGTTGATGATTCATTGTGGATGAAATCACTGCAAGAAGTATATAACAAAGTTTGTGTGGAAAATATATTAGTTGGAAAAAGAAAATTTTATTTGTATTACTCTGGAATCTTTGGGGATAAAAATAAATGTATTTTCTTATAAATTGTATATATACGTGTGTAATCAAGTCCATTTCGACCATTACCAACGTCCAGCGGTTTTAAGTAATACATAAGTGCCATGGAGAGGATAATGCTTCGTAGCTCAAAAAGAAATGTATACTATATTTGAATTGAAGGAATCAGATGAGGAAGGAAATGACAGAGCATGACAGATATATATATATAGCGATCTATTGAAGTAATCTTATCTCTATATATATATATATATATATATATATATATATATCAGAAAACGTTTAAAACTAGTTAATTAACAAAGAAAGTACAGAAGCGAAGCAATTAAGCCGAGTGTTTGGACAAAGAAGTGGATGAAGTCTGTGGGAACATAACGTTGGTAACCCTTGCTGTTTGTCTTAACCTAGTTTATGCATGGATGGTTATTTCATTCTATGTGAATGCTAGTTGACCCGACAGACGTTGCCCTGTTCAAGTTTTAATAAACTTGTTTGTGATTTTGTGTATTTGCGAAAATTATCCAACATTCGAATCGAGGATGAGTTATGGTATTTCATGCTAAACAAAACTCTCAGTTATACCCGAAGTTTCCAATTTTCCAATTACCTAATTTGGATTAATACGTCCATTTAAAAAAGAAATAACGGAATTGGTCCGGCCGTTCTCAAGTGATACGCTTACCAAAGAACAGTTTTAACTTATATAACTTTTATTTACATAGATGAGATAACAGGTACAATATAACTTCATTTATATTAATGAATTTGGTTTATAATTGTGTTAGCTATCAGGTTATTTTTATAGAATAGGAGGCAAACAGTTTAAAGATTGCAACTTATCACCGCCGACCGTGAACACACGCGACACTAGTCACAGGTGCGTTGTCGGCCTCTAAGAAAGTTTAAGGCTCTTTTTTTAAAGGTACCTAAGTTGTACCATTTCGAAAATTCCGCAGACAACACCTGATTACAAAGAGTAGTTTCAAAGTAGTTACTACAACTAAATGACCATATAAATATTTTAAGAGTATTAAAGCCACACTGCAGTATGTTTTTTGTGACTGTATTTGTTAGCACGATCTCACAAAATACCTGCTTGATATAACAGAATAACTATATTTCGTTTGATAGGTCGATAAACGGAGATCCAGTTACTAGTTACGCATTCCATTTTACTCTTCAACCGTAACACTGCAGTGTAGTGGTAGAGTTACGCTGCAGTTTCTAGCTGCAAACCAAATGGGTTCGCACGACCGGGGTAGGACTACGCCCACACAGAATACCAGCGTGAAATAGCAGCATAATGTTGCTGTGTTTCGTCTGGTGAGTGTAGGGATTAAGAGACCTTTGTTACTGGTGACGAGGAATTCTATCTCAGTCCTCAAGGGTGACAACATATCTGCTTTATGATTCCTTATCAAGGACGAATTTAGATGACATGGGCCACAGGAAGCACTTACCATCAGGTGAGCTGTGTGCTCGTTTGTGAATATTTGTTGAGGATCTATGCAGGGAAACTGTAAACCATGAAACAAAAAAAATTGGGAACTGTGAGTTCATGTGTCACCCTTAGTTTCATAAAAATTTGTAAGTGGGTATAGGCATAAGCTGAATCCAAATCAATATTTTAACGAAACGTAATTATTAGTTTAGATTATTAATAGTCTTTTTTTGGTTTCATCACGTTACGTAATCACATCATTTAGACGTTTTTCAAAAAAATAATTAAACTTTTATTTATTTCCACTTGGAAATTATTATAAATTCCTAAGAACAGACTGAGGAATACATTCTCAGTCCTCAGGGGTGGAGAACGCGTGGTGATCTTGGATCTTAGTTATCTTACTTACCATCAGGTGAAAATTGAGCTCGTTTGATAAACGAGCTATATTTACTTTTTATGAAATTAAGGGTGATCCCTTAGTTTCATAAAAATTGTTAGTGGGTATAGGCATAAGCTAAATCCAAATCAATATTTTAACGAAACGTAATTATTAGTTTATATTATTAATAGTCTTTTTTTGGTTTCATCACGTTAGTAATCACATGATTTAGACTTTTTTCAAAAAAATAATTAAACTTTTATTTATTCCACTTGGAAATTATTATAAATTCCTAAGAACAGACTGAGGAATACATTCTCAGTCCTCAGGGGTGGAGAACGCGTGGTGATCTTGGATCTTAGTTATCTTACTTACCATCAGGTGAAAATTGAGCTCGTTTCTCACCCTTAGTTTCATGAAAAGTAAACATTTATTTAACTCCTTACAGAAATTATTATCATATAAATTTCTAAGTACAACCTATCGATGGCAGGGCTCAATTTAAATTTCTCTTCAGTAATCAATACAACAGAATTAATTCTAGAGCACCGCTAGCCGCACATACACGGACGATTGAATAATAATGTCCTTACAATCGTCAGGTTGTAAACGATGCCAACCTCTCTAGTACGGTAGGAAATAATTTAAAAGACACTTTGGGTCAGCTTGGCCAGGATCACGTCGTCACGTAATACATGTGTGAAATAGAAGCATAACGTTACTGTGTTTCGTTTGGTGGGTGTTTCCTACACGGAGAAACACAGGTGGTGAACAATTCAATCTCAGGGGTGATAACACATGCATATGTGTTCTTGAATCTTAGTTAATGTTGGATGCAGGATCATATGAGATGATATGTGTTATAACGTACCATCAGGTGGTTGTTTGTCTTCCTTAGGTTCTTAAGTAATCATATTAAATTCAACATTTATTTAGTTCCATTGGATTTTATGATAACTTCCTAACAATAGGCTATCGAAGGCTAGGCTTAATTTAAATATCTCTTCAGTATTCAATACTACGAAATTAGTTCCAGAGCCCTGCAAGTTGCCAATAGACGGTTGATCGAAAACTAATGATAAAGGTAAAATATCAAGGTCGCGGAAAGACCACGCCCTCATTGAGTACCCGCTTGAAATTGCTGCTTGCTGTATTTCGTTTGGTGAGTCAAGGGATTGGTGTACCGTATATACAGGTGGCAAGGAATTCCACCTCAGTCCTCAAGGGTGACAACGCATGTACATCTTGAATCTTAGTTAAGGATGTATATAGTAGCTTGAGCTTCACTGTAACAGTCTTCACTTACGATCAGTTGACAAATGTGTTCATTTGTCACCCTTAGTTTCATAAAAAAAATTAGCTCCATTTAGAAATTATGTTCAATTCCTAACGAGCTATCGAAGAAGACTGGGCTTAATTTAAATTTCTCTTCAGTAACATTATACGACTATAGGTCATCATAGGAAATAGTACAAAATTAAATCAAATGGATAGTTATAATGGAGACATGTAGCAGCTCGTTACTAGCTGCAACATGGATGAGTCAGCAGCATAACGCTGTTTGTATTTCGTATGGTTAGTTTAGAGTTCCTTATGCGCAATAACGATGCATTCCATCATTAAAATTATATTTATCTCCACTCGGAATTTATGATAAATTCCTAACCACACGGTATCGGTGACTGGTCTTAATTTAAATTTCCCTTCATTAAAATACTACAGAATTAATTCCATAGCCCCGCGAGCTATCTGCAGACGGTTGATTGAAAACTAATGACAGGTTACAAACGATTGCCGACCTTTGTAGCGAAAAAGGAAATAATATAAAAGGAACTGACATCGGTTCTCAGTAGCGTAATAAGTTTAAAAGATATAATATAAAAATATTAGACAGAACAATATGTTCTGTACTACAATATTTTATAATAGCTTTATATAATAATTACAAATGTACAACAAAAGAACACAAAATAAAAAGTAATTTAAATTTACAGCATTTTTAAAGAAACTATTAAAAAGAATATATCATTACTTTTTTTTTAAACTTTGTAAGCAAGTGCTTGACTACGATTCCACCTGATGTTAAGTGGAAATGCAGTCCTGGATGGTAAGGTGCACTAGCTCAGTAAATGCCTATTCACTCTACTCTTGTTAAACACCCACATTGTAATCAGATAGAAAGACAGACGCGGGCAATCTATTCCAGTCCTTTGCTGTACGAATAATGAATGACAAAGTAAAGCGCTTCGTTCGGTTTGAGGGAAGTTCACAACAAAAGGATGAAATCCAGTAGTGCGTCGTGAAGTCCGATGGTGGAACGGGGATGGGGGAATTAGATCATGTAATTTCTGAGCACATTCTCCAAAATGCATTCTGTACACTGAAAGGCTAGCCACCTTACGCCTGTGCTTAAATGTGACAACAGTATTCTACACTCGACCGGACTTGAGCTTATAGAGCATTAAAAGCTGCCCCGCAGAGAAATGCCGCTGCACTTTGACCAGAATCCTAGGATTTTTTGCAGCTATCTTCGCCTTGGACTTGATGAATCGTCCATAGTTAAGGTTGGATAAAATTTCGATTCCCAATAACTGAAGGCGATCACTTGTATTAATTTAATTACTTATATTAATTGTTACTAAGATTCCTGTTAAATGCTCCAACTAAGCTTAAATAAAATACTAGGATAAGTTTTAGACCGTAATCCAAACCATTAGGTTATTGGCGCTTTTTAATTATAATGATAAATAAATAGTAGAAAAATATCTTTGACGACGATTCCAATTCAATAAATACATTTATATTTTTGACAGATCAATCAGAGACATGATCAAAAATGTTAGGAATATGGAAACCTTTATTACTGGTGAAGAGGTATTCCATCTTAGTTTTCAGCGGGACAATGCATCTATGTTATCATTCCTTATCGAAGATGAACGTCGATATTAGGTCACAGAATTTACTTACCATCAGCTGAAAGTGGTAAGTGGTTATTAAGTGTATTAGCCAATGAAAAATAAAATATATAAATGCCGGATATAACACCAAAGCAATTTGATTTTTCGTGATGTTTCACTAAATTGGTTCGTTGTATACACACAAAAGGCTGCCATCAGAATTATTAATTACACGAGCTGCGTGAATTGGGCCGTCGGGAATGAAGGGTGAATACTTTGTTCCCCGACAGCGACCCCAACAAATCCCAAAAAGAAATACTATCAGTGAGAAAGGTTTTGGTTGAAATACGGGAATGGATTTCATTTTCTTAATGTTTCTTATAAATAACATTGAAAGTCCGGAATATAAAAGACGTTTGAGAAAGAGTTTTGAGTGCAAAAAACATGGGATGTTCTACATATATGCGGACGTTGGGCAACGGTGATCTCTTACATTCAAGTTTCGTTGGCCATCTATTCTATATTAAAAGAAAAACATGGTATCCTCCTGACCAATTACGACCATCACACCTCCACTGCTGGACAAGGCCTCCCCCACATAATACTACAAAAAACGATCCTGAGCATCTACATCCATCGATTTCCCGTAGACTTGCATAGATCGTCATTTCATCTAGTGGGGTCGTCCTGTATTGTGAAGACCAATACAAGGTTGACGCTCGAGAACCATTCCACCTCTCTCATTCCAGTCCGTTTTGTTTTTTTTAAAGAATAGGTGGCAAACGAGTAGGCAGCTAACTTGATGGTAATTGATTACTGCCGCCCATGAATATTCAACACCAGAGGGGTGCGCTACCGGCTTGCTCGCGATGTTTAAAGAAAGGCTACTTTTCTTGAAGGGCCCTAAGTCGTGTGGGTTCGGAAACACCGCTGGCGACAGCTGATTCCACAGAGTAGTTGCGTTTGTCAGGAAATGTCGCGTAAAGCGCACGGTGGTGGATTGCCAACCATTGAGATGATAAGGATGACATTTTTAATTATATTGTGATGTACGGTTTTTAAACTCAGCGGCTGGAATTAATCTGAACAACTCAGAACACTACGAGCTGGTGTTCTGAGCTGGTACCTGGTCATCCTTTAGCTACTTCAGTTTACTCATCCTTTGTGATATGTCAGTTACCTTAGTTCTACTTCGGATAACCACATTACGAATACGACCACAAAAACACTGAGCATAGCCCTCTCTATGGCTCGCTGAGTATCTTTGAGCTTCATCATACCGTCAATAATAAAGACTTTGGTCTTCAAACATTGACGGATATTCCAGGAGAAAATATGTCGCAGTTTTCCAAACGCTAGTTAGATTTGTCGATTGACCTTTTGGTCAAACTGGACATACCTAATTATAGTTCGATTAGGTAACTTCAACTTTGGCCTATATTAAAAACAAAATCTAAACAACGCACCTTACGTAGCATTCGAGTCTTAAACGAAATTTGAATTTATTAGAATTATATACTCGTATTATATAAAACACATATAATTTGGAATACATTTGTTTACGAAATAAATATGTATATGAAATATATACTATATACATATTTATTAAAGTATTTCATACACCTAAACGTCTACGATACTCTTAAAGTTACCTAATGAATAAATTTCTAATTACTAACGGTAACTGTTTCAAAGATTGTTTGATTGACCTTAACGCAACTATTCCAGATGATATATATAGTGTCGCGAAGACATCTTTCCCATACGCCTCTGTAATTATCAGTAACGTATGCCGTTGCTGGTAATTGATCCAGTTCGACAGCCAGTTAAGTTGGATGTTAAGCTTTATAAGCACTTAGGGGAAGTTCATACATACAGTTTACTCACTGCACGTTTTACTTAAGCTGATTAAGTCAAGTTCCATTTATGTTAGTGGAACGCTGTAACATAACGTAAACATTTGTCTTTCTTTCAAATAAATGGTTTCGAAACACGTTTAAGTAAGTAAGTTATAACTGCGAACATCAAAGTAGATTCAGCTCAATGTCTAAGCTTTCGCATTTAAATTCATGTTACTCGAGCAAACCGAGTTTGATCCTCAGTGTCGACACCAATGAAATTTGTTAATTGTTATTTTAAGTGCTATCACGTGATCTGCGATAAAGGAAAACATCATGAGATAACCTGTGTGTCGAAGAAATAAATGAAAAGTATATTTTCGAAGACCTGGAAAGTCTGCCAATTCACAGTAAGGACGCGTGGGGTTCTGTGCTGTAACAAACTCTCTAGAGAGGAAGCATAGCAATGGTTTATGGGTATAGTGCATTATTTATACATAAAGGTTGTTACTTTAATCAAATCAAATCAAATCAAAATCAAAATCATTTATTTGTGGACCATAGGTATTGAATATATAATTCAGAAGTAATTTGTCCAGCTATGTCTTACCCTGCGGGGATACAAAATTAGACAAAAGAAAGAATTACACTAATAATAAAAACTAATAATATTTAAACTAATAACCAATTGCATAAAACACCAGTGGCATTAATTTTTTTATAAATTGTCATTGAAGAATTCTTCTAAAGAATAATAAGCTTTTCTTAGCAAGAGTCTTTTTAATTCGGACTTAAGTAACTTTGAATTCTCTATTACTTTTAAATCTTTGGGAACTTTGTTGTAAATCTTTGTCGCTATAAAAATAATACTTTTTTTCGCCAGTGATGTTCTTGGAGCTATTGCCGTGAGCTTATCATTATGGCGACTGCTTACGTAGCGTCCATACAGGTATAGGTTGTTTTTGACAAAAGCACATATCTCTAATATGTAAAGTGAGATGAAAGTTAAAATTTTTAATTCAATGAAATGAGGTCTACATGTGTCTCTATGTTGTATATTTTTTATCGCCCTAATGCATTTTTTTTGTGCTTTAAGCACGTTTTCCCTGTCGACAGAATTGCCCCAAAATATAATGCCAAATCTAAGTGTTGAATCTACAAAGCCATGATACGCTGTAATTCGAGTCGCTATGTTTGTTGTTTTTGCAAGCTGTCTTAGAGCGTATGAAAATCTGTTAAGTTTAGTGCATATATTCTTTGTGTGGGATTTCCATGTCATCATATTGTCAATAGTCAGTCCCAAAAATCTTGCCTCATTAATTTCATCAATAGGTTTATCATTATATTTAATGTCAAGTGCTATATTATTATTGTTTTTATTATTTGTTTTAAATGTCATGATTTTTGTCTTGTCAAAATTAATTTTTAGGTTATTATTGTTTAACCAGTCAATTACTTTTTTAAATGTTTCATTTATGGATTGTTTCATTGTAACATAATCTTTAGCCGTAAGCAGTATGGTACAATCGTCAGCAAATAAAGTCATAGGAGAATTAACGGATAACGGAAGATCATTTACATATATTAGGAATAGGAATGGACCAAGAATGCTTCCTTGTGGTACACCACATCTTACAGTCCTTGGTTTTGAATAATGCATAGTCTCCATATTTTTATTTGTGTTGATATTATTTAATGCAGTTATTTGTAATCTCTCACATAAGTAAGACCTTATTAGTTGTAGAGGGGTACCTCTTATCCCATAAGAGTCAAGTTTATTTATGAGAATATCATGTTTGACGTGATCGAATGCCTTAGTTAAATCCATAAAAACACCAATAGAGTAATATTTATTGTTCAAATTTGTCAATACTTTAGATAAAAAATCGTATATTGCCATGTTTATTGTTTTACCTTTCCTAAAACCATGCTGTTCTTTAACTAATAGTTTATGAGATTCAACAAATGTGGATAGGTCGTGGAAAATAACTTTTTCAAAAACCTTTGCGAATATTGGTATAAGAGCTATTGGACGATTGATTACTTTGTTACTTATTTATTAAGTACGAATTGTATAAGTTTTTACTATGGTAGGTCTTAAGTTAAAGTTACTTTGGTACGACATTAATGAAAATCCAAATTTGTATGTCTAAATTTATTTTTTATTTGGACGTTGAGTGAGACGATTCACTTAACTTGGGAATCTTCAAATTTCAACCTGGAAAGAATGCACTAAATCTCGATTACATCTTCGTCGTCGTCTTATAGAACATTTTTTTATAAAAGAGTTATAAAGAGTAGTAAAATTTAATTGAGGTCACCTACAATTCTAGAGATTTCGCAAGAGCTTTGTCGGCCTTTGAGAAAAGAATAGGCTCTTTTATTGAAGGGTTCTCTAAGTCGGTTCGGCTCGGACAGACGAACGTCTATTGTTTATTATAATTACATTAACAATAACATATACTACTATTTCAACTCAATTCTAACAATAGTAGAGTCACACCGCAGTTTGTTTATAGTTATGGTATGTAAGGCAGCATATGGCTGCTGTGTTTCGGTGATTGTTCCGTTTTAGCCTTAAGAGGTGACTACCCATCTGCTCTATAAGCATCAATAGTCTAATGGTTTAAGGTACGCGGCAAATTTAAGGTGGTGTGTTCGAATCCGCCATTCGAATATTTACGTGATATCAGTAAAGTTTTTTTTAAAAAAAATCCTTAACAATGTTGAATATGGGTGTCTTAGGTCACAGGAATCTCTTGTTATGCTTTCACACAGCGGGTAACACAAGCTCGGGTTCAAATACAGACATAAAAGAACTGAATAGACCAGTTTTTTCTGCCTTAATATTCACAGCAAGCAATTACACAGTGAAAAATAACTTTGTCGGCTGAAATGCGCTGCATATATTTCGTATTTTTAATTTCACGTGGAAATGTTTCGAAAATTTTCCACGTTGTGTTTAAAATGATTGCAGTTTTTCTTTGGACGTTTATAAACAGTGTTTTTAAATTAGGTTTGGCATACGAGCACTCAGTTCGTTGGATGGTTCAGAGATGACTGTGGTCCTTGTCATCTACATACACCCTCATGAAAGATTCAAGACGTCTGCCATCTCTGAGGACTGAGATGAGACGTCTGTACGTGTAATTTAGTTCCTCAGGATAGTATTCTGTTATAGCTATATATGTATATACCCAACCGGCCAAAAGTTTAAGACCGCACATAAACAACATAATCATCCATCAATTGTAATAAAATCCCATAGGAGAAATATAAGAAATGCACATCTGCATATTCTATTGTTAGTATCGAATATTTAAAGAAGTCATTATTTTGTATACTTTCAAGTTATTGGACAATAAACATCTATTGTTTTAAAACACCGTCAAACGCTGCGCTAGAGCCAGGTGGTAGAGTCGTAATAATATTTTTAGCCTGCCTCATTACTAATTGCTATGCTTTTGTTACGTATTGGTCAATAACTAGGATTATTTAGCTCCTGAAAACACGTGTTTCTGACTTATTATTACCCGAGTTTACTTGGGTTTTTTCACAAACAATCTCAATTAGTATAAACTTGTGGTTTCTACAGTGAAGACGTCATAAAATAGGAAAATCTCGAGAAATTAGCAGTGAATTGCGTTCTGGCATCGTTGTTTTACATAATGAAGGCAAATCCGAACGTGAGATTGCTTCACAACTGAAGTTATCGAAGACTTGTATTCATGGCACAATAACTCGATACAGGGAGACAGGCAGTTTTCAAGATTGTCCACGCTCGGGAAGGCCGAGAGCTACCACGTCTAGTAAGATAATTTCACTGTTGTTACCAGCAAGCGAAATAGACGCTTAACAGCAGCAGAAATCCGCGTTGAAGTAAACAAAACCCGAGGTAGACCTTTATCATTGACTACAGTAAAACGGCGACTAAGAGATGCGAAGTTGTATGGTCGCGTTGCTGTTCGAAAACCTCTGCTAAGGACAAGAAAAAACGGATGCAGTGGCTCTTGCCCATCGAGATTGGACTGAAGAAGATTTTAAAAAGGTGCTTTGGACAGATGAATCCAAGAACTATTCGGTTCAAAACGTAGAATTTACGTTCGACGCAGTGCTCAAGAAAAGATGTTGATGTGCTTCTCTAGCCAAGGATTTGATGATTTTAACTGGCGATTTGATTAAAATTAAAGGAATTTTGAAAAAGGAACAATACAAAAACATTTTAGTACAAAATGCCGTTTCTTACGGGTTGCGATTAATTGGAGATGGAATAATTTTCCAACAAGTTAATGATCCAAAGCATAGCTTAAAATTATGTAGAGGATATTTCGAAGGAGCACAAGGGGTGTTAAAACATGGTTTGGCCTCCTCAGAGCCCGGATCTCAATCCCATTGAACTTTTGTGGGAAGAGCTTGATAGGAACGTCCGTAATCGTGGCCCATCCTCGCGAGAAGAAATGTGGAATGCTTTATGTGAAATTTGGAAATATATTACAAGACACCATTAATAAATTGATTGCCCGTATGCCGTGACTTGTGAAAAAGTCGTAAAATTTTAAGATTTGATTAAAATTAAAGGAATTTTGAAAAAGGAACAATACAAAAACATTTTAGTACAAAATGCCGTTTCTTACGGGTTGCGATTAATTGGAGATGGAATAATTTTCCAACAAGTTAATGATCCAAAGCATAGCTTAAAATTATGTAGAGGATATTTCGAAGGAGCACAAGGGGTGTTAAAACATGGTTTGGCCTCCTCAGAGCCCGGATCTCAATCCCATTGAACTTTTGTGGAAGAGCTTGATAGGAACGTCCGTAATCGTGGCCCATCCTCGCGAGAAGAAATGTGGAATGCTTTATGTGAAATTTGGAAATATATTACAAGACACCATTAATAAATTGATTGCCCGTATGCCGTGACTTGTGAAAAAGTCGTAAAATTTTAAGATTTGATTAAAATTAAAGGAATTTTGAAAAAGGAACAATACAAAAACATTTTAGTACAAAATGCCGTTTCTTACGGGTTGCGATTAATTGGAGATGGAATAATTTTCCAACAAGTTAATGATCCAAAGCATAGCTTAAAATTATGTAGAGGATATTTCGAAGGAGCACAAGGGGTGTTAAAACATGGTTTGGCCTCCTCAGAGCCCGGATCTCAATCCCATTGAACTTTTGTGGAAGAGCTTGATAGGAACGTCCGTAATCGTGGCCCATCCTCGCGAGAAGAAATGTGGAATGCTTTATGTGAAATTTGGAAATATATTACAAGACACCATTAATAAATTGATTGCCCGTATGCCGTGACTTGTGAAAAAGTCGTAAAATTTTAAGATTTGATTAAAATTAAAGGAACTCAAATTCAGTAAACGAGGCCTCCCCAGGTACTTGTTTAGACTCGGTGCGGAGGGGCACCGGTGCGTTTAGTAGATCTTGGAGCCCCTCCTAATGCATTAAGGGTGGCCACCGAGAGGGTTTATGTGGGTACCATTCCTAGATAACCCTGTATTAAATGGGTCATGAGTCAGGGTGTCTTGTGTGCTTCGTTGCCACACTATTATAAAAAAAACATACAACTTAGTGCGAAACATAACGCTTTTGTGGTTCATTATACGCGTTTGTACCATAAACCCAATAAAAACATAAGTCGTATGTAGTTTGTTTTCACACAGCGGGTAACACAAGCTCGGGTTCAAATACAGACATAAAAGAACTGAATAGACCAGTTTTTTCTGCCTTAATATTCACAGCAAGCAATTACACAGTGAAAAATAACTTTGTCGGCTGAAATGCGCTGCATATATTTCGTATTTTTAATTTCACGTGGAAATGTTTCGAAAATTTTCCACGTTGTGTTTAAAATGATTGCAGTTTTTCTTTGGACGTTTATAAACAGTGTTTTTAAATTAGGTTTGGCATACGAGCACTCAGTTCGTTGGATGGTTCAGAGATGACTGTGGTCCTTGTCATCTACATACACCCTCATGAAAGATTCAAGACGTCTGCCATCTCTGAGGACTGAGATGAGACGTCTGTACCTGTAATTTAGTTCCTCAGGATAGTATTCTGTTATAGCTATATATGTATATACCCTACCGGCCAAAAGTTTAAGACCGCACATAAACAACATAATCATCCATCAATTGTAATAAAATCCCATAGGAGAAATATAAGAAATGCACATCTGCATATTCTATTGTTAGTATCGAATATTTAAAGAAGTCATTATTTTGTATACTTTCAAGTTATTGGACAATAAACATCCATTGTTTTTAAACACCGTCAAACGATGCGCTAGAGCCAGGTGGTAGAGTCGTAATAATATTTTTAGCCTGCCTCATTACTAATTGCTATGCTTTTGTTACGTATTGGTCAATAACTAGGATTATTTAGCTCCTGAAAACACGTGTTTCTGACTTATTATTACCCGAGTTTACTTGGGTTTTTTCACAAACAATCTCAATTAGTATAAACTACAGTGAAGACGTCATAAAATAGGAAAAGCTCGAGAAATTAGCAGTGAAGTGCGTTCTGGCATCGTTGTTTTACATAATGAAGGCAAATCCGAACGTGAGATTGCTTCACAACTGAAGTTATCGAAGACTTATATTCATGGCACAATAACTCGATACAGGGAGACAGGCAGTTTTCAAGATTGTCCACGCTCGGGAAGGCCGAGAGCTACCACGTCTAGTAAGATAATTTCACTGTTGTTACCAGCAAGCGAAATAGACGCATAACAGCAGCAGAAATCCGCGTTGAAGTAAACAAAACCCGAGGTAGACCTTTATCATTGACTACAGTAAAACGGCGACTGAGAGATGCGAAGTTGTATGGTCGCGTTGCTGTTCGAAAACCTCTGCTAAGGACAAGAAAAAACGGATGCAGTGGCTCTTGCCCATCGAGATTGGACTGAAGAAGATTTTAAAAAGGTGCTTTGGACAGATGAATCCAAGAACTATTCGGTTCAAAACGTAGAATTTACGTTCGACGCAGTACTCAAGAAAAGATGTTGATGTGCTTCTCTAGCCAAGAACTGGCGATTTGATTAAAACTAAAAGAAATTTTGAAAAAGGAACAATACAAAAACATTTTAGTACAAAATGCCGTTTCTTACGGGTTGTGATTAATTGGAGATGGAATAATTTTCCAACAAGTTAATGATCCAAAGCATAGCTCAAAATTATGTAGAGGATATTTCGAAGCGCAAGAGGCCCAAGGGGTGTTAAAAAACATGGTTTGGCCTCCTCAGAGCCCGGATCTCAATCCCATTGAACTTTTGTGGGAAGAGCTTGATAGGAACGTCCGTAATCGTGGCCCATCCTCGCGAGAAGAAATGTGGAATGCTTTATGTGAAATTTGGAAATATATTACAAGACACCATTAATAAATTGATTGCCCGTATGCCGTGACTTGTGAAAAAAGTCGTAAAATTTTAAGATTTGATTAAAAATCAGTTTAGTCTTTTTTTCCATGGATTGTTAATATTTCTTTACTCTTTTAAAGAATATTGTTAGTCAATCAATGTTCTATTAGATGATTAAACAGGTTAATTAAACATTTCATATTTTATTGGAGTTTTACTTTATTTTCCTACTAATTAAGGTGGTCCTAAAGTTTTGGCCTGTAGAGTATATATATATATATATATATATATATATATATATATATACATAACAGAGATATATATATATATATTTATATATGATTCTTACTATAAGCCACATTATCTTCAATAAAACAAGCCAACGCATAAGTCAAACGGTAATATGCTAATTAACTTTGTATAGAGTGCCCTTAACTTCGTCACCCATCGCAGTTAATTACAAAATTAACAGCGGTTGCCGTAGTCACTTATATATTTATTACCCGCACATGTCACGCTAAATAAAGCCGCTAATCTACTTTAAAACTACAGTTTAACTGGCTGTGAGATATATTGAACTTCGCTTATATTTGGGCATTATTAATAAATAATTGTTAAAGCAACGCTATGCGACTCCACCGTTGTTGCGGGTATTCATTGGTGGCGTTAATCACTTACCATCGGGTGAGTTGCTTGATCGATTATCAACAATTCTATAACAATAAAAAATTGTGTGAAACAGTTTAATTTTTGTCAAAACTGTGAGGAATGCATGATTTTCATAACAGAATTAAGCTGGTTCAGATTGGGTCGGCGTGTATTCATTGGGGAAGTATTCCCCAAACACCCACGCTTTCACAACCGGCGGAAAATAAAATGTTATTATTGCATTAACAAGAATACCATAATTACCATACCAACAAGACATAGCAGCCTCAAGGTGCTGTGTTTCGTCGGTGCAGGGATCTGGGGACCCATTTGCGAGTAAGAGGCTGGTTTTTTTCTGATCAGGTCCTGTGGTCTACATTCAGTAGTGAACAAGTGATGAGCTGCGATGATGAATGCAAAATCATTTAAATTAATTTTAAAAGTCGATTTCTCGCTTAATTTCCACTCATTATATTCAAGAAAATACCAATAAATAATATGGGAGCGAGTCACCCTCAGATCTTTTGTGAGGACGCTCCTTTTCAAGAATACTACGGATCACGCACACGAGGAATTTTATAATTGGAAGTGCCAAGATTCCAGGACACAGCCATGGATCCCTTCACGTACGGTTGCCGAACTTAAGTAATTTATTCATTAATAAAAGGCCACAAACTGTTGGCTTTAGTATTTATTGGATAAGTACTGCTCGATGAATTTTTCAAGGTATATGAAATACTTGACTATTGAAATAAGTAAACTAACAGCCTATATATAAAATCCCACTGCTGGGCATAGGCCTCCTCTCTAGAGGGTGTTAGAGGATAGACAACCACGCTGTTTCATTGCGAATTGACGGATCCTATTCGTCTTTGAAACATTTTTTTTATCATTTGAGTTTTCCATCATCACCAAGCACGTGGTTTTATACCGCCTCTCGTTCCCCCTAACATGTTTTAGGGTCAGGGGCCTGGGGAGCGGGTGTTTCTTTATTTCTTTATTGATAAAAAATCTTAAGCTTTACAAAAATTTCTTAATTGTAATATCATATTATATTTATCAATGTTTCTACTTCTAGTTAAATAAAACAATCTCTATTTGCTACATTAAAATACAATAAGATTTTAATAATAATACAAGTTAAAAACGTTCACCAAGCACGTTGTAAATCAGAAATGGCAATAAACAATTTCATTGGTGCCGGGCATTGAACTCTATTTGGTCTCAATTAAAAGCGAAGGCTGAAGTACTTAGCGACTCTTTAACACGACCAGCCTCACACTACTTGTCTATTTAGGATATTTTACTGAAGAGAATGGGTAAGGCTCAGTGGGGACGGACCTTGTTCTTATAGAATATGAGCATAAATAACACGCAACATAACTCTTGTATCAGACGGCGATTGTATGAACTCGAATAAAAATTACCAGACCAGGCATTCAGTCCTGAAGGTTGACATCGAACCTTGAATGTTTAGAATTAATGCAGATGTTATGAGCCGCAATAATCACTTCAGGAGAATAGTGTGCTAGTTTGTCATCCTTTACATTTGTTTAAAGAGATCTTAAACAATGAGACCGAAGATGAATCTACAGTTTTATTAAACTGATAGATTTCAATTCCGTTCGATAAAAATCACGTAAAAATTTTTGTTGATATTTGTAGGTAATGAGCAATTGCTATCAATTTGCTTGCTAAATATGTAAAATTATAACTTTTTATTTATTAGGTATTTGATAAGCTCTCAACTCTTAGGATTTCCCGCAATGAAAAGAAAAAACAATCGCTACATGGAATTGCGAAAATTTTTAACGACGTGGCAATAAACAGATTTACTATTGCGTTGTCACCCTTGAAGACTGATTTGGAATGCCTGTACAAGTAAATAAAGGTCTCCAGATCCCTACACTCACCACACCAAGACACAGAAGCATTATGATGTTATTTTAAGCTGGTATTCTGTGAGTGCGTGGTCCTATCCCGGTCGAGCTGATCCATTCATTCTGTGCCTAGAAACAAACTACCTAGCTCTACCACTCAGTAGTTAAATATTCGATGATCAATAAAAATTAATGTTCAAAATTATTTATTGGCAAACCGAAAAGAAAACTTGTAAAAACTTTTCTCATTATTGTGTAAAACTCATGCATCACTGTTTACTTGGCACGTACAACTTTCTCTACGCTCTCTTGGGACTTTCTACTAGTAATTGAAATCCTGATCTTACCTTCCTTAATTCATCATCTTCAAAGATCATTTGTTTTTCTTTTCTATTAATTAGGTTTGCAAACGAGCGCATAGTTGAGCTAATGGTATGTGATGGCTGAGATACTTGTAAAGAATATGCATATCATATCATCCTTAAGAATGACTCAGAGATGGATATGTATTGTCATCCTTGAATGAGATGGAAAGTCTTATTTACGCTGGCATATACCGAGGGCGTGATCCTCCTCCAGTCATGCCAACCTTTACATGTTGCGGTAAGCCACTAGCTGCTGAGTACCTCTACTATTGATAAAAATGTTAAGTAGGTACCAAAAATTTCAAATAAAAGGAAAAGAAAAGTCGAATAAAGAATGGAGACGAAGAAGAAATTTACCTCAAACCTTTTTAGCGGTGTCCTCTTATATAGTTTTCAAAGATTTGGAATCGTATTAAATTGACAATATTCTATTGTATGTACTATGTATATAGTAGCAGTGCAACTTATACTCGTTATTAATATAATGTTATTTTGATACAGTTGCTGTTGATATTACAAGAAAAAAAGGAAAGATGAAGGACGTGTGTGTTCCTTTGAATGTCTGATGAATGATTCTAGCTAGTGTATATTTACTTAGAAGTGTTTGTTGATATTTTAGTATAATAAAGCAGTCCAGCTAATTAAAAAATAAAGTAGAAGCATATATAAATCCTGCTGGTCAAGGCTCTGGAGAAGATGTTAGAGCATAGTCCAGCATGTGGCACCGCGCCTTGCGGACGTCACATGACATGATTTTTTATTTTTTTCATATTTTATATTTTCATCACACGCAGGTTTTCTCGGTGGTTTTTTCCTCTACAAGCTTTATCTAATTAGAGTCACGAGCGGGAGGCCCGCTGAGTAACCTAGGATCGAACTGGTTTGTTTAATTTGAATTAAAAGTCAGCGATTATACACTGAGCTATCATTATTGTATATATATGCAATAATACCTATATATTTTTTTTTTTTTTATAGCATTAAGCAGTAGCAGTAACAAACGAGCACACAGTTCACCTGATGGTAAGAGATTCCTGCGGCCCATGACATCTACATTCATACTTGACAAGAAATCATAATGCAGATGCGTTGTCACCCTTGAGGACTGAGATGGAATGCCTCGTGTCCAGTAATAAAGGTCTCCGGATCCCTGCACTCACCAGACGAAACACAGCAGCGTTAAGCTGCTATTTTACGCTGGTATTCTGTGAGGGTGTGGTCCTACCCCGGTCGAGCTGACCCATTCATTCTGCAGCTAGAAACAAACTGCAGTGTAGCTCTATATACACAGCCAATTATAAATTAAAGTTGAAGGGGACTTAAACAAGATTAAATCAGAACTAGAACTTGATTTTGAATACTAAGAGGGTTTAGTGTCACTCGCAAACTGTCATATCGAGGACTGTGCATCATTAAAAGTTTTCTCCTCCAGTCCATCCCTTTTACGTTAAGATATATAGTTGGCATAACTAATACTCCGGTTTACTACTAATCAAGCTTCAAATGCTTGTGCTAGGTGGTGATACACGTCAGTAATCGTTATAATTATCTTCGTACTTTAGTTTTTGTTAATTATCAATAACTGTGTAGAATTATTGTTACAAAACACTATAAGTTTAGCATCAAAAGTTTGCCCATATAAAAATATAAAATAATATATCAAAATATAAATAGAAAAAATAATTATCTAAAATGAATCGATGTATTAATGCTCTTTATAAACTTGGAAATCCTCGACTCTGCAGAAGGTTTTTTTAAAAGGCGTTTATGGCGATTTGTCATGTTGTTGTTTATATAATTTAGTATGTAAAGTTGCTTCTGTAAATATGTTATGTATGTTGGTGTTATTTAAATGATACAATGCAGTCTCAACAAATTTTCAAGGTGTACATGCTATTGCGACATGAGGACTGCTATAGGATGCCTGTATATGGGTCCTCTGATATATATGGTTACTATACGAAAGTTTCTTTGTCATATATCCTGTGAGGGTATTGTCCTTTCCTGCCACGACTCATTTCCGTTGATGCTAGAAAGCTATCTGAATGCACTACCATTGAAGTAATGTTCTGCTGTATTTGTATAATGTTATCGTATTCGTGGTAGCTTTTCTTTTATTCCATTAAGAGTTCACTATTCACCTGATGTTAAGTGATTCCTACGGCCCATGATATCTACATTCATCCTTGATAAGGAATCATAATGCAGATGCGTTGTCACCCTGGAGAACTGAGATGGAATGCCTCGTCTCCAGTAATAAAAGTCTCCGGATCCCTGCACTCACCAGACGAAACACAGCAGCGTTAAGCTGCTATTTTACGGTTACGGCTAGTTGACGGGTGGAGAAGGATGCAGAGATGTATCGAAGTGAAGAGAAAATGACCCTTGGGAGTGTGATTTTCACGCACGCCCCTGGAACGGGCTATCCCAGCAAAGAACAGGGGGGTTGCGGTTGCGTTCCTTACTGAGATCCCGCGACCACTCGCGAGCGTTGGTGGTGACCACCGTGGGATTTTAGTCGGTGCGAGTCCGACTTAACACGTCCTCGCCCCCGCGAGGGCGGGTATGCGTAGGTATTTAATGACGCTAAATAAAAAAAAAGGTGAACAGGACCCTGAGATGTTCTTAGACCCAGAAAGATCCCGGAAAGCACCGATGCATTCCGTGCAATCCGGGAACCCCTTCCAATGCACCGAGAATGCCTAACGAGGTGGTCCCAGTCCAGTGCTATGCAGGAACCAAGTACTGCATAACCCTGGAGGCAACTTTTGTAGATTTCCCCCGATACAAAAAAAAACCATGCTTAAACTGTTACTTCATTTTTTTAACCCATTCATTGACAGTTCCTTTTATACACTACAATAACTCTTTAAATAAAAAAATATTCCTAACTGTTTTACAATAAACTTCAATAACAGTCATACACTTCAAGTGGAAAGATCAGCGACTGCTTTCTGTTAAGAGGGTCGGATTTTACGGTCAGGTGAATTTCAAGATTTAATAAGGCGTAGTATACTTGTCGCGTTGAACGGTTCAAAATGAATTCACCATGTGGGCATGTAAGCTACACCTATAACTATATAAAACAGTAAACTACAATATATATTTATAAAAGATTGGTTCCCAGACTTTTTCCATAGGCCATTTTCAATTTTGGCTGGTTCCGGTGTACCCCTGCAGCTATATTTACTACCATATTCCCTCAAAACGCGACAAAAACGTTGTACACGTATTGAATATGGAATATGCAAGTTTTTACAAGTAACAGATGATATACATTGACAGGTCAAGTCAAGCCAAAATTTCAGTTCTTCACTAACTAAAGCAAATAAATGTTCGTGAATCCCCGCTTACGAATTGTGAACAACCATTTCTTTGTCACGCTAACGTAGACCTCCGTCGAATCTCCCATGAACCCCTGGGGCCCCCCCTTTTGGGTTGGGTGGATTTAGGGTGACAAATGAGCACACGGTTCACCTAATGGTAAGTGATCAGGTCACTTTGGTCCGGTTTTATTGTCGGTTAAATTTAATAGAATTTTAGATTATTCAAATACTATAAAAATGAACAAGATTTTTTGTATTTTTTATTACATTGAGAGTAACAAACGAGTACACAGCTCATCGGATGACAAGTGATTCCTGCGGCCCAAAATATCTATATTCATCCTTGACAAGGAATTATAATGCAGATGCGTTATCATCCTTGAGAACTGAGATGGAACGCCTCGTGACGTGGTCCTACCCTTTCGAGCTGACCCATTCATTCTGCAGCTAGAAACAGACTGCAGTATTGGTCTACCACTAAGATTTATCAACAATTATTTGAGTCCTGGTAAAACCGGCACAATGTATGTAAATTTCAGCAAGATGTGCTCTAAACATCACAACCGTAAGAAAGAATCATAAGAGCCAGCTCCAGCGACTGCGTCACAGTCACGTCAAACTCAAGTACAAAATAATTGAATCCTATCAAATGGTAGGCATAAATACAAACTTGTTGTTGTTAGGAGAGGGGGGTGTGGGTGGGCTTCCGACTACCTCATTCTCCGGACGACAAATCGCAGAAGTGTACGTCACATCTACTTCACGTATGTTACTAGGATTAATGGATTCATTGTATCTTACTCCTAAAGTCGATTCGACGTAACCGTTCGATAATTGTTGCCAACAATTTTAAACTGTTGATTGTAGAACCTATAATAAAATTATAAATAGTCGCAGTGAAATAATAAATTGTTAAATATATCATGACAGTTTTGTTATTTGAGTTTGAGTAGGCGCTATGAATATGAACTACGATCCTCCATTTATCGTACTCTTCTTATAACTTTTCTCAATATCACAGATGCTGCACACCCGTTCGGTGTTATACACGTATTGATTGCGTTGAACTTTACAATTCTATGTTAGACATCGACTATTTTGTGCGTATGTTGAAATTTTAAGTACATACATAATGACGTAAATACTATTAAATGAAACAAAAAAAATGCTCTTGGCATCAATTTATTTTACCATGTTATACTTATTAGCTTTAACTAAATGTTTTAGTAATTGTGGTTATTATTATAATAAGTTTCTGAAGGTAACAAATCTAGATTTTTAAAAGTAATCGGGAAGGGGGAGGTGCAAATACTTTTTCTCCCACTGGACTTACCTGACTGTCAGCCGCGTAGCGTACTAGCCATAGAACCTACCTCCCGCGTCGGTGGGTCTGAGTTCAATTCTCATCAGTCGGGAAACATTATTCTTAGCACAAACTGTTGATTTCAATTTGGGTATATATAATAATGGCCAGAAACGCTGATTCTAAGGATTATACGTTTTGGCCCCATGGCCTCCGCGGTGGACTCGGGAGGTTTAAGAATATCTTAAAAAGACTAACACAAGTAAATCAAACAATGAACATTTTAATAATTATTAACTCACCACAAAATGGGATAGGATTAAAAGCCAATTTGCACGCAGTCATAAAAACTTCTCGGGGATAACGAAAGAGCCCCGAAAACTTATTAGTAGACATGGGCATTCTACGTACGTACAGACAGTTACATAAATTACCTTGAAGTGATTATTTCATATCTTTGTACATAATATTTAGTACTGTTATATATATATATATATATATATATATATATATATATATATATATATATATATATATATATATATATATATATATAATAGCTATACCTAATGTATAATAGTTATACTTAGTTTGAAGTCCCTAAAGATAAATAAATGAAATAGGTAGAATACTACCTAATAAGGTATAATTTATTTCTTAGACAAGCGGGTTTCCTCACAATGTTCTAATTCTCCAATGTTCAGCAATGGACTATTGATGAACCTAAGATGATGCCAGTGATGACAAAATATAAGTGTGTGTATATACGAGCTGGTGTTCAAATCGTGGCCAGAAGATCCTTATAAATTTTAGATGGTACAAGAATCAAAAGATACATGACCATGCTCATGTTTATTTGCATTAGTTTGCGACCTTTAATATTTTATGCGTTAGCACTTTTCCATGCAAACCGGAATATTAATAGTCAAACCTGAAGTGACACTGTTGCAATCCATCATGCAAGCACCAGAAAACTTGAGGTCTCAAATCAAATCAAATCAAAAGAGAACACTTTTGAATCGTCACGATAGTTAATAGGACCACCGCTTCGGAAGATAACTACTTGCGAGATGAAACGGCAAGAAACTCAACAAGTGCTGGAGTTTTCCAATATTCAACCTAGAGCTCAAAACTTGAATCCAAGGATAAAAAAAGATAAATATTCTGACAAAAATTAAGATCTGAGCAATAATTCTGTATGGCTCTGTGAGCTAACCCTATCATTGGATCATTCTTTTGCGAGCGAAGAATACAGAGGCTGTGTTATGACAGTTAATATAGCAAATTACGACAAATAATGGAATGGCAACACATGCCCCAATGATTTCCTTGCAACAACGTTAACAAAGAGCCAAGCTGTAGCTAGTTTCTAGATACATAGTTCACAGATAAGCTTATGTGCGTATGGTGAGTCTAAGGAACCAGCCTAATTACGGGTAAGGAGGCAATCTATTGCCGTCTTTAGGGCTGACAACGCACGTGCATCTTGAATCTTTATTGAGGATGGACGGAGATGTCATGGGCCGTCAGCTTCACCTGCCATCAAGTAAGCTGTGTGCTCGTGTTTTATCCCCAATGTACCAAAATAAAAATTGGTAAATTATTTGGAGTTGGCTAGGGCGTTTAACAGTGACTACTTATCTCAGATAAGATCTTCGTATATAACAACATAAGTATTTCATAGCTTATGTTTTAACGTATTTACTTATTAAGACAATTTTAAAACGTCAATAGATCACGCATGATCGACACCTAAATTCAATTAATGTCATGAACCATCTCCTAGTATACGCATTTAAGCTTAGTTAGAGTGGTTAAGAGGAATGCTAGTAACACTGATTACATTAAGGGCAATGTTGGGCTTTATAAAAAATGGCAATCGAATTATTTCATTAAAATTAATTGAAATTATCTTCCTCGTTTGCTTGTACTTTGTGTGTTATTTCAATTTCAGCAGTCTTTTAGACGGCGTGCAAATTGGTTAGCAGTAAGAATGGATGAATTGTTAATTACAAGAGATGCGCTGTCGGTCCTCAAAGGGATTAGGGGGAGAATACTTCGTTAGGAAAGTAGGCTGAAACTCACGTATTTAAAAAAACACGTTTCAAATTTTTACTTTGTTTTGTATAAAACTTGTTTCAGTTTGACTTTGGGCTCTATATCTCTTATCTGTATCTAATACTACACTACCACTATATAGTATATATATATATTAATATATATATATATATATGATATATATATATATATATATATATATATATATATATATATATATATATATACGCGGCTCCACTGTGGATTGGCGGATTTCAAATGTTACCAAAATATTTTTTTTATTTCTTTACTTGTCTATATGAGTACTTAAAATCTGAATGGTGAATCATCAAATCATTCAATCGTTCAAATTTCGAATTTATTCGTTCGAAAAATTCGATTCGTTCGCGTATCGTAAAACCACGGCACGATAGATACGAAGTTCATTTATATGGCTAAATTGTATAAATGAACAAACAATATTTCCATACCTTTACAAAGTATACAAAAAGCTTTCGTCATATTTACATTAAATATATAAAAAACAATAAGGCATAGAAAAAAAATATTTAAAATCTATCTTTGAAGTAAGTTATATTTGAAAAGAAATATTTTATATAATCTCTTTTTGACGCATTAAAATCGGTTCGAAGGGCTTTGGAAATTATTTCTGTTCTGTTTCTGTCTCCGTTTCTCTTGACCATCTGTTTGGCCATTCACGGACAAATGCTTGGTTTGTGTGTTCTAGGTACAATTCTCGGACGTTGAGCAATATTTCATCATTATCATCATCACAGCCTATAAATAGTCCACAGCTGAACATAGAGTTCTTCATAGATTACCATAAAACACGATCCTAGGCCATCAGCATTCTCGACTTGCATAGGTTGACTTGCAAGGGCAGTGAGCGAACATCTAGTAGGTGTTGGCTCACTACCCTTGTTAGTTTGAGTTTTCTCAAGAACCTTAGTTCCCCAGTTATCAGTTCTACGAGCTATATTGTCAACCTATTGCCACTACAGTTTGCCAGTCTTTTGGACTATGTTGGTCACCTTCATTCTACTGTGGTTCTACTTTATGTCCACGTTGCGTATTCTGTCAATATTCGTGCATAACATGTGTATTAATGGTTTACGGGGATGGGGTGTGTTGTATGTAATATATGTCCCGTGTCAATGACACTGCATGCATTACATCGGATTCAGGGAAGGGACGACGAGTGTGTGTATTTGTGTGCACGAACGCGTACGTCACTATAGTACTCGTATAACCTGTGCAGTTGAAATTTGTTAACTATTGGAATATACCACCGTGACCAAGATGTTAGGAAAAGATACACGAAAAATTGAAAATCCGAAGTTATTTTTTCTATAATAGAAAGATCCAATGAACTCAAGACCTTAATTAACTATTCGAACGGTGAATAATTATCACAAATTTACGGTCGCCGGTCAGAAACAATTTATTTAAATTTGGACAGGACAACATCTTTCAACAACAGGATATCATCAACATGATGAGTCGTCAATCACTTGATATCAGCATTCTGTTGTGTTGTTCCTAGTATTGAGTCAGAAAAGTGACTAATTCCTTTTTATATGCCTGTTTTCCATAAACACTTACATCCCTCCTCAACAAAGATTCAAGATTGTTTTTACACTATTTAGAGTAATAAACAAGAACACAGTTCACTGATGGTAAGAGTTGTCTTAAGTGCATGACATCTAATTTCCTCTTCAACAAAGATTCAAATGGGAATGAATGAACTGAATATATTTGTGACACATACAAATTAATTTTTTATTTCAAGATGAAATGTAATTGTGAATTTAACATTGTATTAAAAATTCCAAAGATAATTCATGACCTATAAATCGTCAAGACGTTACCGCAGATATTAATTTCGCCTGAAATTTATAATTTTACGAGAAAGGGTAAATTTCTCTCGAAACCCCTCAAAGTTTTCAAAGCTCACAAACTTTTGTATCGTACAACTTTTCAATCACTTATCTCCGGATGGTATTTATAACGGAATCAATACAGCTCGATTACTTGAAACGTCTGAATTACTAAAGGCAATTCCACCTAGTTTCATTTGGAGATTTAAAACATCGTTTTTAAGTGATTCTCAGTGCTAGAGCCATACCCTCACAGAAAACTTACAGGTAGTAGCATAGCCCTGCTTCACATCGTATGATGAATGTAGGAATCTGTAGAACTTTACCATCCCTGAACTATGTGCTCGTTTTCCTTTATGCAGTAAAAATTAAATATTAGAAGGAAAGACTGTGTCAGTCTTTCCTTCTAATATTTAATTTGGAAAGTAAATAAATTTAATGGCTTTAAAACCACTAAATGGAGCGACAACCCAAGTTTACTGGAAGTTGATGGCAGCAGATCGATTTGTAGCGATCTATATTGCAGAGTACGCCTATGTTGAGCAGTACGTTATAGATAGGCTGTGAAGATGATAATGGCGGAAAAAGAAGGAAGAAGGAAGAAGTTAACAATAGACAAATGAGGTTCAGCGTTTAAATGCTCTTATTATAGAACATTAAATTTAGCTTTCTTTTAACTTGACTTCCGGTTGTATTCAATAAATCAATGTCAAATGTCGACGGAATCGATTTAAAATAGTTGCCAGCTTTGATAAACTAACTATTGTAAAAAATGTAAAATTTAGTAAAATGCCAAATCAGGTTAAATTATTACTCATAGATTAAATTAAAAATTTAATGTTAGGAAGACGGAGTTATAAAAATTTCATAAATAAGCATAAAGCAATATACTGTGTAATGAAAATAAAAGATTAGTAAAGAGACGTTCGTAATGGAAAATCGCAGATCGCATATTAAGAATGAAACCGATAACATAGTTTTGTCTCTTTCCTACACTGACATGTCGGTTATTTATATAACATGGATAATGTTATTTTAAGTTATTTAAGAAATACACATAATAAATCGATTATTTGGAATATACGTTATACGTTAAGACAGTTAACCAACGAACAGGAAGGGAATAAATATTAAGTGAGTTGAATAAATCACTAACCGATGTTTTTTTTTAATATTAGGCGTGGCAAACGAGCACAGATCACCTGGTGGTAAATGATAATGGCGACCAACTGCGAAATTGCCAGGTTAATAATATAAATAATAATTCTTTACTGCATATCACATTAACAATCATGGATGGAATTTGAACTGATGAGGTAGGTACACATGTGACGCCCTGCAAGGGCATAGCAATATCAGAGGGCTAGTAATAATTTGACATGGTAACAAACATGGTTACTTCACAGTTCATTTGCTGACATTTCAAAATATTCATTCAAACTATAAAAACATTTGTTGATTAAAAACAATTTCAACTGTTTGTTAAACAATCGTGTGTTGTACAGATTTTTTATAGAATTAGGAAGATGACTGTAAATTTTAATGGTCAAATAGTGGGGGCTAGATGTGGCGAGTTTTAATTTTGAAAAAGGCATTTTAAATCGATTTTGATTACGTACATTTCTTTTAATTATAGTTGTAGATTTTGTGTGTATAAATATATATGATTCCTGACGAATTTACACGATTCAAATATATACAAGGAAAAGACGGTTATAATCTGATGTTTTATGAAATACGACTTGCAAGATTCTATTTGGTCTATATTAACTATAATTCTGATACATTTCTTATGTAGAATAAATATTGCACACAAGTTGTCTGAAAATTGAAGACTGAAGCCCCTAGATGTAATTAGGTCCCTGGATCCATACACTCACCATACGATAAATGGCAGCGCTATGCTGATATTCTGCTTGAGTTTGGTCCCTTCCCCTGTCGAGTCAACCCATTTATGGTACAGCTAGAGGCTAGCTACATTGTCACTCTACGAATTAAAAAAAATTGTCAACCATGAGTGTATAAATAGTGTTATAAAAATGTTTTTCGTTATATAACAGATTTAAATAATTTATTTTTTAACTGCCTCCTAGTTTTAATTTTCTTCGATAGTGTTAACTGCTTCAACGTGTAATGTACTCGCAAGTGTTTAAAAATCAATTAACTTAAATAAATATTTTTAATATTAAATGTACGAGTAATTCAATCAACTTGTAATAAATAGTGGTGAAATTAAAAGTGAGCTCAGTGTGTAAGATCTCGCTTTTAATTTCACGGTACGTGAGCATATCGAGTTCGATATTAGTGATGGATTTAATGAAATTGGTAGTTGAAATTTTAAGAGTTGATTTACCACGTGTTTGTAAAAGAAACATTGACTTTAAAGCACTTAAAATCCTACCCCTGCCTTACCTTTACGTATTGGAAGTAGCCAAATTTGTCAAGACACATTTTCATCTTAATATGCAAGCAATCTACAAGCAATAAGTCATTGGAGCTACAAACATCCGAACCGTCTCGACCTTGACACAGTGCCTAAAAGCAAACGATTTCAAAATAACTGCATTACAATGTGTTTAAAGATTTTTAATAAAGAACCTGAGTCGGTTAAAGAGTTATCACTGCATAAATTATTTATTTTGCCAAAAACTTGGTAATGGAAAAAAGAATTACACTGTTAACAGGTCCCTAAGCTATAAATAACTTTTCTCTTAAATACTTCCCTTACAAAAAGATGCAACACACTGCGAATTATATATGTTTATATATATATATATATATATATATATATATATATATATATATATATATAAATATATATATATATATATATATTTATATATATATGTAAAATAATACTTTTATTTCTCTTATTTTCGTAATAATAATCTCATTATGAAAGAAAAGTAAATATTCTGACAGACGAAATTGAATTTTCTAACTTCAACTTCGAAAATGAACGTACATTTATTACATGTGTTTAATAAAGTATTTCTGTGAATCGTAATGATAAGGGATGCTTTCATCTTGCTTAAATATTTATATTCTCTATTTGCACAATACAAATTAGATAATAATTATAAAGTTATTATATAATTTCTATATGATAGGCATAATAAAGGGAGGATCTAAATATTGAATAGATTATTTTATAATGTGATTTAATGATGCTGTTGTCACGGACCATTTTGATCACGGCGAAAAACTAGACGTCTACTGTTTAGAATATTTTATGTTGCCGTAAACATTTGCGTTACCTTCCCTTTATTTATGACATATTTATATTACACAGAGTAACAAACAAGCACACAGTTCACCTGACGGCAAGTGATTCCTGCGGTCCATGACACCTACATTCATCCTTGACAAGGAATCATAATGCAGATGCGTTGTCACTCTTGAGGACTGAGATGACTGCCTCGTCATAAGTAATAAAGATTTACAAATACCTGCACTCACCAGGCGAAATGCAGCTGCTATTTCACGCTGGTATTCTGTGAGGATATAAACTTTCCCCAGTCGAGCTGAGCAACTTATTCTGCATCTAGAAACGAATTTGCAGCGTAGCTCTACCACTGCTAATTGCTATGTAATCCATATGAAGGAATTCAGAATTAGCATCAGGGACACGGGACATACACACTCGTAAAACACACACACACTCAGACGCGAAAACAAAAATTTTGTGATACAGAAATAATGTTCCTCGGCTGGGAATCGAATCCACCCGTCACGTGGCAGCTAGATACTCTAATCACTACACCGCACAGCCTTGATTTAATGTCATACACGTCTCAAGGAATGAATATTATCTATAATACTCCGTACCAATTCATTTGTTATTACGGAAAGATGATTTCCGTGACGAGCGATGAATGCGGTTGATTACATCTATATTATGTGTTACGGTGAGTGCAGGGATCGGTACATAAAGTCGAAGGGGAAAGAGTAGTATTTGTGTTACGTTACCGGTCTTCGTAGACCTGCTCCGTCGCAGGTGGCTGGAATTGTTGGTGCTGTGCTTGCATTCCTGGTTCTTATCGGTTCTGAATGGCATGCTCGGAGAGGAGAGGGAGTCTGTTGTTCATTTGCAGATGTGGAACCGTGTAGGAAGGTACGGTCGTATTTCAGTGTGCATTGTCTGGAGTAGAAAAGGCGCTGGTGGATAGCGGATCTGCGTGATGGTAGCCCATGATACGTCACCTCGGAGGAATGACATTTTAAATTTAATAATTTTGAATTAGTATAATTTACATTGGTAAAAGATATTGTAGCGCTTTAGTATTAATGTCAGTCATTGCGAGTAATATTGAACTTTGGAAGTTTCCCAGAAAGGCTCAAATATGAGATAATCATATATTCGTCAATATACAAAAACCAATACCCACTGATATTTTTGAACAAATATTGCCCTCGAAACTTCTTAAGGGTCAGCATTAAAGGACTTTGCAAAAGCTGTCTTATATATAATATTTTAAGAGTAATCTTTTGGTAATTTATTTCATATTTACTTTGATTATACTAAACTTTTCGAGAAAGTTTTTGGGTGATCGAATAAATAATAGGGTCACCTACGAATCCGTTACTGTAAAAGGGACCTCATTTATTCTAAATTTCAAGGATTCATTAGCAAATATTTAAGGTAGTTATGGGAGCGTTAGACATATGCCTTTAAATTTATATTTTTATTGTATCTTAACATTAGTCGAGGGTTAGTCTAACCCATTCAATAAATAAGACCTGTATACAAAAGATTCGTTTATAAAAGGACAATTTTTTTATGTTTATAAGATGAAATATTACAACATAATAACAAAATGAATATAATGCAATAAAATTGGTCCTGCTTGGGTGAGTCACCCAAGCAGGACCAATGTATGTTTAAATTATTAATTAAAATTATATTATAATTTTGTAGTGTTTTATTATATCTAACCTAACCTAACCTTTTTGGCTTTTTCGTGGGTCGCGACATAAAAATTGCTGAGAAACAATTCCTTACTTCTTCTGCGTATTTCCATGTATAGTATTCGATCAGCGAAATCACGCCAGCAGCGGACCACGCTTCAGATTCAGTGGCAACACGAACTGATTAATACTTTCTTTATACTTTGAAGTATGTTCATTGGGAAGATATAGCGTAGTTTTCCAACGCAGCCCATTCTGTGGTTCCACGCGCTCACAGACTATCAACGTGAAATAATCGTATAAAATAACGCTACGTTTTGTTTGATGAGAGATCCAGGGACAAAACTAGACGTAAAGAGTAATTCCATTACAATCCCCAAGAATGAAAAACCAAGGTATGACCGTGAAAAGCAATCATTTGTTTGCACCGATATTGCTCCTTAGCTAGAAATCAAAATTTGGACTCGAGACGCAGTTAGGTAATCTAACTTATACAACGCGGAACTCAATTGTACTTGATATATATTAGATATAAACTAGCTGAAATACGAAAAGGTTTCTTTACCAGGGTAGAACCACCTCCCGGAATACCAGAGTGGGATAATAGTTCAGCCCTGCTGTATTATATCTGGTGAAAGAGAGAAACCGAGCAACGTATTACTGGTTACGAAGTGTTCCATCTTCCTCAGTCATCTATTTGGTTTGGCAACGCATCTGTAATTAAGTTTAATTTTAATAAAAGTTTAATAATTTTTTATAATAGAAATTCTAGTTGAATCTAATTAAGAATCAGTTACATTAAATTCATACAGTATTTCAACAAAAACATTTTTCCGCAAAAAGCTTTTCTTTTCAAATTCTATTCGTAATATATTCCCTTATTCCTCGGACACCCAATTACGCAGTTCTTTTAATTAACATTGTTTCCCGCCATTTCTCTGATGAAATCCATTAGAAAAAAGGCTGACTTATTTGTTACGTAGCATCACATTCTCACAGGATACCAGGGTAAAACAGTAGTATAATGCACCATGTTTCATCTGGAGACATTTATTGCATTCAGTCCTCAGGGGTGACAACGCATCTGAATTGTGATTCTTTGTCGAGGATGAATGTGGGTGTTATGGGCTGCAGGTATCATTTATCATCAGGTGAACTCGTTTGTCATCTTCAATATAATAAAACAAAATCAAAACTTGCTGATATTTAATAACCACCCTATGTATATATATATATATATATATATATATATATATATATATATATATCTCATCTCATAATTTTGAAAATACTAGCTAAAAAACACTGCTAGTTCAGCTAGTATCGGAATCCTTAGCGTTTATATATCGAGCGACGTTCAGTTCTGCGGTCACTTCGAGGGTAAGGCCAAATTGGCCTATAAAACTTGAGCGTGCTTAATAGAGCACAACGGTAATTCATATCGGTCCACTGTGTACAACTTTACAAAGCGCAAATTCGGTCTCACATGGAATACTGTTCTCATCTCTGGGCCGTTGCACCCCACTATCAGCTTCTTCCGTTCACTGGCATTGCAAAGAGATGTTGCAATCTCTAAGCATCATCGAATTTACCATGGGAAGTGTTCTGAGGTGTTGGTCGGATTAATTCAAACCACTGACTTCAAACATCATACACCACGACAGAATTAAAAATTTCTTCCCCATCATCTTGATGGTTGGCAATCCATCACTGTGCGCTTTACGTGAAATTTCCTTCCACGCACAATAACTCTGTAGAATCAGCTATCGCCAGCGGTATTTAAGAACCGATACGACTTAAGTACCTTCAAGAGCCTACACCTCAGTTGAAGGCCAGCAGCGCATCTGCAACTCCTCTGGTGTGACGGATATACAAGTAGGTAGGTAGGTGAAGAATGTGCGGTAGGTGCAGTAGGTGCGGTAGGTGAAGTAGGTGCGGTAGGTGAAGAAGGTGAGGTAGGTGAAGATGGTGAGGTAGGTGAAGTAGGTGAGGTAGGCTTTCGTACAAATACTTTATTATAATTGTAAAAAGAGCATACAGTTCAATGATAGTAAGTGATTCCTGCGGTCCATGCCACATTCCTCCTCGAGAAGGAATCATAATGCAGATGCGTTGTCACCACTGAGGATTAAGATGGAATGGCTCGGTAAAAAGGGTCTCCGAATCATTCACCGAACGTAACACAGTAGTTTCTGCTATTTCAGGCTGGTATTCTGGAAGGATCTTAGTTATAATATATACTTTTAAATACTTACTATAGCCGTGGAAGCTCACTGTCTAAGGGCTTTAATCCTACAATTAAAGCTCCTTAATAAAGATTCAAGATATATTTGCGTCGTCACCCCGCAGGATTTAGATTGAATTTCTGTTACGGTAATGTACAAATAACTGAATAATCGAATACTCGTTTTATAGAAAATTCAATTGTAAAATCTTATCTCATCTGTTTTAATAAGATCTTATTTAAAATCATACTTGCAGTATTATACCAAAGGTTTCACAAATGTAATAATCCTTACTAAAAGCTACTGGGTTGAATATGAATTTCGCTTTTGCAATCAGTACTAGAGAATTAATTCCAGAACCCGTCGAGCTGCCCACAGGCGGCTGATTGGAAACTCATGACATCACGATCGTAAGGTCCTAAGCGTCACTTTCTAGAAACTGTGTTACAGACGGTATAGACGACGAAAAATACCAAAATTCTCTTTGACGCTAAAACATATAAGATTATTACATATTCAAAAGAAATGGTGATGTTATATATATTATTTGTATAGGATAGGGCCTTTGTAGGTAAACAAAATAAGGAGCGCTCTAAACGTTTCAAACATTCCGGTTAACCACTCCAGCTAAGCTGAAAATGCTTGTGCTAGGAGATACTTCACGACTATAGTTGATTGGTTAAGTTACGACGTTAAGTTTTCCGTTTAGCTACCATTGTTATGTGGCGACCCATGAAAAGTCCAAAAAGCCTTACCTTTACTATAAAATTGTAATAACTTTTTAGATAAACACTTTATTGGTCACATTAAAGTACGTACAGTCATTTGCCTGAAACTAAACTTATAATTTAAATGTGGACAAGGGAGACCTTATCGCTATAAGCGATCTCATCCAGGCAACTCTGTAGGACAGGAGAGGTAAAATAAATAAATAAATAGCAGGGTAACACGAAAAGTCAAGAATAAAAAAATAATAGCAAGAATTGTTTATAATAAAGATATAATTACTGAAGAGAACCTCAACTTAGATTAGATGTGAACATAGGCAATACATACAAAAATGTTTTTTTTTAATTAATATTATAGTTTATTTAAACGTTTAAACTTCGCATTAATTTATGTTAATGATTAATCATTTTAAAAAAAGCAAACTATAAGTAAATTTTTTGATGTTGTTATTACATCGTAATATTTAATAAAATTCATTCCTTTAATAAACGATTTTTTTGTATAAAGATCTTATTATTGAACAAATTGCGACCCCCATTAATAACAAACGCGATTTGCGAAACGACGCCCCAAACTTATTGACGCTTTTGAATTATTGCTGTGTTAAACAATATTAGTATATTGGATTTTAAAATATGGTCGAACCGTATAAGAAAAAAATATATATTAAATACTAATAAGAATATAACAATGAAAAGGTATTTTTTATATGTTGTTATTACATCGACTAGAATTTCGGATCGGAATCCCATTCAAAATAATTTCAAAGCTACTCGTAAATGTCACTATGCCTAATGGTTTGTTCCGTGTAATTAATTTATTCTATAAATCATTTACAACAAATAGTAGTCATTCAAATTATAATTCCCTAGGTGTTATTTCTTAAGAAATCTTAAATAATTATCCCTATTTTATAAATATGTCTATTCTTCTTGTTACGTTTTAATTTATGTAAATTAGACATTAGTGAAGGGTCTAAGGGTGTTCAGATTTACATTAATTAGATTTCAAGTTTGATACGGACAAATAAATTAGCATAAGATTATATCGTTCTAAGTCTTGGTCCGCGTCGTCAGTTGGTCAGAGTGTCTGGTTACTGCATCGATGGTCTTGGGATCGATTCCTAGCCGAGAAAAAATATTTGGGTATCACAAATAGTTGGTTTTCGGGTCTGGGTGTGTGTTGTTCTGATCTTAATGCATTGGAATAGAGAATGAGAAGATGAGTGAGTGCCTCTGTGTTTGTGCAAATGCTTACAGTACTATAAAAATATTATGCGTAGCTATCGCTGTACTCGGAATCAACCCGAAGAAAATCATTGTCGTGTCTTCGTAGATGTAAATAATGGCGATATATTTTAATATTTCATTGTCATAATTGCCCCAGTATGAACGGTATATAGTATATATAACACCGTTCATAGTCTTCGTTTGTAAATATTTGAAATTTGTCTGTTTGTCTGTATGTTTGTGTACTCTGATCTCCGCAATCGCTAATCAAAATTGCACAAGTGATGTATGGTCTGGTTAATCCTACTAACTATAAGGTTATCAATATGAAAGTTTGTATGTTTGGATGTCGCAGGCAGTTGCTAGTATGTATTGGATATTGCAGAGATGTATATATGCTATTTATATAACCTACTGCTGAGCTTAGGTCTTCTCTATCGGAATAGTGATTTACTTCACCAGGCGGCTTATAAGCGGACCTTTGTGTGTGCGGCGAAGATGAAAGGAATGGTTATGAGGTTTATTCCGTTGCGTAGAGCTACTCGGAAACTACGTTATATGTGAAAAAGTTTTTTTTTGATATTAGATTGCAGTACACAAGAATACAAAAATAAAAGATTTTTCCTATTTAGAACTGTTGACCCTCCAGTACAAATAAAATAATAGTTAATAAAATAACTTTTTCCTTGAGTTTTTACTATTTGCTTTTGCCAACTTTTGGTCCGACCGTAAAGGATATCGAATTAAAGTTTTGCAAGAACTCCGCCCGAGTATGAAATCTTAGAATAACTTTTATTTTATTATGAAGTTACCTATTTGCTCATCAAAATAAAAAAATGGTCCCGTGCATCGACTACATGTGGTTGAAGTAAATTTTCTTTGTCGACCTCCACCTCTATGTATTTCTTAGACTTGCAGGTATCCTCACGGTCTTCATCCCCGAGCATGGAAAATCGGCACTTAAAATTGTAATTGTTGTTTTTTGAGTGCCGGGGTTAGAACTCGGTTTACTCGCGTACTGTGGATTAAAGGCGAGCGCATAGACACTGAACTATCACGGCTTTTTATATATAATTACATGTAGTACAAATTACCGTTGCCGACGCGAAACCTCGTTTCGGCTTCAATTCAGAGTTTCTAGTAACGTCAATTTCAATTACAAATACAGAATAAGCAATCAAAAAGTCAATTATAAATTGAAGCCGAAAGGATCTTAAACAATATTAAATCGAGATCTGGACTTGACTTTTAGTTTTGAAGTCTCTCATTTAGAAGATTTGAATGTGAAATTATCAATTAAGGACCTTTTGGTGATAAAAATGAAAAGTTTCTTTAAAAAGATTAAATAATGTATACTTGGATGACGGTTTGATACTATTTTTTTTAATAAAATGCAATCCATGCTAGTACCATTACTAATATCCGGTTAACCACCAACAAAGCTTAAAATGCTTGTGCTAGGAGATTGTTTGCGATAGTCTTATGGCAGATTTGAACTTCCAACCTTTGTAATAATGGAAACCTGAACTAACTCGAATAGAGCATAGCTTCCGGTAGAACAAAGCTTCCCCTATCAAACAATGTAAAATATTATGCTAAAAATATTTAATGACATGCGAAATATATCATTCAAAAACTAAAAGCCCTAGTCTGTCAACCTAATGGATATTCTTTTTAATGAAACTAAAAACATCACGAAGCACGTATAAAAAATGATGGCTTGAAGCTAAATCCAACCATAACTAAGATCCATGATACAGATACGTTGTCTCCCTGGAGAACTAAGATAAAACGACACATTCCCTGTAATTGAGTGTCAGGTTAATAGTAAAAAACACTCGCCATGAATATAAAATATTAAATTTCCCCAATTTATGGCTCACTTTTCCCATAACTTTCCCAAAGTTTCCCCTCGTTGCCCACTGAGTCAAATTATCACGTTTGCATTGAAGTTTCCATTTCTATGTAGAATAATTTCAAATCAATTTATCGGATTTTTGGGTTGTATTATATTGGCATGATGGAGCCACGTTGCATCTACTACCTAACAGACCATACGAAATATAGGAGTATAACGCATATGCATAACGAAATCGGACATAAAGGAATAAACTATCTGCTGCACCATGAGCCATTTTAATACATATATAATTCGAACGTTCATGTATTAATAAACTTTTAATAAGTATTATTTGAACGCGATATATCCTCGTCTGGTGAACTACATAAATGTTATTTCTATCTTTTTCAATTTTAGATAACAGGGAATTTCATCTCCGATGACTCATGATACTATCACCTATTCTCAAGGGATATTCAAGAGACTTGTAGTGTCCATACTCTTACACTCTTACACCTGACCACTGTTAAATTAAAGTAATAAATAAACACCTTCAAAGTTCTACATTATATCATTCTTATATATACTTGAGGGTAGAGTATATATATTCAATATGTAATTCAGAATGTTATATTGTGTGCATGGTATTACTTGTAAATACAGTTTCAATTTGTACACATAATTTTTAAATTCGTTTTGTGTTTGTAGTTATTTGATATAATATAGATGGAGCAATGACCTAAGTTTTGGGCAAGTTGATGGATGCAGCTGGCTATTCTGCTTTGTGGCATTTATGGGGGACGGTTGTGTCCAGCAGTGGACCGTGTGACAAGCTGAGGTGATAATGATACATATCTTAATAAAGATTAAAAAGAGATAAAACGAATCACTTAATAATGTATTAACTAAGCCAACGTCGTTGAGTTCCGCGTAAGCTTAACTTTATTTTTCATTAAACTCTCGTTAAGGCTAACGGCATTCGCAAGTACACGGCTGTGGCCTTAATTACCTAACGAGATACCCAAGTTCAACTTTGTATTGTTGAGTATAAGTTTAAATTACGTATACAAATGTCCTTCTGGTAGGTTTTTAGCACGGCGGTATACTTTGGTTATTTTTGTACCACATAAGAGACATTATGCAAGCAGTTGTGCAAAAAATAATTTACGCATTTATTCTCAATCTCCTTCTCTAGTCTTACAGGAATTATCATCGAACACACAGATCCGAAAACCAATGAATTATGAGGAACAAATTGTTCTCCTGAAAATCGAGCCCAATACCCGCTATGCAGCTGTCTTTGACAACTACGTTAACGACCAAGTGGCGTAAGTTATAAAACTTAAACATTGTGAAACAATTAAATAAATTTCTCTGATGAGACCATTTGATCAAGGAGTCACAAATCCAATGAAGCAAAGAAAAATACCCATAAAGGGCTTTTGAAGTTGGGCTGGTCCGGCATAACCGATTTCGCTGAACCCTACTTGGACGAGCGCAGATGAACTGGTGGAGGTGGGATTGATCATACGTAAGTCATTATCTCTACCCTCCTCAGCCGAAAGGACTCGAGAGTTGATTTTGCTGTGGCCAAATTAGCTATAGATCAGATTCAGGCTGGGAAGGCCAATATTAACTAACGGGAGTCCGTTGTTAGCGTGGGCATGGGGAATGTGTATGAATACGCCGAGTGGAATTGAGTCCCTGAGGTGGATCTGCCGTTGATGACCGGCATTAAAAGGCCGCAGACTTAAAGCGAGCATTCCCTTGTCCATGTCGTATGCGGCGAAGCTTAAATAACGTATGATTTTGATCTGTGCGATTTCAACATGACACTTCATAGCCTCAGAGGGTTAGTATTCATAAGTTATTTCCCTAAATACAAAAATGTTATAACCGAGCGATATAAATACTATACATACTGAAGCTGCTGAACCTATATATATATATATATATATATATATATGCATTGGCCTCGATACATTAATCCTACTTATATAGATAGGAGTAATAGATAATTGTTATGAAATGTTCAGGGTACGATCTGAGCACCTAACGTCATAGGTTCGTATCCACCATTAGACTATCGTGAACCGTCTACTTGTACAAGCATTGTAAGTTTAGTTGGAGTGGTTAATGGAATGTTAATAATGTTGCTGTCATGTGCATTTTTTTTTTTTTTTAAATATTGTCGCATCCGTGATAGAACCACGTTTCTGTTAGTTCTAGCTACGACATGTATCCAACTACGGCATAATATCCAATGTCTTACTCTTTTCTCGCAATCAGGGCGGACAGATATGATAATATAAATATATTTACTTAACCATTGTTTACAGAGAAGTAACATATATATTAAAACATATTTCCCCTTAAATAACGACACTCTTCAAAGATCATATGAAGAAAAGCATTTAGGGTTAGTAATAGATCACAAACTAACATGGAAGCTGCATATAGAAACGGTTAAGTCAAAATTAAAGGCCGTCCTAGGAGCTCTTTACAAAATAGCTCACCGTATACGTAAGAAGATTAAGGCAGTTATATATAATTCTCTAGTAGAATCACATATTGAGTACTTAATAGAAATCTGGGGATCAGCAGCATCAACTAATTTATTGTCATTACAAAGAACACAGAATAAAATTATAAAGGTATTATATCATTTCGACTACCGATCTCCAACTAAAGAACTATACGCCAAAACAAAATTATTAAAATCTCGCTCAAACATTTAAATTTAAAACTTGTACTCTTATAATGAATATAACAAATAACAATATTAAATCTAAGAAAAAAGGGATAACAAACATAACTTACGTAATAAACACAAATTAAAAACAATTACTCCGCGAACTAACTATGGAAACAAAACTATTTTGTTTGAAGGCGTTCAAATGTTCAACACACTGCCAGACGAGATCAAGAATTGTAACAGTATGAATATTTTCAAAAACAAACTCAAATCACATATTATTGTCAAACTATAATAACTGCTTCTCAATTATATGAACTTCAATTATGTTTAATTTAATTCCTGTCTATTTAGATTCTTATAGTTATGCTAGGGTTTGTTTATATCTATGTTAATTATGTATTGTGTGTACCTACATTACGTATTTACTCGCAATCCTATATATTGTTTTTACATTATTTTCATTGTAAACGAAACTTTGTGTTTTTTATGAAAAATAAAGATCTTTAATCTGAATATTCAAAGACTTTTATATTGATCATTACAATTAACTTTTTCTTTAGCAGACGTGCTAGTTTAACTGTGTTACAGCTGCACGGTTGTAAAATATCATGGACGTCTTCCGTAGAGCGTCAATTAGCATCAGGTAAACTGTGCACACGTTTATCATTATTAATATCATGAAAAAAAGCAAAAATACTTTCATACGTTCTTCCGAAGTTTTCCCAATTTTTATAATGGCCTTGTGCTTTTATATACTTCATTAAATTTGCAGTTCGCTGCGGGAACTTATTCGTATCTTGGGATGTAGCTTTGCCAAGTATGTTTACTTTATAAACTTTCTAACGTTTTGGTAAGGAATAACGAATGAAGGACAGTACAGTACTTTTAAATTTTATGTATAATGTAAAACTTAAAAGTACTGTACTGCGTTTCGTATTAGTGTTGGGATCAGGATATCCGATTACAGTTAACGAGACATTCCATCTCAGTTCTCAATGGGGGGTTGCAATGTACGTGCAGCTCTTTGATGAGGATGTCATCGGCTATAGCATCACATCAGGTGAATTGTGTGTTCGTTTATCATCTCTATTTTTTAAAAAAGTAATGATTAAATTTTTTCCATTTCGTTTATTTAAGATACTTTTAAATACTGTTTAATTATATTTGTATTAAATAATTTGAATCGTATAATTGATAATTCGAAAAGGAAAGAAATATATAAAAACTAATTAACGTATACGAAAAAATAGGGAAGAATCGAAAAGCAATTTGTCGGTGGTCGTAGGAAGCCCTTGAGAAAATGACAGGGTCGTCTAATCTAATTATTATCTAGCTGGAGGCATGATAACGTACATACTATCGGATTAGTTCCTGAAAGTAATTGCTTCAAAAGATTTTTGATGACGAAATTATTCTAAGTATTCTAATAGTTTTCATGTCTTATTCTGTCTTCCATGTTTTTTTTGTTGTGTCTAGATCGTTCAATCCATAACGCGTTTTTAAGTATTTACAATGTTTTTTGCGTTATTATATATACCGAGGGTATCGATACGATACAGAGCTTATAGAAACAACCCCCGAGGGTTGTTTGCTTATCAAGACTTTAACTATATATGATATACATAATATATAATATAACAATAATATTTACAATTATAACTTAATAAACTAAATATTACGTTGCATTGTTTAAGAATATATCTAAATACATATATAAATATAATATTGTACACAGTACATAAAATATACGCATATGTAAGTCCATAGTAAAATTATTTGTATTTTAATCATTCCTGTACCGTATAAAGTTGATTATAAAAATAAAGAATTCATTTGACTGCAGCTAATTTTTGTATTTTGTTTTTGACATGTGGGCCGGGGAAACCTGCAATAACACTTTATTCTTATTGATAATAGTATGTTGAACATGTATCATGTTAAAGTGTATTTACATTTTGTTATTATATTTGATTCTTCTATATTTTATATTTTTTGGTTTTTGACATGTGGGTCCTAGAAACCTGCAATGACACTTTATTCTTATTATTATTTTAACGCTGTTTTGTGTTCGTATGTTGAGTGTGGGGAATAAGAGATCCAATTACAGAAAATGAGGCATTTAATTTGTCGTCGGGGGTGAGAATCTAGAATATTTGTTGAGGAGTGTTGAATTGCAATGTCTGGTTGTCAGTAATTGGGCCTCCGGTTCTCTCCACCTACCACATAAACCGTACCTGCAGTGTGTTAGTATTCTGTGAAGGCATGTTCTTTTCGGTCCTTATTAAAAAGTTGAAGAGAGACAGAGTAGATCTCTTTTATAAAGTGTAGAAGACCCCTTATTTCTTATATTTCTTATATCGAAAGTACAACGGGTTATTTGAATTTATTGAATCGAAATACTTAAACTAATTAACTATATTTATTTTTAAATTCATCAACATCTGTTAGGTCATAAATAAATTTAGAATTTTTAGATTTTACCTTTGAACTTCGCTTCTAACGTATTTCCCAGGAGATTTCGATCATTCATTTTAATTTATCAGAAATTAGTATGAAGATCCTTTGGTGCAAAATAAGATGTCGGTTGCTAGCGAACTTGTCAAACTTTGAAACAATGCCTTTATTGTGTAATAATGTTAACAATGTCAACGCGGCTAAACCACAACTCCATGGCTTTATCCTTAAGTTTTTGTGAAACTTTCTTGGTGATAAATTTGTAATTCTTCTCCTATGACACTCTTTTAAGCATGTCAAACGAGCACATTTTTTAGGTGTCGGGGGAAATCTTCAAAAGATAAGCTTTAAGCCATGCGTTCGTGGGGGTAGACAGGGTTATTTGAGATTTGTACCCACTATACCCGTCCGGGTGGCCACAGTGTATTGGGCCCTCCCACTCACTCATCCGCTCCGGGAACTGGTGCACCGCTGCACTTAGCCTAAGCAGTTTCCAGGGGAGGCTTCGGTTAACACCCTCGCCGAGCTACGGAAACCCGGGATCGGTCCGAGTTGCCCTCCACCTGACCACCCGTGAATTATACGGCAGGGATTACCTTAGCTCGGGACTAAGGGGCTAATATGGTAAGTGATTCCTGCGGTCCGTGACGCTCATCCATTATGATTTCTTATTGATAATGAACAACACTAAGGAATCATAACAGGTAAAATCTATTTAGAACTACATTCATTCTTAAATAAATCTAGTCCTTAAAATTTATTTTAATGAGTGTATTTGTGAACTTTCGACTTTTTTATGGTTTTTTTTATGTACAGAATCCAATGCTGATGATTTCACCTAGCTTCCTTCTTTATTGGAATAAGAATAATTTTAAATTACAATAGTTTCTAAACCTTGTTAAGAATCAATCAGTGTTTGCGACGATTTGTAGTTTTTCAAATCTGATGTAATGTTGAGTCGATGTAAGGTCCTTTCTTAGAGAGTCAGATTGAAATTAAAATTTAGATTAGAGTAGATTAGATAAGATTTATTTATTTCATACAACAATAACGTCAACAATCGGATAATTTCAAATTAATCAGTATCCTGCTGTTATTAAAATTTTGAATATATTTGATGTCAATTTCACTACAATTAGTATCGAACTGAAATTAAATTATAATTACTAAAAAGTAAACAAATGTCAATTAAAAAGAGTGTTAAAGAAATCAAATATCAAATTATGTATAATATATAGTTACAATCATTATAATGTGTAACAGTTATAGAGTCACCGATGTATTTGACTAAATATATATCACTTATATATATGTCACATATAGTTTATAAGAGTGAAGGCTTAGTCTTTACGATGTCTCAGTTGACTCATGTTTGCTAGAAATTGTGATGATGATAGAGTATCTTACGAGGAGATGTAGACTACATTAACAGTGGTTGAGCCACGCTACAGTTTCCTTTTGGTTGAAATAAGAATGCACTGGCAGGATCAGGGGGGGGCCACATCTCCACATATAATTGTGTTTCGTATGATGTGTGTAGGGATCCGAAGACCTGGTTACTTGAAGCGAGATCTTCCATAGCCATCAAAATTATAATTTAAGTATATAAACATTTGCTTCAAACATGTGTACTCGAAAAGATTAACTAATATTGTATTTGACGGTAATATTTTATAACCCACATCTCACAATGTTCCCGCGGCACGTGCCCAATCGTTGCCCATTATAAGACTACTGCCAGTTTGTAGGTCAGGCTATGAAATTCGGGAGTATGATGAATATTTAACAGGACATTAGATGGAGATGGCGTTGCATAATTTAATTCACGGCATACAAACGAGAGTTGACATCATACCAAAGTTTTGAAGTGAATTAATCATAATTTACGGCCGGCTGTTTGGTGGTGGAAATACCTGCTTGATGGGCCCTGGGGTCGACGATGAATATTATGATGGCAAATATCTCGTTATCTGTACTCGTGTCTCATTGCCTCTGAACTGAGCCTTCGATGTCCTAGCTCATTCATTGAATCATATTAAGGGGCGACGAGTGAGTGCTTAACGTTGGCGACAATAACAACAGGAAGTAAGTGCAGTATATCTTCATATCGTGTATTTTTTAATTTTGTAATAAATATCACACAGTTGACATACCGCGTGGCTTAGAGCTGAGAGAACCAGGCTGTTGTGTAACGAATCCTGGATTCGATTACCAACTGCGGTGCAACATTTCAATACAAATTCTTGGATTGTATGTATGTATATTGTATTTATGTCCCGTATCCTGCATCTAGAGCTTTCTCCGACTTCATTACACTTGTATTAGATTATGCTTTGGTGCCGTTGTATCTGCACGAATGTTTACATCACTACAATATATTCAGCGCAGTTGCATCTCATCTAGTAATAATGAGAAGATATCGTCGTGGTTGTAATTTATCAGTGGTACCTCATGACATTAATATAGTGTCAATGGCCGCTCTAGTGTAAGCTAAATTAATTGAATGTAATTCTGGGTTTTCTATTGAATTTATGTCTACAAGAGTTATTAATGAATTCTAGAAGGGATAGAAATAGAAAAGTAATCACATCCACCCTAAACAAAGATTCAAATGGACATACTTTGTCATCCTTGAGGACTGAGATGGAATGCTTAAGAACAAATTTTGACAGTGATAGAGCTGAACACTGCAGTGTATTTCCAGCTACAGAATGCATGGGCCAGCTCGACCGGGGTTGGACCACGTCCTCACAGAATACCAGAGGGAAATAGCAGGATAATGCTGCTGTGTTTCGTCTGATGAGTGTAGGTAGTGAGACATTTTTCAATTGAGGCTGAGATATAAGTGGTGACGAGACAATCCAACACAGTCCTCAAGGGTGACAACGCATCTGCATTGATACCTAGTCAAGGATGAATGTATTAATTATAGTGTACTAAATATAGTGTTATAAAAAAAAAAACGATATTTAAGTCCCCAGATCCATTTTACATACCATAGTTCAGAAGAAAATCGTTGAATGTCGAAAGGTCGGGAGACGACCTCGCTCGAAGACGAGGCGCTGGGGAGAAGGTAACATACCGGCATGTTAGTTTTGTAGTCTCAGGATTGTAGAACACGTCTAAGATATCTTCTGTCTGTCGTATTATGTCACAAAAAAGAGACTTCGAGTTCGCGGGCTACCAGGGTGGGATTTAGTGCTCCAGTAATGTCAATCTAAGGAGTTCACGGCTAGAGTGCAAGGGGAGTTATTGTCCCCCCCCCTGAGATGAGCTTAGGTTCTGAGCAGAGTCCATTATAGTATGTAGGGATTCCGAAGTCTCTCTGAGCATTAAATGTGGCCACTGAAGAGCTTTAGTGGGTGAAACCCCATACTCTGTCGAGGGGACAAGGTGCCTTTTGAAGATTACTAAGATTTGAAGGACTCTCTATTTAAAAACTAAACTCTTCTGTCTATAACTCGTAAACTTTATATAAGCTAATTGTTGCTAACTTATCTGAACTGAAAACTTTGCTAGTTTGTCTTCGCTTATCCAAGCATTGTTAGATTTATTGCCTAACTTTACAGTACGATACCTTGGAATATTGTAATTTATATGAATTTAATATATTTTTTTTAGTGTATTTAGAGTAACTAACAAGCACACAGTTCACCTGGTGGTAAGTGACTCCTGCGACCTATAACGCAAACATTCTTCTTATAAGCACACATACCCACATAAGAACTCATGATGCAGAAGCCTTGTCACCCCTATTCCTGGCATAAGGGTCTCCGGATAACTAACTAGACGACAGAAGCTGCTTTTTACTGGTATTCAGTGAGAACGTGGTCATACAATCATCTAGCCAACCCGTTCAGTTAGAAATAAAACTGCACCATGACTATGCTACTGAAAAGTTTAAAAGTAAAGTTTATGTTTTTGTAATGATATAATATGCATTTAAGATTTTTTTAATTGCCCGTCACAATTTAAAAATATAGCACGTAAGAGCTGAAACTGCTTTTATTTTTTTTCTATTTCAATTTCAAAGCTACAACTTAAATATGACACTTAGCGAAATTGCCCCTACAATAAATGACAGACTCTCGGAACGAAGCACGGTATCTTGTCGTATTTTCTGAGACATTTTCTCAACCGTTTATTTATTTTTAGGGTTCCGTTGTACGGAAATCTAAATATTTGTATTCTAGTAAAATGTATAATAGAAAAAACCAAAGTATAGGTAGTAAGGCATCACTTCGATGTCCGTCTGTGTGTATATTGTTCTTTATTCTTATAAAGGACTTCAGATATCAAGTATAAAAAAACTATATTGTAGTTGGTATATTTATATTTACTTCGTGCTTGGCGATGAAGAAAAACATCGTGAAGAAACGTAACTGTGTATAAATAAACATATATCGATATGAAGCTGTTGCTGCTATGTTCCAATGTTTGACTGTGCTCCAAGTAGTGGCAGTAGTAGAGCTACACTACAGTTTGTTTCTAGCTACAGAATATATGGGTCAGCTCGACCGGGATAGCCCTCACAGAATATCAGCGTAAAATGCTGTGTTTCATCTGGTAAATGTGAGGATCCAGAGACCTTTATTACTGATGACGAGGCATTCCGTCTCAGCCATCAAGGGTGCCAACGCATCTGATGTATCATTATGATTCCTTGTCAAGGATGAATGTAGATGTCATGTCATGGCCGCAGGAATCACTTGCCATCAGGTGGACTATGTGCTTGTTTGTTACTCTCAATGTAATAAAAAAAACCTAGAGAGGAGACCTATGCCCAGTAGTGGGACTTCTATATTATATAGGATACTTTACTCTTTTACACACAGCTGCATATTGCTGTAGTAAACTCAAATGTAACGCAATGAAAAACATTCTCCTCTTCAAAACATATTTTGATATAAAAATGTTTGACTGATCATCAAAGCCCAATTCCCGTTGACCTTTGAAATTTTGGTACGAAATGCGAAACTCTTTAGACACGAGTCAAGGAACAAATACAAAAATTATAATTTTCAAATCAGATGTTTCGAATATATTTAAAGCCGGCAGCGCATCTGCGACCGCACCGGTTCTGCGGATTTCCATCCAGGGTGACGCTAATCACTCACCATCAAGTGACCTTGCGCCTTTGCCAACTATTCTATAAAAACAAAAATTAATATTTGCTGTTCTTTGATCTCGTAGAATGTATTATGGTACGCGAACGCCCGAGAAATATATAATAAGTAAGGAATGATACAAGGAATTTGGTTATACATGCTACTTGGGGATATAGATTTTCCGATACATACGATAAAGTTCAATTGTAAACTACTAAAATACACCAATGAAATTTAATAGTATAAATTTTCAATTGAATTTCAACAATTTTACAATTGTATAATATAATTTTACTATTGTTTTATTAATATTATACAATTGTATAATATTAATATAACACGTTGTAGATCATTTCTAGGTTCGCATATATCGATGGGTCCGGCCGAGGAAGGACCGTGCCCTAACAAAATTAAGTATATGGAGACTGTAATGACAAAATGCAGTAGGCATTATGATTCTTTATCGAGGATGAATAGCTTTCATGGACCGCAGTCATAATCTACTATCAGGAGAACTGTGTGATCGTTTATCACCCTCAATGTCTAAAAAAAATATACAAACAATGTATAAACCATGTACAGAACCTTCCCAGAGTGAGTCTTACGCGCACTTGACCGTTTTTTTATGTAATTGTAGAAATGTTTTGTTTTCTTTATACAATAACCTTTCTTTTTCACGTATGAGATGGAGTTTGTACTTGTAAGCTACATTGTTATATTGTTAAGCCTACTTGGCCAATATGTTGGCATTTTATTTATAATAAATGATTTATTATTCTTCTTTTATAATATTAAGGGTGAAAAACGAACACACAGGTCATCCGATGATAGGTGATGGCTGCGGCCCATAACATCTACCTCTAAATGGTGATTAGCAATATAGCAAATAAGCAATAAAGCAAAATAACATGTATTTGGGTCGTTTTTGGGAAAAATTAGAATTGTTTACGTAATTTATAAGCCAAAACATACAGCTTTAATAATTCAAAAGAAAAGTTTAATTCAGAACTCGGTAATTTTTTTAAAGACGACTTCGTGCTTGACACATATAGGTTGTTATTTATACATTTTTGATCAGTCCTAAATATACAAGAGCACTCGTAGATACAAGTATTGTGATTAAATTAAAAGTATATCCCTTGTGAAGCTAGTTTTGTTAATTTAAAATACGATAAGAATTTTTATAATATTATTTTATATAGTGGTAAAGATAACAAACAAATACACTGTTTGCTCTGTCACAGTTAAAAATTATGAATAAGCTTATTGAACAGACTTAAATTCGCACTTAAGTGATGCTTAGAGCCACTTGTAGAAGTCAAACTGTCACTCTAAGGGCTCTACGTCGTTAAAAGCTTAAAGCATCCACTTGCGGACGGTCCCGTATAATTTTAAGATGTTTCTTATATTAATGACATATATAATATGTAGTTTGAATATTTTTCTAGAATCATTATTTTATTTTATAATATGTATCGCATATATGACGCAATAAGTTTTGTGTCTTTTCAGGGTTCCGTACTTCTAAAACCGTTATAGTCTTGTGGGGCTGTCGGTATGTCGTTCACAAAGCTAATTTCCGTGTCGACTACAACGTTGAAATTTTGTTTGTGGAGAGTTGGTCGAAGAAATTGTAATTTGTCGAGGAAGTCCAAGAAAGTGGCTGTATAGGGTAATATAATATATACTGAGTTGCTCCTAGCGACACCTAACGAGGTAGCTTTGATAAAATATTACTCATTGCAATGATTTAATATTTGAAATGTTGATGTTGATGAGGAATATTTTATAGCTTTGAAGCGTCAATGGCCCAATGGTTTAGGGTACGGACTGCGAAATTTAAGATCGTGGGTTCGAATCCACCATTCGTCTATTGTCGTGAACCATCTCCCAGCACAAGCATTCTCAGCTTAGTTGTCGTGGTTAACCGGAATATTAGTAATGTTAATAGCATGGCTAATATTCTTATAAATAAAAAAAAGAAAAAATAGTACCATATGCATTTGGGCGAATAAAGAAACACTGACTTTTCGTCCCCTATTACAATGTGCAGTAAAGGAAGGTTTACATGCAGGTTATGCAACCCAGACCCGTAAAGCAACCATTGGTAGACCTACACTGCAGTTTGTTTCTAGTTGCATAATATATGGGTCAGTTCGAACGGGGAAGGACCAAGCCCTCACAGAATATCAATTTGGAATAGCAGCATGACGCTACTGTGTTTCGACTCGTAAGTGTAAGCATTCGGAGACCTTTATGTGATGAGGCGTTCCATCTCAGTCCTCAAGGGTGCATTATGATTCCTTATCAAGGATGAATGTAGATGCCATGGACCTCAGGAATCACTTGCCATCAGGTGGACTGTGTGCTCGTTTGTTACCCTCAACGTTATAAAAAAACAACATTCATCATACGAAACAGCACTGTTATGCTGCTATATCATACCGGTATTAGGGGTTAATACTTCCCCAAGATGCAGTGTGATGACCACTGTTACTACCAGAAGTATTTTAAATACTGGTCAAGCCGAGTTTCTAGATGGGATAGGTCAGCTCGTAGGGACCACATTATCGCTGAATACCAACTTGAAATAGCAGCATAACGCTCCTGTGCTTCGTACGGTAAGTGTAGAGATGACCTGAATACAAGTAACGAGGTATTCCATCTTAGTCCTCTAAGGTGACAACGAATGTTCATCTAAGATTTTGGCTGAGGAAAATTTTTGTGGGCCTTTATGGAATACATTCATCACTCACCATCAAATGAACTTTGTACACGTTTATCATTAAAACAAAAATACGCTTCCAGTAACTTTATTTATATTAATGGGAAGAAGTTTGCAAATAAATATTTCCCTAGTTCCAATTCCAAGACTTGTTTCAAATGTGATCACGTAAAATATAACACGAACCAGAACAGAATACGTGCATTTACTATGCTATCAGTTTTTATTTTATTTCTCTACTAACCAACTTAGGTCAGTTAGCCTAACTTAGGTCACAATAAATACCCAAGTGGGGACGAAGCATTCCATTAGTCCCCTTGGGAATATACCATTTTGTACCCTTTGCGTTTATGCATCGTGCTGGAGCATCCCATGGGTGACGAACCCTGTATGCACTTACTGATCTTCGAGCTCGATCTCGCCAATTAACGTAAGTAAGTAAGTTATAAGCCTCCTATTTATGCCAAGGTTTATCTCAATATATCATTGAAAACTACATATAAACAGAAAAAATTGTGAGTATTACACAAGTGAAATGATTATTGAATGATTATTTTTATGAATTTATTAATATTATCTATTTTGTTATATATATAGAGTATTGATGTATATTTACATATTCATGTATTTATTATGTATGTCTGTAATTGTTAATATTTAGGATTCTTTTTTTATGTTCCCTATAGTCAATGGTTCTCCTTCTCAAGGGTTGATTGCTATTGAATTTCACAAGCTATTAAGTCTGCCTGGTGTTTACAATTGAAGAATAATTAAACAAATAAAGTAAAAAATATTCTGGTATAGATTTTAATCACAAATTGGAAAACTTGATTCACTAACTTCAAAGCACTATGTATCAAATACCGTCTCTGTGAGTTCTCTGTAAACACCAATATAATTCTTTTGTTAAATTCCAGTCTAATAAATAGCTCTTGTTTCTGAAAGTTTATAACTTTCTTCGCTTAACAAACGTAATTTTATGTATTTCGTCGCTTTTAATTTTAATATTTCGAGTGCGTTAAGACAATATGTTCGGGTTATTGCCAGATAACATCAACTGCGCAGAATATTTTACAGTGCCGTAAGCATTTTTGCAAACACTGAAGCACTCGCTTGTCCCCCATTCCCTTTCCTTTTCCGATGTAAGGAAATCGCAATAAGGTCGAAGGAAGGTTCAGATGCAGTATCAGGAAAACGCGACATATATAGTCCGACGACCAACACTTTGTGATGCACAAATATTGTTCCTCGGCTGGGAACCGAACTCAAACCACGCGGCCATCTAAAATATTAACGCCTTATTATTTTGTAGTTTTTTATTTGGTTTGGTATCTAATTTATCATCACAGAATCCCATGAATGTTGTATCACCATGTCACTATATTGTAAACAGAATTGTTTTATTAATTACAACAGCGTTACGAAATAGGAATCTGTGGATTTATAGCTAAAACCACATGACAACATTCGTGAGAAAAAAATCCTCGCAAAAAAACATGATTAATAAAATTAAACCACAAGACAAACGTACTACAAGAGCACGAATAGATATTGTTTTTCATATATTTAACTAGTAATATTCACATAAATATGAGAAATCAATACAATAGGAATTTAATATTATTGTTGTAAAGTCCTCAATTATTATGTGTATTGTGCTTTGAATATTCTTACATTGTATCACCGCTCTATAATATAAGTATCCAATATACACTGCGATAAGTAAATATACCATTTACGATAATAATAAACAAGCACACAGTTCAAAATGGTAACTGAATCCTGCGAGCCACGACACCCACATTCCTTGACAAGGAATCCAAATGCTGATGCGTTGTCGCCATCGGTGACTATAATGGAAGACCTTGTCACCAGTAATAAGATATCAGATTTCTCGCTTCCACCGGACAAACGAACATTAAACTATTTTACGCTGGATAGTGTAATCGTAGTTTATAAATGCGATGTGACCACGTAAAACGGTGATTTGATTTTATAATTTAGTTAAATACAATTTTATATATCATATTATATACCTATATATTTTAATTTTCTTTTAACTGTTAATTTTACTGTATATTTTAAAATATACCGGCCAGCTTAGAAATTTTAACTGAATAATTTATTTAAAAACTTTGCAAACGTCTAGAATTCTAGATTCTAAAGATTCTGAAGAGCTTTTCAGTATACATATTTGTTATTTAATATTTTATTCAGTTTGTAGGCTCCTCAAATATTTTCATTTAATTTTTTATAATGCTAATAAATCTAATGAATACATTATTTCATTTAGTATTGACTTCCTCGTGGTGTAGTGTTTAGAAGAAACTGGCTGCTGCGTCGCTGATCGAGGCGCAGTTTCTAAACCGAGAATCATAATGCACCCTTGAGGACTGAGATGGAACGCCTCATCACATAAAGGTCTCCGAATGCTTACACTTACGAGTCGAAACACAGCAGCGTCATGCTGCTATTCCAAATTGATATTCTGTGAGGGCGTGGTCCTTCCCCGTTCGAACTGACCCATATATTATGCAACTAGAAACAAACTGCAGTGTAGGTCTACCACTATCAATCCTCGAAACCAGGTACTGGTAGCATGACTTTCCATCTATCTCCTAAGACGCACGTGCATCTTGATTCTTTACTAAGGTAGCATGTAGTAAGTGTGTTTATTGGCTGCAGTAGTCACTTACAGTCAAGTGTGCTCACTTTTCACCCTTAGTTTTATTTACAGAAAATTCAATCCATCTTCAACATGCTTCACCTCATCCATCAAAATGATTAAAGACTCGTTGTTTTATCCCGCTGATATGTGTAAAATGAGTTTTCGACGAGAAATATTTTTCTCAAAAAAAGCATAGGATCGTTTACTAATTTCGTGGTATTTAATAAAATGATTAATTAATAAAGCTTATATATATATATATATATATATATATATATATATATATAAATCCCGGCGGCATATCCCTGGACATATGCCTCTTCCCAAGAGGGTGTTGGGGCATAGACCGCTACGAGATTACATTGCGAATTGGCGTACTTCCTCTCAAATGGGGGACGAATACTTACATACAATCAATAACAACCCCGTATTAATTTTCTCTAATAGCAATAATGACATCGTAAATCATAACGTTTAATGGCATTCGTTCGTTATCGGTAATGTGCAGGGGTCCTGACATTAATAGCACATTTGTGTGCGAAGGATCCACGTAATAATTGTATGTGAATGGGGTAAACAAAGGATAAAATAAGAGAAGGCTTTATTTGATGATCTCGACGTAAAGGTTAACATTGACGTAATGGTCTTAGGGGGTCAGTTGATAATTTTGCAGATGAAAATGTAGGGGGAGCACGTTCCAGCGTTCCTTGCCTGGAGAGGTTCATCTCTGTAGGCAAGGCGAGCAATGACTGCCGATCGGCCGCCGGCGCCGGTCCTCTAGCACTACCACGAGCGGCGAATACAGACCTCGAGGAGTCGAACCCGATTATTTATAAGTATGCACGGTTACGTATATCCTACGTGTAAAATCAAAGTCAAATAATATATCAAGGAATAAAAATTTGAACAAACCATAAAGGGACAAAAGCTATATTTTGACTTAACCGTTAGACACTTTAAATCTGATATAAACATAAAAATTTTGTTGTAATATTTTATGTGATATTTGTTATATATAACTAGTTATATGTATGTTATATATTACTCATATATTGTTTATATTTTGCAGAATATAGTACCCGTGACATAGAGCTTTTTAAGCATGCATACACACACATACATCGATTACGACTGGTAGAGTATGCCTAAGGCATTAAGTCCGCCGTTATTCATGACTATATATGAAACTAAAATAAAAAAATGTTGAAAGGAAAATTAAAGTTTAAAATTTAGAAAATTTCAAACACTTTACCGTGAAAACTCGTCACGATAAATTTCATGTCCCGTGTATTCATTGTTTTGACTATCTTAATCACATTACTTTATGAAAGGCTCTGTATTTAGCACAATCTTCAACGAACTGAATTAAGACGATGCCTTTCTTAATTAAAACTCAGTGGCTTTTATTTAACGAGAAATTATTCAGTAAAACGATATGGAATTTTGTTATCATTATTATACCCAATTTGCATTACGTTAAAATTTCTAATTTAGTATTATATAGAATACCTTAGTGTGTGCAAAAATTTATGAGACAATATATATATATATATATACACCATATATATATAACATACGAGCAAACAGTTCACCTGATGGCAAGTGATTCCTCCGGCCCATGAGATCTACATTCATCCTTGGCAAGGAATCATAATGCAGATGCGTTGTTACTCTTCAGGACTGAGATGGAATGCCTCGTCACCAGTAATAAAGGTCTCCGGATCTCTACACTCACCAGACAAAACGAAGCACAGCTGCTATTTTACGGTTTTATTCTGTTAGGGCGTGGTCTTACCCTGGTTGACCCATTGATTCTGCAGCTACAAACAAAATGCATTGTAGCTCTAACTCTATAAAAAGTAGTTGCCCTAGAGACTTGTCCAAAAATATGACAAGATTTCACGATGGTTACATGGTATTACATCACGCACTTTAAAGTGATAGGGCCACACTGCAGTTTGATACTAGCCAAGGTACTGGTCAGTTCTACCAGGGATATCAGTATAAAACAGTGATTCCACTATTTTATACTGATCGCTGCTGTGTTTCTACTGGTATGTGTAAGGATCCGATGACTCGTCATACTTTAAGTGAGTAATAACTTATCTACATCATGATTCCTTAACGCGGATGAATATGCGTCTCCTGGGTCACAGGAATCAGTTGCCTTCAGAGGAACTGTGTGTTTTGTCCCTCTCATAACAATAAAAAAAATACAAGGCACTCATATCACTAAGTGCTCTTAAAAGCAAATGGAATTGACAATTGGATTTTATTTTTTTTCAATATAGTATATAAAAAGAGGTCCACCAAATCTTTCGTGTAGACTTTACGGAAGATCAGGGCTGTGACCCTAAGTCACAACAGTACCTGAGTGGAGATCCTTTTTTTTATTTGGCGCACATCAGGTTTTCATATGTCTTCCATTTATTTATCATTTTTTGTTTTTCTTTTTTGATTAGGTAAAAGTATTTTACTTGTTTGTTTTAATTGTTTTCATTTTCGATTTGAGATTTTGCTTTCATGTGTGCTTAAACGGAATAAATTATTTTTATTTAAATGGGACAAAATGTTGAGACAAACAGAACAGTAGATACTCCGAAGGACTTAATTAACTTTGCTTTTGGACGTCACTGTGATGTAATTAACGGAGGACGGTTTCTGTATGTTATTTTTTAAAGATTTTTGTTGATACTAGTTTTTTTTACGGTAACTTGCTTTTTGCAGTAGTCGGACGGATTAGCTCGACTTGAGTATGAACTTGCATACTCCCAAACAAGCTGTCTTCCGAAAAAGCTAATAGCCATAGACCTATAAATATATATATCTAATATATATATATATATACATATATATATATATATATATATATGTATACATATATATATGTATATATATATATATATATATATATATATATATATATATATATATATATGTATAACCCAGTCTAGGTGTGAAATACGGGCAAGATACTCGAGTTCAAATTGTTTCTTATTTCACATAGTTACGAGATTTTCAAACAGTTTTCAAATCTGAAAGAATATAATTTATAAATACCTACGACATATCAAAGGCAAAAATATGTCTGTAAAAGAACGCTCAAAAAAGTCAAACCTTTGACTCAATATCGAACAGTTACGAAAATGAAATACATTTTCAATCAAAGCATTTCCTTGATAACACAAGTGAAAATATTTTCTGCCCTTATTACTACGGAGGCCTAAACGCTCAGTTCGTGATTAATTACTTTCTCCAGTCTCCCGTGTATAACAAAGAACCGATTCAGTTAAACAACGTCTCTGAAAGTCAAATTGCTAAGGTGTTACCGCCGTTTATTGCGAGTAGATAAAATTAAATTGTACTGAAATTAAAAAGGACTGAAATTTTATAGAAATATTTCCTACGATTTATTTATGTTTGATGCCATATTTTTCAAACTCTAAAAAGGAAGAAAAACTGGTGTACGTCGATCAGAAAAGGGTGATCAATGAGATCCGTCCAACTACAGGCCTTTGCCATCGGCATTACTCAGCTGGTGACCTTCTGGTCTATTTGACTCATCGATGGGCGCAGACAGTTGACACCAAGAGAGACGCCTCGGAGGTTACTTTAGATGTAATGAAGGCCTAAGATCGAGTTTGGTAGAAAGCCCTTCTTTCGAAGCTTCACTATCAGCAGCAAATAAAGCAATTGTTTCTTTTTAGTTAAAAATTGTGGTGTATGACCGAATTAGTTATATAGATATGATAGCAAAAATTTATTTTATGCATTAACAGGTGCTTGGACAATTTCGAAATAGATACTTACCGGGACCTTCTGGTGGGCGATCATGGTGTTTTTTTATTACCTGTAGAATATGAAACGAGCACATAGTTCACCTGAAAGTAGGTGATTCCTGCGGCCCATGCGGCTACAGTTATCCTTGACAAGAAATCATAATGCAGATGCGATGTCACCCTTGAGGACTGAGATGAAATGTCTCGTCACCAGTAATAAAGGTCTCCGGATCCCTGCACTCCACCAGACGAAACACAGCAACATTATGCTGCTATTTTACGCTGCTATTCTGTGAGGGCGTGGTCCTGACCCGGCCAAGGTGACCCATTCATTCTGCAGCTAGAAAAAAATTGCAGTGTAGCTCTTCCACTGTAAAACTGTCCCACTGTGCGACCACGTAGCGTTCGTGCTCGTTGAGATTGTCTTATTCCTGCTGAATATCTTCTTTTTAATGAAATGGTTTTTCTTTAAATTTGAGTTATCTTATTTTTTACAAATGTTGCATTTGATTTCATATATGTTTAAAACCTTACATAGCAGATTACAGATAAAAAACAGGGAGTAAATAAAAAAAAGATACCAGAAAAACTTAAAACGATAAAAATGTTAAAAATACGTAAGAAAACACACAAAAATCTCAATTTAAAAAAATCGATACGACCTCTAATTTAGGGGTATTTATTATAATTTTATATAATTAATATTAATTATGGCACAGTTATAATTTAGTATATTTTTGTGCAAATATTCAAAAAAATGTTGGGTTATATTATATAAAAACAAATATTAATGCAGGCGTAGACTTTGACTCTCCCCGAAGGTCCGTGCAGCTATTTCCATTCTATTATTTCAATCTCCGGTGGCGTCCGTCACTTCCGGTACGGAACCCGCTCGCGTCAGTATATGCTTCAGTTAATAGTACCAATTTTCACATATCCAATGTTACATCAAAGCGTTAAGAGCGAAGAATGGTTCGAATGCATACATATATGTCGAAAGTATATATGCTGCTTTAGAGATTCGGGGACATTTACAAAAGACCCGAAAACTGAAAATTATATAAATAAATAATTGAGGAAGTTATAAAAAACTAAATTCTGTTCTTTAAAAGTCTGCAAAATTTTAGATTGTTGTTATTGATATTTAAAGCGTCAATAAGCTAACGGTTTAAGGTACGGTCTGTAAAATTTAAGGTCGTAGGTACGAATCCACCATTCGACTATTGTCATAAACCATTTCTTAGCACAAGCATTAGCTTAGTTGGAGTGGTTAACATTCCGTAGCAAGGTTAGTAGTATGTATATAAAAAAAATATTAGGAGGCCTGGAAAAGGAAGAAAACTGGTTTAAAAAATCAATTATATTCATGCATACATTTTCTGTTTTTTATTATTTTTAGTAAACAAACGAGCACAGAGTTCACCTGATGGCAAGTGATTCCTGCGGGAAATGACATCTACATTCATTCTTGACAAGGAATCAAAAATGCGGATGTGTCGTCACCCTTGAGAACTGAGTTAGAAAACCTCATCACCTACACCTACCAGAAAAAATACTGACTGAAAACTACTGAATGATTGGCATTATGCTGCTATTTGACGCTGGTATTCTGTGAGGGCGTGGTCCTACCCCGGTCGAGTTGACCCATTCATTCTGCAGCTAGAAACTGCATCGTAGCTCTACCACTAGTAAGTAGTTCTTTGAAGCCAGCACCGGGAATTGAACTCGCTCGCGCGTTTGCTCGCGTATCGTGAAATTAAAAGCTAACGTTTAGGACACCGAGCTGCCACGGCCCTTGAGACAATATCGTGTGGAGACTTACCTTAGAGACAAATAAAAAAAAATTAAGATATGTGAATGCCATCAGTCCACATCGGAGCCGCATGTGTGAGTGTGCTCTAATAATCTCTTTAGAGTACACGTCTATATAAAATAGGCTGTGTTCAAAAACTAAATGAATGGACTGCATTTGAATAGTCCTGGTCCTGGTCTTCATCCTGCTCCTCACAAACACTCGCAGAGGGCACAGGAACTGCCCTGACCACTATTCTTAGGACTAGGCACTTGCACGCAATTAATTTATATTTTGAAAAGAAGGGTTCGAAAACACGTGTACATTTTAGTCGTTTACAAAAGATGGAAGCGTCATATGAGTATGACGCCACATATCGCAAGCGGTTTTACTGCACTTCTTTTTACGCTTACGAAAAAATATGTTAGTTGAAAACTAAACAGGCTGTTAATTTGTTTTACTTGTTTGTAGTTAATGATCTACGAATGCGTAAGTAACTGCGGCGTGGACGTAGAAGATCCGTAGAACAGTCCAAAGTGCAATGGAGTGATAACAGAACGTTAAATTTCAATACTGTACTTATTATTTCTTTATAAATTTAAAAAATATTACTCGGTTGGCTTTACATGGGTGTTTGTGCCAAGATTAATGTAGCTGACACAAAGCGATGTGTTAGTGTCAAACGTAGCAAAGGTTTTTATTCGTTTGATATAAATACCGCTATTAATTCTTTGAGCTTGCAGATATTAGCCTATAACTGCCTATTTTTTTAGTAATACATACGAGCACACAGTTCGCCTGATGGTCAGTGTATACTGTGGCCCATGGCTTCTACATCCATCCTCAACTAAGATTCGAAATGCATATGAGTTGTAACCCTGAGGAGATGAGATGCTTTGTTGCCTCTCGAGTACACGGATCCCTACACTCACCACATGAAACACAGCTGCACTATGTTGCTATTTCACATCGGTATTCAATGAGAACGTGGTCCTTCACCAGTCGAGTGGACTAATTGCATCTCTATGGATTTTTTTTATCGATTTTACCACGGTGAGTGTTCTGAGGTGTTGTTCGGATTAATAGCACCCGATCAGTTTTACGACAGAAATCAACATTTCATGCTCATCATCTCTTACTTACCTTACCTTGGAAATTTCCTGTCACGCACAACTACTCTATGGAATAAGCTGTCGCCAGCGGTGTTTCCGAACCCGTATCGGTTCTAACTAAGGGACCTTTTATTTTAAAAACATGACATTCTTTTTACAAAGTCAGTCTTTTGTTTATTGATTAGCTTTGTATTTTCATTACGTTTGAACATTTTTCGTCATAACGGATACTTTAAAAATTCGTGTAATTATGAAATATGAGTTCCGTCGTGGCATCAACGCGGCACATGGAACGTAACATCAACAACGTTTACGGAGAGAACTTTACAAACGAACGCACAACCCGTTATTGGTTTGCCTGGTACCGTTCTGGAAATTTTTATTTGAAAAATGAACCTCGTGGTCGTCCGGACACTTTGGTCAACAATGATGAATTAAAGGCGAATGTGGAAGCTAATGATACTCAGCCGGGCTAGCAACAGCTTTTGATGTTAACATCAAAACAATATTGGTCCATTTGCGACAAATTGGCAAAGTAAAAAATCTTGATAGATGGGTGTCCCACGAACTTAACGATCGCCAGCGCAACGTACGCGTTGACACCTGCCTCGCGCTTTTCATCGGGCACAGAAATGAAAGAATTTTGAACCGAATTGTTAGGTGCGATGAAAAGTGGATTCTGTTCGACAATCGAAAGCGCTCACTTCGCAAGTTGGTTAGATCCTGGTTCAGCACCAAAGCAATGTCCTAAACGAAACAATGACCTCTGGAAAGTTGAGGGTCACTGTTTGGTGGTGGTCTAGTGCGGGTGCGATTCATCACAGTTTTTTACCAAGCGGCATGACGATTACTGCAGATGTGTACTGTGAAGAACAGAAGACAATGATGGAGAAGCTCGCACATCTGCAACCAGCTTTGGTCCATCGGTCATCCCCACTGCTCCTACACGACAACACGCAACCCCATACTGCACTACAGACAGTCTCCAAGCTGAAAGAGTTGGGGTTGGAACCTCTTCTTCATCCACCGTACTCACCAGACCTTGCACCCACCGACTATTACTTTTTCCAAAATTTCGACAACTTTTTAGAGGGAAAAAAACTCAACTCCCGAGAGGCAGTACAAAATGCCTTTGAAGGATTTGTTGCCTCCCGTCCAGCTGAAGTTGCGTTGAAGACCACTGCGTTGGCAAAATGCACCGATTACATGGGTGATTATTTTGAATAACAGAAATAAAGAAGTTTGAAAAAAAATATATACTAATATAATACTTTAACTTATATCATACAAAACGGAAATTACATAGGTAAAGACCTATTATTTATTTATACTATACTATATATATATACATATACATATATATATTTCTCGTTACAGTGTGGCACTATCAGTAATCTTATTAAATAAAAACCATGGGTGCAATTAACATTCCATTGATTCTATTTAATCATATCTTTATAATTAATGGGACCAATTAAAAATAATAGGGCTCATTCTTTTTGTATTTATATATATTCTGTATCTTGTATATAACACTTATAAAAACGTGGGTTTGGGGGTGGATTAATATGCAAAAGTTTTTAGATCAATCAAAAATAAAATCATAAAAAACGAAGCCAAGAACCATTACTCAATGACATGCTCCATTGAATGTGTAATTGATTAAAAGCACACTTTACAAAACTTCTGCGGTTCATTTTAAGATATAAGGACCTTAATAATATTACTGTTCTGTAAAACTCTAAGAACAACATACTTACCCGGAAAAATACTATAGCATTGATAGAAAAGATCCATTCATCTCTCGTATCTCGTTCCAATATAGTAATTTGTATTTTGTAATATAAATCATCGATTTTTCCTCCAAACAATCAATTTGCCAATAAACTCACGTGAATTTTGGATAATAAGCATAATTTTTTTCTCGAATACAACAATTATATAGACCAAATAAACTGGTATGGATTTTTTTATATGAGCTATTGATTTTTCCTCCTAATCAATAACGATAATAACTTGTGTTTAGCAATAAGTAATTAGCAAAGGGAGCATTGGGTTAATTTAAAGCACAGAAACTTAGAACCGAAGTGTATATTGTTATTATGAACGTTTAAAATACTTAATTATTTATTAAAAAAATATATTAATTTAAAGTAATTTGTATTGCTATATTGTTTAGGAGAATGAATAACAGTAAAACGAATTCAATTAACATTAATAATTTAGTAATTAGCGTTAAGGTTCGTTTTAACGAAAACGTTACTATAATCTTTATTTGAAAATCGTGGAGATTTTCTCATATAGAAAAATAACATTTAGAAAATGTATCTAATAATATATTAATCGCCTTAGCGTTCACGTTTCTACACATATTTGGATGCAAAAAAAATTGGGAAAATATTTACAGACGTCAATAGAGTAATGTAAATCAAATTTAACAAATTTTTATATTCGACCAAACTCGGTAATATTTTACAACGAAGTATCACATTAAGATTAACTGTCATTTATATAATACAGTAAATATTTATTGTATAAACCAGATGGCGTATAATTTCACATAAATTCTTTACGATATTACGCAAATTATTCAATCCATCTTCGACACGATTCACTACATCCATCAATATGATTAAATACTCAGTTACTCCAGGAATAAAGGAAAAAATTCAGTAAGCAATATTTTTGGCATCAACAGTAGGTTCGTTTACTGATTTCTTTGGTTAGGTAGATAACATACAGTGAAAATATATTTGAAACCCAATCATCATCATTAGCTTTAGCAGGTTCCATTTCTAACGGGGCAGTAGATCGTATCCATATACTAACTTTCGCTCTCTCTCATTAAGTGGATAACGGAACAAATAATGGAGAAACTTTTATATAATTTTCCACACATCCATCCATTTTTCCTTGATCTTCCTCTCGCATTGCATCCCTTCACATTAATATAAATTACTTCCCCAGTAATATGACTGCTCATGATATTTTTGAAATAGCCTGTGACTCCTCAACTTATCTCAAATTATCTTTCTTACAAGCAACTTGCAAACTTTATGTATTCGTCTTTCTTTCCGTCCGTTCTAGTGACTTAAACATTCATTCTAATATTCATATTTTAGATAAGACAAAGGACTTTTTTCAATTCAATATAAGCAATAGAGTTACACACTTTGGTGTGTAAATCTATTGCGTATTGCTTATAGCTATTAACAAGTATTTTCAAATTTTATTTATATATTTGTTCGTCTTTAGCAATGACGTCATACATATGCTTTCATATATTTATTTATATAATGTATAAACTTGGTAATTTAAGATGTTTAGGGGTTGAGTGTGTATTCAGATCCCACAAAGCAATTTAAGTTGCGTTGAATAATTGTACAGATTTAGTTCTGAAGTGGGCGTCATTACAATTTCTCGCAGATTTTAATTTTTTATTCAAAGCGATTTAAAAGAGTGACTTAAAAAAAATACTCAAGTTATTAAATAGAACTTTTGTACATTACATTAACACAACTCAATGAAAAGAATAAAAAATAAGAATTTCGTAGAATTTTGCAGCTCGTGAAAAATTGTTCATTTCAATGAATCGTGATATCTTTGCGGACCGTAATACAGTCGCTTTTTATTGAAGACCCAAAATATTAGCCGCAATTTTGTGTGCCTGGTTATTGTAAATTACGACCGTCAAGATTTTTCCTTTTCTTTCTATTTGTTTTTAATTTAGAATATACTGGCAAGAGAATAATAATTTTTATTTAGTTATTTATTGGAAAACTAATAGCTGGAAATATAGGACAGAATAACACAACCAAATTAAGGATTCCCCAGATTATTACTAATTATAGCTGACTTTAATACAGTAAGTAGTAAAAATAAATAAACAAACAATTAGAGTAACGAGCACACAGTTCACCTGATGGCACCTGCAACCTGCAGCCCATGACATCTACATTCATCCCTAACAAGACATCATAGTGCAGATACTTGTCACCCTTGAGGACTGAGATGGAACGCCTCGTCACCAGTAATAAAGGTCTCCGGATCCCTACACTCACCGGACGAAACACGGCAGCATTATGTTGCTATTTTACTCTTCTTTTTTGTGCGGGCGTGGTCCTACCCCGGTCAAGCTGAACCATTCATTCTACTGCTAGAAACAAACTGCAGTGTACCTATATCACTGAAGCTCTACCACAATACTAACAAATTAAAAATTATTAAAACAAACTAGTATGCGTGTTATTATGTCAATACACTTTACAATGCATTGTATAATTCTCGTTTAGATGTAGCCTAAATGAAAATTGAAACGCGCAGGGATTTGTTTCTTCACCAGCATGATTAGACTTTATTATATTACGAAATACTTAGTGCTTTTCTCATTTTACTAAAGTTGTGCAAAAAGTATCTTACGAGTATTTGGTGTAATTATTACAATATTGCAATGTAACCGAGTTGTGGAATACCATCTTAAATATTAGCCAACTTACTTACATCGGGACAAGAGTTTCACTTCAAAGTCGTTACAAGTGACTGAGTCAGTTTGCTTGTCTTGCACCGACCTAGGGTAAGTTCGGAAAGTTCGATTACACAAGCTTGATGGGCGCTTTGAAAGTTTACTGATAAATTTATGCTTTGTGGTAAATATAATTTGGATGTATTGGATATCTGCGGTAAGGTTTTATTTATTTTATAATATAATAAATCTTACACTATAACTAGTAACAGAACGCGAAAGTTTTTAACACAAAACACAATTTAACAACAGATTTTTTGTATATAACATTAGGTAAGTTATTTGAACAAATACGTGAATTGGCATAGGCCTTATATGAAGTCCTCCATTGCAGGTCCATTAATAACAGCATCCATCTTCAACAAAGATTCAAGATGTAAATACGCTGTGTCTTTGGAGGATTGAGAAGGAATGTCTCTTTACAAGTGATTAAGTCCCTCTACACTTACTGTACAAAATATCGTTATGTTGCTTTTTCAAGCAGATAATCGATGGTTTATAATGATATTATTACAGACCGGGGAAGGACGATGCCTTCACAGATCATACGAAGCACGTCAGTATTTCTTAAAGGGAACCGAATACTTAATAGTTAAAGGTAACCAGGCGTTCAATTTTAGTCTTCAGGGTTATGAGCATGTTTAATATTTATCGAGGATGGCTGTGTTTCTAACATCAGGAGAACTTTGTGATCATTTGTCCCATCTAATATTATTAAAAAAAAACTATGTGTAAAGTCTTAATTTTACCTTAGATGTTTAATTTAAAACTTAACAGTGGCCGATGAGTTTAAGCAATTAACACTAATGGTAAATGTCAGACTCTGTAGAGCCTCTTAAAGACATTAAACTACAGTTTTGTTAATCAAGAAATTATTTATTGAGTTACTTTACTCGTATCTTAGTAGTTTATATATATAGATTTTTTGCTACCGAAAATTGTTTGTCCGGAGCCCTTGAAGTATTGAAACAGGTCTGTGGGTAATAAAAATAAATGCTCTTTTTACAAATATATAATGGTATCTCTTAACCTGGTTAAAATATGTTATTATGACTAGTTTTAACATTTGGCATTCTGTATCCAAGAAACTTGTTGTAGACAACAAGTTTCTTGGATACAGAATGCCAAATGTTGTTAATGTTATACTAGAGTATAATCCTGTCTTAAGTGTTTAATGTTATCTAGACTTAGAAAATAATAAATATAACTTAAAGTAAGTCCATTTCAGTATTCTTAAAGTCTCTTTTATGGCTGTTGGGAAACTATAGCCATTAGACTGGATATTGAGCCGAAGAACAGTTACATTGGTGTTGGAAGAGAACTTACTAAAGCGGTATTTGATCCATACTATTTTATCAGTTAAACAACTTTGAATTTAGAAATTTTGTAAACGTGCTTTGTTTTTAATTCTATAATTTAAATTATCTATAAATCAGAGGGTAAATATATCCTCATTATTAGCTATAGGCCTGTCCTACGATGACGGTGTTGCCAGATGACGTCAATATCGCATAATATTTTCTAGTGCGATATGCATTAGCGTAAACATAGATACACTTACTCTTCATCCCCTTCCTTATCCAAGGTCATTCGCCATACCGCCATGTCACAGGCCGGTTCTCACCAGACAATAGTGATAGAAGTATCGTTGGAGTTTTTTGCGTCACTTTTTCTCCAGCGCCCACGCATTCTGAGGTGGTGGTACAGATAGCTAATAACAATAGCGATATTAATTTAGGCAAACCTTAGTCAGAAGCAACTGACCGAGCCGAGGTTTGGCCGTCTCGGGCACCTTCTAGTCATACGCTCTCGCGAAACTGTAACGGACTAAGCCACGGCTTGATTACCCACTAATAGAGGTTCGACTGAGTGCCATAAGAGCTCGGTCACCTCTCAACCTAGTGCCTCTAACCCCTCGGGCTAACGGCGACCATCAGCCCGAAAAAATAACCCTTCCCTATTCCCGTAATGCAATATGACGCGACGTAGCAGCCAGATTCTGTCACCACTACACCACGCGGCCGTCTTTTCTGCAACATAGACGTTAGGACTAAACGAGTATTAATATTGGAAAATATATTGTATTGAGGAAGACAAACCAGTTCACAGTTCACATGTAGGTGAGGGATTCCTGCAGCGTACGACACCCGCATTCATATATATGGATAAATTGGAATGTTGGGAAGTCGATGGATGCAGGTGCCTCAGGGTTGTACTCTGTGACAGCCTGTGGAGGAGGTCTATGTTCAACAGTGGACAAGTGATGAGCTGAAGCGATAATAGTGACGATGATGAGGAAGAAATCATATTGCGTTGGTGCTCCTACAAGAACTGAAAACACATCACTCGCCATACAAAACAGCTGTTATATTCTGGTATTAGGCGTGAAGCCGACCCATCCACGCCAGAGCCAGAAACTAACAGAAGTCTATTTAGTGTGACAAACTAGCACACAATTATATTTTATTATTACCGCTCATGATATATCACTTCTAATATAAAAAAGTAAAGTAAAGAAACAGCCGATATATAAGTAGTTAGAGCATGTCTTCAATAATAAATATATTATATTATTTATTATTACACATGCAGGTTACTCAACGACGTCTTCCTTCACACTTAAAATTGCAATTAAAAATTTAATTTGCATGCCATCGGCATGAAAGAGTGTCTGTGATGGAAAAGCCATCAAATTATAATTATATATATTCCATAGACTGAATACTTAAATAATACCAAATGGTATTTCACTAGTAAGTGTGGGGATTCTCAGATCTAGTTACTCATAGGAAGGGATTCCATCTCAGTCCTGAGGGATCGGCATGTACGCTGATCGTAGTTGAGGATAGATATAAATGTCTTAGGCCGTTTTTATAATGTTAGGGGTGAAATATATGCACGTTTTCACTCCCTTACATAATAAAAAAAAGCTTACGTACTGTTATACCCAACACCTGCACTCCCACCTTTTCCCTACTCATCCATTCCTTTACATTTCACTGAAATAGATCCACGTCTCACAAGGAAAGATAATCCTGAGTCCCACGGCTTCACCGTGAGACAAATCAGTTCAGTCCCAAGGTCCATCCGCGACACAGGTATACCGAGTTTCCTAATTAATCGTGTAAATCATTATAATTTTATATTTTAACTAATAAGACAGTGGTTTTCAATTTAAATCTTTTTTTCTAAAAAGACATTGAACAATTCCGTTATAACAGTACGTAAATATATTTGCACTTTACCCAATTTGTACAATGGCGTCACGGTTTGGCGTATACCTCATTAAATTAGTAGGTCACACCTGGGGGAACGAGTTACGTACTCGTTCAGTGAGATGGAGTCTCGAGCCAAATTTCTTTTTATAAATAATCTAAACGAGCCTTGGTAGTTCAGTGTGTAAGCGTTCGCTTTTAATTCACGGTACGCGAGCAAATTGAATTGAAGCGTCAATAGCCTAATGGTTTAGGGTATGGTTTGCGAAACTTAAGGTCGTGAATCCATCTCCTGGCACAAGCATTTCAGCTTAGTTGTAGTGGTTAACCGGAATATTAATAATGTTAATTTTCATTAAAATTGCTAATATTCCTTAAAAAAAATGCGTGAGCACATCACACAATTTTCAGTAGATACATGAAGTGCTAACTCTGCTCTAACACGCTAGAGAGGAGGCCTATACACAGTAGTGAAATTTACATATATACATATACTGTTACCTTTACCTAATATACCTTTTAAACTACCGAAGTTTTTAGCATAAAATTCTGGTCTTTGTTTATATCGTTAAAATTTCAAATTGCGAACTGAATATAGAACCATTATTAGTCTATAGTTTTGTTAAAGACGCATTTGAATCCGAAATTCGACCATTGTCTTGGACCGTTTCCTAGCACAAATATAGGGTGATCTAGAAAGAAGTACGATTTTTAAAATGGAAATGCTTTGGAATAGATAGCGGTGGAGTTGTGCAGCTCGGTTCATAGAAAGTTAGGTGTGATGGAGTGTTTCATGGGCGTACGATGTGCGCTCTGTGTTAAAAATGGTGATTCTTGCACTGTCGTTCGGAGTTTTATTCCGTGAAGAGTACAGATTACAAGATTTAAATCAACCTCCCAGGGATAGTGTTATTATTAGTGGGTCCAGACGGTTGGAATCCACCGGTTCCACGTTAAATCAAAAACCTGTAGAACGCCCAACACATTAAGCAATTGATGAAATAATGTTTTTTTGAGGAACAGCTAGATTAAAAAGTAACCGAACGATAAATTCCGACCGGTATACAAGCACATTACTTTTCCTTTTCTCTCCAAAACTGCAAGAACTGCAAGATTATAAACGCGAAACGTGGTTTCAACAAGATGCTCCCACATACTTGTAATGACTTTGTCATTGTTATCAAAGAGATTTTTGCCATAAAAGTCATATGATAGCCGCAAAGGGCCTATTCCATGGCCTCCTAGAAGTCTAGACCTGGTCCTATTAGACTACTTAATGTGGGCATATCTGAGTCGAGTTTACTGCAGTAATCCAAACATTTTCGACAAGTTATGGCTAATATCCGGGAAGGATGGCCTCTATTTCACGCACACTGTGCCAACGAGATTTTGTCAATTTAAAAGACAAACTTCGAAGAGTGTTTGCAACGAGATGGATCACATTTGGATAATGTTATTTTCAAAATATAATTTTCCCATATAACCTTTTTAATTTAAAAATAAATTTGTTTATGTATACCACTTCCAGTTTTTTTCGAGCTTTTTTAAAATCGATCAGGTATTCTCTGTATTAAAACTTAGTTGCAGTGGTTGACGGGAATATTAGTAATGTTAAAAGCAGAGCGTGAATTATTATAAAAAGAAAATAGATACGGCTTCATGGCATTAAAGAAAAAAGTACGCTCATTTCTTAAATACCTGTCACCTGTTAGAATTGTTAACAATAACGTGTACGTATGTGTATATAAATTTAACAGTCAATGAAACGGATAGTGTTTTGGTCGGATGTCGAATACTCTATATCCGACAAGGGCTTACGCCGTACAACCGGATATTCAGCGCTTAGCCGCGAACGTGGTTAGTCTTCCTTGTGAGAGTGTGGGAGCGAACAAAGCTATTGAAATGATGTTTTCTCGCGCTTACTTAGTTTCTTAAATTTATATACAATATTATTACTTCAACATCGAAAATCGTACATCATACCTTTTTCTAGTACTCATTATAAAAGGAAGGAAATAAAGTTTCAATCATTTTTAAGGTACTAGATACGTTAAAAAACAAATATGATTTGTTGCCATTAAAGCAAGGAAAACGCTTTAAACAATTAAACGATATAAATTTTAACGCGTTCAAGACTCTACAATTATTGTATATCTTTTGACCTGGCCTCTCAATTTTACAAGAACAAAGTAAAAAACAAATTATGCAAATAAAAGTAGATTCATTTATTATGATATAATTAAAAATTTAACGTCTTAAATTACGTTACTTAACTGATAAAATTAGTAAAGTTGGACCAGAAGTGATACAATATAGTTTTAACTAACAGACACGCGTACGTACACTTGAATGATGTGAAACTTCTTTGGAGATCTGAACTTCAAATGGCCGAGAGAGAGAGAGAGAGAGTAGAAGAAAGAAGACAACAAAAACGAGTCTGGCGCAGCGTAAAATATAGTTGTCTCTGTTGTCCGTCCTTCTCTTGTCAGATACATATTACACGTTACATATATAAACGTCCATTGTAAATAAAAAAAACTCATAAAGATATAAACAAAATATACTATACTCCGTATTTCATTGTGTTATGATTTTTTTTTATGTGTTTAATGTCAATAGCATTGGTAATATTCTAAAAAAGAAACAGAAAGAAATATGATATATATATAAAAAGAATAAGCAAAGATCAGAGATGACAAAAATACGTGCTACAAGATGTGGGTAATCTCTAAAAAACTGCCGGGAAGGTCAATCTCCTACATATGTCGCCTTCCGTTTGTATAGATTTCCCATCATAGTATATCGAAGTTTGTTTTTATATACTGCTTTATTTCTTTGAAATAATTTTAGTTAGTATTGGTAATTTTTTATGTGTAATTTCTGAGTTGGCAGACAAACGATTACATTGTACACCCTGACGGTAAAAGCCGGAGAATTCAAGTGCTACCCATCATTAGCAAAGGTTCACGATCATCTTTGAAGACTGAGATAGAAGGCCCCATACCAATATTTCTGTCTCAGGTGCACCATACGAAACACAGTGTTATGCCGCTATAATACTCTGGTCTCTCCCCAGTCGTGTGATCCGTTTCATAATGCAACTGGATACAAGTTACAGTATATTTATAATTGATAAGATAATAATTGAACTTTTTGTAAATTTTTTGAACTACACAGGTTTTCCTGAAATAATTTTTAAATAACCTGAATTAGTTTTTATTTATTCTATTGACGTTGACAAATGAGGTCACAGTGTACCTGATGATAAGTGATTCCTTTGGCTCAGGACATCCACATTAATCCTCGATAAGTTTTTATAATGCAAGTGCGCGTTCACCGCTGACGAGTGGGATGTCTCGTCACCAGTAACGACCACCAGACGAAACACAGTAGACATAATGCCACTTCGCGCTGGTATTATGCTAGGTCGTGGTCCTTCCATTCACGTTGAAGCTGGAAAGAAACTGCATTGTGGCTTTATCACTGTTGAAAGTATAGATTACACAGTATAACGCTTCTGGGTCTCGTATGGTGAGTCTAGGAATTTGGAGGTCCAGTAGTGAGGCACCAATACACCATAATCCATTCCTCAGGGTTCTTCTTTGTTGGTACGTATTGGGTGTTTAATACGGGTGAACTGTGTGTTTGTGTGTTGAACTTGTCAAATTAAATCTATGTAAAAATCAAATTAATTGTTAAATCCTTAAAAAACTAAAAGAAAACAGTTTTCAATAATTATCGAAATTATTGGATACATGGCATGTAACAAAATACAGACGAGGCGTAGCATGTATGTTCACATAGTTTTTTTTATTATTTTTTAGACATGCATGGTTCCGCACGATGTTTTCCTCCACCGCTGAGTACGTGGTGAATCAGTACTTAAAATTGCAACTAACAATTTCATTGGTGTCGGCATCGGGGATCAAACACAGATTAAAATGTTTTTTTTAAGAATGCAATTTACTACACTAACATTCTATTCATTCTCTCCAACTGAGATTAAAACGCTTGTGCTAGGAAGTTTACGACAATAGTTGAATGGCGACTTCAAATCTATGACCTTGAACTTCGCATAGCCTACCTTAAACTATTAGGTTATTGATGAATTAAAAGCTTAGAGCTTAACTCCTACGGCTCTACAATCATGTCTGCAGATAAAGGAATAAATAAAAAAATTAAAGAGACAAAAAAATATTCATTATATAAATATATAAAATAAACATCATTATATTTTTACCTACCCTAACTTATTCTTACCTACACTTACTTAATATAAGTTCAATTATTTCTTACTATTAACAAATGCTTCTTCAATGCCAGTATATTGGATTACAAAATAAACATTCGCTTCCACTTTCTGTCTATTGATCCTAAAAACAACCTATTATTGAGTTCCACTATAATGTCCTACAACCCTCGTCTCAACGGTCCCACGGGACATCTCAAGTCGTTGCCAATTCGAAAGCTCAAGCAATCAAAATGTCTCCAAATTTATATGTCATGTGAATAGATCGAAATATCTACCTTAAATGTATTTCGAGAATTTTTCTTTATATTTTTTTATTTTTACATCAGTGCAACCCATCGAACTACAATATAGGCTACTTTAGCCCGTAGTCACCGCACTCTCGCTGTAGTAATTTAATTTAATTCCAGTTTATAATTATATTAGTATTACTTAACCTATTTAGTAAATTAAATCCGAATCCAATCATATCCGTCATCCCAGAGCACTGGGTGCGTACACATGCGTATGCATCCAGACCCCTCCCCCCCCTCTATAGGATGAGGCAAATTATATTATCAGATATTACCCTCAGAATACTATTGAAGCTCACACGGACTCAGCACATCAGGGACGCTATCCTCTTATTATAAATAATGGTATACAATTCATCAGTAACTGCAAACATACATTCCCGTACTGCAGTAACGTGGAACACCCATCAGCATCCTGAAGTTATTGTTATACTGTGCTCCAAGAGCGTTGTATGCTCCCTACGTATACCCACCCCATTGGTTTCACGTGCAGAACGATTTGTCAGTCTTTGAGAAGTGTTATCTTTACTTTACAAGAGATAAAACCTACGGGACAGCATGTTGCAACGAACCGCCAACGCTCTCTTTCTCTTACTGTCCGTATGTATTTTTATCTATATTGTTATACTAGGAAATAATGGTACACGGTCCGAACCACGGTGCAGTTTACTTCTAGCTGCAGAAATAAGTGGACTCCACTGGCGAAGGATCACGCCTTCAGATTACCACCATAATTATCTATTGACATGTTTAGTGTTAATTTAGAAATTTTTAAAGCTAAAATTCTTCTAAGAAAGTTATGCTCAAGGAAAACGTGACACTATTGTTAGCTCATAATAAGTTAGTTTAGTTTAGTTTTTTAAATGATTAATTATCTCTTAATCTTAATTTATTGTACAACTACTTTTTGAATGATGACACTGTAAGTCCAATTATTGTATTACGCAACCTACGGCCATTTTTGTCTACAAATCAATTTACATGTAATTCTGTTTGTGGGTCTATTGAAATAAAAAATAATTCTCCTGTGTTTCGTATGGTGAGTTAGGGACCCGGAGACCTTTATTACTGGTGCTAAGGCATTCAATTTTAGTCTTCATAAACTACGCATCTGCATTATGGTGTGCCACAGGTATTATACCATCAGGTGAACTGTGTGTTAATAAGAGAAAAATAAGAAAAATAAAATCTTCATCAATTATTAACAATTATAAGATTACTGCTTACTGTTTATTTCTATGAAGGCCAAGGAGCGATAAATCGAGAGTATGACCATGAATATTTAACAGGTCTTTAGATGGAGATCATGCCGCATAATTTAATCAACGGTTAAGAAAATATACAACTTAGTAAAATAAAGTAACAACCCTTTATATAGAAATCCATGTGTTGGGCTTAGGCCTACGTGGCTCTATTGCGGATTTGTGGGCTTCATGTCTTGAATAATATATACTTTTATTTTTTTATTTTTATATATATGTATTTCATATACATTTTCGCTTGGTATTTATGTTATTTTTGCTAAACTATTTGATATTGAATTATTCCAACTTTTTATTTTTTTATTTTTACATCAGTGCAACCCATCGAACTACAATATAGGCTACTTTAGCCCGTAGTCACCGCACTCTCGATGTAGTAATTTAATTTAATTCCAGTTTATAATTATATTACTAAATTACTTAACCTATTTAGTAAATTAAATACGAATCCAATCATATCCGTCATCCCAGAGCACTGGGTGCTTACACGTGCGTGTGCATCCAGACCCCTCCCCCCCCCTCTATAGGATGAGGCAAATTATATTATCAGATATTACCCTCAGAATACTATTGAAGCTCACACGGACTCAGCACATCAGGGACGCTATCCTCTTATAAATAATGGTATACAATTCATCAGTACTGGTCACTGCAAACATACATTCCCGTACTGCAGTAACGTGGAACACCCATCAGCATCCTGAAGTTATTGTTATACTGTGCTCCAAGAGCGTTGTATGCTCCCTACGTATACCCACCCATTGGTTTCACGTGCAGAACGATTTGTCAGTCTTTGAGAAGTGTTATCTTTACTTTACAAGAGATAAAACCTACGGGACAGCATGTTGCAACGAACCGCCAACGCTCTCTTTCTCTTACTGTCCGTATGTATTTTTATCTATATTGTTATACTAGGAAATAATGGTACACGGTCGAACCACGGTGCAGTTTACTTCTAGCTGCAGAAATAAGTGGACTCCACTGGCGAAGGATCACGCCTTCAGATTACCACCATAATTATCTATTGACATGTTTAGTGTTAATTTAGAAATTTTTAAAGCTAAAATTCTTCTAAGAAAGTTATGCTCAAGGAAAACGTGACACTATTGTTAGCTCATAATAAGTTAGTTTAGTTTAGTTTTTTAAATGATTAATTATCTCTTAATCTTAATTTATTGTACAACTACTTTTTGAATGATGACACTGTAAGTCCAATTATTGTATTACGCAACCTACGGCCATTTTTGTCTACAAATCAATTTACATGTAATTCTGTTTGTGGGTCTATTGAAATAAAAAATAATTCTCCTGTGTTTCGTATGGTGAGTTAGGGACCCGGAGACCTTTATTACTGGTGCTAAGGCATTCAATTTTAGTCTTCATAAACTACGCATCTGCATTATGGTGTGCCACAGGTATTATACCATCAGGTGAACTGTGTGTTAATAAGAGAAAAATAAGAAAAATAAAATCTTCATCAATTATTAACAATTATAAGATTACTGATTACTGTTTATTTCTATGAAGGCCAAGGAGCGATAAATCGAGAGTATGACCATGAATATTTAACAGGTCTTTAGATGGAGATCATGCCGCATAATTTAATCAACGGTTAAGAAAATATACAACTTAGTAAAATAAAGTAACAACCCTTTATATAGAAATCCATGTGTTGGGCTTAGGCCTACGTGGCTCTATTGCGGATTTGTGGGCTTCATGTCTTGAATAATATATACTTTTTATTTTTTTATTTTTTATATATATGTATTTCATATACATTTTCGCTTGGTATTTATGTTATTTTTTGCTAAACTATTTGATATTGAATTATTCCAACTTTTTTATTTTTTTAGAAATATTACTTGGTGTTATTTTAATTTGGTTTTGTTTGCTCTTAAATTCTTTGTTATATTTATATTTTTAATTTCTAGTGTAAATCCGTTCTTGGCTTTAAGTTAAGCTCATGTAAAATATGTATATTATATTAAGGGCTGTGGATTTTTTTCAACAATAAAATAATATATAAGACTATAGTAATAGTATTAATGTACTACTGTATGTCTGTACTATTTGTCTTTATATATAACTATTTAATTCTGCATGTACGTGAATAAATAAAATAATATAAATGAAAAATAGTATAGTAATTATAAGTAAGCTAAGGTCCTCCTGGCCGATACATTCACGCTGATATTTTCTTGTTATTGCGACATCAACTACGCGGAATATATTGTAGTTCCGTAGGCATTCGCGAAAACACAAATGCACCCTCTCGTCGTCCCCTTTTACCTATTCCGATGTAATGCATGCATTATAAGGTCCAGGTGCAGTATCAAAGACAATACACACTACACTCAGAACCGAAAACCCAATTTTCGGATATACAAAATTATGTTCTTCGACAGGGAATCGGACCCTGGAGCTCCGACGCAACAGTCAGTTATTCTAACCTGTAAACAACGCGGTCGTGGAGGGATATATGTACATACAATGGGATCAGTGTTTACGTTACAAAATAAACAGCGATTAGACTTCAGGAACGAGTATATTCTAATTTAGGGTCTAAAATTCACTCGGCCATAAACAGCTTTTTGTATATATACTAAAATGAAAGTTTGCGACAAATAGACACGGGTCTATTAACAACAGATACGTTGATTTTTGTTATCGGACGTCAAAGGTTTAGTGGTTTTCTAGTCCTGAATTCGATTTCCAGGCACACACACACATTTTGATTGACCCCCTTCTTTTTTTTTATAGAATAGGTGGTAAGTGATCACCGTGGCCCATCAACATCCGCAACACCAGAGGAGTCGCAAATGCGTTGCCGGCCTTTAAGAAAGGTGTTGGCTTTTTTCTTGAAGATCCCTCGGTTTCGACGTTGTGCGTGGCAGGAAATTTCGCGTAATGCTAACAGTGGTGGATTGCCAACCATCGAGATGATGAGGATAAAATTTTCAATTCTGCGATTCTGATTCTGCTAATTTGCGATGCTTTAACTCTGCGGCTGGAATTAATCCGAACAAATCCTAAAAACACTGATTCTTGTAAATGCGGAATAAAGAAAGACTAACTGGCATTGTGTATTTTTTGTAAGCAGACCTATTAACATTAATAAGATTCGGTTAACTACTCTAGGCTTAAATTCTAGAAGATGAGTCACGACAATAGCCGAAAGATTCAAGCCTACGACCTTCAGTTTCGCAAGGCGGTAACCTAAACCGTTAGACTATTCGGTATATATATATATATATATATATATATATATATTGAATTTTATCACTATATTACCTCCACTAAAATCTTGATCAATTTCGAATATTACTCTGTAAATTTTACCAGAACATTACAGTTAAGCCTGATTTAAGCGTTGTTCAAATGTAAATTATATTCATTTAAGAAATATATCTGAACGATGTACTTGAGTGTCGGCTTAAGTTGTAACTTGTCACTTTAATATTCTAAGATAATCTGAAATCTTATGCAAAGTAAATGGACTACAAGACGAAACAGACATAGGTAGACTTCACTGGACACTTAGTGCCAGTTGAGACCTACCGAGTGGACCGGTGCCTATAATTAAAAAAAAATTGAACTGAATTACTTTTGAATACGATTGTAATTGTGATATACGTATAATGATATGCATGAACATGGAACTAGTCTTAAATAGCCTTTCCTTTACCCATCGTTTAATATTATTATAAAATTATAAGTTATAATTTATATTGCGAAGATCGTCATTCTATCTATGTTCGTCCCAATTCACCTTAATTAGTAATACATTAAAATTTAACCACCTACTTTAGCAACTATATTATACACAACATTGTAATTAATGGTGAATCGAAATATAGAAATAAATACATGCGATAAATCGCTAAGGATTTGATTTCTTTTTAAATACCTTTCAAAAATTTTGTTAAATTTTATTTATATTTGAAATAGAAAGTATTTGAAATTTAAAATTAAAACAAACACATTAAACCCGAGCCGTATGAGAGCAACTGTAACTTGTTATTTTCATCCATCCTTAATTTCACCTGATCATTTTTCTGCAAGTCCTTTTGCGCATGTGTGGACCACCAGTTACTAGTCCCGCTTCAGACGTTGTACAGAGCAGACGGCAAAAGCTTTAAAGCTTGTATTACATCGTTGGCAAGCTTTTAAGTTTTCAAAGTTTCTCTAGGTGTATTAAATATTTATAGTGAATTATAATTGAACTATAACTGAAGTTTATTATCACTATAGTAGTGTTGTCTTTCCAAGCATTAATTATTTATAATTTCGATAGAGAAGTGTTGGAAAGAATGTTGCTAAGTTACGTCTTGATGTTAGTGTAGTGATAGGGTTAAGAAAGTTTGATCGTTAAGTGAAGAATTGTTGGGCGATAAGTGTTGAGAGAACTTTTTAAGTATTAAGTGAACATTTTGTCATAATGTGGTGGATCTTACGTCGTGCTGGAATAACGGGGGCGTCTTTCTTCAGCCAGTCTTCAGGGGCTAACAACAATAATTCTGCAAAAACAGGTACGTCTTTGTAAACATTTAGGGATTTTTAAGATCTTTGATTTTCGTTGGCGCGAATTGCGCTTGTAGATATTTCTCAAGGAAAGGATAAATTTAAAAAGGGGCTTTGTTGCTTTCTCGTGAGGATTGTTTTTATAAGGTTTTGTGCGCCGTGTCGGGTTTTTTGATATTCAGCAACAAACAATTACAAACAGGGTTGGAGAAAAAATGTAATCGTCTTACAAAATGCATTGTTTTTTTATTTATCATTGTAATAATTCATCAGTCAATATATATGATTTACGCTTTCTCTGTAGCTATAAATAAGATAAATAAGATCTAATATCTTTTACCAGACACGAATGCTCCAAGAATGAAAAATCATCGATTCAACTAATTGGATTCGAACTCATGACATGAGAATGTGAGTCTGAAGTTTATTTTATGAAACTAAGGTTCATAAATGAGCACAAAGTTCACTTGATGGTAAATGATGACTGTAACTCATAAACACCAACTCGTAATTCCACCTCCAACGAAGAATCATGAAGCATATGTGCTGTCACTCCTGGGGACTGAGATGGAAGAATACGTAGCAAACGAGCAAGCAGCTGGTACATTATTACCTTCGCCCACAGACATCCGCAACACCAGAGAAGTCCAAGATGCGTTGCCGGCCATTAAGTAATGTGTAAGGTCTTTTCTTGAGGGTCCGTAAGTCGTATTGGTAAGGATATACCGACGTAAGGATGGACCACAGAGTAGTTGTGTGGCAGGAAATTTGTCGTAAAGTGCACAGTGATGGATTGCTAACCATTGAGATATTGAGGATGAAATTTTGAATTCTGAAAAGTGTCTGGATATCTAAACTAAAATATATTATATTATATACTATACGAAATACAACAGCTTCATGCTCTTAATTCATGCTAGTCGATGTAGGCGTGGTCTTTCACTCGTCATAATATCGTATTATCATATTCGTAGGTATATATATATATATATATATATATATATATATATATATATATATATATATATATATATATATATTTATATATATATATTAACTTTTGAAAATAAATAATACAAGCATTTAAGCTTAGATAGAGTTGTTATGTTAGTTATTTTATTAGTACTGCTAGTATTTTTTTAATATAACTAAAGCGTTTAAAAACTCATTTAGTTTTATTACTTTCGTACAAGGTAAAAACAAATTAAGTTTATTAAACATTATAATAATTCTGTGGCTAAAACTTTTGTGGCAGATTCCTAACCTGTCTAGACTCAATCTTGTGAATAAGGACTGCTGCTTTAGCATTAATATTTAATTTATATAAACAACCTTGAAATGAACAAAACCCGAAATGGAGATTGAAGTTGGAATTTTAATAAAAGCTTTCAAAACAAAAAGGATATTATGGAAATGGCTTCTACTGAGAATACTTCGTTGAAGACAGATGTCATATGAAATCTTTCGACCAGGGTGATATACTAAAATAGTCACGAAAGCCTAACTTCAGAGTTATGTTTAATGGAATCCATTTTAAACTGCCAGCTTATGAGTTACATAGAAGAACACGAGCTGATTAGCTACCTGCCGGTACGGTTTCCGTCGGGTTCGCTCAGCTGGTGCCTTCTGGTATACTCCATTCATCGATGGGTACAGGCAGTCGAGTCCAAGGGAGAGGCCTTGGTGGTTAGTCTGGACGTAGCGAAAGCCAGGTTTGGCACAATGCTTTCGAAGCTTCCTTCCTATGGGCTTCCCTATAAATTATGCCAGTGGGTCACCAATTATTTTCGACCGTAGAATCAAGGTCGGAGTCGACGGTGCATGCTCTGACTCTAAACCAGTCAATGACGGTGTTCCACAAGGTTGTGTGCCATCTCGTACCTTGTTTTTTCTGCATATCAATGACATGTTTCAATTAATAACATTCATTACTACGTAGATGACAGCACAGGTGATACACTGGCCGCGCCAATATTTCTCGAAAAAACGTCAATGAGTGCCGGAACAAACTTATGTCTAAGGTCAAGACTTTGTTAAACAAAGTTACAGATTGGAGCCGACAAAATGTAGTCCAATTTAACCCCACGAAGACACAAGTTTGTGTGTTTACCGCTAAAAAGATTCCCTTTGTCGCTTCTCCTTATTTTGAAAACATTCCCCTGGCTACCTCAGCTAGTATCGGAATGGCGTTGGCATATCGAGCGACGTTCAGTCTGATCACACAGCGGAGAGTGCGATCGCAGTCACTTGGAGGGTAAGGCCTAATTGGCCCCTAAAAAACTAGGCTTGCGTAGCGAGACAGTATTTCATGTCGTCTCACTGATGCTATTTTACAAAGCGCAAGTTCGGCCTCACATGGAATGCTGTACTCATCTCTGTACCGGTGCACCCCAGTACCAGCTTCTTCCATTTGACCGCATTCAACGGAGAGCGGCTCGAATCGTTGATGACCGGGTACTTTCCGATCGGCTTGATTCACTGTCGTTGCGAAGAAATGTTGCATGAGTGTTCTGAGGAGTTTTTCGGATTAATTCCAGCCGCTGAGTTTAAACATCATACATCTCGACAGAATTAAAAATTTCATCCTTATCATCTCAATCCACCAATCCACCAGTGTGCGCTTCCCACGCAACTTACTGCCACGCATAACTACTCTGTGGAATCAGGTGTAGCCAGCGGTGTTATCGAACCGATACGACTTAGGTACCTTCAAGAAAAGAGCCTCCACCTATCTTAAAGGCTGGCAACGCATTTGCGACTCCTCTGGTGTTGCGGATTTTCATGGGCGGCGGTAATCACTTACCATCTCGTGGGCTGCATGCTCGTTTGCGAGCTATTCTATAAAAAATAAAAGATGTTGCTGTACATAAATATAAATCATTAAACTTCCTTTTTTAGAATAATTTCCTTCAGAATAGAATAATCTATTTCGGAACCAAAAAAAGGAATAATCATTTTTTTTTCTTTTATGCATTTTTGTCTGTAGTTGAGAACTCTATTATGCTACTTTGGGCCTATTTAAGCAATAATCGTCCAACTGGCATGAAATCGCAAAACTAGAATCCACTTCTAATTATGTCAATATAGTGGATGACACTTGGCCTCAATCCCCGAGTGTTAGTTCCTACGCAGCGGTCGGCACTTGCTAACTCACTAAGTTTAAAAAATGTTAGCTCGTCGATGACAATTGTTGGCGTTGGTAATTTTAAGAGGAGTAGTTCGATCAGCGTAGGACTATCTTTATATAGCATGACGCTGCCGTGTTTCGTATGGTGAGTATCGGGATCAGGGCACCCGATTACGAGTTACTGTTCCATGTCACTCCTTAGGGCTAAAAACGCATGTGTATCTGGATTCTTTGTTGATGATTAACGTAGATGTCATGGGCTGCACTCATAAACTACCATAGGGGTGAAATGTGTGCTCATTTGGCACCAATTTTGCAGCTTGAAACAAGCTGCGACGTGACTCTACCACTAATGATTAATGATAAATAAGTAATAATAATAATTATTATTATTATAAGAAGGAACGTGAGTTATACTTCTAGGAGTGAAGGAGATAAGTAAGTTCTTCTATGTTTGCGAATAGTGCTAATATGGCCTACTTAGATTACTTCATATAACAGTTGAGGAATTGTTTGGATTGATTCCAGTCGTTGAATATAACCATCCATTCAACCAACTACCTCCTCTGATCTTTATACTATTGCTAATATTTTTTTTTATTATAGAATAGGTGGCAAAAGAGCAAGCAGCCTTAGCTTTAGCGCGATGGTACGTGATTACCGTCGTCAATTATTTTATTTTTTTATTATTTAATCAGGGATTTCTACAATAAACATCCACACATCCATAAAATTAAATCTGACCCATGAACAAATTAAAAACCAACACATCAATTGTTATGTATGAAAGGTTATCATACGAGTACTACATGTTCCCCTGTTGTCGTCGACGTTCTTCGTCCACCGGGGTCGGAGTGCAGCGGTGGTGCAGCAGCAGTCTCCGCGCCAGCTTCGCAGCATCGTCGTTGTCTCCTTACTCAGTGGGCCTCCCGCTCGCGAGTATAATTAGATAAAGCTGTAGAGGTCACTGAACCAACAGCAAATACTCATACACAAAAAAGAAAAAGTATTACATGTTTTCATGTAAGTTAGTTAAAAAAAACAAATACTGTATAAAAACGAAAACTAAAATAAATTATTTTTTATTTTGTATTACATTTAGAGATTTTTTAAATAGGCTTAATCGGTATATCACATAATATATTAAGTTACAATATTCTTTCCAATCACAGAGACCGCTTTCTCTAATGATATATCGTTCGTGATCGGCTTAACTTCTCGTGGTTCGTTGGATCGTGTAATAGATACGATACCAAACGATAGATGTAATATTTATCTCTCAGATAACGTTAACGAGGTTTCTCCCTTATTACTGGTGATAAGATATTCCATCTTAGTCTTTAGGGAAACGCATCTGTATTATGATTCCTTATCGAGGACGAACGCTCGTTTGTCCCCTAAATACAATAAAACAATTTAATGCAATAAAAATCAGAATTCACCGTTTATATGCTGATCGATTTTAACAGGATTCTTGTCTGTTTATTGACAGAAGACATCAACGCAGAATATTTTATAGTGTCGTGAGAATTTGCACAAACACAAAAGCACTCCCTCGTCACCTTCCCTATTCCGATATAATGCGTGCGCAGTAAGAAAAGGGGAGGGTTCTGATTCTGACACTACGTCAGGGTAACGGGATGTACATAAAACGCACCCAGACAGACACGAAAACCAACAATTTGTGAAACATCAGTATTGTTCCTCGGCTAGGAATCGGACAATGGAATTAATTATTAAAAACTAGCCTAGTAAAGTTATGAACTTTATAATTTCCTTAATATTCAACTTCTTACTTAACTAACCGCTGAAAAGTAAGTTCTAATTCTGATGTCATTTTGAAATTAACGTTCATAATATCAGTAACTAAGTTTTAAAGATAAGAACTAACACTCAAGACGCACATCATCTCATCACATGATGACGCATCACCTCTGAGGGTTGAAATGGAATGCCCTTGATACCTGTCATAGGGTTTCCGGATGCCTCCAATTACCATATGAAACATAGCATTGTTATGCTGGTATCAAGTGAGGGTGTGGTCTTTTGCCAGTCCAGCCAACCCATTTATAGTACAGCAACAAAAAACAGTAACATCTACCATTCATTTTATTTTTCTTTTTTTTTTAATTTATTTTTTTTTAAAATATAAATATTAACGTTTAATTTATTTATAGGTAGGTCTACCAATACTTCAGTGTAGTGACCGAGTCTCTCGTAAATTCGACGAGTTTTCAAGTGGAGAACTTCGCAAAACATCGCTATCCTAATGCACTGAATAATGACACTTCGTACACGGATTTTGAATTCACTACAAGCCTTAGTGAATTATTCAGCACTTTGTGTGGTAGATTCAAATTGAAACTAGTATCTAGCGATATCATGAATGGGTCTGGATCTCTTTTGTTGAATACCAGTGCAGTTAGTACCATGAGTCTGCTGTGATTCGTATGATGGGTGTAAATTTTATTATTACAATTGTGATCTTTATTCGACTATATTATGAAATAATCATAGAAACTATACTATGATTATTTTATAATGTATTTAATAATGTAATTTGGAAATTTGTATGCCAGTAATGGCAGAGCTTAACGGATTTATGTTAATACTAACATCTAAACATATGTATACGAAATATAATCATTAAATGTATAATAAAATTTTATTTTATAGTTTATTTATAATAATAATAATTAATGTTAATGATATAATATAAGATATAATAATTATTTTATTTTTCATATAGCCATAACATGGTAATAATTAATTTTATAAACAATAAAATTCAGTCCTTTAACAAACAAAGTTATTGGATACAGTTATTATTTAACAGATTGCGACCCCTTTAATAACAAATGCGCCCGGATAAGTACACTGGTCACGTGAAACACGGCAGTATTATATTATTTTAAGCTGGTATTCTGCAAACTGCATGCTGCAGTTCCAACATTGCCAAACTTTTACTTTTACCGAATTTACCATAGGGAATGTTCTGAGTTGTTCGGATTAATTCCACAAGCTGAGTTTAAACATTACATCACATACTTACATCACAACGGAATTAAAAATTTCATCCTCATCATCTCGATTGGCAATCCATCACTGTGCGCTTTACGTGAAATTTTTCGCACAACTGTGGAATAAGCTGTCCCCAGGGGTGTATCCGAGATGATACGACTTAGGGACCTTCAAGAAAAAAGCCTACACCTTTATTGACGTCCGGCAGCACATCTGCGACTCCTCTGGTGTTGTGGTTGTACATGGATGGCGGTAAAGACGTACCGTCAGGTGAGGTGATTGTTTGTTTGTCACCTTTTACCAAAAAAAAGCTGTCTTTAAAGTTTGAGGAATATATCGACAAGAATAAATCTCGCAGTTATCCGAAAGCCGACCATTGACCTCGGAATTGATTTTATACTTACCTAACTGGACCGTTTGCCCTAGGTAAACATACTCGGAAATAACAGCTAATTTATCAAATTGAAAGTATAAGAAAAAAATGCTTATTCAAATGTAAAGGCACAAATAATAAATTTGCCCCACATTTATATTTTCCAACGTTTGCAAATAACTTTTTATTAAAGCTCTACTAGACGTTGAAAAAATATCCTTTTACAATATTTTCTATCATTGAATAACAATATAGGGCAAAATTTAACAAGTGATATATTTTACGAAAACAAAAAGAATGTGAATTATTAACAACACTCTTTTATTAGCTAGATATAGAGCTATTGGTGTGTTTATTTATGTATGTTTTTTTTTATGGAGGAAAACACAGCGAGCGCGGCCGTCCCCCCTGGAGTTTTCTTGACAGCATGAACCACCTGGGAGAAATAATTCTTATGAAATACACTCTAGTGAGTGTATTTTATATATATTGCTTATAATTCTCTCTGATGTGATTTGGTTCGTATCTCAATCGAAAACTGTCCGTAGTCGCGACCCGACCCGCTTACATACGCGCGGTAAATAGCTGAATAAAGTTGAGATCATTCCGGTTTAATACGGCTATCTCCCGTATTCACGCGAACAGACGTCTCTTGTACTCATAATCAGAAACATTTCAGATCGTAGTCGAAAATGTCTTTCTCTATATCGTGCAAACGAATCTCTTTCTGTCACGTGCTTCTTACACATTTCCGGAATATACGGGAGACATGATTGATTCCAATTGTCTTTCTCTTTCGCGCATATTGCCATCCTGCTCAAACCTCATATGGTGTGTTCCAGTGACATGATCGAATATACTCCTCTCTCACGCAACAATATAATGCTGCTATTTGATGTTACTGTTCAGTGAGGGTATGATATTCTTCCTGTTAAGTAGACCCACTGATGCCGTAGCTGGAAACACACTGCAGCATGACCCTCAAACTCTACCGATATACTACTATGGCGCAGGACAGTACGTTGGTGACCACCACCACTGGTGGCACCCACCAGTCTAGTTCCTGAGAAGATGTCTTTTTATATAATATTAGGGGTAACTATCAAGGACACAGTTCATCTGATGGATGAAGACAGTATTCCGTGCTTCTACATCAATTCTCAACACCAATTCATCATTCAGATGGAATCCCACCCACCACACGGAATACATCAGCGGTTGACGCTATTTCACGCTGGTGCTCTATTAGGTACGGCATCAATTTGCTGAAGTTAGGAACAAACTGCAGCGTAGCTGTATCATTGTAGACATAGAGTATTATATATACTTTTGTCTGTCTTATGTCTATGAATTGAAAATAATCAATTATAACATAGTATAAATATATATTAAAAAAGATAAAAGTAAAGTAAAAGCTCATCTATATAAATCCCACTGCTGGGCTTAGCAGCCCTCGCCACAGAGGGTTTCAGAGCATAGAGGTGGACTGGCGAACTATGTCTTCGCAATATTTGTTAAACATGCAGGTTTCCTTACGATGTTTTCGTTCACCGCACGTATATAGCTCAAATTGAGATCCACGGGTTTATTAGGATCGAACTCGGTCTGCTCGCGTATCGTGATATTAAAAGCGGCGCTTAAACATTGATCTACCACGGCTCTTAGGAAAGAAAAAACAAAACAGATTTAGCGTGGTGTAAATGAAGCGAGAACGGATTATAGAGATATCTTGTTTGTATTTACGAAGTGACATTTACGCTAAACAGATTTATGGCACGTTCTGTCCCTTTATTTATTCATCAGATATCTTCGTCATTATACTTGGCAGTGTGCTTGTTATGTACTTAACTGTCTAGACATTTTCCTCATTACTGTTCATCTTTTTCTTGAGATGGCATCTCGTACCGAAGGTCTGCTATCATTAGGACTATTTGGATTTTGGCGATAGCTGCACGAAAAAAGGATCTTGTGCTCAGATTAAACTGTCTGGAAATTATTAAGCCACGAAGTACGCCTCCTTCCTGGGGGGTGGTTTTCAAAAGCCATCTATATTACATAATTACACATTTATTATATTAATTAGTCGGAGCAGTTCGTATTAGTAATTTTATTCTATTTTATTTTATTTTATTTTATCTTATTTTATTTTATTTTATTTAGGATAACAAAGAAATAGTACAATGCATATTATAAGGAAAGAAATAAGTTCAACATCTTATACAAGTTATGTTGTCGTTTACATGACTGGTTATTATGGCTTGGCATATTATATACCATATATATGTATGTATTTAAGATTTTACTTCATTTTTGAGAGATATTGTAGCTGATATTTTCGTCAGTGTTAAAGAACATTCCAAAATATCAATATGGGCGAATCTGTCGTTAAAAATTAATACCAGTCTGCGCAGTGAGGTATGCGTTTTCCAGTGTTAGTTCTTTACGCCTTATAAGATCTCTGCTTACTTAATTATTACGGTTGATATTTTATCCATTCATGATGGATGCGTTTCATTCATGTTCAAGTAGCACATACGTTGTTAACCCTGAGCAGCGAAATGGAAAGTCTGATATCTTGTTAATGGATCAACAAATTCCCACTCACCGAGCGAAACACAGTACCATTTTCATGGTACTATTCTGTGAGGGCTTGGTCATTTACCATACGAGCCGAGCCATTCATGTTACAGCGTGACTGTATTATTGTTAAAATTATCGTGAATATTGACTATATTCACGATAATTTGAATTTTTGAATATAGTCAATATTTGTTGATGAGTTGAAATTGAGACAGTTTCCAAAATTTATCAAGTTGATTATTCATATCGTATGAGTAGGCCTTTATTTTTGTACGTGGGGCTAACCCTCATAGATACCGCTACGCTGCGGGGGCATCGGGAGGTTTATGCCCGACTCCTATCGGCAAAGATCTAACGGTGTTCCTCTCGACGCCTCTGTCTGGCACTGCGCGAACGCTTCCACTTACTACCGCAGTCCCGATGGCGTTGACCCGCTACGAGCTCCTCCTTGGGGATGTGGAGCAGCTAGAGCTCTCCGTCCCTTCTCGATGTCACGTCTACTTCCAGGCCTTGTTGGCCCGAGTTGAGAGTTGAGTCGACCCGAGGGAGTAGGCCACAGAACCTTCTTTCCATATCTGTTAGCAGTTCTACTACCTTGAGATGTGTGAGTAATCTGTCCTTCCGACGACAGATGTCCTCTTTTGGATTGTATAACGCTATATAGGATATCTGAGAGTTCACTCAAATGGCTTTGAATGTAAAACGACATCTCATTTTCATATAAAATCACTGGCGACACAGATTAAATTCGCTACGAAAATTAGTTTACATACATTGAGGGATATTGGGGTAAGGAGATATATTGTTATTTTTCAAATAGTAGTATGCCTAGTAAATAAGTAAAGTTAGAACCTATATATATAAATCCCACTGCTGGGCATAGACCTCCTCGCTAGAGTCGGTGAAGGTTCATAATACACCACACAGCTCCTTTGCGGATTCCACATACTATCTTTGAATCTTTTATTCACGTAGCATACCTACATGACATGTTCTTTGACCACCGAGCAAATGGTAAATCGCAATAAACAAAATTATTGGTGCCATCACCGTGAATTGAACTCGCTTCGGTCTAAATAAAAGCTTACCTCGAGATATTATGCTATCACTGTTCGCAATATAACACCTAGCATGTATTAATTACGTAATATAATTTTATAATAAGAGTCCATTAGCCGAAACACACTCATCAAATAATAAAAGAAGATGTATGTATTTTTTTTTCCATCTGTCCATCATCTGTGAACAATAATTTTGTACATTGGGTATAGTAACAATTTGGTGTTGGGCGGTTGACTCGAAAGTTCATTTCTTGACTTGAATGGGTCGTCCCAATTCGGGACCACACCCTTAAAGAATATCAGCGTTAAATTGCAGAATAAAGCTGCTGTTTCGTTCGGTGAGTGTAAAGATCCGGAGAGGAGGCATTCAATACCAGACGTCAGGGGTGACTGGAATCGATCTTTGTCCCAACGATCAATAGACCACCCTTATCACTGAATGCCATCAGGTGAACTGTGTGCTCGTTTGTCACCGATAATGTTTTATAAAGTAGTAAGAACTAAATTATAACAGAAGAACAGTTTTTTTAACTAACTATCTCAGCTTAAATGCTTTTGCTAGGAGATGGTTTACTATTGTGAATATTGAATAGGAGATTCGACCCTACGACATGAAGTTTAGCGCACCGTACTAAACCATTACGCTATCGACTATTTAAAGGTTTGTTATAGCGCAAATGAATTTTAATGTTCCACATTTATTTATATTTTATAACCTTTTGCAAATATATTTTTATTACAGCTTGAGTAGACGCAGACTCGTTTAAGTGAAAGAAATAAAATTCTCATAATAAAATATGTTCTATTGTATAAAATAAATAAAACGAAAAAGTTGTTTATAAATTTATGTGTGATGTTAAATACTCCTGGGCTTAAACATTATTTAAGAACACACATTTATAAGTTTCTTATCAACTTATTGTTGCCTGGGGACGAAGATTGTATGTCTGAAAATCCTTGTGGAATGAAAGTTATCGAATGGTCTTCGTACTGGCAAATGCGCTGCCAGGAGTCCACCAGTCTACAGAGTCAAGGGTCGAAGGGGTCCGAAGGATCGGTGCAAGATTGCGGCAAGGCAATGGATATAGCACAAACATATTTGAATACTAATAAGTATATTTACTTTTTTTTTTCATTTCATCCTGGGATATTTCCCAGGATCCTGCTACCATAGATCGAGATTTATTGTTAAAGTTGATAACGATTATCACCATAGACATATTACTCTATGATTATGAAATACACACAGTTCAGTATATGAAGACATTTATTTTATTGTATTGAGGGTGACAAATGAGCACACAGCTCACCTGATGGTAAGTTATCTCTGCAGTTCATGACACCCACATTTACAGTGGTAGAGCAAGCAGCAGTTTGTTTCAGTCGGGTCAGCTCGACAGGGGTAGGACCACGCCCTCACCGAATACCAGTGTAAAATAGCAGCTTAATGCTGCTGTGTTTCATCTGGTGAGTGTGGGGATCCGGAGACCTTTATTACTGGTGACGAGGCATTCTATCCCAGTCCTCAAGGGTGACAACAAATCTGCATTATGCGTTGTCACCCCTGGGGAATAGGGTGTTATGTTTCGTCACCAGTTATAACAGATCTCAAGCTATGAACGATCCTTCTTATCAAAAGCCGATGAGATTTGGATTCTTAATAATGGCTTTACGCTGTCAGTCATTTTCCAGTTCCTCATCCACGAGTCAAAACATAGCATCATATACAGTATGTGTTAAAAAATAAATAGATAAATATTCTCATATAGTGAATTATTTGGTAATCTTGGTTTGTGAATATGTGTGACAGGGGTGATATCCCTGAGGAAAAATGTGTTAAGGATGACAACCCTACAGTGACAACACGACATTCACTGTATGTTTACACAGCAACATTTTTCAGATTGGTATTTTAGGAGGAACTTCCATCTCCCAATCGAAACACGGCTCAGCCATATGAATACAAGAGTGCCTCTCTAAAAGTTGTGCTCGAATTTGTTTTTCAAGCATTAAGAGTTCAAAAGTTATTATGAACTTTAATATGAAAGGAGGTATCGTTCATTATACCATTTACAAAACTACTAAAAAAAATTAAAAATAACTACGAGTATATGAAACCGTAAATTACGAATTTGCGGAATCACTCTACACGATGTATTGAGGTTTGCGAGTAAAATTAATTAAAAGCGAATGCTATAGCTAGGTAACTTGTACCTTGTACATAATTTAATGAGAAAAATATGGTATCTATGTCTTTATCAATATTAATAAAAATGAAAGGCTTTCGTTGGTTAGCGGATTATTTGAGAACCGCTGGACCGATTTTGTTAATTTCAAATGTATGTTAAAAGTCCGATTTAGGTTTTAAAGAAATAATATTTTGGAAAAGTTGCACGGAAAGTTTATCAAAAACGATTTCGTTGGCAGTGTATCCTCTGGTGTTGCGGATGTCTAAACTGTGCTAACCTATTTGCCACCTATTCTATAAAAAAATAGAGAGCGGCTCGAATCGTTGATGACCAGGTACTTTCCGATCGGCTTGATTCACTGTCGTTGCCAAGAGATGTTGCATCTCTTTGAATTTGTTACCGAATTTACCATGGGGAGTGTTCTCAGGCGTTGTACGAATTAATTACAGCCTCTGAAATGAAGATGATGATCTCGATGAAATTTTCTGTCACGCACAGCTACTCCTTGGACTCAGCTGTCGCCAGCGATATTTCCGAACCGATACGAGTTAGGGACTTGCAAGAAAAGAGCTTACATATTTCTTAAAGGCCGGCAGCGCATCTATGACTCCAGTTTTGCAGATGTACATGGGCGGCAGTAACAACTTACAATCGGTTTGCTACTTGTGCATTCACCGCCCATTCAAAAAGATTCGAACGATAGATTTTACTAATTTACAAAACGATCGTAAACAAAATTATTGAAATTTGAACAGATCGAAGTCTCTCGGGTCAGCTAGTATATATTTATTTATTTGTAAAAGATTCTCCAACAGTACACACGTAGAATATATATTTATAAATATTGTGAGTAGGTTTCGGTCCAATGCGTGTAACAATTACGGGAGTACACACAGCACTTACAATTAATTGCACGCATTGAAATAGAACAGTATTAATTGTAATACAATAAAATAAAAAAATCAAACATATTTATTTGGAAATCAAACAAAAAAAAATATAAAGCTTAAACCTAAGAACGTAAAAATCAATAATTAACATAATATGCAAATATATAAATATATATATTTATATATATATATTTATATATATATATACATATGTAGCAAGTACAATTTTCCCTCAAGGATACGCAATGACAGTGAATTTGAGATGTTCGAATATTTATTCCTTATAGTTGCTGCGAGAATAATGTAAAATGTCTATAGTTGGAAGACTTACTTACGGAATTATAACTGATGCACATTCTGGGTATGGGCGCTTGTAAACCTAGATTGGTTCTAGACGATGGGGGAGAAAATGTGTTTTAATTGGGTATCTTGGTATTTTCGGAGGGACCGAAATATTTATATAAGACAGTAATGAGTTATTCCACATCTGAGTTTACTATTTTGTATATGAACGACTGGTCGTGAAAATTTCTGGGTTGACGAAGCGCCGTCATTTTAAAAAAGGGACAAGCGTTGACTATAGGAGCATCAATGGGAAATATTGGGATTTTCAAAGGCTAGTATGATAAATTTGAACGAAATTCTAATAATGCAAACGCATCCTGAATATTTGTCAAGGATGCGTGCGAATGACATGACAATCACCCCTCATCAACAGGTCAATCCTGGCTTGTTTGTCACACCTTAATAATTAAAAAAAATATATATAACTGTCTCTTTTCCTTATTTATTGTGGTGAAGAAATATAAAGCGTTTTTTGTCAAAATAAAAGATATTATTTTGTTCAAAAATCGGATCCTTGTCACTACAAGCCATCTGCGATTTGAGCGCAAGATCTCTCGATTGTGCATGACGTCAAGACAAACCCTTGAGTTATATAAGATTATGTTTAAAATATGTTAATATATATCATTTCGTTTCCGTTATATTAAGATTACTGTTTCCGGATATTCAGGTCAAGGAGAAGTAAAATACGAGCTTTTGATCCACGAGGAGAACATGGAATATTAAATAGAAGCCGAATTTCGTGTATGTTCTTCCAATATGTTTCCTTTGTTGTTTTGAGACCCAATCGTGAATGATTGTATAAAGTTTAATATATTTTAAGACAGATAGATTCTAATTAAATGTAGCTAAAAAGAATAACCTGTTAACGAGTTTTTTCCATATAAATATATAAACTAATGACCGTTCATAAAAACTACTAAATTAAACTGCTAAATTTGCCCCTTTCGAGTACCCTCTAGGTTTTTGTTGTGTATTATTAAAGTATGTATTAATAGTGACAAGTACACAGTCTCTCCGGATGATTAGTGATTCCTGCGGTCCATGACACCCACATTCATCCTCGATAAGGAATCGTAATGCTGTCGCGCTGTCACCTTTGAGGACTGTGATTGAATTTCGTGGCAGTAGTAATAAGGGTTTTCGCATACTCACCGTACGAAGCAGCGTCATACCGCTATTCTATGCTGATATTCTACAAGATTGTCCTTGATGGAGCCGACCCATTAGTTCTGTAGACAAACTGCGTCATGGTAGAACACCGCTGTCAATTACTTTCGCGTAAAGGTACAGATACAGTACAGCCGAGGTTAGCAATAAACAAAGTTTTCGTCTGACTGCCCAAAGCTCTCGGTAATAAGTGTTACCATCAGCATCACGGCCTATAAGTACATTGCAGGATAAGCCTGATGCCGAGTCCCCTGCATCCATTTACTTCTTGTAAACTTGTATAACTAGTCTGGCCATAAATACTATTACATAAAAACTTTTCTTTTTTCAACTTTTTAATTATTTTGAATTTGGAACACGTATATTATTTTATACATAATAAAACTTCTTTCGATTTGGCACCATTTGACATATTTTTTCGTGTTCATTATCAAATTACAATATGGAATGGGGTGTTAAAGAAAATAGGACTGCAGTGATCGCCTTGCACAAAGTGGGTATGGAGCCGTCGGTCATATTCCAGACACTTCAAAAGCTTGGTATCAGCCGTATGTTCATATATCGTACTATCAACAGATACAACAACACTTCCTATGTCGACGACCAGAAAAGAACACGATCACGGCCGCGTGCTGTTATAACTACAAAGGCTGTTTATACTGTTAAAGCCAGAACCCAATTAGGAAGCAAAAAATGTTATCGCGAGAAATTAACATTCCCGCTAGGACTCTGTCGCATATTATAAAACAACCTCGGTGCTTATCGTCGAAATACAGGACATTCCCTAAATCAATCTTTACAATTAAACAGAGTGGATCGATCAAAACGCTTTCTGTCGCGATACGCATGTGATAGGCAGTGACAGAAATATCCTCTTTACCGATGAAAAAAATTTCACCATTGAAGAACATAGTACAATTAGCAAAATGATAAAGAGTACGCTCACAGTTCTAAAGAAGCTGCTCAATTGGTCGGAAAGGTACAACGTGGTCATCATCCTTCGCCAGTGATGGTTTGGTAGGGCGTGTCTTATCAAGGAGTCACAAAACTACAATTTTTGTGAAAAAGGAGTGAAAACTTCAGCCAAAGTGTATTTAGATACAGTCTTGGATCATGTTGTGAAACCTCTCAGCAATACACTTTTTTAAAAATATACCGTGGACTTTCGAGCAGAACTCTGCACCTGGTCACAAGGCACGAACCAACCAAGTCTGGCTTGAAACCAACGTTCCGGACTTTATAAGAGCTGAAGACTGGCCCTTATCTAGCCGAGACCGGCAACCCTTTAGGATGCAAATTTCAGGTCAGTTTTAAAGGACATAGCCATCTCTAAACGACATGACGACATTGAGTCTCTTAAAAAATCTTTGGAGCAAGCAATGTCGAAATTTCCCTAGGAAACAGTGCGTAAATCCATAGATTCATGGCCAAACAGATTAAAGGCCTGTATAATATATGTGCCAAAGGGGCCACCTTTCGAATAGAATATTTTAATATTTTGTGCTGAGACTAATTGTGTAATTGTAAATGCAAGTATAAATTTAAATAATATTACATTACTTCATGAAAAAAAAATGCATTTTCATTTGTAACTAAACTGATGGCCGGACTAGGTAGTTCTTCGTCATCAGTTAATGGCGACTAAACATAGTTAGTCGCCCCATATATGTTTAGTTAATGGCTAGCCCTCGAACCACTTGAGCTTGCCAATGCATTCAGCTATGTCTGTCACCATCGTTGTACTGCAAATGTTTATGTTACATAATCGTAACGTGCAGGGAAACACCTCGTATAGTATTTAAAACATAAAAAATCTAACAATGTTTTTAAAAAGACGCTTAGTTAGTGCTCAGACTTGTGGCTTAGGGTCCGACATTTATGAATGGGTTTTGCTTTCCAAATCCTTACATACAACGCCAGTGTAAAGCTTACCCGTTGTTTATTAAAGCGAGATGTTTAATCCTTGGTGTCCATAAAAGTGAATAGTTGGATTACTGTCTGCTTTTAACCTGAAATAATAAAGTTACAGTTATATATTTTTCATTGTATTCAACGTGAAAAACAGTTCAGCTGATGGTATGCGATAACTGCGACTCATTCCTTAACAGTAGTAGAGCTGCACTGTAGTTTGTTAATACCTGACAGTAGTAGAGCTGCACTGTAGTTTGTTTATACCTGACAGTAGTAGAGCTGCACTGTAGTTTGTTTATACCTGACAGTAGTAGAGCTGCACTGTAGTTTGTTAATACCTGACAGTAGTAGAGCTGCACTGTAGTTTGTTTATACCTGACAGTAGTAGAGCTGCACTGTAGTTTGTTAATACCTGACAGTAGTAGAGCTGCACTGTGGTTTGTTTATACCTGACGGTAGTAGAGGCTGCACTGTGGTTTGTTAATACCTGACAGTAGTAGAGCTGCACTGTAGTTTGTTAATACCTGACAGTAGTAGAGCTGCACTGTAGTTTGTTTATACCTGACAGTAGTAGAGCTGCACTGTGGTTTGTTTATACCTGACAGTAGAGCTGCACTGTAGTTTGTTTATACCTGACAGTAGTAGAGCTGCACTGTAGTTTGTTAATACCTGACAGTAGTAGAGCTGCACTGTAGTTTGTTTATACCTGACAGTAGTAGAGCTGCACTGTAGTTTGTTTATACCTGACAGTAGTAGAGCTGCACTGTAGTTTGTTTATACCTGACAGTAGTAGAGCTGCACTGTAGTTTGTTTATAGCTGATAGTGTTAGAGCTACACTGCAGTTTGTGTCTGGCTGCAGAATTAATGGATTAGATCGACTGCGGTGGGACCACGTTCACACAGGAAACCAACATACATACAACATAAAATAGCAGCATAATGTTGCTATGAGTTGAGAGGTGTTCGTCTGGTGAGTGTAGGTATCCGGAGACCTTTATTACCCGTGAGGAGGAGTTCCATCTCAGTCAACGCTCAAGGGTGACAATGCATCTGCATTATCATTCCTTGTCAAGGATGAATGTAGATGTCATGGGCCGAAGGTATCGCTTACCGTCAGGAGAACTGTGTGCTCGTTTGTTACTTTCAATGTAATAAAATAAAAAAATAAAAACATCCATCCAACAACGATTCAGGATGCACATACGTTAACTCATCAGGATTGAGATGGAAGACCTCGTCACTAATAATAAGGATCCTACACTCATTAAACGAAACAGCTGCGTTATGATGATATATCACAATGGTGTACTGTGAAGACGTGTTCCTTCCAGGATCGAGGTGGCCCATTCATAATGCATCTAGAAGCCACCTGCAGGGTGTATCTGTATGTGTATCTGCCACTGAAAATGTTAAATATCAGTAACAAACAATTGAATTTTATTTCCATCTGAAAGCATTGCGTAGAATACGTAAAACCTTATTGCGATAGTTACGTTTACGTTGCCAATAAAATTTCAGAAAATGCTGAAAAATTATCAATTGGAAAATTCAAAAACATATTAAAGATACGTTTGTGTGTCTACTGAATGAATTGAGTGGAGTGTTTTAGAGCGATATCGTTGATCCGAACTCCCGCGGGGCGGGTCAGGTCCGAACGCTGCATGTATTTGTACGGTGCGCTGCAGTATGCCCGAACACGTAGCCGTATCAACTAACGTCAATAACGTAACGGTTTAGTGTACGGTCTACGAAATTTTACGTCGACGGAATTTTGGGGTTAGCAGGAGTTTAAGTAATGTTAATAGCATTGGAGGTGTAGCTACGATCTATGCAAGTCATTATGTAGGAAATCGTTGGTTTCAGGTGGCTTCTGTATTATTGGCGGCAATCTATGGGGAAGTCTATGTTCAACAGTGGACTATTTGACTGTTTTCTGATTAGCATTGCTAGAACTCTTCGAAAAACATCGACGAGCTCGGAGCGGCAACCCGTTGCAGACTTAAATAAGGTGGTCCGAATGGGCAGGGCTGACAGTCCGTGAGCGACGTCAGCGTCTACCTAAGACAAAAAAAGGGAATCAGAATGTTAACTCAAGAAGATATTAGAAATTTAATTGTAGCCCGTATAAGTTTGCAGAAACTGATTAAAATAAAAAAAGTTAAGCAATAAACCATATCCCACTACTTCCTAGAGCGGGTATTGAAATACAGACTATGTCCCATATGTACCCGTCATGCGGCCCTACCACGGGATTATCAGGCATCAAATGTCTTCAAAATATTTGTTCATATTTATTCACAGACATGAATATTCCTCACGATGTTTCCCTTCACTGCCGAGCATGTGGTCAATCAGTACTAAAAATTGCAATTAACAATGTACAATACCCCAATAACATCGGGGATCGAACTCGGTTCGCTAACGTACCGTGAAATTAAAAGCGAGCGCTTCGAAACTTCAATACCACGCCTAAACTAATTTAGCAAGAGTAAAATAAAGAAATAAATAACACAATTCATCCAGTACATCTTGTAGGCTGTCTAAGACCATCTGCGCGCGGTTACACAAGTTAAAGAAAAAGTCGCTTGTATAAAACAACCACCTCTATATGTATATAGTATATATATATATATATATATATATATATATATATACAGATATAATTTTTACAGACCATTCATTTTCGTCGACCATTTGTCTTCACAGTTCAGTGCTCACGCCTATTTGTTTCGTCGGTCATTTTATTTTTTTGTAACAAAACCAGTCATTTCAATTTCGACTGCAGCGTAGCGTCGTAATTTGAGTCCTCTCGTAACCTGTCTGCGGAATCACGAGTCCTGGGTTCGGCTCCCAGCCTATGAATTAAATATATTGAAAAAGTCAATTTTTATAAAAAAGATTTATAGAATACGTTAGACAGTAGACGAGTCATAGTTGTCGCGAGATGAAAGTTAAAGAAAAAACTTTTATAATAACCAAAGTTACAATGAGCTTTTGCTTATTATATATAGATTATTATAAATTGTTGGTCTTCGGGTCTGTGCGTGTTATTCTATACCTTCCTCCAATCTTATTGTGCATGCCTCTCATCATAGCACGTGGCAACGTCACGACGACAAGTTGCCAAAGTGTTTTCGCTAATACTTACGGCACTATCTCGAATGTTTGTCGAGGATGGATGTAAGTTTCCGCAACAATCACTTACTATTAGTGGAACTGTGTGCCCATTTGTCACACATAATGTTACAGAATAGAAATGTCAATACATTTTTAAAAAAGTTAAAAAGTATTTTTAATTGCCTACACACATTTGATAAACATATATGAATGTTATTTAATTTTTCGTTTTTTAAATTTCAAAATTGTTACACAAGCCTGTCAGCTTTCAGCCCTGTCACCGAAAAGTCTAGACGGTTGTACGTTTGAATTTTAAAATAATATCCTGCTCCTTCCATACTACTTAACTAATACCATATAGATATACTAATACCACATTACTTGTACCAATAGTATTAACACGAGCCACGTCAGACACTAAGCTTTCCGTTTAGGCTGCGTCAACCACCGATGGATGACAGTGTAAATATGTTTCGAAACTAAAATCTTGTATCATTACTCAAGTTTATTTCATTTTTATTTATGACAAAATTATATTAAAACATTTTAATGGTGTCACGAGACATCTAGTGAGCGGGAGAATTGGGAATACGAATGAGCTTTTCGATTTTTTAAAAGTTTATTAGCTTGAGCTTATACAGTTTATAAGCTACAGCTTACACTGCATTGCAAAATACAACTCCTACTGGGAGCATATTTTTATTGAAATCGTATCTAGCAACCCAAATGAACAAGACAAACAAACTATATGTATAACCTGTTGATATAAACTCTATAAGCATTTAACTCCAAATCTATTACTGCATTAAAATACAATGCCCTGATATATTAACACATCTGTATCGTATTAATGTCAATCCTTTAGTATTACGATTCTCATTCAAATACTCTTATACTAAGCAGCAAGTGTAGCCGCACGGGGATTTCTTTAAACGCGTTTCGTGTGAAACCGAATGTGCTTATAAGGACCTTCATTTATCATTTCAGCCCGTCACTAATCCAATGCTAAACATAACACTCCTCCACAAACTGACATAGCTTACGAACCCAACGTACATTGACATCGTCTTCCCGCAGACTTGAATAGGTCGCCACTCCAGTGAGGCGTGCTACGGTGCGGTGGTCAATACGAGGTTGTCACTTGAGAACCTTCGCCCTCGGTTATTGGTTCTACGAGCTACATGGCTCGCTCATTGTCACTTCAGCTCACTGATTCTGCGGATATCCACGTATAGTATTCTATCACGCAGAGAAACACCTATGCCCTTTCCATACCTCGCTGAGTGACTGCTGCCTTACGACGACCAAAACGACCTTAGTTGTATATTTTATTAATAATTATTTAAAACAGTAGTAAAGCCACCTTGCAGTTTATTTCTAGCTGTAGAATGAATGAGCCACCTTTAACATACCAGCATACCCCTGCTGTATTTCGTCTAGTGACTGTAGGGATCCGGAGATCCCTAATCACTTTTTCCTAATTCTATTTCAGACTTCAGGGGTGACGAAACATCTGCATTACGATTCCTTATGGTGGATAAATGTGGGTGACGTAAACCGCATCACTTACCTGGTGAACTATCTTTAGTCACTCTGCTAAATTAAAAAAAATCGATGTCTTAAACTTATTAGACGAGCTCCGTGATAGTGATATTCATATAGACAGGTAGACGATGCCTCGATCGCTAATTGTAGTGAACCTTGGAACTTAATTAATTGACATACGAGTATATACGCCGCAGGAAAATTATTTATAAATATAATTATTACTTTTTACAGTGCAATATATATATATATATATATATAGCATATATATTATAAGAAAAGCCTCACGCCGATCACTTCTTCTTCATATAATACGTTATATAATAACACTACATATAAGTGTCAATAGACTTATGTTTTAGGTTATTATATATAGTTAGTGCGGTCTGCAAAACTTACGATCGTAGGTTCGAATCCGCATTTAGATTATTGCCGTGAACCATCTCCTAGCACAAGCATTCTCAGCTTAGTTGGAGTTGTTAACCGGAATATTAGTAATGTTAATAGGATTGCTAATATTCATTATTTGTAAAATTAAATAATATTTAATATATTTTATTTTTTAGGTTTATATTTTTTTGTTTTATATTTATTACATATTTTTACCTAATGAGTATCTTCAATTATTCCAATTTCTGTGCCACTGTTCAATTGAATAATCTTCATCTTGTTGAACCCAAAATTCACTGCGGCTGGCACATTAAGTTTTTGTCAGGACCTCCAGTTGGCAGACTTCCAAGCCAGTATACTCCGTAGCATTGCGGTTTTCCATCAGCTTTTGATGACGTGTTACAAGCACTTTACATCAGCCTGGTTAAGTATAAAAGAAAATGAGTTAACGTTAGGTCAACGGCAAGTAGTGCGTAATTTAATAGTTCCGTTTCACAATTAAGAATCATAGTTTTTTTTTAAAACTTAGGATGACAAAATAGCACACAGTTCACTTGATAGTTAATGATAAGTACAACCCCTAACATCTACTCGAATCTTCAAGAAAAATTCAAACAAAGTGGGATTCAGACGGAATCCCGACTATTATTAATCAGGTCTTCGAATCCCTCCATACACTTAATTTAGTGTGATATAAGAATACATATATGTGAACGACAAACAGACTAAAGGACGTCCACGAACAATTTCTTCAATCGGATTTGTCTTTTACGAAAACAAAATTTAAAAAGTTATCTAACGTGGCAGGGTCACTTCGTGTCTACAATGTTCGACCGTGGTTTGAAACTATCTGTTAAAAACTACATCCATACACAATACCAGGGTCAAATTGCATCATATCGCCACTGTGCTTCGTACGGTGAGTATACAGATATACTCCTACCTTTAATTGGATCTTATATATAGTTTTTTATTTATTTACTTTATTTCCAACAATTATTACAATAAAAACATTACAAAGTAACATAATTTAACTAATTGCCTCATTACTTACTTACTGTAACATAGCATGCACAATTATAAACATATGTATATATAAAAATATATGTATATATATATATATACCTAAAAAATAATATATTTATTTATAAACTTTTGTACAACTAACATATGTACAAAGGCGGACTTAATGCCTAAGGCAGTATCTACCAGTCAACCTTGGGAAGGTTCTCAGAAATCAATGTCCCTAGGTGCAGATGAGTAATAATTAAGAAAAATTAAACATATAGCACATCTAAATGATTATACAATTATATATACATATCATTATATATTTATAATAGAATGATAGAATGACATAATTTATACTAAACCTAAAAATACTAAATAAAATAATAGATATTTATATACATTTACATAAACTAAAAAACAAAAATATATACATTTTATAAATACAAACATATCAAAAAGTAAATATATATATAAATATATACATAATTATTACCTATGTAGTAAATCTACTGACGCTACTTCCAACGTTACCTACTTACTATTTACATAAAAAAAAAACAATACTTATAAAACAAACGAAAAACTAATAAAAATAATAATCCTAGGGTTCCTGCAAACACCTTTATATCACATTGTTAGACGTCACTGCAAAATCAATTTCTTTGACAAAACGATTTTACATAGAAGACATGCCTCATTATGCACAGTGTTTTCTTGGCTTGGTATGAGCTTACGCGGTATTTCATTTCACTCCCTCAGGGATGACAACGCATCTGCATTATGATTCTCTATTGACGATTTATGTGGAAACATGGACCGCGGACATCGTGTTCTTCAGATGAACTGTTCTCTAGTTTGCCAATCCTATATATTATGCAATATATAGGATATATTAACAATACAATATGTTTATGCTCTTGACATTCGTGGCCTTTATTACAGTGCAGATGAAATATTATTGCCACAATGCGCTATCCTAAACCACCTGCATTCATTCTTAAATAACATTGACAATGGTAGAGATACTCTGCAGTTTTTTTCTAGCTGCAGCATGGATGAGTCGGCCCTCATAGAATACCAGCGTATATTAGTAGCACTGCCGTTTTGCGTTAGGACGAAGTTCCGAAGATCTTTATTACTGGTGACAAGGCATTCTATATCAGTCCTCAAGCATTATGATTCTTCTTGCATTATGATTTCTTGTCAAGTATGAATGGAGATGTCATAGCCAGTAGGAATCACTTACCATCAGTTGAACTCTTAATGTAATAAAAATAAATTCATTGATTTACCGCAAATCTGCAAATATATAAGTAGTATGAAAATTAGGCTGGCAACTAAGCTCTTTCTATTTTGTAAATTTTATATTCAACAAAAGCCAAAGTATGATGTATTGTCCCTTGTTGTGTTTACAACTTTATCCCATCCCTTCAAAAGATTCTCATACCTAGTTGGTAAAAATCATTCCGTTTCGACATCATTTCATTTGATCCATTCAAGATCTTATTTCTACAACAGTATGAAACTAAAATGGTGGAAAGCCACACAAATGAACTCGAATAATGAAACAAAACATAGATTCCCGTAGAACAAAACATTCCTCAAACAATGGTAAACGTTAAGTCAAAACATTTAATGCTATATATATATATATATATATATATATATATATATATATATATATATATAAATATATATATATATATATATATATATATAAATATATATATATATAGACTAGTTGCCAACTTAAAATAATGAAAATAATTTACATTAATAAATTATATAATTTATTTGTCTGCTTCGTGTTTCTCATTTTGTGAAAATAGCCTGAAATTTTGTGAATGAAGCAAAGCCTCCCTGAAGCGTGAGATAGGTGAATAAAAAGCGAGATAATTTCGAGAATAATTTCATTGTATTTTTTAATAATACAGCTGAAATTGAAACCATGTTTTTCAATCAGAATATAATATAATATAATATAATTTATTTTATTACATATTCACAATAAAGGTATTTTATTGAAATTCGTTTGTACTTTAAAACATTTTACAAATAGCTTCATTATATTTGGAAAGGTATTTTATTGAAATAAATTGTAGTAGTACTCACCTACCTACCTACCTACCTACCTAATATACATTTACATATCTTATATACCTTTCAATTTGTTTTAATTTAAAATGATTACGACTAGTGACGAATCAAATAATTTCGTATATTTTATTTTTATTGTATTTAGGGTCGCAAACGAGCACATGGCTTACCTTTGGTAAGTGATTCTCGCGGATCGAGACGCCCACATTAATTCTCGGTAAGGAATCATAATGCGTAGTCCAATTATGCCCAACAGTGGGATATATATATATATATATACATAAACATACGTTATATAATATATACATTACGTATAAAAACATACGTTTTTTCCCTAAATTTAAGGTGAATAAATAAAAAATAAATAAGTAAGTAAAATAAATATATAGACAATTATTGTCGGAGATAAATGTGTTGAATAACGTATGAATATTCAAAAGCGAACTGTCCACATAAGTTACCACAAAATGTCCACATGGGATGTTAATTATAATTAAAAGTTGCTTCATTTTATAAATTGGAAATTTAAATCGATGTTTGACTAATACAATTCAAACGGATAATATTGCAGACAACTAATCTAATATCTTTTTTTTCATTTACGAATCTTGGAAATACGCAGAAGTAAAGATGTCTGTGTGTTTAAATTTTCATTATAACACACGAAGCCTTCAATCGATCAAATATTAAATCATCAAATTTTCTTGGGAAATTGACTTTACATTAATTTATATTAAATTCGTAACAACTTAGCATCGTACCATCGACATTAAAATGATTGTTATTAGAGAGAATTGTACATGTATTGTGGTACGTAGACAAAGACTTCCGTATTCTTAGGGCATCCACTAATAACAGCTTGTTTATATCAACTAGAGAGACATATTTTATATATCTATATTGTTTTTCAATAAAATTATTATTAAATAATAATATTTACAAACGATTTTAGTATTATTAAATTATATTAAAGACCTATAACGTAACTAAATTAATTTACAGACACAATCCCTCTTGGTATAACATAATGGTTTCACAACAAACATCACCCACGGTCTTCTGCGGCTGTCTACTGGATTCTGTCATGCAGAGAAACACCGAGCACAGCCCTCTCCATAGCTCGCCAAGTGACTCGTATTATATAAAAGAACTAACATATAATCCAACTAAATTCAATTACAGTCAACAATCCTTTATAGTAAAATAAAAATGGTTTCACAATAAACTCCAGACGTCAATGTTGAAAAGAAAAATATAAAGTCAGTGAGGTGGGCGACGGGTAAATTGGTTCTGATACAAGTGTTATTCCTAGTATATTGCTTTTGAAGCTTACAATAAATGCTTTTTATCAAATAATATCAAAAGGTCGTGATACGTAGTGATTAGCTGCTGTATCGTGTGTCCAGAGTTCGATCCTTAGCTGAGGAGCAATATTTGTATATTATAATTGGAAATGAGCAAGTGCTTTTTCCAATATTATTTACTAGGAATGGAGCCTAGAACAAATGTCTCAGAAGCCTTTTAAGTTAATTACACCACGAAGCGATCATACGAACTGAATAAGCTAGCTAAAATGTTAGTAGCATTCACCTAGGTAGCTTACAGTGGTAGAGCTACGCTACATTTTGTTTCTAGTTGCAGAATGAATGGGTCAGCTCGACCGGGGCAAAATCACGCCATCACAGAATACCAGCATAAAATAGCAGGGATCAGGATACATTCACAACGCATCTGTATTATGATTCCTAGTCAAGGATGAATGTGACTGTCCTGGACTGTAGGAAACACTTGCCATCAGGTGAACTGTGTGCTCGTTACTCTCAATGTATAAAAAATATCAGAATAGATGTTTTTAATAAAGAGCTTATCTTAAAACAGAATTATAACGCGACAGGAAGTATGTAAATTTGCTGTTTTAATACAATATCACAGTGTCTGTCTCGACGCGACTGTAACAATATAAATTTGCAATTTAAAACACAATTTTTACATAAAACCCTTGTGATGGTGTAAAAATACAAGGCCGTAAGGTCGTCATTTCATACACAAATTTTCGAGATTAAGGAATATAACGAGCACATATCCATTTCATCACGGCCTATCTATAATTTACTGCTAAATAGAGGCTTCCCCAAAGATTTCCACAAAGTACGGTTCTTAGCCACCTACGTCCATCGGCTTCCCGCAAATTTGCATGCCACATCTAGTGGCGATCACCACCCACCCCCACCCCCTACACTGCAACTGATAGTCCATAGTTGTCACTCAAGAACCTTCGGTTATCGATTCTGCGGCTACATACTCAGCTTCACTAAAGTTTACTAATCTTTTGATCTATGTTGCTCGCTCTTGTTCTACTACAATCGTGCACAAAGATCACTTAATAAGAACTCCGATGGAATTCCTCATAACCAGTAATAAGGTACACGGATCCCAGATTGTATTTCTGTTACTACATAGGTACATATGTACGAAACAACTGCTAAATAACGTAGGATTCCTGTGATCTGTGGCGATAACCTTCCCCAATTGAGCCGACCCATTCATTTTGCAGGTGCAACGTCGCTTTATCATTGCGATTATATATAAGTACTTATCGTTCAACGACCACTGTATACGCAAATAATATGAAATCGATAAGTACTTATCAAAAATAATTTACTTCAAGCTGTTCTCAAAAATGAGTAAACCTGCTTACTCTAACGACAGAAACCAAAGAAAAAACAAATTTAAAACGCTTTGTTTGATTAAATTCACAAAGGATTCATTAAATTATTTTGATCTGAAAATATTAAAAAGTTAAAAATTGGGTATAAACTCGATTGATCTTTATACTTATAAGAGTAAAAGTGTGTGATTAAAATGAGTTCTTCTATTCATTACGGGACGTTACGGTTTTTCTTCCTGCTACTATGTGAGGTACTTCCCCGGTCAAGCTCATCCATTCTGCTGTAGCCAGAAATTAGCAGCAATGTGGCTTTACCAATGTTGTACAAAGTACTATGTTTAATTAAAACAAAACTACACAATTAACAACAAACAGAAGTTAACAGTAATTTTATTATCATACTCGAAAAAAAAAACCTAACAAACTGAAGCCTGCTCTACCACTGCCGTAAATAAAAGAACCCTAAACGTTTAGGTAAGTTGGGGTAGATGGAATAAAAAGGATATGAAGGGATATGTGCGGTAGGTAAGCGGTATATAGGTATTTAACATAACTTACACGAATGTATGTAGTAAAATTAGTAAGTCATTTGTGGAGGAGATTTTAGACATAGGGCACTAGGTAGGTGGCTCAGGGAACTATGTAAGTGGCTCAGGGAACTAGAAAAATGACTCAGGGAACTAGGTAGGTGGCTCAGAGAACTAGGTAGATTACTCAGGGAACTAGGTAGGTGGCTCAGAGAACTAGGTAGATTACTCAGGAACTGGGTAGGTGGCTCAGGGAAGTATGTAAGTGGTAAATAAGGGATAAAGAAGGGATATATTGATTTCCTATGTAGCTAACAACTCCATATTAAGCCGGCCTGGTTATTATATTAAAGAATTAAAAAAAAAAATACATATAAAAAGACTTTTTGTTCTAATAAAACGAATGAGTAGATTTGTAAAACGACTCGCAAATCCCTTGAATATTCATGACTTTCAAATTATTAACTTCTAACCAGAAATATGCAAATGTCTGTGGAACGTATACAAGTTAAATTTTATTTACAATATCATTGGTGACAATCGAGCACAATTGTGATTAAAGTGAAGGTGTTACAGATAATGACAAGAAAGTGTTAGAGCTACGCTGCGGCTTGTGTTGACCATAGATCACAGGAGACCATCATGAAATAACAACATAATGCTGGTGTGTTTCGACTGATGAGTGTAGAAATATGTACATAGGCCCTTACTGGTGACAAGGTTTTCCATTTCAGTCCTCATGGGTGATAAATTTTGAAATTTGCATTATGATTCCTTATCGAAGATGATTGTGGATGCTGAGTTTAAACATCAAGATAACTCGATGGTTGACAAAATCCACCACTGTGTTAAGTGTTCTGCGATGTACAACTACTCTGTGGAATCTACTGTCGCCAGCGGTATTCGAAACAATACGTTTTCCATTTCCTTCCAAACCATTACGTATTTATACGTACCCATTACGTACCATAACCATTACGTATTAACCATAAAGCCATTCCAACCTGTTACCTGTAATTGATCTTTATTTTGCTATATATACCCTTCCGTTCAAAAGTTTAAGACCGCAAATAAACAACATAATTATCCATCAATTGTAATAAAATCCCACAGGAGAAATAAAAGAAATGCACATCTGCATATTCTATTGTTAGTATGGAATATATAAAAAAGTCATTCTTTTGTTTACTTTCAAGTTATTGGACAATAAACAACTATTGTTACGTATTGGTCAATAATTAGGATTATTTAACTCCTTACCCGAGTTTTCTTGGGTTTGTTCACAAACAATCTCAATTAGTCTAAACTTGGTTTCTACAGTGAAGACGTCATAAAATGGTAAAAGCGCACCGTAACATTGCCTATGAAATCGTAATCATAACCTTAGGTTAGTGAGGGTGTAATGTAATAAGATGAAAACAAGGATAGTGAATAATTTCACATATGAAAAATATTTGTAAATATTAACAAGGACGCTTTGATATTAATATAATCATTTTATTTCTATTATTAAGATAAATCGAATTCTTCATAAATATAAGAGAGCAGGTCGCCTCTTTGAAGCTTGATTTATTACAAAGTTCTTGAGATAAGAATATGAATTGACTTAATTTAGACTCTGTGGAACAAAATCATGCCAATCATACAAAAAGAGCCATTATTATCTTGTATTACATAGTTTAAATGAAATTTATAGAAGTTTTCCTTTCAATTAAATGTAGTAAACTTATGTATTAGGTCTTTACCTATAAAATTGCCGTTCTCCAGTATTGGCCATTTCGACACAAAAAAAAGTTTTGATTGGCTGTGAATTTTAAATTCAAATTAATTTTGTTTTAAAAACATGACATTCTTTTTACAGTCAGCCTTTTGTTTATTGATTAGCTTCGTGTTTTCATTACGTTTGAACATATTTCGTCATAAGGGATACTTTAAAAATTCATGTAATTATCGAATATGAGTTCCGTCGTGGCATCAACGCAGCACAAACGGCACATAACATCAACAACGTTTACGGAGAGAACTTTACAAACGAACGCACAACCCGTTATTCGTTTGCCCGGTTCCGTTCTGGAAATTTTGATTTGTCGTGTGAACCTCGTGGTCATCCGGACACTTTGGTCAACAATGATGAATAAAGCCGATTGTGGAAGCTGATGATACTCAATCTACAACCGAGCTAGTAGCAGCTTTTGATGTTAACATCAAAACAATAATGGTCCATTTGCGACAAATTGGCAAGGTAAAAAGGCTTGATAGATGGGTACCCCACGAAATTAACGATCGCCAGCACAACCTGCCACGCGCTGCTCAACAGGCACAGAAGTGAAAGAATTTTATTTCTAAGAATGGATACTCGTGTTTATGTTGCATAATCTGCAATAACCATTAGGTGAACTGTGTGCTAGTTTTGCACAATTACTGTTATGTTTTTTTTTTATTTTTATTTGATATTAATTTACTTTAACAATTTAACATATAACTGTGTCGCCAAACTACAATGTAATTTGATGGCGACAAAAAACACTCATACACTTTTTAAAACCTACACAATACATTTACACTATTAAATACAATTTCGTGCATTGCTAACCTACTCTTAAATTAGTGTTCAAAGAAATATTTTCTTTATTTATTTTTAATATTTTATTTTCAATCATAGCCATTTAAAATCTTTACATAGTTTTGGTACTAAATATTTAGTGCATCGCTCCCCGTAGCAATTAGTTGCCGATGCCGCTACGTATTGCCCCTCTCTGACCCGTTTAGTACTGTAAGTATTGCTTACTTTAGTTTTATATTGTTCCCTGAAATAGTTATCTAATATTATCTTTAGTTTGAGTTTAGTGGTATTTGACAACAATTTGTTTGTTTCGAAGCAATCGTACTGCTTTTAAGAATAACATCACACGTATGTACTAATAGACCATTATATATTTCATTTAAGTTGACTTGGAGAATCTTATGATCCTATCTTCTTCTTGTTAAATTAATGTTTTGTATTAAAATTTGTGATATTTGGAAATCCAAACACTCATATAGAGGTGGCTAGACGTTCAATCTTAGTCAGTAGTCGTCAATCGCCTTCAGGAAATTGTTTATATATATGTATATATATATATATATATATATAATATATACCTATATGTGTGTATGTGTGTATATATAGTATATCCTAAAATCATAATGATGAATCTGATGTTTTACATTGCCATCACAGCATTACATATTCAGTATAAAATATTCAAAACATTAGATTAAACTTACAGGAAATATTAAATTTTCAGTAACTACATAACGAGCGCCCGGTCCCTCGCTTTCTACGTAAATTACAAAACGTATAACTTAATTACAGCGCCGGTACTGTTAAGTAAAGCATTATTAATATTTTGTTATCTATTAAAAGGGACCAAAGGGTCACCGGATGATAAAGGATTTGTAAAACAATTTAGCAAATTCCTTAAAACTGAATAACGAAAGTAAGGCAAAACAATTAAAAATTTGGTATAATTAGTTTAGTAATTCATGTTTTTTTTTTAATTTGTCTATTTAATCATTAATTGAGAAAACCTTATTTTTAAAATCAGGAATAAAACACGCGGAGTTAACGCCTTTGGCATTCTCTACCAGTCAGCCCTTGAGATGGGGAAACATTTTGTAGGTGCGAATAAGAAAATAATCCTAAATATAAACAATAACTGTAATAAACTTAAAAATAAATAAATTATATTAAACCTATCATATATTATATATTACAGCCTTCATATATTACATACATAAATACTTTAAATATACTACTGTTATTATATAATACTTTAAAAATAAATGCTATAAATTAATTAATATTTAAATTGCAAATTCCGATGATTGTGTAATATCAGTCTTTTAAAAATAACTTGATTACTACTGGTATATGGCATATGGCAGAGCTTATTTACCCTTTGACACTATATTAAATCCTGATTTGCAAAACAGAAATATATTTTTTTAATAAGATACGACGGAATTAAAATTGATTACAGATAAGAAAGGTTCACGGAGATGGACCCCTACACTCACCAATCATTGAAAGCTTGTATAGCTTAGAGTACGGTCTGCGAAGCTTTAGGTCTAAGGTTCCAATTCACCATTATACTATTGTCGTGAACTATCTCCTAGCGCGAGTTAGTACGCTTAGTTCGAGTGTTTAACCGGAATGTTAGTGATTTTAATAGCACTGCTAGAATTGTTTAAAAAAAATGAAACAGCAGAGTAATGATGTTATATCAAGCCGATATTCTGTAAGGGCGTGGTACTCCTCATTCATGGTGCATTTAGTAACAAGCTGCATCATGGCTCTTCAAGAGCTAATACCATGTTCGCATCGTATCTTGTCTTGTGAATGGTCGTTTGTTAGACATTTAATAGTAATAATGTATTGACTATTAACAGTATAATTATACAGTGGTCATTTTAGATCAAAAACTCTTTGAGTCGTAGAGTAGAATGTTCTAATACTGTAATTGGAGACGATGAGTTTTGTCCTCTCATAATTGAGGAACTATAATAATCTGTAGATAGATAGACCTCTGAGAACTAAAATGGAATGACTCTTTACGTCTGTTAAAATATATATATTTGTGTGTAATGTTTTGAGGGTGACAAATGAGCACACAGATCACACAGATAGAATACTTCGCCACCTAATGACACGTAATAACAGTCACCAGACGACACCCCGCTAGATACGAACAGCATAGAGCTATAGCTGTTCAAATTCAATGGTACTATATATATATACATACATTACGAATAGTGCCGTCAATTGTGGAGTGACCAATTTAGCGACCTTAAGCTTCGCAGACCTCACGCTGTATAATATAATATATAAATTAAATTCCAAGACAGTCTAAGTTCATGCTATAAATTCTTATATTTAGTGATAATATAATGATTACTCTGAGACAAGACTTGAAATTAAAGTAAAAGCAATTTGTAAAATGAATTTAAAACCAGATGGCTTAATACAAGTCCATTCTTAAATAACACTCCAAGTTATATAATATTACCTTAAATATTATTCGTTATGGCGTCCTTTATGAAAATGTGTGTCGTTATTACAATGGATTTAACTCGTGAAAATATTCGTTTATTGTGAATTTCGCAGTGGATTAAATTAACAAATTACTCGTCATCAAATTCGTACTGTATTAGGCATTAGAATGAGCCAAGTGCAGATCTTTTGCATGTGTATCTGAAGGTTCGAAAGCTTTGAACACGATGGACACTGCATAAGTTCCGTTAGAAAGACCAGAAAAGTTTCTTTTTATTTTCGATAATTAAAGATAAGCTTGTTTAGTTTACAATTTTCAAGCCCGGTAGCGGAGGTGTATGCGTTATATAAAGCCATTGTACAGGCCCCTACTGAAGACCTGATCCTTTACTTCACACAATGATTTCAACGAATGCAAAAGTGTGTAAATAGTGAGGGTATATCATACTTCGACCTGAGTATCGTCATCATCCGCAGCACAGCATCCATGCTCCACTACTGGAAATAAACCATCTTCATAGATTGCCACTAAGCACGGCCTTTAGCCACCTGTATCCAGCCACTTCGTAATTATACCTCCAAGTACTAACTACATTACCGTCAATACTCACTTACCATCAGATGAAGATAAAATAAAAAGTTAATAACTAATATTCCATCTCAATCCTTAGGAGTGACAAATATGTTGCATCTTGAAACTTTGTTACTGTGATATTTTGACACCCCTGATACTATAAAAAAGACAACCCAGTTGCATATGGTGATATCCATGCTTTTTTGAGACAGTAAATGATGTACAAAGCTAAGACAAAAAGGAAACAAATGACTTTTTACTTTTCAAATGTGAAATCATACTAAGCGCCACTCGAATCTGTATTCAATTAATTCCAGCTATTTTCAACAAACCTTCTGGATTCGTTTGAATTTCCGGAATTTTACTGACCTCATTCACAGAATGCAAATGTCAACTCTTCTGTATACAAAAAAAATATATCGAGAGACAAAACAGGCGGACATTTTTATCCGAAATATATATTAATTTCAGCTATTTATTTTTTGATTACTTAAGCTTGATTTGCTTTTTATTTAGAAGAGATATATTAAAGGTTTTTTGACTTGTTATAGAATTAAAGATCAGTGACATAAAGCTCTTGATATGTCAGGAATAAAGATAAAAAAGCAACAGGTTATATACATGTATATAATATACACATATTCGAAATATATTTTCTCTTATTTATTTTTGACATGTACATTTCCTTACGATGTTTTCCTTCAGCATCGAAGAAACTTTGAATCATCACATGACATTGTAATTATCAATTTTAGAGGCACCCGGTACCACGGGCCTTAGACACAGCTGACGCTCCGATAAATAAGATAGTGGTATAGCTACACTGCAGTTTGTTTCTAGCTGGAGAATTAATGGGTCAGCTATACCGGGATAGGACTACGCCTTCACAGAATACTAGCGCAAAATAGCAACATAATGTTGCTGTGTTACGTCTGGTGAGTGCAGATATCCGGTGACGAGGCATTCCGTCTCAGTCCTCAAGGGTGACAACACATCCGTATTATGATTCCTTGTCAAGGATGAATGTAGATGTCATGGGCTGCAGGAATCACTTACCATTAGGTGAACTGTGTGCTCGTTCGTTACTCTGAATGTAAAAAAAAATGTGGGCTGCCGTTTTAAGAAGGCATGAGTCTGTTTCTCAAATTTCTCTCGTTTAGGGATTTCTTTTTAATTCTTATTACTGGAACTAATGAAAACTCACTTAGGCCCCCGTAAACACTTCCCGGGGTGCTCAATTAGATCATCCCTTGGCTGGGTAAATTAGCTGGTAATACAACCTGGAGCTTACTGTCTATTGTTCTCAACTTGCTATCGTTGATCCTGATCTATATGATTTAACAGCGATAGCGCTACGCTGCAGAATTAATGGGGCAGCTCGACCGGAGTAGGACAACGCCCTCACAGAATACCAGCGTTAAATAGAAGCATAACGCTGTTGCGTTTCGTCTGGTGAGTGTAGGGATCCGGATATCTTTATTACTGGTGAGGAGGCATTCCATCTCAGTCCTCAAAGATGAAAACGCATTTGCATTATGATTCCTTGTCAAGGATGAATATAGATGTCACGGGCCGGAGGAATCACTTGCCGTCAGGTGAACTGTGTGCTTATATGTTACTCTAAATGATATATAAAAAGATAAAAGAAAGGCGACAAAATTCCTTAAATTAGTTTCATACATGATAAAAAGATAAATCTATCACTCATAATTTACCGCAAAATTTTTATCCGACAGTTTACCTCGGTTGCCCTTAGAATTCCTATTTGTTTTATTTATAAATCATACAGAAATTTAGAGCATATATAAGAAAAATATGACAAGAAGAGATACCTGTGGTTAATAATTCGCCATTTCTTTGCGATCAGAGGAAGTTCATTATGAAATATACTGTTATGAGGGGTTTTAAAACATCCTTTATGACTTGGTAGAGCTACACTGCATTTTGTTTCTAGCTGTAGAATGGGTCAGCTTGACCGGGGTAGGACCACGCCCTCACAGCCATATCAGCTATAAACCATACCAGAGTAAAATAGCAGCATAATGTTGCTGATCCGTCTGGTGACCTTTATTACTGGTGACGAGGCGTTCCATTCAATTCTCAAGGGTTGCAACGCATCTGCATTATGATTCCTTGTCACAATACGCTGTTATGAGGTTAAAAATACCCTTTTTAAAAAAAAACAAAACTTTATTGAAACTGAATAAAAAAAATTGAATGTAAGAAGAATGAATAAAAAACTTATTAACAGTACATTTGTCAGCCCTTTGCTGTATTTGAGGGTGTATAACATTTCGTGAGGAAGGGATGTGTATATATCGGGAAGAAACTTTAAGAAATGAATAAAGAAATAGTAAGGAATGTGAATGGAGAGGGTTTTTTAAGATAAGAGATACCAACAGCAAATAAATTACTATTACAGAGAACACCAACGAGAAATAGAGAGTGTTTCGTATGGTGAGTTTCTCCTCCTCTTCTTGAAACAGACAACCGACGTGCATTATGAATCTTTGTTGACAATGGATGTTATGCAATCACTTACTTGAACTGAGTGATAGTTTATTATTATTGATATGAAAAAAATACTATAGCTAGTCGATGATTTATTTCACTAGCTTTACAAATATCGTATTAATTCTGATACAAACATATATACATATATTTATAAATTATTAGTAAAATCGTTTACAATATGTTTAATTTTCGAGATTAGTACTTAGCGCTATTTGAACACGACCGACGGCTTTGTTTAATTTGGTATACAATTGTACATTGTCTCACTGTTAATAATTGAATATTCGTACTATATATCTGTGTTCAATCAACAATGCCCAATGACAAACAGTTTCCTGATAATTAGGTGACCTACATTCTGACGCCACGTAACGTTATGAATATAAATGTATCACACCACTAAAGTTGCGGCAAGATGACAGATCCCTTTTGACATATGTCAAAGTGGTTTAATAGTGAGGTGACAGACTAGCATTTATCGATTAGAGAAACATCGAGTTGCAGGTTATGGATCGATTAAAACTTTAGAGATGTACTTTTGTAATTCAACGATTGATAATGTACACGAACTGTTACTCATAATGTGTATTAGCTAATTATAATTATGACATTTATTTCAAGCTAAATTAACTTGCATTTAGTGAATATTATATATAAAAATATTTTTATTGTTTTACCTTATATAGTTTATTTGCTTTGGGGATTTTATTCCAATTTTATTCTTGGATAACTTTTTTAAATCTTAAATAGCATCATCTACCATAACAAACGAAATATGACTAATATAAGAAAAAAAATAGAAGAAAAGATTAAAATAATACTTTATAACTTGTTTGGGAATGTTCGCGAAAGATTTGAGGAGTGGTACTAAATCAAATCAAAAGAGGCTTTATTTAAGTAGGCTTATACAAAACACTTTTGAATCGTCAAGATAACTTCATCTTTAAATGACACCAACAAAGTGACTGTCATTTTTACAAAGTTATTTTTAAGAAGTGAAATACTTTTTGTTTTTTATTCCTTCTATAATTACAATAAGTATTTTATTTTTTATTTTCAACTGAAATCTTGACTCGTTAGAAATCCTGTATTTTGTAAATATATTTTCAAGTGTCATAGGCAGTAAAGTTAAGCTTCTTTTGAGAAGCCATAAATATAAAGGCTGATGGTACGGAAACCAGGATGCAGGTCGATCGTCGTGGGCCACGTTCAGAATTCTGAGTGTTGTCAAATGCCTGTCTAGCATCGTATAAACCATAGGCTTCAGTAGTACGACAGTAATAATACCAAAATAATATAAAATATGCATTATTACTTCTGTTAAATTATAATTCAATTATGAACTGATATAATTTTATGTGTTTGGTTGATTTTGCGCCATTTGTCCACTTCGAAGTTTTAGTCAATTCAGCTTCATTATTAGTATATTGTTATTAGAGAATTTGCCTTTAACATAATATAAATTAGACATATAATTAGTTTTTTTACTTTAACTGTTGTGTTGTTCTTTGAGAGAGATTTGTGGTCAATCAATTATATAAAGTTAAAATTAAAATACTGATATAGATCAAAGGATCAATAAGCTGGGGCGGGAATGTGTCGTAGATCGTAGAACCATTAAACGATGGTGAAGAAACGTTTTGGAGCGGCGACCTCGTATTGGCCGTCACAGCGTAGAACGCAACTAGATGCAGTAAAGACAAGTCTCGCTCAGGATGGCTCTCTGCCTCTTTTTCTAATGGTGATGATGAAAGTTATAAAACATAAATAGTCAGTAGGTACTGATCCTTACCTACTTAGGTACCGATCAGATACCTAATACAGCAGGTATTTGAATCTTTCGTTCAGTTGATAAAAGAAATTAAAGAATAAAATAAGGAACGATGACTTAATTTCCATATCTTCAAATTTATGAGGTAAGATTTCTTACACAAATTCTTTTGTTTATGTTATTAGTATATTAACCATTAAATCTTGCTACATATGTTTTGGATTTTATTTATTGCTTTGAGAGTAACAAACTCACACACAGTTCACCTGATGGCAAGCGATGCCTGCGGCTCATGACATCTACATTCACCCTTGACAAGTAAACATTATTCAGATCCGTTGTCACCCTTGACGACTGAGATGGAATGCCTCGTCATCATTAATAAAGGTCTTCGGATCCCTGCACTCACCAGACGAAACACAGCAGCATTGTGCTGTTATTTTACGCTGAAATTCTGTGAGGGCGTGGGCCTACCCCGGGCGTGTTGATTCATTCAGCAGCTAGAATAAACTGCAGTGTAGCTCCAATACTGCAAAAATATAGATAATAGAATCCTTTTCTATATGATATTCAATTTTATTAATTTATTAGGGTTTGAGTTTACAAACAGTTACATAATTAAATAGCTTAAATAGTCCAAAGCTAAGCTATTCGCGGGATCTAAGCCATCGTTGAAAAATATTCTACGTTAGCTAGTAAAGCTCTACCAGCGGTTTGACCTAAATTATGTCGAAGTGCAGATCGTTTCCAATGCGCCGACTGAGATGGAATGTTGATGTAATTTCGGATGGAAAGGTATACGTGGAGAATCTGTGTCATTGATTACTTTGTTACACTGTCTATATGGGTTTACATAATTTAACTCTCCAAGAATGTAGAATCAAGCTGTAACTAGTTTCTAGCTACAAAATGGAACATACTAACAATAACAATATTAGCAGTACATTGCTGCTGTATTTGTGGATGAGTCTAGGGATGCGAAGACCCAATTACAGGTAGAGAGGTATACCATGTGATTCTTCAAGGGTGTAGTAATCCTCGTTATCAGTAATTGAGTCATAGACTTTCTTTACTCGATAGAATACAACATTCTGTGTAGTCATACCCTGGTCGAATTGATTCTGGGACTAGTTTTAAGCTAAAGAGTCACGTTGCAACTTGTTTCTAGCCGGGCAAGCACCACACCCTCACAGAATATCAGCTTAAATTGTAATTGAGTGGTGAGTGCGGGTTTCCGGAGACCCTTATTAAATGATTACCAGGTATTCCAACAAGGTTAAACGTATTTGAATTACGATACACGAGGTTTTGACTGACGATACAGATTAATTTTATTTGAATGTTTCCCATTTATTTCGTAGCTAGAAGCTGCCAGATGTCTCTACCATTGAAAATGTATATTTTTAAAGTATTACGTGGGGTTGTGTTATAACACCCGGCTTCATAACATGGGCGCAGGTTCATTGAAAGTAACGAGGCCGGCGCCCCCCATCACCGCTGCGTGTGCAAGGCACACCTTGCACCACAGGTAAAGCCGCCTCTGTACAGGAAAGTCCGATAGGTTACCACAAGTTATTTAATAAGCACTGCAGTTTAAATTTCGCACCGCCAGATGACGCGGTACAAAATTAAATCGCGCTATCAAAATACCATTCGGGAAAACGTAAGTAATCAGTCTGCCAGATGACTCTACCATCAACCAGCTCACGGACCCCTCAGTTTCGTGAGCCTTGTGTTTGATCAAGCTGTAAGAGCCGCATAGGCTAACAGCATCAACATCAACAGAATCTGGAGACTCTACCATTGAAATGTATATTTAAATAAAGTATAACATAAACAAAAATTGAATAGAACGTTATAAAACAACATGTTACATTTACAACAGCAAACGACAAAAGTTGTGAACGTTAGTTTTGACGAAGATTAACATGACAGCCGAGTTATGAATATTCAAGCGTTCTTTGGTTCAATGGGTTTAAATCAGGTTAGTTTTAGTATAATAATATTTCTAAATTTAATACAATTAAATAAGTTAACATTGAGCCGTGTTAGCTCAGTGTATAAGCGCTAGCTTTTAATTCACGGTACGCGAACAAACCGAGTTCGAATCCGATGCCAGCATTGATGAGCATTGTTGATTGCAATTTTAAGTAAAATTACAGTTAATAATTAAATTATAAGGGCCAGAATACCAGCAGACGAAACACAGCAACATTATCCTGCTATTTCACGCTGGTATTCTGTTAGGGCGTGGTCATACCCCAGTCGAGCTGACCCATTCGTTCTGCAGCTAGAAACTGCTGTGTAGTTCTACCACTATGTAATCTGTCTTCTTCCGCAACATGCTTTCAATGTTCATTATGAAAAACGTGTCCTATATATTATATAGAGATATAGTAGAGTGGCCATTGATTATATATATAGATTCAGTAGTATAGCCACGAAGCAGGTAGTTTCTGGCTGCAATGTGAAGGTTTGCTTGACCGAGGATAGACCAAGTCCTCACAGAACACCATCGTCAAATAACAGCACTACGCTACTATGTTTTGTGAGGGTCCATGCAGCTGGATCCTTAGACATAATTACAGGAAACGTCGTATTTCATGTCAACCCTTAGGGATGACAACGTATATGATTGTTGAATATTTGTTGAGGATTGATGTAGATGTCATGGGTCACAGTCAGCGTTTACCAGCAGGTCTACCGTGACCTCGCTCGCCATCAATATACAAAAAGATCATAGTAATTTTGTCCGTTTGACGAACTTTTACACTTTAGTACAGCCAGGACACAACTTTCAGTTAGTGTCCTGGCTGCTCCAAAAATCGACCTATCCTTTTTTCGATAGCTATCCGAGCCTAGGTTCGAATCTCCTTCTGAGGGGCGCTCGGACCGCAATCGCCCCCCCTCTGTAGTCGTCGACGTTCTTCTTCATTTACAGGGGTCGGATGTCCTATAAAGCTGTAGGGGTCACAAGAATAACAGCATCAAACAAACTTCAAAGAAAAACGGAGCTCTTTTTACGTGGGGTTGTGTTATAACGCCCGGCGTCATAACATGGGCGCAGGTTCATTGAAAGTGACGAGGCCTGCGCCCCCTATCACCGCTGTGTGTGCACACCCTGCACCACAGGTAAAGCCGCCTCTGTATAGGAAAGTTCGATAGGTCAAGACAAGTTATTTAATAAGTACGGCAGTTTACATTTCGCACCGCCAGATGACGCTGTACAAAATTAAATCGCGCTATCAAAACACCATTCAGGAAAACGTAAGTAATCAGTCTGCCAGATGACAGATAAATACAAAATCATGAGAAATACACAAAATTACTTATAGCCGATAATATTTTTTTTATATTCCCGCCATTAATAATGTCATATTATTAAAAAGTATATAGAAACTAAATGAAAACAATTACATAATTTGGTTTGTATAAAAAAAGGTGGGTGGTTTATAGCGATCTCTTCCAGGCAACCGTAGGATTGGATATACTTTTTGGAAACAATGGTTGGAACGTACATACATATACAAAAGGTAAAATAAAATACAACATACTTAGAAGAAACTAACACATATAATGATGCTAATATTAAAAAAACTTTATACTTATAGAAAAAATCCTTATACGTATTTTTTATGCCTTTCTTCATACATGCGGCGAATTATTTTTATTTGTGTACTATATATACCTAGATTAACCACAAAAACGTAGTTTGATTAATAAGTTCAAACCACCAACATACATAGATAAGCGTGCTCAGAATTGTATGTCATTTATACTTTTTTATCGACAATTTGTAGCTATAATTATAAACAGTATTTTTTTAAATTATATTAGGAGTAACAAACAACACAGTTCATCTGACGGTAAGTGAAAACTGTCGTCCATAACGAGTCGACATATACAAGTAATACATCCTTAACAAAGATTTTAAAGACATATGCATATGTTAGGGCGTGGTCATTCCCCGACCGAGCTGATCCATTGGCTCCACCAAAGTTTTTCATGTCGCTGTGGTGCTTATGTAATTTATTCATACTTATATTCTTCTTTTTAAATTGTGTTAAACAATAATAGCCGAGTGAACCTGGTGAATGGACTGAGCCACTGAGTCATTTGAGGAGTTTTGCTGCAGACAGACGATAATTTTTCAGATGCGCTTCCAGCTGTCAGCTGCCTTAAGAAAAGTGCAGGCAGTTCTTGAAGTCGTATCTGTTCGAAAATACCGCTGGCGACGCCAGACTGCAAATACATTACATCGGAATAGGGAATGGGATGACGAGTGAGTGCCTCTGGTTTGTGCAAATTCTTAGGGCACTATGAAATATACTGCGCAGTGGATGTCATCTTCGATATGACTTCATTGCATTATGTAGCTATTTTTGACCTGAAGCCTGAATGAATTGGCTGTTTTGTAGCAGGTCTATGTTAACCGTAGAGTAGTGATGGGCTGAATTTATTTAATTCTGCTTTAAGTACCATGACCTGACCCTGAGGTCTAGAGAACTAATGAAGTTAAGGGAGTATGTTATAGGGTTTTGCATACCATGAGGTTAGGGAGGTGTAACCTGGGCTAAGGTGCGCAATTATGGCGCGACTTTTGCGCGCCATAATTGGAGGCATTGCCCAGGCTGACTTTGCAAGGGCGTTAGGGGCTTGCAACGGAGCAGCGGTTTGGGAAGCTGGAGCTGGAGCTGCAGCAGGAGTGGGGGCGGGCCTGGGAGCCGGCTGAGAAGCCCCTGTGGCTTTTTTAGCTTTTTTGCCGTTGTGGCCTGGCCCGCCGCGTTGCCTCTGCGGCGCTTTGGGGTACCTGCGATAACTCGCAGGTTGACTCTCTGCCTCGCATAGGCAGCACGCCGGGGGCTCGATCGCTCCGGTCGGACGGGAGCAGTCAGGTGTGCCGTGGTGACCGATGCATTTGACGCATCTGGGCCTGGTATAACATTTTCTGGCTGAGTGTCCGTAGTAATGGCAGCGGTGGCACTGTCCGACAAGTCCGCACCTGAGGGAGACCTCAACAGATATGCCGCGCAGAGATTTTAAATTGAAGATGGCCTTGCCTTCTGGTGTCAGGTCCAGGGAGGCCAGAATGATGGGCATAGACTTTTTGGTGCAAGGATCTGTCATCCGGCGTGCTTCTAGAATTGGGAGCTTAGTGGCTGCGCGGAAGTCTCCAATGGTGGAGAGATTTATTCTAATCCCCTGTAGGGTATTTTGCGCCTTCGGGCAGTTAATTTTGTTCGTAGTGAACCATTTGGGAAACCATCTTCAAATGGCGCTACCGTAGATTAATTAGGTATTGTTAGAGTGCCTTACTACTGGCATCGATAACTCCATCCACATCCCAGGTGACAGCGCTTGCACATCGTAAGCCTCTTTTGAGGATGGATGTAGGTGATTTATGGGCTGCCATCATCCTTAATGATCAGGTGACCTGTATGCTTGTTTTTCAAGCCTTGTACGCTTTTAATATTCTAATAAGTCACTTAAAAAACGAGAAGTGTACAAGTTACAAAGTTAGTGAATAAGAAAGTTGCTGGCTATATTGATATAAATGAAGATTGGAATGAATGGACAAAGAAAATATGATGCGCTGGCCATTAATAATAGGAAAAGGTGAATCAAATTCACGATGACCAAGCAATTACGAAAGTAAGGGTCATTCCACACCGAAGTGGTGACGAAGGGATTAATTCAGCGATAATTGAATATCAACTTAATTTCCTATTTCAGACGACTGATATTGGAATAGTAAAATAAAATCACGATCAAGGGACTATGATTATAAATTGATATATGAAGTTTAAATTAAGAAATATAAGAAAAAAGTATTTTGTAATAAAAAATATGTCATAATTTTTTAGAGAGACGAATCTATGCGTTTGATAGAGCAAGATTACAAATAGATGTACTCATATTCGATTCCGAGTACTCCGATATCTTATAATTATTCTTATTAGAGTGCCCTTCTATTTTATAGTGCCGTAAGCGTTTTCGCAAACACAGAGGCACTCACTCAAAGGGGATCACTTTCCTACGCCGATGCATGCTTTAAGCATGTGGAATCAGATTGGAGGAAGGTTCAAATGCAGTGTTGGGGCGCGAGATATTCGTACAACACATCTAGACACGATAAATGAACAATTTGTGATACACAAATATTATTCTTCGTCTGGCAATCGAACCGAGGACCCGCGACAAAGCAGCTAGGTGCTCTAATGAGCATACCACGTGATTGTCTTAATAGATAAGTAGGGTTTCACAGCCATGACAAAAGCCGTCTATATACGTCTCTGTCAGAGATTAACATGTCACTAGACATAGGAATATTCAAATGCAGGCTGTGCAAACGTTAACACGGGGTAGCGAGGTATCTATTGACGCTCTTTAATTACGAGTATAATTATCAATTTCTTCCATTTTAATTTTAAAAATCGATTTTATTGCCTTGTATTAGATGCATATTATGACTTTCCATAGCCTGAGTGTTGTATGTATATCCCTGCATCTGTAAGTGACACTGACATAACTATGATATAATACAAAAAAAAATTAGAAAAAAATAAAAAATTTAAACAAAAACGGCATTATGATGGCAGTCTGCGGCACGTTGAGAAAAACAAAATTTGCGCTCGCGTTTGGATGTAATGTGCATTATAATTTTTCTATATCGCGTGAACTTGGTTCGTTTAACGAACTACTGCTAACGTGTTATGTGATTTATGTAAAAACTATGCTATATTGTGCGTTGTTAAACTTGAAATATAAATTGAAAATAGAATAAAAAATACCATAGATATCTATCCTTAACGATATTGATTACCGACTTTTTAATATTTTTTATCTGTTGTCCGTTAAGTGAATTAGTTTTATTGTTAAGTAATTTTATTTAAAGATATACATATTTTAATTTTATGTTTCCCATGTAAGACATTTCATTGTGTCTACATATATTCTGTCACATATAGGTAATTTTAAGCCTGAACTGCAATATATCATAATAAATCATAAATATAACCGTAATATATCATAAATAAATTATATTCTCAGGTTTATTGTGTGAAAATAAAATAGTCACTTACTAGGCACCAACTTATTAAGGTTGGGAAATTAAGAACAAATAATAAACACTCAAGAAAGCATTTACATAAATCGGTTTTATAAATAGACAAAGGAGTTCTATAACAACTTTTTTTATTATATCAATGGTGATAAACGAGCACACCATTCACCGACCACGATGTTAATGATGACTGCGGTCCATGACGTCTACAGCCATAGTCTACAAAGATTCTAGATACACATGCTATTATGCATGATATATATTACGCATGATAACCGAGATAAAGTACCTTGATACTTGTAATTCGATCCCGGGATCCCTATATCCATTATACAAAATACAACGGCGTTAAGATGATATATATATTGGTGTTCTGCGACGCCATGTTGCTTACAAGAAACAAGTTACATCTATTACTATATATTACATATTACTTTTACATTTACTCATAATATATATTGTTTTTCTGCGACGCCATGTTGCTTACAAGAAACAAGTTACATCTATTACTATATATTACATATTACTTTTACATTTACTCATAATATATATTGTTGTCCTGCGATGCCATGTTGCTTACAAAAAACAAGCTACATCTTTTACTATATATTACTTTTACATTTACTCATAATATATATTGTTGTCCTGCGATGCCATGTTGCTTACAAAAAACAAGCTACATCTTTTACTATATATTACTTTTACATTTACTCATAATATATATTGTTGTCCTGCGATGCCATGTTGCTTACAAAAAACAAGCTACATCTTTTACTATATATTACTTTTACATTTACTCATAATATATATTGTTTTTCTGCGACGCCATGTTGCTTACAAGAAACAAGTTACATCTATTACTATATATTACATATTTGAGCATCACAAATTGTTGATTTTCGGGTCTGGGTGTGTTTTATATAGGTATGTCCATGAATCTTTCTCCGAGCATATTACATATGTATTACATCAGACTAGGGAAGGGGAGGATGAGTGAGTGCCTGTATGATTACGGCACTATAAAATATACTATGCAGTTGATGTCATCTGATAATAAACAGAATATATCACCGTGAACGAAATACCACTACGACATCATCATGCTCGCAGTAGGAGATAGGTGGCCTATATAGCTCAAAAGACCAGCAAGCTGAAACGAATACTCCACAATAGTCGAATGATGAATTCAAACCTACGACGTTAAATTCGGAACACCGTACCCTAAACCATTAAGCAATAATTAGAGAACACACGTGTTTACTCTAACCAGATGGTGAAAATTATAACTCGCCAGAAACTCTCCTACACCAATTAAGTATATTTAATTAAACATCTCTATACTACTTCAGGCCTAGAATTAAAACAACCAAAGTTGTTTAATTTGAAACACATTTTAGGAACTAATTTCTTAATTTGAGTCTAATTAGTTTAAATCATCATTGCATGACTAATATATTACAGCTTAGGAAGGTTCAAATGCAGATTCATAGGACTTGTCATAACTCATAAGTTTTTTTTTTATAATATTAGGGATGACAAACGAGCATACAGTTCACATGATAAATGATGCCTGAGGTCCATGTCATCTAAATCCATCCTCAAAAATAAGTCAAGATGCATTTTCGCTCCATAAAATGAAGGAGGAATGTTTCGTTACCTGTGATTAGGTTTACGGAACCCTACACTCACCATTTAGAACAGCAGTATTCTATAGAAATTAGTACGGTTGTGCCGACCCATTCGTGTTTAGCAAGAAATAAACTCTTACACTGTTATTGTATATTGTAAAACATAATCTCATAATTATCAATTATATTAATAGGTTTCGAATTTGATCTAGTGATATATACACTGGTAGAGCTTCACTGCAATTTGTTTCTAGGTGCAGAATGAATGGGACAGCTCAACCAGGGTAGGACCACGCCCTCACAAAAAACCAGCGTAAAATAGCACCACAATGCTGCTGTGTTTCGTCTGGTAAGTGTAGGGATCTGGAGATCTTTATTACTGGTGACGAGGTATTCAATCTCAGTCCTCAAGGGTGACAACGCATCTGCATTATGATTCTTTGTCAAGGATGAATGTGGATATCATGGGCCGCAGGAATCACTTATCATCGGGTAAAATGTATGCTCGTTTGTTACTGTCAATGAAATAAAAAAAGTAAAACCGAAAAATCACTCCAGAAAATTGAAGAGGAATGTTATGTTACCTGTGATTGGGTTTTTTGAAGCATACAAAATATATCAGTATTCTACAGGACTTAGTCCTTAATTTCGTGTGTAGCGAAAAACAAATTCTAACATTGTTATTGCATTTTAATGCATTTTCTTATATATAATCAATTATATTATTTTTTTTGTTATTTGTCATAGTGATATTTGTAGTAATTAGTATTTCAAATAAAATAATTTTACTCCTTAGTACGGATTCACGACAATCGAGACCAGAGATAATTTTATTTATTTTTAAAAAAATACTTATTTAAAAGTAAACAGAATTATGTCAGTCACTTTCGACGCAAATATCACAAACACACATTTGATATTTAAAACAGATTTTTTACATAACATTTTTACGATTACACAGTTTATTTGCTGGTAAGAGATGATTGCACCCTCTATATATATATATATATATATATATATATATATATATATATATATATATATATATATATATATATATATATATATATATATATATATATATATATATATATATATATATATATATATATATGCTGCATTTGACTTAAATCCTCATTTGTGTACAATATTTGTTTTACTTGTCCAAATAATAAATAAAAAAATGAAATAATAAACTTGAATTCTCAACGAGGGATCAAGTGGCTCGTAACAAACGAAGCACTAAGCATCGAGCTGATATTGGGTCCTTAGGTATGAAATTAGCGTATTATATGGAGTAAGTAAAGAAATATTTATTTACGAAATTAAAATTTAATTAATCGCAGTATGTGCCATTATTATCTATACACTTTCGCCATTTTATAGGTAGTACATTGATTCCATAGTTGAAAAAAATTTGGAGAATCAATAATAGCGGTTTAGACGGCCTCGCCGGAATTGATTTTTTTTCCTTGAAAGAAATTGTTCAAATTCCGTAAAAAGTGGTAATCTGCTAAAGCAAGTTCCGGGGAGCATGGTGGGTGTCGGAGACATTCCAATCGTCAAAAACTCCTTTGATTTAACGACCGTCCGCCGTGAAGTATAGGGTCTAGCGTTGTCACGAAGCATCAGTGGGCTAACGATACGATACAAGATTCCCTCGCTATTGTGACGGTTGAGTAATGTAACGCAGCACTCAATGCGTGTTTGTTGGTGTGCTTCACTCTATATTATGATTACATCTACATCTATATTATGATTCCTTGTCAAGGATAAATGTAGATGTCATGGGCCGCAGGAATCACTTAACATCGGGTGAACTGTGTGCTCGTTTGTTACTCTATGAGATTGACGGATAATCAACAAACAACCTTTTTTAACATTAAGTAATCACTGCTTTACTAAAGTTAATTACGGAGATCTAAAGTATATAAAAATGAGCGACTTCTTTTTCTAACAACTTCTCACCAAACGAGAAATAAAATATAATTTGCTTTGATTACATCCACAAATTATTCATTCAATTTCCTTTTTCCTTAAAAGATTAAAAAATATAAATTGGTTTTATAAGCGAATGAAAGCGTTTGTGACAAGAATGACTTTTAAGTTTATTAAAAATAAAACCTCATCAAAGATTACTCACAGTTATTTATTAGTCTCTCGTGTCTATAGTTATACTTTAGTATATCGATATACTAAACATAACTATATACAAACAAGTAAAATAAAGACGTAAGCGTTTCTCAAATGAAAAACAAATATTTGTCACAGGACACACACGGGTGACTCGCAGCTCGCTCCTTGAAGCTAAGCTAAATTAGCTCATTACAACTAACATACAAAGGTACACAAGATATGCTTTTAGAAAGATTACTGGATGAGCTGTAATTATTGTTTTTTTTGCTTTTAATTGAACTACTACTAAAATTTATATTAAACTCATGACTTTAAATTTTATGTATATATATTACATATATATAAAAAAGTCGATCTTATGTCCTGGAAAAATATAGCTTAAAGTGGGAACTTAAACCCGTTCGCTGCCATCAGTGTATCTTCACCATTTCGTGGCACCCTCGCTGTACTACGGAAATACAGGACCACTACGGCTCCAGTTTAGTGGATGATCTAGGCCCCCACCAAGATCGTCTACGAACCCAAAGTCCCCTTTTAGTAGTATTATACAATCTATGTAAGGTCATAACTGAAACTTTAGAAAAGAAAAACATTTAACTGCTAACGACATTTAACTGCTCCATCAAAACAAGTGAGCCGTTTCGTGAAACGACGGCCAAATCAGGCGCTTGAATATTCATGACTATATATTTTTTTAAGGAGTTCTATCAGTGCTTTTAAAGTTACTAACATTCCAGTTAACCATTCTAAGTGAGCTTAAAAGCTACCTACGATGATAAGTTTTGCAGACGTATCCTAAACCATTAGGCTACTGACGCTTTAAATGTTCACTCTCTTAACCTATAGGCATGAAAGTGCAAAAATAAGTATCACGACCATTATATGTATCTCCTGAAAACTAGGATCGACAGCTGCACACAAATTGATAGCAACTGCCTGTGAGTTCCAATGCAGTTGGACAGAGAACTCTGAAGGCCTTAGGACCCGCTCATCATTTTAAAGAAGAATAGAAGAACAAGTTAGATTTTTTCCTACTACCGTGGGACCCTTTTTTTTCTACTACCCTCCTCTATCATTCTAATTTTGTGACTACCCTCCATAGCAAAGACGGAGACAAACATATTGAAGGGATGACATTAGTCATCGTGTTAGGAATTTAAGCCAAGGCTGGCTGCCAAACGCCACGGGAAATATTGTAGTCTTGTATTGTACCCCCTCAAATCCTAAAGATGGCTCAGAGCATTGGGAGTTACTCCGGGATCTCCAACGAAACGCATCTGTGCCCGTCTGCACTGAACCACTTCGTGTTGTCGTCCTCTCAGGGTGCCCTTTCGTGGACGGACAGTGCCCGCATTCTGATCGCCCATAATCCTGTTATCCTCTTTTAGTCCTTATCACAGGCACGGGGTACCTTAGCTGAGGACTAAACGGCTGATTGTGGTTCCATCACTTATAAAAATTACATTACCATCACAGCATTACATATTCAGTATAAAATATTCATAACACTAAATTAAACTTACAGGAAACATTAAATTTTCAGTAACTACATAACGGGCGGCCGGTCCCTCGTTTTCTACGTAAATTACAAAACGTATAACTTAATTACAGCGCCGATATTCCTAAATGAAACAAATAAGTGTTTCATATTAGTGTAACTTTATTTATTAAGGACTCGGTCACCGATGTCATATAGGATTTCGAAATTATTTTAAACATTTACTATGAACACAGTACTAGGTATGAATTGAGATTTAGTAACTTTTTAATTAAAGTAGATTTCGTTGGTGCAAATTTTATATAAAACTAAGGACAACATAAAAATTTCATTGGTTGGTAAAGAATGACTGAAACTACATACGACCTTGAAAAAGATTTAAAATCATAGGCATTTTTTGTTAGTATCGGCTACAGAGAAATTAAAGAGATTACAACATATACCGGGCTTAAACTGGTTACTAATAGATACTTGATTGGTAAAAACAACAATGTTATATCAGTGGAAACATGCCCATGTTTTTATTTTTACATTAACTCAGACTAATCGTTGTAAAGAATTTTTTACAAACGTAAAAATTATTTTTATCACAAACCTTCCACTCGCTTATTAACCCAATTAATCATATTAACATTGTAAGGAAAAAATAAGGTAATGAATGATATTTAGATGTTATCAAAGCGTTATTTTTTATTTCTTCATCTATCGAATCATTCATCAACATCATCACTCTGCCTGCCTCTAGATACTGTTGATGTTGATGGTGTTAGCCTATGCGGCTCTTACAGCTTCAAAGGACACAGGGCTCACGGAACTGAGGGGTCCGTGAGCTGATTAAGCAGTTTTTGGTTATCTTACTTACACAAAGCGCTCATAAAACTGAGCGTGACGGTCTGCTCAGATCACGTATCGTATCTTATAGTGCCACCCAAGTTGCCAGTTCCCTAGCTATCATAAATAATAAAGATTCTCCAGAGTGGAGACTGAATGGTGATGGCTACTGACTGAGGTTAGGTATGCGGAACTAGTCTCTGACGGACGCCACCTGTTGTCTGGTCAATCGGAAGCTGTGGGCGGTGAGAACCACCCTGACACGCTAGTGTATCTAGTCATATATTGCCACGAAGCACACTCCTGAGTCACTTCGATCGACTTACCGCAAACTTGCATAGGTCGCTGGTGGAGGGTCTTTCTTCCACATCAATTATCAGCTCTACTAGCTATATGGGCAGCTTATTGCCGCTTAAGCTAGCTAATCCATTGAGCTATGTTGGTGTATGCCTACGTTGGGTTCTATCCCACAGAGAAACACCGAGCACAGCCCACTCCATAGCTCTCTGAGTGTCCAGAATATAATTAATGATAATTAATTACATAATTTATTTCATTTACTTGTATAGTATTCATTGTTCAAGGGAATAATGATAAATATTAAAGAAAAAAAAGGTAAAGGAAGGAAAGGAGATAGAAAATAAATTCCAATGAATAGTGGCAAACCCATGCTGTGGCTAGATTCTGGTTAAAGCATGATTGCGTTGGCCCGATCAGTCACAGTTCTGTTTTATTGTTTCATAGTGTGTAATTTTTTTTTAAATTATATGTTTTTTAGTTTGTTTATCCCTTATATTATAAAAATAAAAGTCTTGGAAACCAACTGTATTTAAAACTAATTGCAAGGGACGTCGTGCAAGTTAAACACTGCATTATTTTTAATAGATGCTGCTCGGATTTAGTTTAGTGCTTTTAACTGCAAGAATGTATAAAGAGCATATTTTTTTAATTATATTCACCTGGTCGTTGGAATTGCGGCCAATGACATCATCGTCATCCCTAAGGACTAAGGTGGAATATCTCGTTACATAAAGTGCAATCTCTGAATCCCTAGACAAACAAACACAGCAACTTTATACTAATATTTCACGCTGGTATTCAATGAGGGGGCGGCCACTAAGTTGCGGTGACCCATTCATATTGTAGCTAGAAATGTTATATATTTTAATTTCATCCGTTAGTTATAATTTAAAAATATCCATAAGGAAGTCGTAACACGAGCAGAAACCGGATCGACCGGACTTAATCGAATAATCCGTATGGCCTCTTGCTTCCGACCTAATCTATATTGATATTTGTAAATGTCTTAGAGCTGTTATTAAATATTCACCATCCTCATAAGCATTTCAGCCCATCGCCACCCACGTCTGAACACACCTTCTGATTTTTATTTATAATACAATTACAATTAAAAATATTAGTTGAATGGATATAATGTTACTTAGATAAGTAGATTTTAAGACACTTATTTCGGAAAACGTATACCATAAGTATTAAATGGAAAAAGATATTATTTATGGTGTATTTTTCAATAAATAAATAGGTCTCCACAGACACCCATTAACCCCCATTACAGAGACCTCCTCCATAATTAACCATTATAAATGGCAGCATAACGCTGATCCGTTTCATTTGGTGAGTGTAGACATTCGGCGACCTAATTATAGGTGACGGGGAAATCCATCACAGTCCTAAGGAATGACAAAGATTTCATGGGCGTTAGTAATCACTATTTGTCAGCCTAATACTATAAACTACAAACATTGTCTCCGATAAGTCTAACGCAAGGACACCAAACTACCACAGTATAATCGAATAACCATCACTGAAACTCTAGGTATGAAAGCTCGGTACAAGAACTCAATAGTTCGGAAATCTAGTTTATACAATACCCTCAATGAATTGGATAAATAATGCAAAACCTAGCATCGTTTGACACATTGCTAGTTCCGAGGCAATGCAGCTTTGGAACTCAACCTTCTTCATCCATATTAAATGAATATTTCTTGACGGCGCAAAATCAAATTGAAATGTCTTGTCTAGCTCATATAGTATGTAGCGGTAGCATGAATGTGTCGCCATTACCGTGAATAGAAATAACGACATACGGACGTAAAGCTAATGTTTATACGCCTTCGAAAATTGTTTTATAAAATATCCATAGTTTGTAAATTAAACCCAGAACCTGTCCATTCTAAAGTCACCTTTCTCTGAATATCAAGCGAAATCATTGACAATTAGACGAGTATAAATATAGGACGGACGTTAATGTACCTGAGTTCCTAGGACCCTCGCTGTGTTAAATCAATACGGGATTACTCCATGTTACCGTCCTCTCTCGGTTAACTTTTATGGATAATTACAACCCGCCTCCCGCCTGATAGCCCACAAATAAGAAATTCTCTTTCAGTCGCCTTGTACGATAGTTACCTTAACCCTATAAATTCTATAAGCACGGGACTAAATAACTGAAGCCCTGTAAACTGTTTTTTTTAATTGCATTTAGGGTAACAAACTCATACACAGTTCACCTGGTGGTAAGTTATTTTTGCGGCTCATAATATATTTATTCTTCCTTGACAAGGAATCATTATGCAGATGCGTTGCCATCCTTGAGGAATGAGGTGGTATGCCTCGGCACCAGTAATATAGGTCCCCAGATCCCTGCACTCACCAGATGAAACACAGCAGCATTATGCTCCTATTTCATGCTGATATTCTGTGCGGGCATGGTCCTACCCCGGTCGAGCTGACCCATTCGTTCTGCATTTAGAAACAAACTGCAACGTAACTCCACCACTGATAAAACTGTCCTCGACTATGTATAAGTCCAATATCATTATGCATATGCCTTCTCACATACGAGAACTGAAATGGGATCACTTCTTACCAGTAATTGTTTTGATAATTAATGAAGCATCAGTAGTAGAGCTACACTGCAGCTTGTTTTTAGCTGCAGAATTAATGGATCAGCTCGGCCGGGGTAGGTTAGGTTAGATGTTATACGGTAATAAACCTCAAATATTACCAGCGTAAAATAGCAGGTTAACGCTGCCGTGTTTCGTCTGGTGAGTGCAGGGATCTGGAATGTCTCCAGATCCCTGAAGGGATCCAGATTATTATTGGTGACGAGGCATTTCATCTCAGTCCTCAGGGGTGACAACGCATCTGCGTTATGATTCCTTGTAAAGGATGAATGTAGATGTCATGGGCTGCAGGAGTCACTTAACATCGGCTGAACTGTGTGTTCGTTTGTTACTCTAAATGCTATAAAAAAATAAAAAACTTAAAAAAATTGGGCCTGCGGTTACCACACACCAAAAAAAAATAGAAGCATTATCATACGATATAGTTTTATCGGCAATTTAAAACTGCAATTTCATGCTAATATTCTTCTCCGTTCTGGCTCTAGTATAATACAAATCGTTTGCTTATTACTAATTTTCATAACAAAGGAATCCTTTGAAGTTTTACCTGCAATATTGTACCTTTTTGTTTACAATACATTAAAGGAAAATAAATCGTATTTGTCAAAGGTAGAACGGAGTATTTAATACAAAAGGTTGTACAAAACCTACACAATTGCACCTTTCATTAACTCCTACTCTTCAACACGAGGTCCATTGTTCTCCGGGGAAAATACCAATCTTTTGTGGTCTGTCGTGTTCAAAGTAATAAATATTAACAATGTTCCTCGATCTATATTTACACTACGCTATACTAGACCTGAATGAAACTTTTGTAAGCAGGAATATGAAAATAATGTAATTTTCAGGATTCTTGATGACGTTGACTCTGATAGCATATGCGGATGTCGCAGTTCCATCAGATTAGCGATTGATGCTCATAAGTGTAACATATATTTTTTATTGCTGATTACCACAGCTTTTACAGCCGGTTATACAGCTTTACTGGGTTAAGGTTAAGGTGGCCAAATGCTTAGGGATAGGAACTCAGAAATGACATTTATTTATGGGTAACGAGCTTAAAGGTTACCTAGAGGGAGCCTCGACTTGAAAACGTTACACGCGAAAGCGAATGACATGAGGGTGCTCGACAGAACCGATCCTCGGCTCGCTCAGTTGCTTCTAACGGATTAAAAATGCAACAAATAAATATAAATCACTCTAGAGATGTAACAATTTCAGAATGACCATTTAATTTATAACGCGAGGTAATATACAACTAGCGCCATCTATTGAACGTTTGGATAAACTAAACTAACTAACAACGTATTAATAATTGAAAATCAATTTAATATACATCCTTCATACAAATCATTTCAATTCCTTACTGTAAAATCACAATTGTCTTAAAAATATACATATTGAATTATACATTACTACAATTTACAATTTATCGTTTTTAAATACAACTATATCCGGCCCCTTCGTTCAGTTTTTTATGACATTGGCGGTAACAAATAAGCACACAGATCACCTAACAATAAAACATTCAGACCAGACCTCGTTAAGGTATATCATAATACAGATGCTTTGTCACCCTTGCGGACTGAGATGGAATGCCTAACCAGTAATAATGATATTAGTATTCTGTAAAGACGTGGTCCTAGCCTGATTGAATAAAGACATTTATGCTACAACTAGAAACAAAGTGGCTCTACCACGGTCAGGTTAAATTTTCATGTTTGAATGAGATATTACTTATGACCATCTTGAGTATCTTTCAACGTCTTTAACCATCTCCTAGTGCAAACATTTAAGCTTAGTATATATACCTAGTCCAGCCATAAGTTCTATTACAAATGAAAATGCATCCTTTTTAATGAAGTAATGTAATATTATTAAAAATAATACCTACATATTTTTTAGTCTCAGCAAAAATTAAAAAAATATTCTATTCGAAAGGTGATGCCTTTTTTGGCACTTTGGCTTTTATACAGGCCTTTAATCTTTTGGCCACGAATGTATGGATATACGCACTGTCTTCAAGGGAAATTTCACCACTGCTTGCTCCAAAGATTTTTTAAGAGATTCAATGTCACCGTGTCGTTTAGAGAAGGCCATGTCCTCTAAAACTGACCATAATTTGAAGTCTAAAGGTTTGAGGTCTGGGCTAGATGAGGGCCAGTCTTCAGCTCTCATAAAGTCCGTAACGTTGGTTTCAAGCCAGGCTTGGGTAGTTCGTGCCTTGTGACGAGGTGCAGAGTCCTGCTGGAAAGTCCACTGTATATTTTTAAAAAGTGTATTGCTGACAAGTTTCACAACATGATCCAAGACTGTATCTTGATTCATTTTGGCTGAAATTTTCACTCCTTTTTCACAAAAATGTAGTTTTGTGACTCCTTGGTAAGACACGCCCCATCAAACCATCACTGACGCAGCCTGATGACAACGTTGTACCTTTCCGACCACTTGAGCAGCTTCTTTAGAACTGTGAGCGTACACTTTATCATTTTGATTATGGTAGTGTTCTTCAATCGTGAAAATTTTTTCATCGGTATAGAGGATATTTCTGTGCCTTTCACCTGCGCATCGCGACAGAAGGCGTTTTGATCGATCCACTCTCTTTAATTGTAAATTGATTTAGGGCATGTCATGTATATCGACGATAAGCACCGAGCTCGAGGTCTTGTTTTATAATACGCGACAGAGTCCTAGCGGGAATCTTCATTTGTCGCGATAAGATTTTTTGACTCCTAATGGGGTTTCGACGAATTCTGGCTTTAACAGTCCTTGTAGTTCAACAGCAGCACGTGGCCGCCCTGATCTTTTTTGGTTTTCGACAAGCCGCCCCGATCTTATTTGTTGATAGTACGATATACGAACATACGGATACTAAGCTCTTGAAGTGTCTGGAATATGACCGATGGCTCCATACACACCTTGTGCAAGGTGATCACTCCAATCCTATTTAACACCCTATTCCATATTTTAATTTAATAATGAAAACGAAAAAATATGTGAAATGGCGCAAAATGGAAAGAAGTTTTTAAAATAATATACGTGTTTCAATTTTTTTTAGTTATATATATACGTCTTCTATTCTTTACGTTTCATAAATGCATACTTTATCTTATTTATTAAGAATTCTTTCTTGTTTATTAAAAATGTATTCCTCATAAAATGAAATTTCTTGAGAATTAACTTAATATAAACAAAATTGCTACTTCACAATTCAGTGAAAAGTACAGAAATGAAATTCCGCTGAGTCGCTACGACATCTCTATTGATTATGTTAAAATTATTCTACAGAACTGTCACTGGTGCGCTGGTGAAAGCAGCCCTCGCCACAAATTGCCACGATGCATGATCCTGACCCGCCAGCATGATGACTACATTTATTTCTCATTTGATAAGAAACTGTCGATAATAAAAGAACTTGCTAATTTTTACTCGAATCATCCATCATTTAACAGTGGTAGAGCTACGCTGCAGTTTGTTTCTAGCTGCAGAATGAGTGGGTCAGCTCGACATTGGTTAGGACCACGCTATAACAGAATACCAGCGTGATTCGTCTGGCGAGTGCGGGGTTCTGGACACCTTTGTTAATGGTGACGAGACATTACATCTCAGTCTTCGAGGGTGACAACGCATCTGCATTATGATTCCTTGTCAAGGATGAATGTAGATGTTATGGGCTGCAGGTGAACTGTGTGCTCGTTTGTGACTCTTAATGTAATAAAAGAAAAGATCATTATCACACCCTGTCCACAGTCCACTGCTGATTGTAGGCCTCCCCATAGCTTGCCACAAAGCACGATCCTGAGCCAACTGCATCCATCGACTTCCTGCAGACTTGCATAGGTTGCCCCTCTATCTAGTCTATGCGACTGTTACTCCTAGAATGCCACTCGAGAACCTTTCTCCCCTGTGGTTTATCAATTCTCCTTTGTACCCAAACTTTACCTGGAGTCGAAGGGGGAAGAAATTCCTGATTTGGTGGGGGCTGGTGAAACCACAGATATGTGAGAGCGTTCCTGTGGTCCTGACGTATACAACGAAGGTGGAAAGTGGTGCAAACCCGATATACCCATCCTAGTCCCCAAGGCAGGGTAATCTCTTAGATATTAAAATAGGTTGATAGGTATTAAAGGGAATTTTATTATTCGTGAGTAGTTTGTTGAGTCATATGCCATCAATGTTCACATCAATACTTAAATGTCAGCTATTATCTAGTACCTAGCTCGTAGTACCTGCTTGGCAATGAGCCAACTTGGCAAGAGTTGCTTGGCAGCAGATATCGAAAAGTAGCTGTAATTAATTAATAATATTAACTTCTTTTTATCTACCTATGGACGATGTAGAGTAAATTATCGAAGTTTATGTCATACTCTAATGTCGCACTTTTTTTAATTATAAGGGTGATAAACGAGCACAGGTATTGTTAAAAAAAGTTTGGTGACGTTAAACGTTACTAATATTTTCGTCTACCACTTTAACTAAGCCCAAACGCTTGTCTTAGGAGATGGTTCACAATAGACAAATAGCGAATTCGAACCTACGACGTTAAGTTTCACGTACAGTGGCCTTTTTTATTGTTATTTAGGGTGACAAAAGAGCACACAATTAACCTGATAAAGGAATAATAAATAATGCAGATGCGTTACTTCCTCAGATTTTTTGAATCCTTTGAATTGGCCTTTGACCAAATCTCTTACGCCTTACGTCACTAGTAAAAAGGTCTCTTGACCCTTATATTCATCAGACAAATGTATATGTATATATATATATTATTTCCCTACATTCGATATAATCTCTTACTTGTATTTAGTGCTTCGTGTAGCGACTGATGTACTTCAAAGCCTTTATACCGATTGAGACAAAACACACGACACCTTAGGTTATAAAAAAATACTTCTTATATTCTAGTAAATATTTATGTTGAGGAAACGATGGCATTTAAGGGGTGAGTCAAATCCATTCAGGGTCTGTTGATGAAAATCAATTTACTTTGCACGAAAGTCCTTTAACCAGATAGCCTTTTAGGACTTTATCTCGATTGGGACAAAGTATATGACACTATATTTTATAATAAAAAATCTTTTAAGGAATAAATAACCTTTTTTATGTTCGTGTAAATGTTTACGTTGAGGAAATTGATTCCCTTGCTCAGGCTTAAGTCAACAATTCCACTAGGCTCCACAAGCGATCAAAGAAAAATCAAGTATAGAATGAATATAAATTCATATATAATATGTTTGATTCTGGTTATTATAATATTCCTTTTTTTTTGAGAGTTACAAACGAGCACACAGTTCACCTGATGTTAAGTGATTCCTGCGGCCATGATATCTACATTCATCATTGACAAGGAATCATCATGCAGATGAGTTGTCACCCTTGAGGACTGAGATGGAATGCCTCGTCACCAGTAATAAAGGTCTACGGATCCCTTTACTCACCAGGCGAAACACAGCAACGTTATGCTGCTATTTCGGTATTCTGTGAAGGCGTGGTCCTACCCCAGTCGATCTGACCAATTCATTCTTCTTAGAAACAAACTGCAGTGTACCTCTGTGGTATATTCTTAATATTTTCTAGTAAGGACTAGATATATAATATAGCAAATTGTGCAAGATATATTAAAATGGTGTCAGTATTTGAGCGAACAGACGCACTCACTCGGCGTCACCTTCTCTTGTCCGATATAATGCTTGTGTAATAACATCGGAGGAACATTTATATGCACTGCCCAGTACATACAATAACAACACTCGAACATCAACCATTTGTGATACACTAATCGTATTCCTAATCTGAAGATCGAGCTTAGAACTCGCGAAGAGCAGACCATCGATTTAGTGTCATTTTTTTTAAAAAAATTTGGGGATAGCAAATGGGCACATGATTAATTATAAGTGACGTCTGCGGGCCACGACTTCTACATCCATGAACAAAGATTCAAAGAGAAGAGGAGAGAAGAAAAATAGGTGCTCATGCTTTATCACCCCTGAGTACTGAGATGAAATGTCTCGTCCTCGGATTCTTACGATCAACATATGAAACACAGCTGCTATTCACATTAGCACTCTATGCCCGCGTAGTACTTCCCCATTTTATACTGCTGCAAGAAACGCGCTGAAATGTGCCATTACCACTGTAAGAAAAATATTTGCTATAATCTGAACCGAGTGCATGATTGTCAATAAAATTTACATATTTATTTTTTATTATCTATTCAAAACTAGTAAACCGGAAGCACTAAAAGAGACGAAAAAACTTCGCTAGTGTAAGTGAAAAAAGTTTATACAACTTTAATACTATTTCGATATTGTTGCACGTCTGAAATCCCCTAACCAAATCGGAGCAACACTCGTTAAAGTAGCGAAGCTTTAGTGCGTCCAACGCCACTCTCATTTACGTTCAAACGCCCCTTAATAAATGTGTTCTAGCTTACATAATTAAACCGTCTGAATAGTTAGAAAACTGCCCGACCCTTCCCTTTAGAGTGATGGTAGTTTTAGAATATCATGTGGGTTTTTCTTTTTGGTTTTGTTAACTATAAATAATTATTTTATCTTTACTTAAATATATTTTTACGTTTAAAATCTCTTAACTAAATCGGAGTGAAACTCGTTAAGAGTGACGTAGCTCTAGCTAGTCCGACGCCTCTGTCATTTATGTTTAAACGCCTCTTAATAAATGCGTGCTGGTTTACATAATTTAACCCTCTCAAAAAATTTAAGATTTGGCTGTGTGGCTTAGTTCCATTGCCTTTCTCTTCTTAAAAAAACTCTACTACTTAACCCTTTCAACTGTTGCAAAACTAACCGAAACTTCCCTTTAGATTGGTGGCAGTTTTTAAAAATCAAATAGGGTTTACTTTTTGCTTTTTGTTAACTATTTAGAGCATTTTAATTTTATTTTTAGAATACCAGCAGTGCTATAACATTTTGATACTACAGTTACGAATAAATCTATTATTTGTTCGTAATTTCTAAAAAACTTTTCCTTCAAAAGCATCAATAGTTTAGCCAGTTAACCTAAGTGCGTAGGGTACGTATAATAAGTAATAACATCGTAGGTTAGATGCCGTCATTTCACTATTATCGTGAACCACGCTTAGTCGAGTGGTTAACAGAAATGTTAGTTACTTTAGTATAATTGCTAGCATTTCTTATAAAAAAAACCTTTATCAATGGATAACACTTAATCTTGTCTAAGGAATCATAGAATATATTTTATATTAACACCTGCCTACGTAGCGACCTTCTAACCCTCAACCCATATTAGGTAAAGAATCGCCCTCGACTCCACATTTCTTGTGAATCAGGTTTTTGATATGATTAGAAGCTTTGTCCCTAATCTCGTCTTACTTCAAAGTACACTTGAGTACAAGATTAAATTGGATTATGTTACTTGATGTTTAATCAATTAGGGTCAACGATGAGCGCTAGAATTTATTTTATTGTTTTTGTATGATGAATAGTAAAGTTTCTTACGATAGTTTGGTAGAAATACGTTGCGTCTAGTTTTTAGTTGTAGTATGAATAAGTCGGCTAGACACGGAAGGACCAAGTCCTCGTAGAATACCAACGTGATATAGCAGCATAACGCTGCTGATATGATGAGTGGAAGGACCCGGAGAGCATATTACAGGTAAGACATGGCGTCTAAGTTCTCAGGGTACAGTCAATCTTTCTGTTTTCTTTTTTTATTACATTGAAAGAAAATGAGCACACAGTTCACCTAATGCCAAGTGATTCCTGCGGCCCATGACATCTAAATTCATCATTGACAAGGAATCATAATGCAGATGGGTTGTCACTTTTGAGAACTGAGATTCTATTCGTCACCAGTAATAAAGTTCTCCGGATCTCTACGCTCATCAGACGGAACACAGCAGCATTATGCTGCTATTTCACACTGGTATTCTGTGAGGGTGTGGTACTACAGCGGTCGAGCCGACCCATTCCTTATGCAGCTAGAAACTAACTGCAGTGTAGCTCTACCAGTATAAAACCCCTTTGGCTATGTGCCAACCGAACATAAACAGAAACACCGAACATAGCCCGCTCCATAGGTCGCTGAGTGACCTTGAGCTTTCTTATACGGACAGCAATGAAGGCTCATCTCTCTGTAGAAGTCACCACTGACAACACGCGCTGGTTAAAGATATTTGTTTTCAGACATTCAGATAGAACAATTTCCCGAACGCATGACGACGCATCACATTACATCTAGATTCTGTGTTATAGATGGATGTAAACATGACGTGTAAATCGATCTTCAACAAAGAGGCTAGGGGCTGCGGTCATCAATTAGCAATCAGGTGAACTGTCAACTCTGTCTGTCACCTCTAGAACTTACTGAAAGACATTTATTAATTGAACCGAGAGGGGTCAAGTCCTTAAAGGAAAATTTAAATAATATAATAAAGATTGTATCTGACGGTCCTTACCATTACCTCATAAAATTGGTGAGATTGTTTAACATCTTTTCATAATACTTCTGGCTTTTTTACGAAGATAGGTTTTTTTCATGTTTATATTTAATGTTTTTTTTATTATATATTTTCATTTCAAACTATTGGAACGTGACGTGAATTTAATGAAGTGTTCTCTTCTAAAATATACTAATGATATAAGGACTGTCTATCGTTTCTTTATTTTTTAATTAAACACCTGGTCTACTCTCGTAGAGTATAACTTCGGTTATTAATAACAATTTAAGATTACAACGTACTAATTACTACGGTCCTGGTTTCGATTTACATCCGAGGAACAATATTCGTATATCACAAATTGTTGATATTCGGGTCTGTGGTGTGTTGTATGTATGTCCCGTATCTCTGACACTTCTTATTAACCTTCCTCCGATCTTATTGCACGTGATTTAGATCAGAATAGGGAAGGGGGCGATGAGTGAGTGCATCTGTTTGCGCAAATGCTTACGGCACTATAAAATATTCTGCGCAATTGATATCATATGGCAATAAACAGAAGATATCGCCGTGATCTAAATCACCAATCAGACCGTGAAGATATCATCATATATGTATATACAACAAAAAAAGAAAAAGTTACGGCCTATATATTCACAGTAATTTAAGAGAATTAATATTATAATATAAATCAAAGAGCTTTGTACGAAAATCAAATTTGAGAATTCTCCTTCAATTGTACATTAGTCAGCTAAATTAAACGATTTAGCGTTGAACTAGTTAGTGGGACGTTTGTAACAAGTTATTCTCACTAAGTCAGCTCGGTGAGAAGGAATTGTAATTTAGTGACTGTGATTTAATTAGGAAGCGATGTGGTTCAATTAGATGGTACATAATTAGCTAAACTATTTGTCAATCCCCTGAACAGCACAAATATAACAATTTTAAATTAAACCGCTTATTTTATTGCTTTTGAAATTATTATAATATAAAAAATAAAGTAACAGAGCATATATATATGTTCGTAATATACTCGTAGATATTGATGTTCTGAGCCTAAGCTTCTTCTCTAATCATTTTGCGCCTGTGATTAATTAAAAGCAATTCTGTTACGCATCCTTATGTCCAAAACCAAATCAGGTGCTTAAACCTGATAAATGTTATTCAAACTGACGTCCGCACTCAGAAATCCAAGCTTTGATGCAATGACTGCTTTTAATATATAAACAATGCAAACGTTTAAACCGTTTCCAAAATTCAAAACAATTTAGCAGTCGTAATACAATGTCAGATTTGAAATAAAGTTTAGGTAGAGAACTGTTTCTGCGAGTGAATTGTGTCCAAATTAAGTTGGTATGAAATGTAACAATACGAAGAGAAAATTGTGCTACAAACAAATAAACAACGAAATGAATTCGTAAGCTACGTAGAAGTTAAAATAAAATAAAATCGAAAAGTATATTAATACTAACTAGTAATTAACTAACAACAAAATGGGGCATCTAAATATGTCCAGATCAACCAGATGATTACCAGATTATGCGACAAGATTAATGAGTATTTCGTACATGGCATTTTTTTCAAATACGTCTCTCTTTCGAGGAAGAAGAAGATGAAGACATAACAGCTGTTGTGGTTCATAAGGTGAGGTGAGGGTCCCAATCACAGATAACTAATTCCATCTGCGTCTCTCAGGGTTGACGATACATGTGCATCCTGAATTTTTCAGGATTAATGTATATGTCTTGGGCCGTAATGTAATGGTATTAAATTCTTGTGCTACGACAATAGTCGGGTGTTGGAAGACTCGTGACTTACGACCTTATCATTCTCAGATCGTACCCAGACTATACGGTCTTGAACCTTTTTTTTTAGTTGAATTTGAATATGTTGTCATATGCATGAAATAAGCGTACTCAAGATATTTGAATGTTGGTGCTATTTTCACCGGTATTTTTATTTCCTCTTGGATTGTGTTTTTCATCGTTTCGTGTATTGAGTTCAATTTGCTCACGATATACACTTACGATTGAATATATTTATATATTTTTTATTTACTGTTATGTAAAATATTTGATTCTTTTAAATATTATACATTGTTATGTTGGTATAGTACTCATAAAAGGTCTGGGGGTGCGATCTTCACGCACGCCCCCGGGACGGGCTATCCCAGCGAAGCACATGGGGGTGGCGGTTGCGTTCCTTACGGAGATCCCGCGACCCCTAAGCAGCGCTGGTGGCGACCACCGTGGGGTTTTAGTCGGTGCGAGTCCGACATAACCTGTAAACACACATAGTTCACACGATAAAAAAGTGCTCATAAAATGTTTGATCTAACTTCATTCGGAATTTTATAATAAACCTTCTGGAACATCAGCTACAGATCAGTAAATATAGCTGGAGTGAGCACCGTCATCATCTTTCCCACGAAGCCAGAACCCGAGTCATCAACCTTTATCGGTTATCAGTTCTACGAGCTATATTGCCGGCCCATTGATATTTCATATTACTGATCATTTGAGCGCTGCCGGTTAGCTTAGCTCTGCAGTTACTAATAGTTAGCTAATATAGTAAATTAATACACTGTTTTATTCGAACAGCATTTATTTTTTATTCATATAGATTGCATACGACATGTTGAATTTTTATTAAATTTTATCTGTTTTATAACAAATAAAAAACAGCGTAATATATTAATAAGAGGGGTAGTTAATATAAAATCAGGGGTGACAATTGAGCACATAGTTCACCTACCTTAACAACGATATAGGATGAAGATGCGTTATCACTTCTTTCTAGTTCGATCACGCATATAACGAAAGTCTTTGAAAATATTGATGCAGTTTTTTTGTTATATACATAAGAATCCAAATAATTAAATCCCATGTCAAAACAAACAACTTACATAGTTTCCTTTCTCTGTAAAATAATGTCTCCCAAAAGACATGTTACTAGCACTAAGGACGAAATCAGACATTCGTTTGTCCGTTCCTCGGGTTAGATACGGTCGCAGCGTATCTCATTACGGATTTATGTAGCCGTTACCGGGCGATGAGACTAGGTGGCAAGATAAAAAAAATATTGACGTGACGATAAATACACGGTTTTACGGGATTTTTTATTTAAGGTGACAAACAAGCACAGGTTACCTGATGGTAAACGATACATGCTGCCTAGGCCACCTACATTGACTCTCGTTGAGGGATCATAATGCAAATGCCTTATCTCACTCCTTAGGACTAAGGTGGAAAGTCTCGTCATCAGTTATAAGGGTCTCCGGATCAAGCGTTTCTATGAAGTCGTAGTCCAGCCCTGGTCCAGCTGAACCATTCAACCTGCATGATCTCACAATTTTTTATTCGTTTTCACAATAAAAAGTGCTAGCTTGGTTCTTATGCACAGAAATTGATAAAGACATTTATAAGATTTTTATTGTATTCAGGGTGACAAACTCACACACAGTTCACCTGATGGCAAGTGATTCCTGCAGCCCATGACATCTACATTCATCCTTGACAAGGAATCATAATGCAGATGGCGTAAAATCCCAGCATAACGCTGCTGTTTTCGTTTGGTAAGTGTAGAGATCCGGAGACCTTTATTACTGGTCACGAGGCATTCCATCTGAGTCCTCAAGGTTGCCACATGAGCATCTTGAATCTTTGTTGAGGATGGATGTGTTTATGGTCCAAGGTGTTCGCTCACCATCAGCTGACCTGTGAGCTTGTCATCTTTTTATAAGAAAAATAGTGTAGTGTCGAGTGTTAGTATTTAGTTAATTCCATCATTAGTCTGAATTTTTAGAAGCGTCAATAGACTACTGGCTTAGGTTATGGTCTGCGTAACTTAAAGTCGTAGGTTAGAATTCGTTATTCGACTATTGTCCTGAACCAACTCCTAGCACAAGCAATTACGATTACTTGGAGTGGTTAACCGGAATTAATTAATTAATTTATTTAACTTTTATGTACACAAAGTATTTATATCAGGGAAGTAATATAGGAAGGGTATGTACGAAGGCGCAGTTTATTTTACAATAAAAATATCTTCCAGCAGATGGTTCCTGGTGTTGGATATATTTTCGGGTGGAAAAAAACAGTGTACTTACAAAAAAAAAACAGAAAAAAAAAATTATATCCGTGAGCCCACGTATACCAATTACTATGTACTGACTACTCTAGTCTAATTAGTAATTAGTATGTACTGACTACTCTAATCTAGTTAGTAATTAGTATGTACTGACTACTCTAATCTAGTTAGTAATTAGTATGTACTGACTACTCTAATCTAGTTAGTAATTAGTATGTACTGACTACTCTAATCTAGTTAGTAATTAGTATGTACTGACTACTCTAATCTACTTAGTAATTAGTTCCGTTCCCTCGTCTGCAACTTGACCCTAATAACGTTACTGTATTGTACTGTGTTATGATTTTTTTAATTAACATATTTCATATATTTTTAGCTACACCTATTAATAAATATTGTAAAGTAAACAGCCTACGCAGCCTACGTATATATTCCCACAGCTGGGCATAATATTCTCCCTAGAGAGAGTGTTGGAGCATAGTCTGCCAAGCGTCTCCACTACTGATAAGACTTTACACGTGTTGGAAATATTTTTTATTTCTTATTTATTTCAAACATGTTTTTTTTATTAACTTTGCCTTTCAATGCCTCGAAATGAGACAGCATTTGCATTATGCTGCTCTTCCGCGTCGGTGTCCTGTGAGGGCGTGGGTCTTCAAAATATTTAATATTCTTGACCCAGTTGTCGTTTCAAGGATTTTTTTTTTACGTTCTTTCTTGGCATACTATGATAAAAATACGTCACTCTGACATGCACGTCACTTTCAATAATTTTATTTTATTATATATTGACATATTGTGAACGATAGAGAGCCGTAGTAGCGCATTATCTGAGTGCTCGTTTTCATTTCACAGTTCTCCCGAGCGAACCGAGTTCGCTCTCCAGTGCTGGCACCAATGAAATTATTAACTGCACTTTTAACTGCTGATTTACCACGTGCTGCGCGGTGAACAAAAATTGGGGGAAAACCTATATATCTGAGAAATAAAAAAACTGTTTCGAAGACATGTGAATTTCAAAATTCTGTGTATTTATTTATTTATTTAAGCTTCATATACAGTGATGTATAAAGGCGAATTTCATGCCTTAGACATTCTATACTAGTCAACATCAGGGTGAGATGAATGTGCAAAGATGAAGCGATTAAAGTGTTGTTCTTATAAAAAATTAAGTACCAGTGTATTCATTATAAAATATACAATAAATGAGCAATTATAAAATACATATATAAGTAAACATATGAAAAATATAAATATATATGATATATATTAATACATAACTATCTAATATAATAGCTTGTCACTAATTTAAATATGAATGTAACGGCTCGACCATGGAAGGACCCCGCAGTATATCAATGTGAAATAGCAAAATAATAATGTTTCGTTTGGTAAGGATTGGGATACGTAGACCTTATTACATGTAACGAGGGATCTTAAATCTTTTTTAAGAACGGATGTAGATGTCATAGTTCCACGATCAGATTCACCTAGTACAAGTATATCACTCCTAATATTATAAAAAAAATATATAAATAGACAATAAAAACCGCCTCAATGGTGCCTTTAAAATAATATCTCGCTTTCGTCGTCTCTTTATGACGGCTCGTTTGGTTTCCTTGCCAACGGGTAATCTCTAAGTGCCAATTTAATTTAACACTTGAGTTTTTTTGTCAGTTTACGACGTGTTTTTACAGTACAGATATACAATTCTCTTTTGTTGGTCTCTCGTTTCTATGAAGTAAATTAGATCGGTTGATTGAAATTATAAATAATTTTGTCGTTCATTTAGAATTTAATTTAGTATATATCAGTGACGACCTATGCAAGAAAGCGGAAAGTTGTTGGAGGCTGGGGGCTTCAGGATCATACTCTATGGCAGTCAGTGCGGGAGGCCTTCTCTTGAATGTTGGGGTGATAGACGATGGTTCACACGATGGTGACACATAAATTAAGAAACATTTGAACCCCCTTAACTACGGCGGATGCTATGCTTCTTACTAATCAAGAAATAATTCAAAATTTTATCCTCATCGCCTCCATGGTTGGCAATCCACCACGGTGCGCTTTACGTGAAATTTTCTGTCACGCACAACTACTCTGTGGAATCAGCTGTCACTAGCGGTGTTACTGAACCAATACGACTTAGGGACCTTCAAGAAAAGAACCTACATCTTCCTTAAAGGCCGGCAACGCATCTGCGAATCCTCTGGTGTTGCGGATGTTCATGGGCGACGGTGATCACTTCATCACCATCAGGTGGGCTGCATGCTCGTTTACCACCTATTCATAAAAAAAAAGAAAACGGATATTTGATTTTATAGACTTTTAATAAACCACAAAAATATTCATAGTCACGAAATTATTGTATTGTCATCGATTCATTAGACGTCAGCAATTTCAAATTATTCAGAAGTAGATGATTATTGGATTGAAAGATTCCATTGCTTTCATACATACATACATAAATACATTCATACATACATACATATATAAATACATTAATACAAACGTCAAGCTAATAAAAGCGTGGAAGAAATTAATATATTTAGGATGTGTAGGAGTCAGGGCTTCTTCTAGCCCTACGTTTTTGTAGAGAATACGGTCATCATCTAGGTCGTCATCAGACCTTATTGCCATCTCTGATCATAATAAAACTAATACTAAGTTTATTAATATTTTATGGTTCCTCTGAATTGTCTACATCGATTAGAGACTACAACCACTTTAGAGACTATATGAAGCATGAGAGTCGATATAGAAGCTTGTCAAGTTGAAACCGTATTATAGAATTTAATTGTCAAGAAGCTCGCCATCTTGTTTTTCCAATCTATTTTTAGGTGAGGATGTTTCAGGGTCCCTCACTTCTTTAATCTATGATTGTAAATACTGCGCACTCCAGAAAGTGTGTTTTATCGATCGATGGACGATGTTTTGTTTGTGGTAGAGGTTTTTAATTGTCAGCCATATAATAAAAATATTATTTTATACAAGAAACTTTAGCCAATATATATTTTAATATACATAACTAGTATCTGCCCGCAACTTCTTCAGCGTGAACTTCATGTTTAGGTCCGGAAAGAAATGAAAAATGCGTAAGACGCACATCTCGTCTCGCATATTGTACTTGGATGATTTGTTATTTTCCGTCAGTACGTGTAAATTGCAAGTGCCTAACACTCGATACTCTTGAGCAATAAAAATACGACTTGAATTCTGCCACTTTCAGCTCTTGTCCCTGGGACTTATTAACGAAAGAGTAGAGAGTATTCATTTACAATAATCACTTAGTAGAAATAAATTATTATTTTTAATTAAAGTGTCCTATGTATTAACCCAGGTTACGCGTTGGGGCGTTTTTGCGTGGTTGAATAACAAACGTCCAAACTTCATCCAACAAACATTAAACTTATTACTAATATTAGTAGAATAATTGTTGCTTTTTTACACAATCAATATATACTCGGTGTTTTTATCTAACAACGTATTTTATGAAAACACAATCAATAAGTGTTATTAGTAATATTGTTTCCCCGATTAGCTGTGTCCAATTTGGATGAACAAAAGTGACGTCACACAAATGATCTCATAACTAGACCCGTTCACGTTCTATATTTCGCTCCATTTATATAATGTATTGGGGCGAACCGATAGATAAACTTTACTCTCGTGAGACTTGACCTTAATTACATTAATAATACTTCGACTACTTTATGTGTATTGCTTGTATTTAACGTAAGTTTCTTATATGTTATATAATAATATTTGCTGTTTTTCTGTATGAAATTTATATTTATCTTCTGTGGTGCAAATATCATCAATATTCATACTCAGCCCACCACTAGCCCACCGCTGAACATTGGAACTGTCACCGAGTACGATCCCGAGCTACCTGGATGTATCAGCAGACTGGTCGGGGCCGCGTAGCTCCGCCTGCTTGGCGTACCTCAATCTAGTTTGGAGTCGTTCTACGATGATCATAAATATATATACACATATATACATACGCGACACCACCTCTTACCAGCTACTTTATAGTAATATTATTAGGCATGACGTATTTCCGGTCACAAGGAGCCGACGAACGAAGACGACGAACTTTGAAACATGGTTTTCTTTCTAAAATATAAACAGCGACATTATTTACAACTGCAATATGATTCTACCACGATAGCTTGCTGGATCTACTATGTTGGCTTTGCTCTAAACCCGCCTCTTGCCCGAAGTGGTTTTTTTTTTTCTTATCTATGAGTATTGCTGTTGGTCCAGTGACCTCTACAACTTTATCTAATCCCGCGGTGGGTGTGCGGTGTACATTATGGCATTGAGTTGATGGGATATTACGTAATAGTTTGTATTTAGCTTTTAATAACTGCTTAACTGAATATCCCATCATTTGTTTTAAAATTTTAACTTATCTAATGTAACGTGAAATTTTATTATAATAAATATCACTTGTTCTCAGGTATGCCGCTGACTTTTAATCTTCATTATTGGTAAGAGTAAGGGAATCATAGCATATATTTGTATTCGAAGACCTACACAGGATGAATATACATTAACATAATCTATTCCAAAAGTAAACTTTGACCTGAAGAAATCTTTGACGTTAGTGCGGAAATAAACCGATAGTATCGCGCTCAATACTTTTAATTATATCTTTCTCGTCATTTTTGCATCTACAGAGTTTCGTAGTATCGAGTTTCAGGTCTCACTCTGCACTTTTTTTTATTTTATTTCAAAATGCATTTTATATAGCGCTAAAAAAATACAGTAGCTTTAAACCTAAATGACTTCTACATACATTCATCCTTGACAACGATTCATAATACAAATACGTTGTCACCCTTGAGAACTGAGATGGATTGCGTCGTCACCAGTAATAAACGTCTCCGTATCCCTACGCTCACCAAACAAAACACAGCAATATAATGATGCTATTTTAACGCTCTAGTATTCTGTGAGGGCATATCCCGATCGAGACATTCATTCTGCAGCTAGAAACAAACTGCAGTGTAGCTATCGTATCGAGTTTCAGACCTCACTGTGCTCTTTTTAATTCCAAAAATACATTTTAGATATCGTTAAAAAAATATACATTATCATTATACCTAAATAAGGTTTGTTTAAACTATAGTATATCAAAATAACAGACGCGGGTGTAGGCTGACAGTTTATTGCATTTATTGCTGAAATGTATGTCACTGAGGTGGGTTCAAAAACATTTTGTGAATACCCTATACATACGATATCAAAAAAAAAAGAAACAGCAAAAAATACTAAATTTAAACTAAAACAATTTCAAAATTTGTAATTGGCACGGTTATTCAGACGGCACTGTCGTACCGTCCTAGCCAGGTGGTCCTGGGGCGGTTCTGTGGCCGGAGGAGGTGCTGTGTGAGCCAACGGGGTTTTTGGAGCTCTCAGGGTTCCCTCCAAATTCCCACCGTCGTTTTGACCCGCTATCTACAGAGGCTCTGAACTCTGGGGGTCGTCTTCAGGAGGGGTCATTCTGGGAGAATTAATTTCTCCTGCTACTGCAAGGCGAAAGATCAGAATTCGAATTTGGTTGATTACTGGGTCAAATTAACTAATTTCTTGTTCTCCGCTTTAATTGGTCTATGTGGCTATAGGCTTCCCTACCCGTCGTATCTAATACCTTATAGTCTGTTTCAAGTGTTCTGCAGTTTCCTAAACGTTGTGTGACCCGACTTCCTACCCACTTGTCTCGCCCTTGATAGTGACGTAGCCATACGTCATCCCCGGGCTCTAAGGCACCTTCTAACCTGCCAGTACTCCTTATGATGCCTATCCTTGTTCTTAATGTTATTCTCTACGTTGGGTCGAAGTACGTCCAACTTCGTACGTAATCTTCTTCCCATCATCGGGGCCGCGGGACTTTCGCTAGTAGTGCTATGCTCTGTATTCCGATAATGAAGGAGAAATGTGTTTCAAAATAAATTAATATCTTTATTTTCCCTTACCGCCTTTTTAAAGGCCCTTTTTACGGCGTTTTCCGCAGCTCCATTTGACGCGTTTACCGATTACATACACAAAAAAGGAATGTTTAGATATGCCCGAATAAACGTATTTGCTCAGGATGAGACTTTGCTTAATTATAATGAAATGTACTGCGCTATAGTTTCCCCAGGTAGTTGCCTCCTTTGTCTAAACCTATAGCGCTCCGCCATGAACGATGGGTTTGGCTGCAGGTGTTCTCTTAAAACAGTAACCACCTCGTTATACATTTTCTCGCTTGGCTTGGTAGGACTGGTCAAATTGCTTAGCAATTCGTACGCTTAATCGCCCATACTGGCGATTAACGTAGGCAGCCACATTTCTTCCTGTACTCTGTTCGCCACAAGGTACATCTCCAGGCGCTCCACGTACAAGGTCCAGTTGCCTGTTCTTACACAAAACTCGTTCACTTATCCCATCGACATTGTAGTGTAGCTTAGTTTTATTCTCGTCGCCACTGTAGTATATCGAAATAGTCGCGGGTGTGTAGGCTGACAGTTTATTGCAGAATGAAATGTATGTCACTGCGGTGGGTTCACGAACATTTTGTGTGTACCCTATATAAACAACACGTGCCCACATAAAACATTTACTAACAATACTTTAGAATGAAAAATCATAGTGATTTTACACAAACAACATACGTGTAGGTAACATTTCTCAGAAGTGAACTGCGCGGGTTTTTTTTATTATTACATTCAGAGTAATAAACTAACACAGTTCACCTGATGGCAAGTGATTCCTGCAGCCCATGACATCTACATTCATCCTTGACAAGGAATCATAAAGCAGATGCGTCGTCACCCTTGAGGACTGAGATGGAAAGCCTTGTCACCAGTAATAAAGGCCTGACTAGAAGGAGCCATTCATTACGCAGCTAGAAACAAACTGCAGCGTTGGTCTACCACTGTTAGGACAGAGTGTACATAGCAACAATATGCATTAACACTCGAGCGCGCGCTTGGGTTGTTCAAGGTGCCTCCACATACAGCACGTTTGTAGATTTCATTTAATGAAAATACTTTATTAAAAGATTTTTATATTTAATTTTTAACAATATAAATATAATATTGTTTTCAATTGAAATTTGGAGTGTTCTAGCGTATGGATTGTTTTCGTTTCATATTTCAGGTTATTAATTCGTTTTTAATGTTATTGAGTTAATTTGTCGTTAGGTTTTTTACTTAATAAATTAATAATAATAAAAAATAATATGATAAAAATAGCTTTGCGTTATTAGGTTGATGAAATCGCATAATTTAGGCTGGCCTCTGTAAAAAAAATACCAAAGAAGTTTTTAAAGGGAAATGAAAAAATTTGGTTTAGGGATATAACTATGATACGTCAATGGTCGCTTTTTACCCCGTTTGGAAAGACATTGAAAAAAACCTAAATATATATATATACATATATATATATATATATGTTTATATATATATATACATATATATATAAGCCAATTCTAAGCTATTATTATGCTGATGTGTACCCTTATAATTAGTAACGAATCATTCGTGGTGTATATACACCGCCGTTGGTTACTATTTGCAGCATCAATGGGTCGGTGGAGAAGCACAAAGACCTCCTAGATACCAGAATAAAATGGTTTGTTACGTCTAGTGTGTGTGGTGGGATCCAGAGACCTTTATTACTGGCACCCAAGTTCTCAAGGGTCGTCGCCCTTCGATCGTCGATCTGCATTATGATTCCTTATCGGGTATGAATGTCGGAGACACGGGCCGCGGGAATCACCTATCACAGGCAAATTGTGTGCTCTTTTATCACCCTCAGCATAGCAATTATGAAAACGAAGTAGTTTATACAGGAAAAAAAATCTTTTTAAAAAACCTTACAATTTTTACAACTCAATCCGAGCAAAACTCATTAAAATAATTACGACGGTGAACTGGTCCGACGCCTCTTGTAATTAATTTAAAACAAGTTTTGTTTACAAAATACCGTTGTAGCTCAGTGTCTAACCACTCGCTTGTACGGTACGCCAGGATAGCGTGTTCGATCCCCGGTGCCGGCACAAATAAGTGTCAATTACAAATTTAATCGCCTAAATAAACATTGTTTATTGCCGTGTGTAACTTTGTTGAGAAGCAATGACGAGGTCATGGGCCTCAGTTATCGTTTACTCAGTGATAGATTTTTAGATTTAGACTTTTTAGTGATTCACTTTTTCTTTCCACAGTTTGATTGGATGTGAATGTCTTAAAGCATTAAGATCGGCCTTTGAACATCAAACAAGTGTGAAGAATAAAGTTTACATATATAAATAAATGTAGAGTCCTCAGGGCCGACAACACTTGCATCTTGAATCTTCGATGATGATGCTTTCTATGATAAGTGCTTAAATATAACGACAGTGGTAGAGCGACACTGCAGTTTGTTTCTAGTTACAGAATTAATGAGTCAGGTCGACCAGGGTGCAACCACGCCCTCACAGAATGCTAGCGTGAAATAGCAGCATAATGCTGCTTTGTTTCGTCTAGTGAGTGCAAGGACTAGAGACCTATATTACTGGTGACGAGGCATTCGATCTCAGTCCTTAATAGTGACAACCATTGCATTATTATTCCTTGTCTACGATGAATTCAGATGTCAATCAGGGCAATCACTTACCATTTGGTGTACTGTGAGCTCGTTTGTTACTCACAATGTAATAAAAAAAAATACTAATGAAAACAAATATATAACTTTATACGAAATCATATAAAGATGACTATGTATGCTTTATATAATTTCGTATAAAGTTCATTTTTCATTGTCTTTTGTGCTTAAATATGAGGACAGTGTTAGAGCCACGCTGCAGCTTGTTTCTAGCTGCGGCATGAATGGGTCGGCACGACCGGGGAAGTGCTACACCCGCACAAAATACGTAAAATAGCAGCATAACACTACTGTGTTTCGTCTGGTGCGTCTGTGGATCCGGAGACTAATGACTGGTGATTATTTAGAACTGAGTAATGATTGTGTAGCATATATAGCAATTATTTCCAATTATTTCTTATTCCTCTTTTTCTTAATAATGTAAATAATTGCTATATGACAAAGGAAAATGGAAAGGAGCATGCTTGGAATTAAGCTATCAGACAAAATTGGCAATTGAAAAACAAAATTCAAAAAAACAGTTATATAAGAAGCAAAACAAAAATAATAGAGGTAAGACATAGAATTAGATTACTCATATGGCACTGGGCAGGACATGTTTGCAGGATGAATAACAGATGGACGAAACGTCTAATAGAATGGATACAAAGGGGCAATAAAAAGAGAAAAGGGAGACCAGGCAAACTATGGAGAGTTACTTTCAGCCGTAGGTGCGGTAATAACTAGATGCAAATGTCTCGGGAAAGAGATACTTGGAAAGGTTTAGGAGAGGCCTACGCCGCAGAGGCGACTACTGCCAGCATACATCAATAAATATAATTATATACACATATTTTTCAGATTTATAGATAGGATTTAATTAAGTTAATATTTGTTGAAGTAAGTTAGTAATAAGTAAATAAAGGCTATTTTATTTTATTTTATTTTAATGATTGTGTAAACGAACTATAGGAATCACTTACTACCAGGTGACCTGTGTGCTCGTTTGCCACCCTTTCTTTCATTGAAATACGTAATAAATCGACATTTTATTTCTCATATAAAGCTTGTGCGTCACTCCGTATAAAGGAGAGGGTAAATTAGTCCTTAAATATTCATGAGTCCACATTTGTTAACTTTTCATCATGAAAATGCAAATGTCAGCACTAAATACACGACACAATAAATATATATTCAAGTGTGAATTTGAAAGTAATGGTTATATATTTATATATATATATATATATATATATACCTAATCTGGCCATGTTCTGTTACAAATGAAAATACATTTTTTTTTAATAAAGTAATGTTAAATTTTTAAAATTTATACCTTTTATGTATTTATTAATCTCACCAAAAAATTAAAAAATATTCTATAATCGAAATGGACACCTTTGGCTTTCATACAGGCCTTTAATCTGTTTAGCCACGAATCTATGAATTTACGCACTGTTTCCAAACGAAATTTCGCCACTGCTTGCTCCAAAGATTTTTTAGAGACTCAATGTTACCGTGCGGTTTAGAGCAGGCCATGTCCTTTAAAACTGACTTAAGACTATATATAATAATAATTTGAAGTCTAAAGGGTTGAGGTCTGGAAAATAAAGTAAAATATATATACGATATTACCTATCGTATATATATTTTCTGGATAAATTTAATTAATTACTGGGATTTTAAGCCGTACTCGACGGGAAATTACGCCCGCGGTTTATTTCGGCTAAGTGGAGGTTATTTGTATGAAGCCCGACCCATTTAAGTTTTAATAAAAGTATAATTTTCATTTTAAAAGCATATTGTAACATCTATTGAACATATTATTTATTAAATATCATTTATTGAATAAATCCCAAAACTGGGCATCCTGCTCTCTAGAGCGTCATAGTCCACTATATGACTAGAATGGGGTAGGCGGAATTCACATGTCTCGAAATACTTTTTTTAGTTATTTTTATGTATGCAAGTGGTCAAGATGTATTCGTTCACGTAGTTAAATCTTAAAACAACAATTGACAATTTAATTGGTGTCGACAAAAGGGATCGAACTCGAACTGTAAAATTAAAAACGAGCTCTTATACGCTGATATACCTCGGCTTATGTATTATTTATTTTACACACATGTACACACACACTTTTTTTAATTAGTTTAAGTTACTAAAGCATATATATTTTATAACTAGTTACATTAATTGGGAAGACTCTGAAGCTTACACTAGCACAAGCTTCAGAGTTACCACAAACTTGTACATGTCATGTTACAAATAAACATTATTATTTTAGAGCTTTTCTATCTCCGCCTGGTAATCAATATAATAAATAAATAAAATACTATAAACATATAATAAAAGAAATACACATATCATTATTATTTTGATGTGAAATCCGTATCAAAATGCGTAAAATACGTATTTTTACACAATCTAGGTAAAGAAATCTAGGTATAGTATTTTTCGGACGGTACCTTCTTTAGCTCAGTTAAAAACCTATATGTAATTTTATTATTTTATAAAGTAAAGCATGTAAAGATACAGCTTATTCATAAATCCCACTGTTGGGCATTGCGGATTTGCGGACTTCTCAAGTATTCGAAATATTTTTTTACATTAATTACTTAGTTTCCTCACGTTATATATTATAATTAACTTAAATTATAATATATTTACAACAGTGTAGTTAACAATTTCATTGATGCTGACACCGGAGATCGAACCCGGTTTACTCGCGTACCGTGAATTAAAAACGACCGCTTCGACACTGAGCTACCAACGCTCTTTAATTCTTATATTAATTTTATTATTTTTTTACATTATATTTACAAAACATCTGTTATTAGTCAGTGTTATTCAGATGCCAAACAGATAACGTGTGGAATCTTTCCTTCAACCTCTAAGAGACTATTTACTGTGAAACTATTTCAGATTCTTATCTTGCTTTATTCAAAAATAATTACTTAATATTCACGTAATATTACATAGGTATCTGTAATATTAATACGACAAGAATAAAAAGACCGTAAATAAAAAGCCTAATGGTTCAAGGTAGTCTGCGAAACTTAAACTCGTAGGTTCGAATCCACAATTCGACTGTTGTCGTGAACGATCTCAAACACAAACATTTTAATCTTAATTGTGAGTGAGTGGTCAACCGGGATCTTAGTAATGTTAATATTGTAGCGGCTATCGTTTAAAAAAAAACTGCTTTTTTATGAATAATGAAATATAATATATATATAAATATATATATATATTTATAATATAAAAACGCTATATTGTAAATTTACAATATAGCAGTATTATATTTCATAATTCATTAATTATGTAATATAATACCGAAGCAAATAAGTAAATATAATTATCGAAGCGTCCAATTTGGTTATATTAATAATCAACCAATACTAAGGGTTGTATAGTATCGAAGTCTTTTATAATTATTATATTACATACAGAATATTGTTGGAAGCGTAAAAATGAATAAATATATTTTACAGTGGTAGTTTGTTGTATGTAAAAAATAATTATAACATTTTGTAATGTCAATAGATTAATGGTTTGGGGGAAATCTTCGAAATTTCGCCATTCCATTGTTGTCGTCCTACCACAACAGTTTATTTGTTGGAGTGGTTAGCGGGAATGTTCATAATGTTGCCATCATAGCTAGCAACCTTTATGAATAGGTCGTCCCGACCGGGGAACAACTGCGCTCCCACAGAATGCCAGATTAAAATATTAATATGACGAAGATCAAGGTCCTGAACGATTACTACTACGACGATGGACGATATCTTCTGTTTACCGCCAGGTGACATCAACTGCGCAATATATTCTATAGTGTCGTAGGCATTTGGTAAAACACAGAGGCACTCACTCGTTGTCCCCTTCCCTATTCGGATGTAATGCTCGTGAGATAGGCTAGGAGGATGGTTCAGGACACGAGACATACAACACACTCGAGAGTTAACAATTTACGATGCATCAATATTCTAATAACATCGTCGACTGGGAATCGAACCCAGGAACCGTGTCAAATTATGTGTGCGTGTTTATAAACGGCAGACTTAATACTAAATTTAGTCTTTGTCAGTCGTCAACCCAATATAAAATATTTATATACATAATACATATATATATAAATACAATATATACGAGATATCCTTTTATTTTTAGTCTATGTTAAAAACGGTTCACCATTTTAATTTGCAAATATAATATATCAAATCTTTTAAAACATAGAAATGGCAAATTCCTCTGAAAGGTAAAACCTCAAGAATGAAGGCGTCGTTTAGTTTTTCGTGAGTCGAGCTTTCATATGGTCGATCCTCTTAAACGAGATTTATCGAAGACATCTAGTAAAATTGATGAATTAAATATATTATAAAAAAATAATATAGACACAATAATTTACCAGATTCCCGACTAGTCCACTATGAACATTGACCACAGTGTACGATACTGAGCCACCTGCACCCGTTAACTGTGAAGACATGTATAATGTAATATAAAAATGAGTTTGGTTCGTCTCGTGTCTAAAAAACCTGAATCGACATTGTTGTAGTCCTGACAAAGGTACCTAACATTAATTTTATCGTAAGATAAAAAATTTAACTACCGTAAGGTATCTACGTGTTCGCTTTTAAGTCATTGTACGCGGACAGACCGAGTTCGATTTTCAATGTCTATGGACTCAAATTTTCAGTTGATTGTATTTTTAAGTACTGCTCTAATTTACGTGCTCGGTGGTTTAGAAAAACATTATGTTTTAGTCAATCATTTGGATCTCACGTTTAAGCAACAGTCCGGCTTACTGGAAAAAATTACTTATACATTAAAATAAATAAAAAATTAAACATTTATCCACTACCTTCACGTAAGATAGAAAAAATCTAACTGAGTGGCTTACGGTACTCAAGTGTAGTGATTGTTACATATTGTCATTGTTACAAATAGTAAGTAATAATAATAAGTGACTCAAACACACACACAGTTATACATTTGCGCACGCACGTTACGTTATATATGTGATATACTTTACACACACGCACGCACGACCACACCAAAACAATAGGTTAATTTCACAATATAAAAAGTTTTAAATTCTAATGGTTATCTAAATTTATTGTAAAACAACACGTCTTAACTATAGCGGGTATCCTGGAACAAGTCAATATTTACTTAAAGGTGTGTCTCAAAAATGAAAGCAAATAAACTTCTTTTTCATAGTGGCGCGTTTTTCACACCGACCTAGTCGAAGTGAGAGTCGGCGCTCACTTATAACTCGAAACTTCGAACACTTCACACGCGAACACGATCTAATAATAATAATACTATTTTATTTCACACAAATATCCATATCGGTTAGTTTATTAAGCTTAGAAGCTATGTTTATGTCATGTCATTTAGTAGTGTTTAAAAATGAAAGAAGATAACGCTGGTCGATTTAAATACTTATTTATAATTCAAATTGTAAAATAACTTATCAACGTTATTTAGAGTCACCTGTATATCAACAGAGTCTACATTGTTTTGTAAGGTTAATAAGTTTCGTAGAGCTGCTACGAGTAGCTACAATAATAAATCTCTCTGACGTCGCACTTTGTCATGTAGAATGGAAAACCACGGGTAAGTCAGCGCCAGATATGTAATTGTTCTGCGAGAAGGTAATGAGAAATAATGCATTATGTATCAATGAGCTGTTTCATGATTAAAATGATAAAATAAGAAGTGGCAGCTATATATTATTATAATTTTATTACATTTCTAACAAACTCACACACAGTGAACCTGATAAGTGATTCCTGCGGCCCATGACATCTACATTCATGCTGGACTAGGAATCATAATAAAGATGCGTTGTCACCTTTGAGGGCTGAGATAGAATGCCTTGTCACCAGTAATAAAGGATCCGGAGGATCCCCATTCTCACCAGACAAAACTGTGAGTATGTGGTCCTTTCCCGGTCGAATTGAACCATTCATTCTCCAGCTAGAAACAAACTGCAGTGTAGCTCTACCACTATTAAAAAAGATTCCACTGCTGAGCCTCTGTTGTGATGGTATTTTTATAATAATAATGAACGAGCACACAGTTTACCTGGTCACAAATAATAAGTGCGACCCATAAACGCCTACAACCATCCCCAAAAAAGTAATGACCCTTTGCACCCCCGGACAGAGATGGAGTGCTCCGTTACCCGTAATCGGTGACCCTGGTTACCATACGAAATACAGCATAATGTTGCCATTTCACATTAGTGTTCTGTCATGATGTGGTCTTTCCCACGGTATATCCATTTCTTTTATTTTATATAACTTCGTTATAATTTCAGGTCTTATACTCCCCTCACCCTCACTCCCCCCCCCGTCGATCACACCCAGGACTTGCGAGTTGAAAAACAATCGCCTAAACCTAAAGCAATGAGATATCTATTAGTTTTGATTATTATATATTCCACCTCAGGACTCATATGGAATACTTCGTTATCTATCATTGGGTCACCAGAACCCTAAAGAAACCAAATTAAAGACAGCAGTTTAATGCTGCTGTTCCACACTAGTACTGGTGTGATGGCATGTTTCTTACCTGTTCGATCAAAATCTAAACAAGTATTATTCAATTTGGAGAACAGTTTTGAATCGTCAAGGCAGCTAATACGTCTCCATCACCGCTGGTATCACTATCAGTATTGAACTCACGAGCTCAATGCTTAAATCCAACCATACTTATCAGACAAACATTTTGACAAAATGTAGTAATTAATTAATAAATATAGAATTTTAAATCTGTTTAATGGCAAACGGTATATGTTCTGCGGAATTTTATTTAATACGCGTAATTAAATATAGCTATATATACACATATATTTTTTTGAATCCAAAATAAATAAAGACACAAAAAGTAGTCCTAGCAGATTTGGATACGATGGATCTCAAGAGAGGAAATAGAATCAGCAGCGGAACGGTTATAGGATAAGTCGGTATCAGAGCGAGCCAATAAATCGGTTTTCGTGGCCCCCGAAAACATAAAACTGCGAGTTTAGAACTAGTAAATATTTAAAATACTACACAATTACAAAAAATATATATAGTGACTTGTAATATATAACATTGATAATAAAAACGCAATAAATCTGTATCTGGTACACGAAGTGCCCGATATGTGGGGTAGTATGTTGACTGAAATGATCCCTATTGTAGTGTGTCATGAATCCCAGTCAGCCTCCCGAATCATCTGAGATGGTTGGGACTCCGTGATGGACTGCTCTGGACTCTCATGCTGTAGGGCGGTGGTCCGCTACACCGCTTGTATGGTCCGGTTCCCTCCCTTACTCCCTAACCCTCCACCGTGGTCTGGTGGACTAATCCTGGTCCGATTCCCTTCTGGTGGGTCCATATATGTTTATATATTGTATTGTATATATTTGTTTTATTAACCAACCAGGCGGAGTTGAAATGAATCTCCCACTATAATAATAATATCAGTTATCTCCGATTGTTCAACACTTTCTCTGAGTACGTTCACAGAAATTACCGGGATTCTCCAGCTGGAGCGCGTTCAGTAATATGGTCTCGTGAAGAAGCTTGTGAAAGCCGAAACGGCTTTGCCAGATACGCGGTGACTTACATGTGAGGCGGTATGTCGAAAGGATTTCAACACGTATATAAACAACATATATTCCTGTCCATAGACAAATATAAAGTAATAATTGTTGTCTTTTATCAATAGTGCTTAGTTTTTCTTACTTTATGTACAAATTCGTCTATACATCATTTTCGTTCTACACCTACCTTTACCCGCCCAAGGTTGCTGCTATGCATCCACTAAATGTATTTGTGTACATGAAGCTTAAATAAAATAATAATATTAGAAATGTTCACCAATTTTAAAAATATAAAATTCAAATTTTCAATGTAATATTTTGCTTTCTACTTATAAAAAGTAATGGGAAAACGCATTTCTACGAATTTTATTCAATGCTCCTGTGAAATGTTGCCAACTGCAACTAAACTATTCCAACTTGATTGATGTTTGTTGGATCCAATCATGCTAAAAGTGTTTCTTACCTTTTTAGAATTTACATTTAAAATTTCAGTAAAAAATTACAAAGTATATTATGTAAAATGAATATTTTGTCAAAATATCTTGTTATATAAAGTTTGAAGTAAACTAAAAAAAAGTTGGATCAAGGTAAACTGGGATAAATCATTTAACTGTTTTTTTTTCGAACATTCATTAACATTTGCGTACGATGCAAACAATAAATATATTTAATTAAAATGAGAGATCTACAGTTTCATAACCAGTTTTGTTTAGACACCTACTATGATCGCAAGTAACTCAACTCGAATCTATGGATTTAACGGGAAGCTTTAACGGGAATTAAGTGAAATATATAATTTTAAAAAGAGTCAAACTTTTCCCTAGTCAAGAATCAAGAAATTAAAACAGCCACAGTATGGGAGACGTCCAAACTGGATAAAGCGAAGATCTGCAGACCTTCACGTGGCACAAAATGTCTGCGAGAGCTTGTGGATCTAACTGAGCCGTATTAATAAGGTGCGGCGCATTATCAGTATTGGACCGGTGTAAGCTATCGGCAATAATGACTAACAAATTGTATGTGTTTACAAATGCATTAATATATAAAATACCTTCCAAAATGACTCAAACCTCATGTCTTAAGTTATACAATACACTAAACATTACATAAATTAAAAGACACAGACGAACGCACAATTCACCTGATAGTAAATGATACTGCAGTCTATAAAAACCTACGTTCATTGTCAGCAAAGATTAAGACGCACTTTCTTCGTCACCGCTGATGAATGGGATGGAACGCCCAGCTTCCAGCGACTTAGTCTCGACTCTCTCAACTAGCACTCACGATAAGAAAAACAACTGTGGTATCCGGTCAAGTTGATACATTTAAACTGGAACTAGAAACATTCAGCGTACAGCGTCGTTATGATTCTGTTAAGATCAATCAGGTCTCGGTGCGTACTCGTTTACCATCATAAGTCTTTAGAGACTGTTTGCAGTCAGTTCTAACAGTAATAGAGATACGCTGCAGTATGTTTCTAGCTGCAGATGAATGGGTCAGCAGAGTAGGACAACGACCTCACAGAATATCACCCTAAAATAGTTGCATAATGCTACTATGTTACGTCTGCTGAGTGCAACGATCCAAAGACTTTTAATACTGGTCACGAGGCATACCAGCTCAGTCCTCAAGGGTGACAACGCATCTGCATTATGATTCCTTGTCAAGGATGAATGTAGATGTCATGGACCGCAGGGCCGCATGCTCGTTTGTTACTCTCACTGAAATTACAAACTTTTTGTTAATATATTATTTTAATTTGCTAACACAAAAAATAAGAAAAGAAGATGCAGGTAGCTCAGGTTATTCCTGTGGTGTGGGGAGGTCTACCTTCAGCCGCGGATTAGAGCATGGCCTGAAGTGGTGACGATGAAAACATTATAGTTAATCTACCTTCATAAAGATCTCACTTAGTTTCCTCTTAGTATTTAGATAGCATATATATTTAGCTTTTATGGAATGAGGAGTACATAATCGAGCCCAGCAACATATATAGCATAGTTTTTTCTCCTTTTCTGAGAAACTTTCTATCTAAAAGGTTTCACCTTAATTTCGTTCTTGAATTTTTACTCAAATGCCTAAAGAAGTTTCACTTCAAAATAAAAACAAAACACATATCTCTTTCAGAATAAAAAATATTTAATACAAATCGACAAAAAAGCATTGGTTAAAATTATAAAAAACCTTAAGAAATCGTAATATATAATTAGTCTGGCCATAAATACTGTTACATAAAAACTTTTCTTTTTTCAACTTTTTACTTATTTTGAATTTGGAACACATATATTATTCGATTTTGCGTAATTTCACATATTTTTCCGAGTTCATTATCAAATTACAATATGGAATGGGGTGTTAAAGAAAATAGGATTGCAGTGATCGCCTTGCGCAAAGTGGGTATGGAGCCGTCGGTCATATTCCAGACACTTCAAAAGCTTGGTATCACCAGTATGTTCGTGTATCGTACTATCAACAGATACTACAACACTTCCTCTGTCGAAGACAAGAAAAGATCGGGGCGGCCGCGTGCTGTTAGAACTACAAAGGCTGTTAATGCTGTTAAAGCCAGAATTCGTCGGAACCCCATTAGGAAGCAAAAAATATCATCGCGAGAAATGAAGATTCCCGCTAGGACTTTGTCGCGTATTACAAAACAAGACCTGAAGCTCGGTGCTTATCGTCGATATACAGGACATGCCCTAAATCAATCTTTACAATTAAAGAGAGTGGATTGATCAAAATGCCTTCTGTCGCGATACGCAGGTGAAAGGCACAGGAATATCCTCTTTACCGATGAAAAAAATTTCACTATTGAAGTACACTACAATAAGCAAAATGATAAAATATACGCTCACAGTTCTAAAGAAGCTGCTCAAGCGATTGGAAAGGCACAACGTGGTCATGATCCTGCGTCAGTGATGGTTTGATGGGGCGTGTCTTATCAATGAGTCACAAAACTACATTTTTGTAAAAAAGCAGTGAAAACTTCAGCCAAAGTGTATCAAGATACAGGCTTGGATCATGTTGTGAAACCTCTCAGCAATACACTTTTTAAAAATATACCGTGGACTTTCCAGCAGGACTCTGCACCTGGTCACAAGGCACGAACTACCCAAGCCTAGCTTGAAACCAACGTTCGGACTTTATGAGAGCTGAAGACTGGCCCTCATCTAGCCCAGACCTCAACCCTTTAGACTTCAAATTATGGTCAGTTTTAGAGGACTCCTGCTTAACGACACTGTGACGTTGAGTCTCTTAAAAAATCTTTGGAGCAAGCAGTGGCGAAATTTTCCTTGGAAACAGTGCCAAACAGATTAAAGGCCTGAATAGATTTTTATTTTTAGTTTTGCCGAGACTAATAAATATGTAGGTATAAATTTTAATAATATTACATTACTACATTAAAAAAAAAGCATTTTCATTTGTAACAGAACAGATGGCCGGACTAGGTATATAAACACACACACATATATATGTATGTAATATTATAATTTTAATTTATAACTACATCAAGATTACAAAATAAACAGGGATCTCGTTAGATTTATTTTATACGTTCTTAATGAAAGTAAATTTTGTTTTAGGACCTTTTACTGAAAAACTAAAAAGGTTTCTTTCGTCATACTTCAATGGCCTTTACCATGTCTGGTAGTAACGGCATATTCTCTAACGTAATAATATCACTTTCTAAGGCAATGGCAAGTCTGCCACCAGTGGATTAATTAGTCATCATATCAGCCCATCTTTGATGGCGATGTCGACTCTAAACATTGTGACGATGGCCACTGTTAGCCCGAAGGCTTTTACAGCTTCACCGGGTTGAAAAGTGGCCGAGCGCCCAGGGCACTCAGCCGAAATTTTTATTTATGGGTATACCACAAGGGTTCCCGGAAGGGAGCCTCGGCTAGGACCGTTACCCTGACAAGTGACATCAACTGCGTATATTTTAGTGCAGTAAGTGATCGCGGAAACAGAGGCACTCACTCGTCATACCCTTCCTTAATCCGGTGTAATACATTGCACATATGTAAAGTCCACCGTTAGTCTACTGCCGAACATAAGTAGATCTTCCCCAAAAGTTGCCACGGAGCAATTACTTATGTCAATTAAATTATATTGCTCGTCAATTCATCTAGTGGGGAGTCGATACTGTGTTTCCCAAAACCACTCTCAAGACGAATCTTGTATCTTTCATCAATCTAGCGGATGCTGAAGTGTCAATGGGGCAGCCATATAGCACCTATGGATAAATTGTAGTGGAAACAAGTGAAGTGAGATACAACGGGTCCGTCCGTATATGAGATGTATGAGATGGCTAAGTTAACTGGATAGATAGCTGGAACTCTTTGCATGGCGAGTTCTGCAGCCGCAACGTCGAGTATAAACTAAATGTAAGACTTGTCTGCGACTAAATATTGACAGCTCTGAGCCTATCGGGCAGTCAACAATGTAAGTCTTGTGCAACTCTAACCGGACCAAGTTGGTCGTACGTGGCCCCTCGTGGCGGCAGCTGAGCGCCTCGCCTCCCACCGCATTGATTAAAGCCCCTGATAAAGATTTTGGAGTGGCTATCCTAGAATTCACGGCTGCAGCATAAAACAAACCAGCAATATTTGTGTGCCGCAGTCATCATTTGTCATCAGGGGCATGTTTGACATCCCTTTTATATAAAAAAAACATCTTAAAAATAAGAATGTAGACTCAATGCAAATACTAACTCCTCTTGAAATTGGATCGTATCGAGTGGGGAATCTCGAGAGTTCTTCACCTAAAATACCATTTTAGCAAGTTAATCAGATTTAAATTATCTTAATCGATCCAGTCGTGTTGGGCAAATTATGTAAGTAGTGAGTTTGAAGTTAGAGGGAACTCATTTAGTGAGCAGAATTAGATTTCGTAGTTAAATATCGGATGTGACAAACGGGCACACATCAAGTGAAGACTATTGTCCATGCATCTATCCTCATGAATGTTTCGTCTAGATTCTATTGATGTTTATGCCGTTAGCCTATGCGGCTCTTACAGCTTCATCATATAGGGCTCACGGAACAGAGGTCCATGAGCTAGCAAACAAAGGTACGTGAGCTGGCATCAAAGTTTCAAGATACGTGTTCCCGTTTTCTCCCCTGAGGACTGACATAGAATGCCTGTATTTCTTGAGGGCGGGATTCTTGCCGGATCGAGCCGACCTATGAATGTTGCTTGCATTTGATGCTGGGATTTAAGCGAATTTTACACGTAACACGTACACCAAGACCTTAGCCTCTTGAAACACGCGTAAAAAGTATTAAACGACTATAATTACCAAATTATTATAAAATAAACGGTAATTTACACAAAAAGTGCAACTGCTTTTATGTTTTTTATTTCCATAAAACACTTAAAAATATTATTAAAAACTGTAACTTATCAATGTTAAAATTATCATCTTCACAACCTATAACGCAGACGTCTCCTTATACACATTTCTCCCAACACAGACTTCTCCTTATACACACTTCCATCAACACACACTTCTCCCAACGCAACCTTCTCCCAATACAAACTTCACCCAACACATAATTTTTGCCCTATCATAAATTCTGTACAGGTCAAATACAATAAAAAACCTTATTATAAATATGTCTAGTATATCCCTATATGTATATTTATAAATTTGAAACATTATTGCGCAAATATTTCGAAAACAATACAAATATATTTTTATTACCTTAGACGTAAAATGAACTATGAATCGTTCAATATAATGATACATTGAAGGAATGTATTATTGTTTGTAATGGTACAAGTATACAATACAGTAATTACAATAGAATGGAATTATTTAATAATAAAATTCTCTATTTTTAATATATAAATATTCCCTATTTTATTATTAAAAGACTAAATACTAAGAACTTTTTTTAGGAATACAAGTGTGGTGTTTAGTGATGATATATATATAGACATTTATGACAGAGCGCACTAACTCAGCAAATGTCTATTCACTCTTCCTTAGAAGATATCCACATTATACTAAGACTAACACAAGCAATTGCTTTTACAATATTAGAGGCGTAATGCTCCAGGATAAGTAATCTAGGTCATAATTTAGGCTATCTGGGTCATCGATCGTATTCCAGTGTGAGGTACCGCCATATCTTATCAACCAGGTCCTTCTCTGGTTCCATTCTTACTAAAACTACTTTAAATATGCATTGTGGGAATACCACTGTATATGATCTTATCTATAATATATTTAATTTATAATAATGCGCTGCTTCTACTAAAGTATTTTAAATTTTAAAGATATTGTTGAACATTTCTTTTAAGGTTCACAAAACATATAAAAATACTCTTAAGCCGTTAACTAACCTTTCATTAGACCTAACGCGGTGGGATGGCCTTAAAACGGATAAAGAAGCAGAAATCCAAAAAGGGTTGCCTTCTTAATAGAATTTTATTTGAAGAAAACTTTAAGAACGCTGGTTCTTTTATTAAACATTCTAGCGAAACCATTAACTTTACTAACATTCCCGTTAACAAAAAACCTTAAATTATTGTACCAGAAGATGTTCCACGACAATAGACGAATAGCGGTTTTTAACCTACGACTTTGTGTTTCTCAGACCGTAACCCTAAACCAATGACGTGTTTAATAATCTTATAAACTAGAGTACGTAACAGGGGTCTTTTGTTATGCAAATGAGAAATATTTCAATTAGTTTATAGGGTTTTTGGCCGTGTGGGTGTATTAGTCACCAATGTGGTTGCTGACACTGTCCGTGCAGATACATTAAAGTCCGACACTTTGAAATTGCAAGAGTTTATTAGTGACGGTAACATCATTGCAGTATACAATCGTAAGGCATAGCACGGAAGGAATAGCAGATAAGAAAGAGTGAGCAGAAAATAGAAGTATTTATTACAATAGAGGAGCAGAACTACTAAATAATAAGTTCACACGTAAGCGGTAAGCATAAGCTGCGCATGAGTGCAACCGACATGCACTTTTCGTGGGGACCTGCTCGCACCGACGGGCCGCTGTGCGCGTAACTATATAAAGCAAATATATATATATATATATATATCACCACCGTCACCATTAGCAATAGTCTCCCGCTGCACATAGGCCTCCGTCATATATTGCTACAAAGCACAATCTTGATTCAATTGATCCATAGATATATGAATATTTTTTTTTATTTATTACTTACTATTTCAAATTGCAGTTCCATTGAGATATGGTTTTAGCATAACAACTATGCTGCATACTAATGCATAGCCCTCTCCATAGCGCGCTGAGGGACTAAGCTTTCTCATACGGCCAGCAGTCATGGACTATATAAGCTGGCCATCGATCATCAATGGGTAGGACAGATTCTCTAGTAGACAATCTAGGACGCAGTGGATGACCCTAATAGAAGGAGCAACAATCTCATTTTATTTTAATTAAATCCTATATAGTAATTAGTGATGCGTTAGTGTATTGGATAGAACACTAATTCACGTACCGTCTGCCAACTGATTAAGGATTCACACATGTATTAATATTTTTGAAGAGAAACTACATTCGGCTCCATGACACTAACAAATTTAACGTTTCAATGTCAAATTTATATTAAATTAAACGTTTCAGACGTACGGAAAATAGTTATTTAGCCATAATGAGAAAAAGAGAGTATATATATATATATACATATATATATATATATATATATATATAGAGAGAGAGAGAGAGAGCGAGAAATGTGAAAAAAGTAAATTAATTCTTTGTTTTGCTGTAATCCACAAAGTACACACCGGATCGGTCCTTAACTCACATACATTTCAAAGGAGCAGGCTTATGCAGCCCTAAACCGAATAAAAACACACGAGAACTTCTTTGGACGTTTACGGTCTACGGGATTTTACGTCTTTATACTGATGCATGCTTAAACTTGACAGAATAAATATTACTAAAAATCTAATCTAGCTAGATTGTAACTACATTAATTCCATATTTTTTTAAAATCTCTATCTTGGTTAACTTTATATTACAATTTATTTACTTATCAATAAGTCTTTAGACTATTCGTGCATTAATAATAGTATAAAGTTTCAAATTACACAAAATATTAAAACACATAAACCACAATAACAATACATTTGACTGAAACGAATAAATATAAAAAAATAAAAAGAATTATTATTTGCGTGGACGGACCAACAATAAAAATAATATTTTTAGTAAACTTCTTGTCCGAATAGTTTTCTTTGTTACAAAACCTGTTTTGTTCTTAACCTTTCGAATTAGTAAAGACGAAAACCATCGTCGAGTTTGCCCTAGGGTTACACGCGGTAGTACGATCTCGCAATAAAGATTTATGAAGACAGTTTCGCTGTTGGTCGTAATTCGACGAACATTTTCTCTGTCTTAAAGGTAACTTCTATTAAATTTATTTATTTTGTAAATCTATGGCACAGCACCTTTCGAATGATATAAGTTTTATTTTAAATGATAATAGAAATGACAAACAATACATAACATACCATCTATATCTATGCACAACAAAGATTCGAGATGCAAATGTTTAATGTATTTTCACCTCAGAGGATTAAAATACCTCTTTACCTGAATATTAGTAATGACAAACTATACAGTTCACTGTAGTAATGACGTAGTAACGACATTAAATCTATATATATGCACAACAAAGATTCGAGATGCAAATGCGTTGTCACCTTTAAGGATTAAAATGAAATTCCTCGTGACCTCGGGTCCAAACATTTAGCGTACTAAACACGGCAGGTTTTTTCTGCTATTCCACTCTAGTATTCTATAAGAGCTAGGATATTTGGCGTGGCTACATATCGGTTAAACGAATTTTAGCACTTAAGGTACACTTACTTAACGGATTATAATATCAATCCATCATGTTCAAAACCATTAGGTAAATCGAATGGCTAAAATATTCAAGCCAATTTTTCACTGTCTGTGTTGACTGAGACCCTATGTGGTTTTCGATTCCCACCGCACTCTACTCGTCAATAACCAAAATAAACCTATATTAACTTTTCCGGCTTTGTTATTTATAACACCTCCCTTTTCATGGCTGTTGTGACTCATATGGCGTTCGTAGCGTTCCACGGACCCAATTGCAAGTAACGAATTTTTTGTATTTAATAAATATATTTATTTAGTAAATTTGATGACCGTAATAGCTACGTAAATAATAAATAATGGTTATTCAGTAAAAATTGTAAATGTAAATCTTTTATGATCCTATTGTGACGAAGCACGATCTGCAGTAAGATTACCTATGGAGGATAAACTAGTGCGTTACGAGGCACGTAAATCACGCACCATAAGGTGATCTGAGTTCTTTTGTTATCGATACAAAAAATCTTAACCTTATCTTTTACCTTAACTTAAAATCAATTTTTAAAGAAAATTCTTGCAATTTTTCCACTCGAAGTGTCACGTAAAATTGAATTCCCGGGATCACGTTTTCCTGAAGTCAGGCCCGGGATGGAATCAATTTGCTTATCATCGACATTTTTATTTCATTACCCTTATATTTTGCAATATATTTACCCCGAGATGAATTTACTTTAGTAAAGTGTTGAATTAATGTTTTTTTTTTCTTCATTTGTAAACGCTTTATTTTAAAATAAAAGGTACAATAGGCTGCCCATAAAGCTTTATTGACCGGTCAAGCCTTGAGGATAAACATTTTGTTTTTTATTTAAAAAAGAATATTAGCAATGCTATTTTATCACTACTGAAATTCCAGTTAACCACTCCAACTCAGCTGAATATCCTTGTGCTGTTAGATGGTTCACGACAAATTCGTCTAATGGTGAATTGGAACCTACGATCTTAAGTTTCGCAGACCGTACCCTAAGCCATTGGTCGTAGATACCAACAAAAGAATCCTAAATATTAACAATATCAATAACATACTTGATAGATAAAAATAAATAAAAATATAAAACAATAAATAACATATGCCTGCGTCCTCCTGGTCGACCACGGCGATATCTTTTGATTATTACTAAATGACATCAACTACGCAGAATATTGCATAGTGCCCCAAACATTAGTGCAAACACAGCGACAGTGACTCGTCCCATCACCAATTCCGATGTAATGCGTCTGCAATAAGGTTTACCTTCGACCTTATTGCAGACGCATTACATTCAGATGCAGTGTTGGGGACAAGGGACCCAAGTATTGATGACGAGGTCCTATGGGTGGAAAACGCATCGAAAGCATCTTGAATCTTTGCTTAGGAGGAACCTGATGCCCTGGGGAGCAGTCATCACTCATCATCAGGTGATTTGAGTGCTTGTTTGTCATTGTAATATTACACAAATATTATTTTTTATATAAAAAGTGCTGATAATAAATGGCTTCATACCATGGAGCGCGAAATACGTTATAGGGAGGGAGAAAATAAAAATAAGTTAATTTAAAGAAAGCTCTTTCTTATAAAGATTTCAAAATCCAATAAAGTGGTTCCCTTCGTCGTTGACATCTACATACGACCCAACTTCCTCTCCCTTGTCAAAGGGTTTATTCCCTACATTGCTTTGATGTTGAAAACAGTACACAGCGGTATTAAAAATAATGAGGTTATTTGAGAAAAAAAAAGACGAAGAAAATATACTGATATAAAATATCGACTACTACAAAGATTTTGAAAGAATACAATTTCTTTTAAAGTATTCAGGCTGAGATACGAGCAAACAGTCCACCTAATGGTAAGTAATGGCTACGGCCCATAACACCAACATTCATAAACATCTGCATTATCTGTTTCTGCTGTCGCCCCTTAACACTAAGATGGTATGCCTCATCACAAGGGTCTATGGATCCTTAAACTTGCCCATGTTAGCTAATGTTAATGTAGGTATGTTATAAAGATGTTTCTTTCGTAAAAATAAAACATATATCTTAAATGGCCATTATTATCCAAAACTCGAGTGGAAAGAGAGGCTCTTATAAGTATATCGCCTCCCTTTCTAATTCAAGCTAGCCTCTAGTTGGGATTCAGTTTCCCCCACATAGTTTGACAATAAATGGGCGAATGCATTAAGCTGCTGTTTCGTGTGGACTCACCATGGTAGGGATCCGGAGATCCATTTTGGAGGCATTCCATCTTATTCCTCATGGGTGATCTCGTCTACGTACCTTATCGAGGGTAAATCGTGTGCTCATTTTTAACCGTCAATACAATAAAAAAAGCTTTCTTCCCGCACCGCTTTCCCTCGTAGTGCTATCCTAAATATCATTGTGATCATGTGGATTTTTAATCATTTTATATTTTTTTAATTGTTAATTTTTTATAATAAAACAAATAAAACATCAATTAAATTATTATAAATCAATAATATTGTTGTTAATTTTAAATGTTGGATATCACTTGCCTAGTTGTTTTGGTAACCATGGAAATAGGGAAGCTCACTGACAGTGAGATGTCTTGAATTGAAAACATGGAATGTTGCGACTAAACTTTTAAATAAAACTAATATTTTAACGGATTTTATCGCTTTTATTACTAACTTTTTATTGCGACATTTTGAATGCAAGACCTCTTGAAGAAGGTACGTCTAGTTTGGGATTTAGTTTTATTACTCACAGAATATCAAGCCGATGATACCACTCAGCCATCTTCTCTATCGAATGATTTTTAGACTCACAATCCTCCGAAGAACTCGGTGTTCCTTTGCGAGGATTGGTTTATTAAATCTCATGGCATGGTGAGGCTGATCTAAGGTATGGTCGCAGACTGCAGACTACCTACAGTGTTAATGTTTCAAGTCAGCTATATGTTCTTTTACGCGAGTCTATATTCTCAATCAAGCTACACTCCAGTATCTTGCAGAGGAGATATTGCATTTGATTGATGATACATGTTTAGTAATCAACCCAACTAGGGTTGTAAAATGGTCTTATAGAAGCCCGCTTCAAGATGTAGCCAATACTCGTGATATATACTATAATAAGCACCCCGTTTGTTTTTGAGGTGAAAGCTCTTGATACTTCCGCAGTAACACCGTTCTTAACAGCCGGCAACGCATTCGCGACTCCTCTGGTGTTGCGGATGTTATGTTGAAGGGAGGCGGTAATCCCTTGCCATCAGGTGCTGCTAGGAGCTGCTTGCTCATTTGCTACCTGTTCTATATATAAAAGTACATCCAAGATTACGTATACATAGATGATAATTTCACAATTTTATCATCTGACAGTGTAATTGCACTGATAGATAATCTTAACTCTATTAATTCGAAAATACAATTCACAATAGAGTTACAATTCTATATAAGTATATATTGTGTTGTAAAATTATTCAAACTATAAGCTTATTTTAATAACGAAGCAAGAATTTCAAACTTCCGTAAAAGGGGAATCACTCATCTCCTTTAAGTATCACATATGTACATGTTGCAAAATTAATTTTCTTAAAAACTTAGTCAACTTTAACCGTGTTTAACTTATAGATTACTTAAGATAAATAATAAAACAAGTTTTCTTTTATTGAATCTTTTATTATTTTATGAGCTTTGCAAAATATGAGAAACAGATATATCGATAAACTTTATTTATATCATTACTTTTTGGAAAAATAAGCTCCGGATGGTAAACGAATCGACTTAAAAGCCTTGTGCTCGGACCATTAGACTTTGCGGAAGGATTTTGTCAAGACATACTGATAAAAAAGGAAAGGAAAGGCTCCTAAAGCTCATATTTTACTTGAAATTCAAAATAAATTGCTCTCTTAGAGCAGCGACCTCCAATAAAAAAGCGACTAAATTGCGGTCCGCAGCGATAAGCGGATTCAGTGAAATGAAAACAGAGACCTTCCAAGAGTTGCGATATTCTTTGACACATTAAAATGATTAGACTATAAAAAGACATAATTCGTCATCATGATTATCACAGCCTATCAACAGTGGTGAAACTTGCATAGGTTGCTCCATTCAAGAACCATACTTCCCCATAGGATATCGGTTCTACGAATTGTATTGCAGTACGGACCTTCACTGCTGTCCATATGAAGAAGCTCAGTCAGTAAGCGAACTATTGAAAGGGCTATACGCGGTTCTTGGACATGCGAAAGTAGAATGAATTAATCTGCAACGGCATAAATAATAATTTACATTTATTTATTCATATTATTTTTTCTTTATATATTATTTATTTAATATTTTTTACCAACTTATATATTTTTCAATGGTGTTTTTACAGTGGTAGAGCTACACAGCAGTTTGTTTCTAGCAGCAGAATTAATAAATCCGCTCTACCGGGGTAGGACCACACCCTCACAGAATATCAGCGTAAAATAGCAGCATAATGCTGCTGTCTCATTTGGTGAGTGAAGGGATCCAGAGACCTTTATAACTAGTGACGTGACGTTCCATCTCAGTCCTCAAGGGTGACAACGCATCAGTATTATGACTCCTTGTCAAGGATGAATATAGATGTCATGGAAAAAAGGAATCACTTGCCATTAGGTAAACTGTGTACTCGTTTGTTACTCTAAACTTAATTAAATTAATTGATATTGAAAAATTTCAATTTTAACAAAATGGAGGCTCACAAATAACGGTCGTAACAGATGAAAGCTTTCTGTTAACTAATACTCGGTGTGGCAAAAACTTAAACTAGAGAAAAATAAAGTATTAAAAACTAAAACACAACGCACATTCATGCAAACGACATAATTATCGTCATTGGTTTTTAATATGTCTGCGAAATTTCAAATTATTCGGATCAGATATCTGAATAATCTGTGTTAAGTGGATGGATGAAAATTAAACTGAAAGATTCCATTCATTAATACATACATACATATATAGTACATGTCAATTTAATCAAAGCATGTTAATATAACATAATAAGGATCCCTACACTCACCAATTGTGCTGCAATTTTATACTGATATTCTGTGAGGTCGACCCATTCATGCACTAGCTACAAACAAACTGTAGTGTGGCTCTTCGAATATTCTAAAGAAAGCGTGTAATTTCGCTACAGAGTCGTTATCTCGCCTTAAAGTATCTAAATGGATTCCATCTGAACTACTTACTGTACGGAGAAGAACAAAACGTTCTCCAGTGAAACTTTGAGACGTCGCTTTTATCTTTACGAAAGTATTATCTTGGGTAGATTTAATACATTGGAGGGTTCCGTAGGTTTTACGAGATGTCTTATCTTATCCTGTTTGTGAGAATCGGAACACTGTTGCTGCCTGATGCTCGACCTCTTACGATCTTTAGTACATGCCCGTTCCGTACGCTTCAGGCGTCGGTACTCTGTTGATTTCCGATAGCACTTTGGCCTCTTCAGATTTTTTCTGCACACACAGTCCCGTACTCACTTCTTTAACGTTCACGAATGTGTTAAGTAATGGCTAGTGCCTGTAATCTGTCGGTTCGGAGTAGCATATCTCCAGAAGATTCATCTTTTTATTACTATTAAATATTCTACTTACCTGATTCTTCAAGACAGTATCCTTAATAAGATAATAATTATTATTAATAACAGTTTTAAATAAATCGAGGCATATAGTGACGTTTTTCAAAATAAACGTCAGCACTGAACCAGGAGCTCCAATCGCGACGCCCCGGGACCACGCAGACTCGTATCTTCACTCATCTTAATCATTAATTAAGAGGAGTGAAGTTACGAGTCTGCATGATCAACAAAACAATAATTTTGACCAACACAATAAACATTCATTCTTTTCTATTTAATATATACATCACGATGATGTCGACCACGGTGACATCTGCTGGTTATAGATTAACTGCGTAGTATATCTTATAGTTAGTAGATAATTATTTAATTTATGCCGTAAGCATTTGAGCAAACACAAAATGAACAAGACCCTGTTTCGTCATTCTCTTCCCTATAACGATGTAATGTATATTACAATAACCTCGGAGGAAGGTTCTGATGCAGTGGGGGGACACGGGACATACGAAACGAAGACGAATAATTTGTGATACACAAATATTGTTCTCGCTCGGGAATCGAACCCAGGACGTAGCTACACTACCCCATACGGCCCTCAAAAAAACGTTATGGTCAATATAGATTGTACAAGATTTCAGGTTAAACGAAATTTAAAATGGGAAAGCGAGACAAGAAGCATTAGGAAATATTTCGGCTCAGTGTATATTTTTATTTTAATTATATATTAATTGATGTCGTGGGATACAGAGACCTATCTAATATTATGCGAAGATATAAAATGTGTGATTATTTTGGAATTAAACAACAACAGAATCTGAAATATGTGATGGATGAAAATAAATAGTTAAGTCTCTAGAGTTTTAAGGGTAAATCATCTGTCACCCCTCATCCATCTGACAACAGACTCTACATTTTTCGTTTTGAAGCGTCAGTAGCCCAATGCATTAGGTTGCGATCTGCGAAACTGAGGGTCGGAGGTTCGAATCCACAATCCGACTACTGTTGAGAACCATCTCCTATATATATATAGGAGATATATATATAAATTAAAGTCTTAACGTTCGCTTTTACGAAAAACCTAAGTTCGATCACCGGTGCCGGCACTTATGAAGTTATTAATCACAATTTTAAAGTCCTAATTTACCAAGTTCTCGACGGTGAAGTTGAGGATAGTGTGTAAGAAGAAAATTAAAAACAAATACTTTAAAGACGCAAAGTGCATTTCAGACAGATGCAGTTAGAGCCTAGTCCAGCACGTTCCGGCGCGGATTGGTCCATCTCTCTAAGGAGATCTATTCCCGACAATGGGATTTATATATACAGGTTGTCATTATGTTTACTTTATTTTATAAAATTAATTCAATTAATTAATGGTGACATAAAAAAAACTAAAGTATAAACTTTAAAAAAACTAAAGTGTAAACTGGCTCTGAATACAAACCAAATTACAACGTCGCCTTTGGTTGTTAATATTGCTGCAGGCTAAGGCAAAATGAAGTATAAATAAAGCAACTGGCTTTATTTACTTTATTTTATAAAATTAATTCATATAATTAATGGTAACATAACAAAAAACCTAAAGTATATAACTTGGTTGGAACCATTGTTTCGGATGGATGTCACGGGTCGCAGTCTTCACTAACCATCAGGTGAACTAGAACGGATCAATTTTGTTTACCTGAAATTCCATTTTAGTCCTCAGGGGTCCTTATCGAGGATGATGATGTCATGGACCGTTGGAATTGCTTACCATACTCAATACGATAAAAATCTGGTATTGTTAACCCTATAATATTTCAAGTGTGCTCCTTTGTCACCCTCAATCGAATAAAACAACTGCGTTTGGTAACCCTATAGTATTTTAAAATGAAATCTTTGTTTTATTCATATAATGCAGATATATAACTTTTCGTGACTAACCTAAAGATCCAGCGTTGATTTAATGAAACAAAATTTAAATTCTAATTAAAATTACTTTGAACTTAGCCGCAACCAAACCGGCTCTATGTCACTTATTTCGCTCTATTTATATTACACTGTGCAATAATACACAGATGCACAGTGTAATAAGAATAGAGCGAAATGAAGCACATCGCAAGCGACAGAGTAACGTTGCTCGATTGCTTGTTGAGAATATTAATGTATACAAAATCACATTTTAACTCTTGGTTCGTTCGTTTTAACTCTTTATCTCTGTGTACACCTAGTCGAGTCATAAGATCCTTCACAAACACTTCATTAAATATATAGAATTTTTGATGTTTGTGTAAAATATATATAATTCAGTTACAATCAAATAAATAATAGTAATAATTAACGTTTTTTCCTCCCCTAATTTCGAATACAGGCCGTCAACAGACAGTGATAGAGCTAGATACTTCAGTTTGTTTCTAGCTGCAGAATGAATTGGTCAGTTCGTCCGGGGTAGGAATACGCCCCCACAAAATAGCATAAAATAGCAGCATAATGCTGCTGTGGTACATCTGGTGAGTGCAGGGATCCGGAGATCTCAGTCCTCAAGGGTGACAACACATCTGCATTATGGTGCCTTGTCTACGATGAATGTAGATGTCATGGGCCGCAGGAATTTTTTATTTATAAACTTTTGTACAACTAACATATGCACAAAGGCGGACTTAATGCCTAAGGCATTATCTACCAGTTGACCTTGAGAGGGTTCAGAGAAAACAATGTAGGGACAGATAAATAATAATAAAGAAAAAACGAAACATACAGTACATCTAAATACTTATACAATCATATATACATATCTTAGGAATTTATAATACTAAATAAATTAATAGATATTTATATACATTTACATAAACTAAAAGTATATACATATTATAAATACAGACATATCTAAAAGTAAATATATATATAAATATATACATAATTATTATCGATGTTGACGCTGCTGACGCTACTCCCAACAAATGCTTTCAAATTTTAGTTTAAACTCTAAGCGACTTTTCAGGAATCACTTAGGTGAGCTATGTGCTGTGTGTGAAAAAAACCTCCTAGAACAGGGGTCGATCACACAATGTTCATGTCTATATGAGCCACTGCTTTAGCCGGGGCTACTTTTAGGGACTCCGAATCCTGGTCAGTTTAGCGCAAGCTTTCTTCATTGAGTATTGTCATTTTTTGTAATGCAATGGTATTAATCTGGGCTATTCTTCGTGCCTGATGATGATGATTTCATAGGCGTAGCTTGCTGTCCGATAAGCGGATGCTGAATCTTGTTGCAATGTCTAATACCCAATGTCGGTTTTCGAAAATCATTTTTGAATAAGGTTGCACGACGTTTTCGTTGACGGTATTTTGATATACTATATATATATAGTTTTATATACATAGTTTTCACAACTTATACACAAAAAAACACCTTTGGCCTGAAAATCCACGCCAAACCATGATAGATGGGTACGATATACGTGTTCGCTTCTTCATTATCGTGGGGCATATGCTTTATCATTTTGTTATTGTAACTTTCTTCGAAGTTGAAAATATTTTTAGCTAAATTAAAAATTTTCGGTATTTTTTTCCCGCGTTTATCAAAGTCTCTCAAGCCTTATTTTTACAGAAGCTCATTAAGAAATTGCCCTGCTCTGCATCGATAAGCGAAAAGATTCCTAGATCTTCATTTTTTTCTTCATTTCTTATTTCACTTTTTAACCCTAGTTTTAACTAGTAGTTCGTTCTTCTTTGGGTTACCCAGACTAACATTATTTGCTTGTGGACGGAATTTCGTTGGATTTGATTTCTGACTCTGACTGATTAATGGCTGACACAGCTGCAGTCCTAATCGTACGAGGTCGGCCGCTATTTTCCGGTCTTCGCTCCAATCTTCACTGAATCGTTTGATAGTATGTTAATTAACTTCAGAGATATTTTTAAATTTTGCACAAGTTTATAAATCTGTGTTGGCGGGTATCCACGGCGCTGAAGTGCAATAACTGCGACTCTGTCTTCCTTTTGCGTCCAACTTCCTTTGTTAAAAGGAACAAAATCAGATTAATTTTTTATTTTAAGATGGTACGAAAATTGGCTTTTCAAAATCAGTCTTAATATCTTTGGCCAGTATTTTTTTAATTAAATGAGCATGTGACTGAACATATTGGCCGACATGCGATATGAGGAGCGCGCAGTCGATAGAGTAACTGGCTGCTGCGTCGAAGGTCCTAAGTTCGATCCCTAGCCAAGGTTTGTATATCACAAATTGTTAGTTTTGGGTCTGAGTGTATTGCCTCGTGTCTTTGCCATTGCAACTGTACCCTAATGAGATCTCAGTGTGCATTACATCGGGATAGGGAAGTGGACAACGAGTGAGTGCCTCCGTGTTGATATCGCCGTGGTCAAAATCCGCCGGGTGATCAAAGTTTATACGACTCATGTTTTCGTTGGGTTTAAACTTAAATAAATCTTAATGGCGTATACACAGACTACATTTTTGTAGCACGTTTCGACTTCTGTCCTATATAGTGGTAAAGTAATTACCTATATGTATAAAATCCTACTGTCAGGGGTGAGTCTCCCCCCTAAAGAGGGGGTTGGTGTCTCGTCCGCGACGCCACTGTCGACTAGCGGACTTTACACGTTTGGAAATATTTTTTTTATGTTCATTTTTTTAAATAAATTTCTTAGACACTGCAGTTTCCCGACCATGTCTTCCTTCACCGCCAAGCTTTTATTGTATTTAATAATACCATTGGTGCCGGTGTCACGGATCGAACTCAGTTAGCTAACGTACTGTGAATTTAAAACGAGTGCTGAAATAATGAGCTACCAAGACTCTACACTAGGCTACCACGGCTGAACACTGAACTACCACATCTCTACACTGAGCTACTACGGCTGTACACTGAGCTACCACGGTTGTACACTGAAGTACCACATATCTACACTGAGCTACCACGGCTGTACACTGAGCTACCACGGCTGTACACTGAGCTACCACGGCTTGTACACTAAGCTACCGTAGCTCTACACCGAGCAACCGCAGATTGTGTCGTATATAAAATATTTTAGATATTTTATCATAGCTGTTTAGTAGATACATTGTCTAGTATAGTTTATTTTCCTCGTATTTAATTTAAGTTACTAATACAGAACTACCGCACTTTGTGACTAGCAACATTAATTGTAAAGACATTGAAGCTTGTAACACAGTTTTATATTAACACCAGTTGCAGAGTTCTTATTTTCATAATAAGTAGTCTTTTTATAATATTAGGGATGACAAACCCTGATGACATCTAGACCCTAAACTAAAATTCAAGATGCATATTTTCACCCCTGCGGACTGAGATCGTATGCTTTGTCACCTGTAATTGGGTTCCCGTATACCTACACACACCATACGATACACAACAACGTTATGCTGCTACTTCACTATTCTATGAGGACATCATCATGGAAGATGAGGAACTCTACCGGTCATTCCTTAATGCGGTGACAATTGGCGTTGGATGCAGCGACTACATAGGAAAATGAAAGAAAATAAAGAAACAATATGTTACTTTGTTAACGAGATCAAAGGATCTAACTACAGATCCTTTGGTCCACATAATATTAAAGCTTCTAAAGAAAGTGTGTAATCTCAGCGACAGACAGCGGTAATTTCTTCTTAAAGTGGTTTTATCTTGTCTGCTCATTGTTCTACAAGGAACAAAACGTTTCTAAGCATAACTAAAGATCGCTTTTATCTTAAGAAGAATATACCATTTAAAGATTTAATACTCGAGAATGTTTTGATACATTTTTCGAGACAAAACGTCTTAAGTATAATTTAGTTCGATATATTGCGTGAAAATACGTAACAAGATAATTAGTATTTTGTTGCTACAAATCATATCCCATCTTGTGGCAAATGCTAACCTATCTCGCTTCACATGCTAACCTAACTTCCTACAAATACTAACTCATCCACCTTGCTACATATGCTACCTAACTTACTACAATGTTAACCTTTTTTGCCAGTAATGCTAACCTACCTTACTACAATGTTAACCTTTTTTGCCAGGAATGCTAAACTACCTTACTACAATGTTAACCTATTTTGCCACGAATGCTAACTCATCTACCTTGCTACATATGCTACCTACCTTACTACAATGTTAACCTTTTTTGCCAGGAATGCTAACCTACCTTACTACAATGTTAACCTTTTTTGCCAGGAATGCTAAACTACCTTACTACAATGTTAACCTATTTTGCCACGAATGCTAACCTACCTTACTACAATGTTAACCTTTTTTGCCAGGAATGCTAACCTACCTTACTACAATGTTAACCTTTTTTGCCAGGAATGCTAACGTACCTTACTACAATGTTCACCTTTTTTGCCAGGAATGCTAACCTACCTTACTACAATGTTAACCTTTTTTGCCAGGAATGCTAACCTACCTTACTACAATGTTAACCTTTTTTGCCAGGAATGCTAAAGTACCTTACTACAATGTTAACCTATTTTGCCAGGAATGCTAACCTACCTTACTACAATGTTAACCTTTTTTGCCAGGAATGCTAAACTACCTTACTACAATGTTAACCTTTTTTGCCAGGAATGCTAACCTACCTTACTACAATGTTAACCTTGCCAGGAATGCTAACTCACCTTACTACAATGTTAACCTTTTTTGCCAGGAATGCTAACCTACCTTACTACAATGTTAACCTTTTTTGCCAGGAATGCTAACCTACCTTACTACAATGTTAACCTTTTTTGCCACGAATGCTAACCTACCTTACTATAATATTAACCTACCTGTTACAAATACTAACCGAATTGACTACTAATCTAACGAACATCTCTTACTAAGATAACGGAAGGTCCGACGAAAGATGACGACAGTCGTGGCTCAGTATCGAAGTGTTCGCTTTTAATTTTACGGTACGCGAGCGACTCAAGTTCGATCCCCGTTGCCTGCATCAATAAAATGGTTATATGAACTAGCACGTAATCGCCGGTGAAGATAAATATGTTGAGGAAACTTTTATGTCTTAGAGATAAATAAAATTAAAAAAAACTCCAAGACACGCGTAGTCCACTAATCTGTATTCGAGCCGTGTCTGCCACGCGATACCCTGTACTTTACTTTTATTTGTGTATCACAAATTGTTGGTCTGTTTGTATTGTATATATCTCCCATTGTATTGTATGTATTCCCGTCATTGCTGCATCTGAACCTTCCTCCGATCTTACTACGCACGCATTACATCGCAATAGGGAAGGGGACGACGAGTGAGTTCGAGTGAGTGGTTGCGCAAATGCTTACGGCACTATGAAATATTCTGCGCAGTTGATGTTATTTCGCAATAACCTGAAGATATCACTGTGATCGAAATGGACCAGGAGGATATCATCATCATCGCCTTACTGAAAGGTTATGAGTACAAAATACTTATTTATTTAATATAGTTTATCACAATATCACTCTATGTTCTATTATATGAAACGTATGAGTATACCATTATAGTAATGCTAGATTGATTTTACTTTAGTAGCATATATATATATATATATATATATATACATATATTGATATATATTTGCTGCATTGCGGCTAAATAACGGTGAAAGCTCCGCGTTTATTTTCATTAGTGTACATGTCATTAGTTGAAAGCTCTAGTTTGATAAAAAGCTTAATCACCTAATTGACATACTTTATCTGTTAGCGATGATACTTAGAAATTAAATAAATCATTTTCAATCAACACTAATGATGCGCAAAATTTGATTTTAGAACAAAACCCTAAGAGTACAAAGGCGTCGGCCTATATAGATTCCACTGTTGGGCACAGGCATAAAGCGGGTATCGAGTATAGGCCACTGTGGAATGACTTTTGGTGTGACATGGTATGTCTTTATAATTTTTTTTCATATATTTCTTAGACCACAGCGTTTCCTTACGATGTTTCTAATTCTCCAACGATGACACCGTTGAGGTAAATCGGCACTTAAAATTGCAATTAACAATTTTATGGACACCGATACCGGAGATAAAACTCGCGTACCGTGAAATTAAATATTAGACACCGAGCTACCGCAACTCTTCAATTATTATAATGTTTTATTAATTTTAGTCCCTTCGTTCTATACCAGCAAAGAAGATAAAAATATATAAAGAAGGCGATCGTTCTTTTTTTTTAGTATATTCCGAAATGTTTCGTTTTATTTATTTAACATGTTTAGTTCCACGTCAACCACCGATGGCTGACAGCGTAAAATTGGATCAGAAACTAAAAGAATACATTATCTTGAGTAGTCATTGAAATCGTAATATAGAGGAGTAACTATAACTGCGATAAAATAAAATGGCCTTATTATAATTACACATATGTATCGAGTTAATTTCAATCTGTTATTAATGCTCTTCCAATTTATATAGTACATCACAAAATAGCCCGCGTGGCCTCAGGGTGGCATTCACATAAAAATTCGCGTGACGCCTAACATTTCAATCAAGATTGCCAGAAATAAGAAAATTTCAATTTGTTATCTCATAGCTTATAGATTTGACGTAAACGATTTTTACGCAAGTTAGCAAGGCTAGGCAAGCAGGGCGCGAGGGCGATGTTATTCAGCGATTAGACCATCAACCTTAACATGGATATGTTATGGGTAATGGATAAGTCATCACAATTCGTTACAATCAATACAATAAAAAAAGCTACAGTACATCAGGGTTGAAGGGCTATTTTATCTCCGTATTTCGTAAAAGCGTAAAAGAGATGAACCGTGGAAGCAATTAATATGTGATTAATGAAAACAATAGATGATTAAGAGAAAATAAGAGATGATGATTCTGAGGAAACGATCCTTCGCTATAGATATAGTATTGTTGTTATTTGAAAAATTTATAATATTTTTTTGAAATTTATTTTCTATAGAAGCTCTTAATTCTTTCACCGTGACCCTAATGTTATAAAAATACAATTATAAAGATCGCAATGGCATTATTTGACATCAGGAAAAGCTGTGGTCGAACAATGCACATTCACACGCACGTTAGCACTGACAAACACGCACACACGCACACGCACAAATATACAGTACTTTTCTTAATTGTTTATGTTACTTTAAAAAGTTACTGTCAAGATTTATTATAAAACTGTTGTTGTTGAAAAATGGGATACAGGTTTTATTCCTTGTTCAGGAGTTAGAGACTTGATTTATCAATAAAGTATTATTATTATTATTATTAATGACAGTGACTACGATATTAATAGTACAGAGTAGCCTACAAGGTTTATTTTGTTGTTAGAATCGCAAGCATTACTGGACTCCGAAGCACCACAAACACTTTTACAGTTATCGTCACATATAAACTTGATAAACACTAGCATAGAGTTATTAAAGTTTTAAGGTTTTAAGCTCCTTATCGGACTAGACTTACGTCTCGTGTTAATGTCAGTCTCGAAATATATTTTTTTGCCATAATGGTTTATCTGGCTACGTGCAATATAATATAGTGTATCTTCGTATACGCTATGGTGGCATCACGGCCTCTCATCGCTAACCCTAAACGCGTAAACAAACCACACGACATCAAAGTCCTAACTCGTAATATGTATTATAACTATCCACAAAGACAATCCGTTTAAATAATTTCTCCCTTGAATATTCAGGTCTGAGGCTCTGTTGACCTTTCTCAAAGAGAATGCTAATGTCAGTCCTGTATACACAAACAACACTTTATTTATCTTGGCCACGGCCAAAACTAAAGCAATGAGAAAACGCTTTTACCAAGCCAATGCACTGTCCATCTGAATTGTACATATTAAGAGAAGTAATATAAGTAGAAATTCAAAAAAAAAATTAAAGTAAAAGAATTTAAGATATCCAATTAAAACCGAAACAAATTTGTTAACAAATAAAAGTGATATTATAATTATATATATATATATATATATATATATATAGTAGGGCTAATATAATAATTTTTTTTAATCACATCGAGAGTAACAAACTCACACCTAGTTCACCTGATGGCATGTTTTTCCTGCGGCACATGACGTCTACATTCATCCTTGACAAGGAATCATAGTGCAGATGCGTTGTTACCCTTGAGGACTGAGATGTATTGCCTCGTCAACTCGTACAGCTCTCCGGATCCCTGAACTCACCAGACGAAACACAACAGCATTATGTTGCTATTTTACGCTGGTATTGTGAGGGCGTGGTCCTAACCCGGTCATTCATTCTGCAGCTAGAAACAAACTCCAGTCTACCTCTACCATTTTAATTTCATATATATATATATAGATATATATATATATAAATATATATATATATATATATATATATATATATATATATATATATATATATATATATATATATATATATATATATACACCACGTACAGTCACGTATGAATTTAAATTACGATCGGGATTAATTAAGTTAGCTTCACTTAACAGAAAAACACCGCAAGCTAAATTAACTGCCGGAAGCTGTTTAACCATGAAAATAATAAATTGACGTGGTGGTAATCAAATGACCTATATGGCCCCAGCCCCAACAAAAAAAATGTCAAGATAATATTGTCAAAGATAAAAATTCTAGCAAACGTAGAGGCATATACATCGTACATAATATTATATATATTATAATATGTACGATGATTATACGTCGCGTGTCTTCATGGACCACTAGACATGATTACGTAGGGGTAAGATTTGAATGGCCTCCGAAAGTTCAAAGAAACGTAGCGGGGACAACAGCATGGTGTCATATCGTTGTGTTTTAGTTCCGCGAGTGTATGGGAACTAGCGACCATCACGCACTCCCCTTTCCGTACGGAGATCCCTCGATCCCTTAGCGCTGGTGGTGACTAAGGGGTTTTAGTCGGTACGAGTCCGACATTTACCGGTCTGACATTTCGTAGCCGGGAAAAAAATAAGGATAAGAATTGAAGCTCTTAACCCCATCTTTTGTCCTATACACAACGGACTCCCCGGACTCGGACTGACCGGAGTATGTCTTAGTGTCCAAGCGCTCATTTTTAATTCACGATACGCGAGTAAACCTAACCCAAGTATGAACACACATAACACCAATGAAATTGTTAATTCCAATTTTAAAAACATGCGAACCCGTGGAGTCTAGTGGTGGACTACAATGTAACACCCTCTCTACATGAGGTTTTTACAAATGCTCATGGCACTATAAAATATTCTGCGTAATTGATGTCATCTGACACTAACTAGAAGATATAGAAACCACCTAGGGAAATATCATCATCATTGAAGTAAAGTAAAGTAACAGCCTCTATATATATATTAATCCCACTGCTGGGCATACACCTCCTCCTAGAGACGCGGCGCCAACGCAGATTGGCGGGCATAGTTAAAGTTCATATGGAGAAGGTGTGCAGAGATAAAATTTATGTATTAAATTATTTTATCACAAACATATTAAAACACATTATTGTTTCTTAATTTTTAAATATTATATCACGATCCACGAAAACAAAAAAAAAGAGAAGTAAGAAGCCGTACGACCTTTTAGTACACCTACAACATTATAGTAACATTTTAATTAAAAGCTTATGTAAAGAAATCAAGTAATAACTTTATTTGTTCATGTTGTTATTACATGGTAATATTTAATTTTATAAATGTACATTAAAATTAATTTCTTTAATAAACGAATCTTATGTATAAAGGTCTCATTTATTGAACAGATAACCTCTTTAATAACAAATGCGACCCCCATTGTTGATAAACGACGACATAGGTATATGTCGTATAGGTTATGTGTAAACATACAAGTAACAACGACTAATTCAGGCCGAGCCACATACGATCCACCGTGCGGTCGGAACGTTGCAGATACTAATTACAGGCAGTCCTCGCATTTACGGGAGGGTTCTCGAAGTACACAACGTAAATCGAAACTACGTAATTTAAGTCATATTTGGGTTAGGTCTACAAAGACTTTAAATATTATAAAACTGCATTTACTACCTAAAAATATGCATTATTGTTGAAAGTTATATAAAATTCTGAAAAAATAAAAGAGAATGTGATGTTGGTTTAGATACGCTCCTTTGACGTAAATCGAAACAATTGACGTATGTTTGAGGAAGGAAGGGTGTCAAAAAATTGATGACGTAACTCTAAACGACTTAAGTCGAAACGACGTGTGATCGAGCGTTTGATAGATGGCGCTAGTAAGCTATTCAATCGCGCTATCAAGTTGTACTATAAGTACCTGAACATGAATTTTATAATGTTAGCATACTTCACTCGTGACCCAGGCCTGTCCTCTATTTCGATAACGATCCGAGCCGAGATTTCATGCCTCCTTAAGAAGGGCCCTCGGATAGCAACTGGACTCCCACTGTCCACGTTGATGTTGTCCACGGGGGTCGGATTGCAGTGGAGTTGCAGCAGTCATCGTACCAGCAGCAATGTCACACTCCTCACTCGAGGGCGGCCCCCTTCTCGCGAGTCTGTTCCTGTGAAGCTGAAAAGCTTTAGAAAAGGATTTTACAATCCATTTACAAAAGGATCAATCCGATAAAAAAGAGTTCAACACAAGCTCAATTTTATTTCTGATACCACAACTGGGTCAAACAATATAACTCGTATACTGCGGCCTGTGCTAGACCTTTGGTATTGAGCGCGTATTAATTAGTACATACTGGGTATACATTACACGAGACATCTGATATATATAGTGATAAAGCATGTACAAGGCCTCATACACCAGCAATGATCAACATATCGCTTTTGTGTTTCGATCGGTGAGTGGTGTTTTGTGTTACTGGTGACGAGAAGTTCCATCTTAATCTGCAGAGGTAACCACGCATCCTTATCAAGGATGAATGTAGATGTCATGGGCCGCAGGAATCTCTTGCCATTAGGTGAACTGTGTGTGAGTTTGTTACTCTCAATGTAATATATAAGCATCTTGAATCTTGGTTGAGGATGAATCTAGATATGACTGACGGGCTGCTGTCATCGTTTATCTTCAGGATTCGTTTGTCACTCTAAAAAAATATTATCTACAAATTATCTAAAAAAAATATTAAAAAAATTCTGATGTGAAATGAAAATTGTGTTGCAAGCTACAATATCTTTACAATTAATGTTGCCAGTTACTTAAAATAAATATATAATTAGTAACTGTATACATAATCTGTAATATATGATTAGTCTTCAGGGGTGACAACGCTTTGGATTTTTTAAGGAATAGGAAGAATAGTGCTATTAATATTACTAACATTCCGGTTAATCTTAATAACTAATAAACTAAGATACCAATAGAAAAATCTTACTTGTGCTAGTAGATGTTTCACGGAAATAGTCGAACTGCCTACGCATACCACTCCTGCGGGGGTAAGGATGAGTTATGTCGTACTCGCACCGACTTACGTATGGCAGTGTCACGGGAACACTATGAATGTGGATGTCATGGGCCACAGGAATAACGTAGCATCAGGTGAACTGTGTGCTCATTGGTAACCCTTTACATATAGTGCACATTACTAAATTCATATTTTAATACGTACCTCGCGTATTAATGAAGTTCATATCGAGCGTTTAGAAATAATTACAGGTAGGATAAACAGAATTATTTTTTGTTAATTTTATTTTTTATTAATTGTTGTTACCCTTAAATTTTTTATGTTACACAAAATCAATCTTTTAGTGTGAAATCAATACCGATGAACAGGAAAATTATATCGTGTGTTTTACAATTATATCAATATTTCTATATTGTATTTGTTTCATCTATGTTACATGAAGCTAGACAATCGTTTACATAGGTATCTTAATAACTGAACGGCGAATTTCATCCTTGGAATATAACCCTTCGGAAGAGTGTCGGAAACTAAGTGATTTATTGGTTTTAAAAGATTTGATATATTATATTTGTTCATTATAATCAGCTGTCGTGAGCGGTATTTCCGAATCGATACGATTTAAGAAGAGTCTACAGCTTTCTTAAAACACACCTTTTCGGCAGCGCAGCTGCGACTTCTCTGCTGTTACGGATGTAGTAGTTAGTACCTGAGTGGTAAACTAAAACATAGAAAAAGCATATTCAAATAGTTTTCTACAAACGTTTTTGAGTAATCATTAATAAACACAACCACAGCTTAATCGCTCGGAATGTATACCAACTGAAAAGTACGAAGAAAGACTTGTATGTTGGTCTATTCAAAAAATATATATTAACATACATATAATATTTATAATCAAGTACATAGTTACACACACGAATATAACATAATACACAAAGTACCTAGGTAAAATAGCAGTTTAACTTAGCTGTGTTTCGTCCGGTTTGTGTAAGGGATCTGAAGGCCCTTATTTATGCGCCTACACCATTAATAAGGTTCCATACACTCAGACGAAACTCAGGAGCCTTATGATGATATTTTAAAAGGGTATGGTCCTTCCACGGTCGCGTCGACCTATCTATGCCAGCTAGCTAGCCGCTAGGAGCAAGCTGCAATAGCATAAGCACGTAAATTGAATAAAAATCTAAACTAATTTAGTTTTTTCAATCTCCAAAAAGTATCACTAATAAACCATTAACAATGTAAATTTATAAACTTCTTATTTTAAGAGTAAATTACTACTTGAAAAAAAAATCTCGTAATAGCAACATTAGAACTATAAAACAAGAACGACACGATAAAAGCCCGACGTGCCTATAAAAGCTTTTATGGAGGAACATAACAAAGGAATGTCTAGATACGGGCTAAGTACAAACATTGCGCTATGTAAATACAATACATTTCGGAGAATTTGCAGAGAAGTTACATAAAATGATTCTCCCTTCACCATTTCATCATCAGACAGTAAGACGCACGGCGGGTTTCCATCATTTGTTGTTGATATTCCTCGCATCCGAACGACACGACATACTTCATCGCTGTTAATGTCACGAACATCGAAGAGTAGCAGTAATTTGTCTACAGCAGTCTTTCCGTCCGAGTATAAGGTGTGTGTAGTCACGAGAAGAGTGAAGAGGCATTAGCTCAACTAGTGCGCTCTACCTTAACACCAAGTCGGGTTGTAGACAAACGCTGGTTCGTTAAAAAGTTAAAAAAATATATGAAATTTACTGTTTAAATTAAAAGCTCCAAAATATCCTGAAAGTTAACATAATTTGTGTTTTGTTTTCTTGTATCTCTCTTGTGCGTATAAACGTTTGCGCGAGGAAATTTCACGACAACAGTACCTTAGCATCTGCATTACAATTCCTTATCGAATCACTAACCATCACGTGAACTGTGTGCTCATTAGTAAATATGCAATAAAAAAGTTTTTGTCATAGTTTATTACTATTTTTTTATATTTTTGTGTACATGGTTTTATAATATAAAATTACAAATATTTTAATTAATAATATCATGAAATGTCACTCAAATATGGTTCGTGTATATTCGCGCGTGAAATGTTCACTATACCCACAGACTCGTTGAAAATGCTCTCTCCACACAAACACCGTTATTATGTTCAGAGTCTGCACATTCCAGATAACACTTGTCTGTCGATTTCACATTAATTGTATGATATTATGATGGGTGAATTAAAATTTACTTTCATAGTGAAGCTTAAATAGAACAGCGGCGAATTGTTGCTATGAATGATTCTAGTTTGCTCTTAATGGAATTTAATATAAATATGCTATCAAACTCATAAAGCTTTGCCCTGCATATTTTATGGATCTTATTTTAATTTAGGAAAACCAATAGAAGTAATAATAGCGCTTGGACATACATTTTTTAAATACAATACAATTTATAAATTAACAATAAACGACAAAAAATTAATCAAATAAGAATGGTTAATTAATTATGAGAAGAAACATAATTTAAAAATGTATTGATTTTGAATGTCAAATTATTATTAAATTATATGTATTCAAAAATAGTCGCATAACGGTTGTGTTTCATATGGTGAGTGAGGGAGCCGAGAACCGAGGGGAGCGACGAGGGATTCCATCTCAACTCTTAGGGGTAACTAATTGCTGATATCCATGGGTGGCGGTACCACTCATCATCAGATGAGCTGCTCGCTCGTTTGTCACCAATTCTATAAAAAAAAAGTTGAACTCAATAAAATGCACTAAATTCAAAATATAACAAAAATACAACATCCGATTTAATCATACGAAAATAAAATTTCAACGACTAGGGACGAGGGATTTTATTACCAGGGCCGAACGCAGAAACGATATTACGCGTCAGCTGAATATCAAGATCACGTCCACTGCTCGAGATTTTAGATATAAAATTGAAATGGTACAAGATCATAATATTGAAGGGAAAAAAATAAAGAGCAGTGTGGTTTTTTAATTACACTAAGGGTGACAAACGAGCACCAAGGTCACTTTAATCGGATGGTTAGTGATACCTGCTGCCCATGGCACCTACGTTTATCCTCGTTTAGGAATCATAATGGAGATACGTTGTCAACCTTTTCATTACAACATTAGCACAATAAGTTATACGTAGTTTACTATCTATATCTTCAGTTTATTGCCCGACGATCAACTGCGCTGAATATTTTATAGTGCCGTTAGCTTCGTTAGCTTACCTGTTGCGATGTAACGCATGTGCAATGAGATCGGAGGAAGGTTCAGATGTCAGGGATACGGGACATAAACACAACAGACCCAGAGTCGAAAATCCAACAATTTATGCCACACAAATACTTTATTACTATATACAATTTATTCTCCGTGTTTTGACTAAGATGAAATGTTTAATAAACAAGTAAGACAACCACCCTTTTATCCAACAGAAAATGCAGTTCCATAATTCTAGTTGTATCTTCGATATTTACCCATAGATTTGCATATAGAGAACGCAAGCCACATCTCAATTAAGTAGGGAAGGGGAGAGGAGAGACTTTCATATGATTGTATTTATGGTGACTAAAGAGCACAAATGGTCCACCAGATGGTAACTGTTTCCTGCGGCCCATGGCACCCGCATTTATCCTCGATAAGGAATCACAATGCAGACGCATCAAACGTGATGACTAAGATGGAATGCCTCGTCACCATAATAAGGGTCTCCGGAACCCTCCAGTCACCAGTTATGCTGGTATTATGTTAGATCGAGGTCCTTCCCCGGTCGTACCAACTAATGAAACTGAACCTAGAAACAAACTGGAGCGTGGAAGTCCCAAGAAAAAATGTTAAACTTGATGGATGTGACGCCAAACTGATAATCCTGGCAAATGCTATTTAACGAAGCTTACGATGCACTACACACAATTCTCAAACAAAAAAATTGATTTTATAATATATATATATATATATATATAATAAGGAGATGAAAATATCATTATTATTATTCCAACATTTCATTCAAATAGACTTTCTCGAAATTTAAGTAAATATACCCAATTAATGCCGTTGTACCAATTGCCAAAGCTCTGTTATACAGCTCTACAATTGACTAGTTGTTCTAATTATAGATTCTGTTGATGTTAATGCTGTTAGACTATGCGGCTCTTACAGTTTCATCGGTTACAGGGCTCACGGAACGGAGGTCCGTGCTTGACTGGCTGTAGGTTCGTGATGTCGATGTACGTTAGGTACGGTCGGCAGACAAATTGATGTCTTAGGGTACAGGCTTTTCTTGAGAAGTAATGGTGATTCCTGTGGCACGTGACTAATTCATCATTGATAAGGAATACAAATGGATGTAGATGTATTAAAGCACTGTGATGTCTGCGGCCAATGTCATTTTCTTCATTTTGAAGGGTAACCAATAAGCACACAGTTCACCTGATGCGTCCATCCTCAATAAAGATAAGTTATCTTCCTTTTTTTTATATAATAGGTGGCTCACCTGATGGTAAGTGATCATGGACATCGGCAACACCAGAGAAGTCGCAGACGCACTGCCATCCTTTAAGAAAGGTGTTCTCTTCTCTTGAAGTTTAAAGGCGACATCTGATTCCACAGAGTAGTGTGTGCGTGGCAGAAAATTTCTCGTAAAGCGTCCTTAAGGGCTAAGATCGAATGCCTCAACAGTAACAAGGGTCTCCGGGTCCGTATATTGTTCAATGTCAATGTGGCGGTCCTTTCCCTTACAATGCCCAATGGGTCGGCCATTCAGGCTGCGACTACACACAAAAGTCTGTGTACTGTAAGAAGGAATATAACGTCCTTAATCGACGTCATTTTCGTTTTTTTTATAGCATTAAGAGTAACAAACGAGCACACAGTTTACCTGATGGTAAGTCATTCCTGCGGCCCATGACATCTACATACATACTTGACAAGAAATCATAATGCAAATGCGTTGTCACCCTTGAGGACTAAGATGGAATGCCTCGTCTCCAGTAATAAAAGTCTCCGGATCCCTGCACTCACCGGACGAAACACAGCAGCGTTAAGCTGCTATTTTACGCTGGTATTCTGTGAGGGCGTGGTCCTACCCCAGTCGAGCTGACCCATTCATTCTGCAGCTAGAAACAAACTGCAGTGTAGCTCTACCACTGTAGCTCTACCGTTGCTGTTTTGACAGGAACAGTACTTTGACATCACATCGGTCAAGCCTCCTTTCATCCCTTTTGAGACGTGGCTCACGTGCCTCATGCTCTACATGCTATTCCACCAGTGAGCATCGTGGAAACAACTAGAACGTTGTGTATATTAGTAATATAGGTGATAATAAACCCGTTTATGGTGGTTTTGTATGAGTATTGCTGTTGGTACAGAGACTCTAGACTCTAGAGTCTAGAGCTTTATCTAATTAGACTCGCGAGTGGGAGGGCCGCTGAGTATGGAGACAACGATGCTGCAAAGCTGGCCCAGAGACTGCTGCTGCACCACCGCTGCACTCCGACCCCTGTAGACGAAGAACATCGATGACAACAGAGGGGGGCAATAATACGATCCGAGGGCCCCTCATAAGGAGGTACGAAACCTCGACTCGGATCGCTATCTAAAGGGAGTCTATGGTGGTGTCAATTAGCTCTATATATATACCAAATTTTAGCTTATCAGCCTGGACAGCCACAGAAGAGTGTTCTCTTTCCTTTTAAACATCGGTTGTACGAAACCCTAAGTAAAAAAAGAGATGAATGAAAGATTTGTATTGTTATATTGTTTGTATTTGAAGTCCTATCAATCCTAGATAGATAAGAGACGCGGTAAGGCTAGCGATGATGCTGATGTTAAAAAAAAACAATCGTCCGTAATCGAAAAACAATACGTAATTGATTTTGAATCAACTTATTTTTGACTAAACTTCTGAAGTGATGTTTAGTCTTTGACATTGTTTTATAGAAGTTTATTTACTGTGCAAGGGTATAAACTTGATATTTATACAATAAAAAATTCATTTGTGACCTAGCAAAGAAAGCGTCAGCGAAAATAGACTGTTACAATATTTGCCCATGCTTATTACGCTAGGCAACGCGTGGTACAGTAATCAAAAAGCCCCAAATTAAACCTAGCTTTATGTAAAAATCAGCCCGATTATTTCCTTATGTGCATATTTTATAAGTCACACGAGAATACCGGCGTGAAAATTAGCGTCGTGTATATAATTAACCCTTTCCACTCCAAGGCTGTTTTTGTTTTTATTCCACCAGCTCGACGCTTAAATTACGTTTTTTTACTTTTAGTGTACTTTTTTTTTGTGTATTTTGTAAAAAAAAACGAATTTTTCTTAGTTAATAAACTTTATTTTCTGAGTAATTACATGATACTATATTAAAATCCAAACTTTTAAAAGCTAGTGGAACAAAATCAGTGTCGAGTGACACTCGACATTGGAGTGGAAAGGGTTAAGAACGGGTATATAAGTAATAGTGATAATACACTCGTTCTGATCCAAACATGTAGATTTAGTTATTACGATATAGAAAAATATAAAAAAGTATCTCAAAACAACATGCCCAAAATCGTGGTCGTTCGTCTATATTCCTGCTTCCTCCACGTAAGTTAGTCCTAACATTATTAAAAATTATTTATTAGTTGTGGGACGTAGAAAAATTAGTAGACATACATATATGAGTTATGTCATTTTATCTATAAAGGTTTTTTTTAATTCTGAATTTAAACAAGAGTTCACAGAGTTCAGTAACTCTATATATAAACCCTACTGCTTGGTACTGGCCACCTCGAGAGGGTGTAGACCACAACGTGGCTCTACTGCGGATTGGCGGACTTGTTCGAAATATATTATTTTTATTATTTATTTCTTTAATATAAAGGTATCCTCACGATCTATTCCCCGAGCACATCGTAAATCAGTACACACTGTACATAACTCTTTTGTATGGATTTTATAATTTTAAATTATTAACATACCTATTAATTCACATTGTATACAAACCAGGTAGAGTTTCAAGACGCCATTATATTTCAAACAAAATATTTACTTATTTCACTTTATTCACTTATTTCAGTTTGGATGATAAAATGGAGTCGACAGTGACGTACATTATCAAGTCCATTTTATCCTTTATATCGGAGGCTGTATTTTCGCCGGTCCCTTTTATACCAACCTTATTCCTAAACAAATTACTCGCAGAAACAGATGTCTACATAAACTTTGTTACAAATCTGAGATTGTTCTAAAGCGGCCAAATTATCTTGAATTGAAAACATTTTAGACGTTTTCATTGTTCATGTTTTTGTATTCCAAGCTTCAATAGCTTTCTTTCGGGGTACGGTTTGCGAAACAAAAGGTTCTAGGTACGAATCCATCATTCGACTATTGTAGTTTACCACCTTCTAGCTTATGTATTTTAAGCTTAGCGCTGTATTCAGAACTCTTTTTTTCTGTTCAAAAAGTACCAGCCAGAATTTAACGCTAAGATAGACGTTGTATAGACAGATATACAACGGGTCGCGACCCCCAGGCTGAGAAACGATGTTACACACTTTATAAATTAATCTAAATGAGACAAATAAATTTTATAAACATTTAGTACCATAACAAGCGATCTGTTCTAGGCAACCTTTAGATGATCACGTTTCAGTGGAGCGTATGTATCGGAAATTATAAAGGTGAAGGAATAAAAAGCGATCCTTGAGATAAATTGGGATATATAATATAAAAGGGATGTAGAAAAAAGAAAGAATACGTGCGTTCCGGCGAAGCTAAATCGGTAGCCTATTATGATAAAGATCGCGAAATTATGAAGTCACTTAAAATTATTAATTAGGTCTTCGATCATATAACTGGCGTCGTCGTAGTCCGGTATAGGACCAAAGTAATTGTATGAGGTGCAAAGGAGTCACGCGGCTGTTTAAGAGAGAATCTTGTGGGAAAGGTTTACACGAAGAGGTACACCTAATTTCTCCACCATTTCAGAAATTCAACGACAGTTCTATTAAAGACGAATCTCGAAAGGTAGAGCCGAGAGATAATCTTTGAAATTTTTAAATAATTTGATATGAAGAAAATAGTAAATAGTAAAAAATTATAAAGGTACAAAATAATAAAAAAAAAATAGGGAAAAATGTGTCGGGAATCATTAATATTTTTCGGGTTCAAACAGGTAACTACGAAAGTAGTCAATCACTGTTTGATATATGTTGAAAGAGAGTAGAAAAGCTAAAGTATACGGAAGTAGATATTATTGAAAGCATTTCTAAAATCCACGTGAGACAAAACAGCGACTTGTCTATTTTCCATCTAGAAACACAAAGTTTTGATTAGACAATGTGTAAGAACCTAATCTATACCGACGCCCTTACTCCCTATCAAGGGAGTAAGGGCGCCGTGGGAAAAAAGACTGAGCTGTTGGTGTTCAAGCTCCTTTAGGACTTTGTATAAGTACTGGAGAATCGAAATAGGATAGAAGTCTGAAAACTCGGTCGGGTCACCAATATTTGGTGGATATTTAACATCTTTTCACGCACTCGAAACTGTTATTTTTGATTGAAAAGTTTAGTCAGCAGTAAGGATTTGGACAATACTATCGAGGATAGATGTTCATATTTTTACTTATAATGTCGGTCCTGACAGCATTCCATGAGATAGATATTATGGTCTCCTTTATATAACAATCATATTTATGTAATAAAATGAAAAATCTTTTATTCTGGTAGTAAGTTAAAATTGAGTTTTAATAGATCAATGGAAACTTGAAAGAAGAAAAGTGAAGGTGACTTTAAATTTAAGTTTTTCACGCTGATGGCCATACTTTTGTAGGGCCATTGGTTTCAAAGCTCCCTTTTATTTGGTCACCAGAAAGATGTCGCTGCAGTATATGTGTATCTAACTGAATTAGGACTATATCATTATTTCAGTACAAAATCATTTATTACGATTTAAAATTACAAGTTTCTGTAATTGGTTTAATTCTCCTTAAGCATTCCACTTCATTTCATTTTGATTGTGAGTTCGATTTATACTTCATTTACTTTGATGTAATTTTGAATTTAATTTTATTACGATTTTATATAACCCAGTTTTTGATTTTATTTTGATTTAGTAATTTTGTTTTTAAAATACACTATATAACCTTTGATATTAAAACTGATGTGTTCGTCACCATTTTGTTCAAGTATCAGATTTAATTTTTGTATCTACTATATATGTTCCAAATGAAATAAATTTAAAAACAAGCTGTGCAGGTTTCGATACAATGAGTAACCACATTTTAATTTGTTAGAATAGAATAGCTCCTTAATCAAATCACAATCACTGACTTTGATTCCTGCACACTCAGTTCAAAGCTGAACTAACTAATTTGTTACTAACTTCCCGCTAACTAATTAATTGCTACGTAGTCCTTTAATTTAGCTGACTAAAGTGCGACAAAGCGAACACATTCTAGTTTAATTTACATGCGTTTCATTTACAGAATACCAGCAGTGCAAACATTACTAGCATTCCCTTTCAAATATTTATTTATTACCCTTTATTGACCTAAAGAAAATTTTCACAAAGCTTTTGTAATATTTACAATTAACTGTTAATTAATAAATTATTTTCTTTGTTTTTTTCTTTAACCACTCCAACTAATCCGAATTGCTTGTGCCCGGAGATATATAGTTCACAACCATAGTACAATGGTGGATTCGTGTCTACGACGTTTCGTAGACCTTATCCAAAACATTTATATTGACGTATTCTTTTTTTAAATTAATATATTTAATATCCGGTTGAATAGTGCCTAATTCTACTGTGTTGTATATGGTGAACGAAAGAATGGTTTACATTTGTATACCCACCCAGTTAGATTGTAGCTACAACATTATTACGATTAGGTCTGCTGCACCAGAGAAGGACCACAACCTCACCTCAGAATACCTGTGTGAAATAGTGGTACAAACACTGTTATGTCGCTTATAATGAGAAGAACTGAAAACCCTACAGGATAAAAGGGTATACCATTTCAGTCAGAGTGTCAACACGTGTGTATCTTGAATCTTTGTCGAAGATGCAGGAGACACAGGGCATATCGCATGGGGCAATAAATTAGAACAAGTTAACTATAAGTTTCCAACTTGCCAACATTGCAAATGAACGTAAAACGAACGCTCGAGGCCTCGTAAACTTCAGAGCTTACGTCAGTTCCTTCCTTCTTTGTGTTCCTTAGATTGACATTTAAATGTCACACAAATTTCTTTTAAAACGAGTTCTACATATATACTATCTTTGATCTTACAATACCATTACATTTTATTGTTATTATTTTTTGTATATATTGTATGATGGTATTTATTAAGAGAATTATTTCTAATTAATATTATATATATTTATATATTATAACCCTGGGATGAAAGTAAATGCTGGTAGGCATAAAATAAAAAAGTTATTTAGATATAACTATCAAATTACAAATATACATAAATACATACATAATATGTTCGTACATATGTGTATACATATAAATATATATGTATATATATGTATATATATACATATATATTTATATGTATTCACATATGTACGTACATGTTATGTATGTATTTATGTATATTTGTAATTTGATAGTTTTATATATATATATATATATATATATATATATATATATATATATCATAAGGCTCGGACAAGAAAAAACTCTCCCAGAGAAGATACGCTAATCGTGCGTGTTGCTAAAAAAGACCCAAGTAAAGACTCCAACCAGATTAAAAAGAAGTTTTTTCGCTTGATGACCCGAGAAACATCTCTTCAAGACTGATACGCCGAAAATTAGTGGAAGCTAAACTGTTTGGAAGAATCTCTCAAAAGGTACCGCTTCTTACCAAGCAACACCGAGAGAAGCGATTATTATTCACTAAAAAATGTTAATTGGACGGTACGAGAATGGAAAAAAGTGTTATTTTCAGATGAAACAAAAATAAATATGGTAAATTCCGATGGAAAGCGCTATGTTAGACGTCCTGTAAACAATGCTTTTAATTATAAATACACAAGGAGTATAGTCAAGCACGATGGCGGTAACATTAAAGTTTGGGGGTGTTTTTCCGGATGTGGAGTTGGACACGTTCGGAAGTTTGAAGGTACAATGGATCAATGTCAATACAAAAATAACTTAGAGCACACAATGAAAGTCTCTAACATACGTAACGCCAGTCAAAACGAACTATATGTTGAAGCATGGAATTCAATCCCCCTAGAAAAAGTAAATGTAAAATGTATTAAATTGATTGAATCAATGCCAAGTCGTTGCAGTGCTGTTATTGAAAATAAGGGATACGCCACTAAATATTAATTATAACTATTGGTAGGCTGTGGATGTGGTAGCTATTTCGTAAATAACAATACTAATTATACTTAAAAAAATATTGTTTTTGTTGCTAATTAGTTGACCATTATTGTTCATACCTTAAAGCTGATATAAATTTTTGTCTGTAATTTAATATTGAAACTGCACTTGTGCAATGTCTATTTATTGTTTAATTTCAAAATAAAGACTGTGAAGTATGTTACATAAAGTCAAAGACCGTTAGTAGAGTTTCTAATTATACGACCACCACCACTATATATATATATATATATATATATGTGTTATTTGCCACGAAATTATGTTGTAAGTACGTAATAAGTTAGTACGTATGTGAGATGTACTGTACTTACCTCAATGTCTATATATCTATATCCACGCCACGGGTGTAGAGAATACCTTAAGGCAATAAGGACCTGTCAACCAGTATTGTCATGCTACGAACAGAAATATAACTTAATAGTACGAGAATTAAACATTTCAATCACGATCATCCTAAGGATAACGCTACCTATATTATATTATATTACGATAAGCGTTATCCTTACAACCACGCCCTCACAGAATACCAAAGTGAAAGAGCAGCATAATGCTGCTGTGTTTCGTCAGCTGAGTGAAGGGATCCGGAGACTTTCATTACTGGTGACGAGGAATTCCATCTCAGTCCTCAAGGGTGACAACGCATCTGCATTATGATTCCTTTTCAAGGATGAATGTAGGTGTCATGGGCCGCAGGAATCCCTTGCCATCAGGTGGACTATGTGCTTGTTTATTATTCTCAATGTATAAGAAAAAAATTTGAGATTTGATTTTGTACCTAATAGGGTGCATAGGGTTATAAAACATTGTCCAGCACACGGCTCCACTGTGGTCTGATGTACTTAACAACAAATTCTTCGAAATATATTTTTTATAATTTCCTACACGTTTCACGATATTTACCTTCGCAACCGAGCACTTGGCTCGGTTGCTCGGGTAAACAAACTTACTTTAGTTACTAACTAAATACTTTAAAATTGCAATTGACTATTTCTTTGGTCCGGCACCGTGCTTAGAACTAGGTTGTGTGGTGAACGTTTAAATACTGAACTACCGCGGCCCTAATATTATAAAAAATAAACATCATAATTCTATTTGTAAATGTTTCAATTTTATCACTTCAACTTTACTCGCTTAACAGCGGCACGTGATCTTAGTTTATTTTCATCCACGGCTACGTGTGTGAAATTAAGCCAACCAAGTTATTTCGAGCTGAACTTACTGAATTAACTTCATTAAGCTCAGAGCTTGCGAGATTGAATTTTCCAGGTAGCGCTTTTAATATATTTTAGACGATCACAGTTTTTTTAACATTTATTATCTTGTTTTTTATCTATACGTATATTATCAAATTAACCAACATAACTCAAAGGATCAGTAATTAAGTAAATCAGCTAAAGTGCCAATGGGCTGACCATATACCTAGTAGTGGAGTTTTCTGGTTGCTGCATCGCGGGTCAAGGGTTCGACTCACAGCCGAGCAACAATCAGTTAATGACATTTGACAATAACCAGAAGTCATCGCCGTGGTCGGAATCTTCCAGAAGAACATAACCCTGATGTTTATTTAACCATTATGGCAAAGAATGGTTCTCGTATGGTATTGTATTGGCCAACGCAGTGTAGGTCATATTATGTGGTAGTCAGTGGAGGAGGTTCAGCACTGAACCAGTGATCTGCTGAAATGATGATGATGAAGGATTGAGTATAGACTTTTTGTCTGTGTGTTTGTGCGCGCTAATCCCCACAATGTCTGTACCAATTTAGATGTGATTTTCTATGGTGTATTGAGAAGAGATTGGGCTAACGTTTAGTGTTTTTTTTATTAAAATCGATTTATATATAAAAAAAGATATGTTGTGTCGTATGTATAATGTCGTGAAACAGCTCTCGGTACAAGTGTTTAACCTTGGAGTAGTTAACAGGAGTTTTGGTTTAGCAGTAATGTTATTGTAAATGCTTTTATTTATAATTATTTTTATTTATTTTAATCCTGTTTTTCGTTTTTATTTTGATTCTGTAATTGTTTAGTTTTCTAAATTATTTAATTTATTATGTAACAATTGATGTGTTCATGTTTCATTGGTGCACGCATCATATTAGACTTTACGTATTTATGGGTTAAGATTGTTTGCAAGTATGCGCCGTATCACCCACAATGAAATAAAAAACAAATGCGTTTAAAACGAAATCCTTAAAAGTTATCACAAAGATAGAACAAGAGGAACGGTTAAATAACTCTTATCAAGAACAACATTGAAATAAAAAAAGGTTGTAAATTCTCAGGCTTCGTCGTTTTAAGTGTCACAAACTTTTTTTTTTAATTTGCAGAAGAAAGATTTTTTTAAGCATTCTGCAAACTGTTCTGTCACTGTGTTTGCGAACCTGAATACACAAATTGCATTTTCTTTTGTATTGAAGTTGACAAACTGAAAGAAGACGCACACAGTTCAGCTGATGGTAAGTGATTCCTGAGACCCATGTCATTTATTTGTACATGGATTTGTACATGACCAAAGATTACAGATGCCTTGTCACCAGAGATCTAAAATGGAACGTTATTTATCACTGGCTCCTTGGGCTGGCTCGATCGGGGAAATACCGCAACATCTCACAATACCTGAGCACTCTAACATACTTCGATTTATTTCATTTTTATTATTCTCTCTCCCTGTTATTACTTTTATCCTATTCCCCAAACATGAGTATATAAGCCAACATTAAATTAAGTTATTTTCACTCAAACATTTTTCGTCATGACGCCGTGGCGCCGCATATATTTATTTTTGCTAGTACGCTTGTGGTCGACCAACATTTTTATAAAGTTCATAAAAATCGTTTCGCTGAATAGTCGAAGGTGTCTAATAATAGAAAAAGGATATGAAAGCTTTGAGGTGGGCGACGGGTACATCGAATTTGATAGAATCGATAACAGCCACGTCGGAAATGTTACCGGAGCACAAGCTTATGGACTGATCCTTTATCTTGAGGGATTTGTTCGCATCATATTCTGTTCAAATGATGTCTATTTTATGTCCTCAAGGATCATAAATTATGATTCGATGCTAGAAGAAAACATCATGAGGAAATCTGCGATAGGTCAAAAACAAATGTCAAGAAAAAAATGTCCGTCACACACAGAGAAAACACAGTGAAGTCGCATGGCAGACTATATTTCAATTCTGTACAGAGCTCTTCTCGGGTTCTTCTTTATATATATATATATATATATATATATATATATATATATATGAGTCAGGTGAACACTGAAGCTGAAGTTAACGACAGGAATATATATATATATATATCTTGAGCCATTGATCTCCCGCATAGATCTTGCACAAGTCGTCACTCCATCTAGTGCCGGGTCGTCCTACAACCGGTTACTGATGCTACGAGATGCCGTTCTTCCGCCGAGGTTCTATCCGGCCCATTGCCGCTTCAACTTATTGATCCTTATATATATTTTAAGATTAACAAACGAGTTATATTCTCCTGACGGTATGACTTCGGAACATAAATATGTGAAGGTTTGGTGCTTCATCGACCTGATCCATTCGCGATGCAGTATGTAGCTGTATCGTGTCTCTATTATATAATGTGCTTAATAGAGAGCTATATACACTAGATGTACACAGTGATCCATAAGCGTATACCGAAACTAGCCTTTTTGGGTATCAGTAATGCTAGAGACAACGACGATGTTGGCACGAACACTTCTGCTGCACCACCACTGCCCTCCGACCCCCGTGGACGAAGGATGTCGATGACAACACCGGGGGGGGGGGCGGACCGAAACCAGCTGTAATATTTCACACGTTTTATCGTGTAAGCACTACCGCTTAAATGAACAATAAATTTTCTCGCGACAATAAAAATAAAACAAGAAAGTATTACATACAGCCAGCTCGTAACTTTTATTTTATTGTATTGAAGGTGATAAATGTAGACTTAGTACACCTGATGGTAAGTGATTCGCGCGGCCCGTGACACCCACATTCTTCATCTAAGGATCATAAGGAAAAAATTAAGGAACGCTGAGGACTAATATCGAATGTCTCGTCACTAGCACTGGTCTCGCGATTAATATACCTCTGCTAGTATTCCATGAGTACGTGGTTCTTTCCAGGTATAGCTGACATCAATACTGTAGCTGGATACAAACTACAACTTTGCTTAACCACTGTCGTTTACTGAAATGTCTCTGTTCTATTCAAATCAATTCCGATACGTCAGCGAAATGTGATATCTATAACTCGGGCGGGCTCATTTGAACCTAGGTCATAAATGGGCATTTGACTAAACTGACTATGGTTAGTTCTAACAGTTGATAACGCATCTTGAACCCTCGTTAAGGATGGCTGTAGGGACGCTGTTCTAATAGTAAGTGATGACTTACGAAGAACAGCGTCTCTCGAATTGTGTGTTCGAATGTCACCCTTGGTTTCCTGGACACCCACTAGAAAGCGAACATAAATATATAATAGGTTATGTAGAAAACCCAACCGACGACCATAAATCCTGAATCAAGCAATTAAAGTTATCGAACAAATGTATAAACTAGTATACAGAGTCAGACCATTGGCTTCACCCCACACTCCTCTCGCCTCCCTCACCTGCCGATATCCCTCCCCTAGACCTCTTTCCCTTTCTGCCAACGGTCATAAATACATTTCAAAAGAAACTTATTCTGTATTTTACTAATGGGGCACAAATTGCATTGTATAAAAAACATTGCTACAATTCATACTAGCCAAAGGTCGAACCTTGGACGTGCCCACGTATGACGAGGTACCTGGAGCCAGTACCCCCGTAGACCAGACAAAATGGCAATATCTTTCGAATCAAAATGCATTTAATTTTGATGTTTTGAGTATGAATGTATTATATTTATATATTTTATTATTACATTGAACATACACAAATACAAACGAGCTCACAGTCCACCTGATGGCAAGTGATTCCTGCGGCCCACGACATCTACAATCATCCTTGACAAAGAATCATAATGCAGATGCGTTGTCACCGTTGAGGACTGAGATAGAATTCTTCATCACCAGTAATAAAATAAAGGTCGCTAGATCCCTTCACTCACCAAACGAATCACAGCAGAATTATGCTGCTATTTTGTGCTGGTACTAAATATATATATATTTATATTACATACAGCTTCAGTGTTTACCTGACTCAGTCAATACTATTGTGTAATGTAGAACACACTAGGATATGTTCCTACAATTTATCACTTCAAGGGAACTCGAGGGCACCTTCCTCATCTTCATGATCATTTCAGCCCATCACTAGTCCACTGCTGGACACAGGCGTCCATAACAGGCTAAACACAGAGTACGATCCCGAGCGCCTGCAACTATCGACTTCCCGTAGAGTTGCATAGGTTCTCATTCCATTTAGTACTGGTTGTCTTACACTGCGGGGCCGTCGCTCGAGAACCTTTCAATACGGTCATCGTTCCTACGCGCTATATGGACGGCCTCTAGCTTTAGCTCTGATCCTTTGAGCTATGCCGGTACCTCTTCTTACAATGATAGTATTGTGTGCTCGTGTCGAACACGACGGATTCTCCATAGGAATATATTAAATGGAAAAGGAACTTTATTGTCCGGTCACGCGCGATAACTTCAACGTAGCCATGCAAGCTCGAAATACTTCTCTACTATACAAGATTTATCGTCGATTCAAGTTAAAGTCAAATCAAATTAACTGAATTCTCTCAAAATATACAATACAGAAAGATACACTAAGATTATGAAAACGAGGAATATATTAATGGATCCACTGAAAACCGGCACAAAGATAAAATTTGTTCAATTTATTTCGAGTATTAATACCGAAAGGTACCTCCTCCCGCTCGCGAGTCTAATTAGATAAAGCTGTAAAGGTCTCTGGACCAACAGCAATACCCACACAAAAAAATACCTAAAGATTAAAAACATCTTAAATTGCGCATCTCACATACATCTCGGAGCGAATTGCGTGAAATCTATCAAATACAAAATATGTCAACATGTAATTTTTTTTAAATATATGGACTACCAAAATCTGAAGGATTATTACTATGTAAGTAGTACACTGTGAAGCCAAAAATCAATGTTTGACAAGATGTATGTTGTACTTTTCTAATTAATAGTTTTAAAAAATATTCAGTTTTCACTATTATGTTACAAATTCTGCTCGTCGAGTAACAGTCAAAATTAAAACGATAAATATATACATGATACAATGTAAATGAAAGATACGAAACTGACGCAATGAACTTAACGAGATTTTGTTGCTCATATAAATGTGTGATTTGCTTCGAATAACGAAGGGGAGATCAGTCAGTTGAATATTCATGCGTTATAATTTGTTACACTCTCTCCATGAAAATACTAATTTCAGCCAAAACGTACACAATATGTTAATTATAAAAAAATCTCAATTATGGATAGCGTATAGAAACATTTAAGATTTTTATTTTTTCATACAACTTACTGTAAGTCCATATCAATTGAGGAAACTGTAGACGATGGCTCATAAAATTCCTACACCCATTATCAACGAAGATTCAAGATGCTTAGTCACTACTTACTAAGATGGAATGTTGCAAGTGATAAAATCTTCCAGTGTTTTTTTATATTTGTGTGATTCCGTTGGTCACGATGATTGTGTGGTTCCGGTGGACCACGCGAGCACAAGATCTGCTCAGTAGTGACACAGAGATGATGCTGCTATGAAGACTGCTGCAACGCCGCTGCTCTCCGACCCTGGCGGCGAAGAACGACGACGGCAACAAAGAGGGGCAAATAGCAAACAGAGGACTCCTCTTAAGGAGGTTCCAACCTCGGCGCGGATTGATATTGGATAAGGGTAGACAGGTCGATTTTATAAAAAGCTATAATTAAAAAAAAGCGTTAAAATAATTAAAATTACGTCAGACGAATTCAACACCGTAATACTTTTAATGAGTGTTGCCCCGATTTGGTTAAATGCTTTTAAAAGTGTAAAAAATGTTACGTTTGTGTAAACAGTTTACACTTCTAGCATATAATACGGCTTTGGATTGGATTTTTTTTCTTTAATCCATACGCGACGGAGTTCTGCAATTATTTAAGACTTGATGAAAATATTGTGATATACAAGCACACAGTTCACCGGATGGTTAGTCATAATCATAATGCAAATGCATTGTCACCCCTAGAAAGATGGAAGACCTCGTCACCATTAGCAAAGCCCTCCGGACTCCTACAAGTACCAGTCGAAACACAGCTCAGTGTCTAAACGCTCGCTTTTAACGCCAGCAGACCAAATTCGATCCCAGGTGCCGATACAAATGAAATAGTTTACTGCAATTCCAAGTGCTGATGTCCTGAGTGCTCGACGGTGGAGGAAATCTTCACCTTTAGATATGCATCTAAGAAATTAAAAAAAAAATCTAAAACATACTACAGATATCAACTATCACCGGTGCCGCGATATTCCAACTTAGTATTCAATGACAAAATATCTACATCATGATTCCTTGGCGAAGATGAATGTATGTAGGCGTGGACCCCAGGAATCACTTACGTTTTTTTGTGTGTATGAGTATTGCTGTTGGTCCAGAGAGCACTACAGCTTTATCTAATTAGACTCGCGAGTGGGAAGCCTCAGGTGAAACTTGTGTTCACTATTTATTAAAAGACAAAAAAAAATAATATATATTATGTTTAATGTAAATATGAATAATATATATAAATATGAGGATGAAGTCCTCCGACGGCGACATCTTCTGGTTATTGGCAGACAACATCAACTGCCCAGAATATTTTATAGTGCCGTAAGTACTGACGCAAACACAGGCACTCACTCGTCGTCCCCTTCCCTATTCCAATGTAATGCATGTACAATAATATCACCAACAATTTGTGATGCACAAATTTGGTTCCTCGGCTTGGAATTGAAGCCTGGACCCGCGACACTGTTGCAGGTACTCTTACCCGCCCGACATACTCTAGCATACCGAAACCAAGCGCGCATAAAAAAACCCATCGGCTATAAAACCTGAATTTTTAACAGGGTCTCGATACATAACTAAATTCAACCCACTAGGGAGTAAAGGGGGGTTGAAAGTTTGTCGTCCATAAAGATTATTGAAAGCTTGACAAAATCCTCATTAGTATTTATTCATTCAGATAAGTTGAGGTAAGTGCCGTGAGCTTCGCCAAATGTAAGGGATACAGTTACGTTGAATGCTCAATAATTCATAAACTTTGGACTTGTAGTGAATTTACTAAACTCGAATACTTAAAAATGCGATAAGTGATCCCATTCCCAGGGCCAAGCAAGTTGAGGTCCTGAACCACCATCCTAAACAAAGTAAAGTGCTGATAACGAGTGTATAGTCCCGAAGATAGAATTGTAGAAAAAGGTATAGTTCTTACCTGGTACTTCTGTATTTTCTTCAAAACCAGGCTCTTTAGTTCCAGAGATCATCTGAGTCTTTATAACCAATTTCTAAGAATTTTGAAAGAAGTCGGCTGTAGGTCGAATAGATCCAGTCCTATAAACCCTGGCTTATAGACTGGATAAGATAGCCCCTACCTGTCAGCGACTAAATAGGTACTTCGGATTCACGGACTATTAGGGTAAGGGTCTGATTGTCAACTAAAGCTAACCCGGAGAGGACGGAAGATGGAGTGATCCTGTGTTGCCCTCTCACAGCAAGGATACACTGAAGGGATATTTAGTGGTCAGAAATCCTACATAGTTGTTTCCCCCAGGGGCTGGGCATCTTTTGAAGGTTCCAAACAACAGTGGTAGAGCTACACTGCAGTTTGTTTCAGGATTCAGAATGAATGGGTACAGCTCAGCCGGGGTACGACCACGCCCTCGCAGAATACCATCGTAAAATAGAAACTATATTTCGTCTGGTGAGTGTAGGGATCCGGAGACCTTTATTACTGGTGACGAGGCATTCCATCTCAGTCCTCAAGGGTAGCAACGCATCTTCATTGTGATTCTTTGTCCAGGATGGGTGTGAATTTCATGGGCCGTAGGAATCCCTGGGCCTCAGGTGAACTGTGTGCTCGTTTGTTACTCTCAACTCTACCACTGTTAGGAAAAAAATATTTTTTATCATTTTAAGGGTGACACGAGCACACACCACCAATCCGCAGGAAACCCTGAAATTACTCCAATACACAGAAGTTAAATATATAAGCCTTTACTTTTATTTAAAATAACTATTTTAAAGTGCAATAAATTTTAGTGGTTTCTAATATTATAGATGTGTGCACTCATCGTCCCTCCTATAAAATACCCCACCCCCACTCTTCCTGCATATGCAATTAGATCGGAGGAGGAAGATTCCGATGCAGTGTCAGAGACACGGGTCATACAACTACATACAAAAATTCTGTTTTCTCGGTTGGGAATTGAAACCAGCACTTGCCACGTAACATAAAGGTAATTGAACCAGTATACAACAACAGACGCCGCATAAATTGATTTAGTCGGTTGTTTGACACACAGATAGATCCCATAAACGTTCCGTGCCAAATTTGATTTCCTTCAATTTCAGAAACACGCCGTATGAAAATTTATCAAAATATATCTTTATTTATTTTCGTTGTTCACAAATCTGTTCTTATATTTAATTACCCTACTCTTAATACTTTTTAATATTCCATTTTGTAGGACTAATGTAGACAGGTATTATCTTATGAATCGATGTATGCATACATACGAGTAGAATGATTTGAACAGAAATAGCATTATTGATATTTTTTATGACGTAGAAAATAAGTGTAGGGAAAAATTTGTAACTAAAAACTGTACAAAATTTTATCTCCAGTTTAAGATTTTATTATTCACTTTTTTTTAACTTTTTACAATTTTTCATATTTTTACTTATAATTTTAATTAGAATATTAATTTAAATATAACTAGTCTGGCCATAAATACTGTTACATAAAAACTTCTTTTTTTCAACTTTTTAATTATTTTGAATTTGGAACACGTATATTATATTTTTACTTTCGATTTTTCGTGTTCATTATCAAATTACAATATGGTATGGGTATGGGTATGGTGATAATGGTAATAAAAATAGTGTATAAAAGCCAAAGGGCCTTTCGAATAGAATATTTTTTTTATTTCTTGCTGAGACTTATAAATATGTAGGTATAAGTTTTAATAATATTACATTACTTCATTAAAAAAATGCATTTTCATTTGTAACAGAACTTATGGCCGGACTAGTTACTTGTAAAGGCAAATTATTAAGATTTAGTAAATATAAACAAATATACAAATTTATATTGTTGATAATGTATCTTTCTTTCTTTCTTATCTTATAAAATAAAATAAATCATAGGGCTGTACGCGCCTATAGGTTGCTACTTCATGGATCGTGAGTTCGATTCTGAATCGATAAATATATTTATGCATTACCTATTATTGATTTGGTGTAGGTTTTTAAGGGTCGTATTGACTATCTCCCATCATACAAACAAGACCCCAAAGATCTTGACACTAAATATCAGCTCCTCACGACGAGGCCCAAGCCTTGCTACGTATATACTTTTAAAAACAACTGTCAATTATACTATCTTGCAACAGAACCTACAAGAATAGTTCAGTTAGGACGGATACTTGGATTTCTGGCTGATGACGGAATGATGGTTATAATTATCCCATCTCACAATCGCATACATGTAGATTCCATCGCGCTAGCGAAAATCAATAAAGACAATGGGGGCCCCTGTGCATTCCCGAAAACTAACGGCACTATAATATGTCCTGCGCAGTTGATATCATTGGCGGACTTCATTAGTAGACACGTCATCATTTTAGCCGATCACTCCAGAAGTTAAACATGCCAATGTTACAAATCAGGTTAAAATGTTTCGAACTAAATTCAGTAGCTCTGATTGTTATACCAAACAACAAAAACAACTTTCAACTTGTATTCACATGTTTTTGTTATGAAAATAAATATAAAACTTGAAGTATACTAATGAATATATTAATCATACAATACTTCAATATTACAACGCCGGCATGAAGGTATTCGAGCGTAATATTGGGCGCTTCGAAGAAAGGTATTTCATATTTAATGAGCTTCAGAATTATTTCGGGGACGTTTGTTTTTTTTCTGTTTTTATTTAATGAATGTGTATATATATATATATATATATATATATATATATATATAGTTCACCTGATGGCAAGTGATTCCTGCGACCCATGGCATCTACATTAATCCTTGACAAGGAATCATAATGCAGATTCATTGTTACCCTTATGGACATAGATGGAATGCCTCGTCACAAGTAACAAAGGTCTCCGGATCCCTGCACTCACCAGACGAAACACAACAGCATTATGCTGCTATTTTACGCTGGAATTCTGTGAGGGCGTGGTCCTACTCCGGTTGAGCTGACCCAATAATTCTACAGCTAGAAACAAACTGCAATGTAGAAACCACTGAGAAATATAAAAACAATAATATAAATCATAGAAATATATATTCTGTGATAATCAAAAATACTTGTGTTATATTTTAAATATATATTTGGGTTATGCATATACAATATTATGCCAATACTATTTACTAATACAATTTCCATAAATGTAGTTCAATAAAGGTAACAGATAACACTATATAAAGTAAAAATAAGAAAAAAGTTAAATAATATCCTATATATATAAATCCCACTGCGGATCAGCGGACTTTACATGCCTTCTAGATATATATATTTTTTTTAATATAAAGCTCAATTAACAATTTCATTGTTTTTGGCTTCGGGGATCGAATTCGGTTTACTAACGTGCCCTGAATTAGAAGCGGACCCTTAAACACTGAGCTACCACGGCTCTTTTCTGTTCTCTTTTTTACACAAAAATATTATTATTAGGCAATACTTATACTAACTAGAAACTAAGTTATATAAAATAGAATAACGTCCATTATAGTATTTTAATATAAGTAAACATAATTTATATATACATTCTTAAAAAGATGGCTGTTAAAAGCTTATGTTTACATAATTATAATTAGGTAATACGTATACTAACTAGAAACTAATTTATATAAAATAGAATAACGATCGTTATAATATTTTAATATAAATAAACATAATTTATTTATACATTCTTAAAAAGATGGCTGTTAAAAGCTTATGTTTACATAATTATAATTAGGTAATACGTATAATAACTAGAAACTAAGTTATATAAAATAGAATAACGATCGTTATAATATTTTAATATAAATAAACATAATTTATTTATACATTCTTACAAAGATGGCTGTTAAAAGCTTATGTTTACATAATTATAATTAGGTAATACGTATACTAAGTAGAAACTAATTTATATAAAATAGAATAACGTCCATTATAGTATTTTAATATAAATAAACATAATTTATTCATACATTCTTACAAAGATGGCTGTTAAAAGCTTATGTTTACATAATTATAATTAGGTAATACGTATACTAACTAGAAACTAATTTATATAAAATAGAATAACGATCGTTATAATATTTTAATATAAATAAACATAATTTATTTATACATTCTTACAAAGATGGCTGTTAAAAGCTTATGTTTACATAATTATAATTAGGTAATACGTATACTAAGTAGAAACTAAGTTATATAAAATAGAACGTCCATTATAATATTTTAATATAAATAAACATAATTGTTATACATTCTTAAAAGATGGCTGTTAAAAGCTTATGTTTATAATTATAATTAGGCAATACGAATACTAACTAGAAACTAATTTATATATACATTCTTACAAAGATGGCTGTTAAAAGCTTATGTTTACATAATTATAATTAGGTAATACGTATACTAAGTAGAAACTAAGTTCTATAAAATAGAATAACGTCCATTATAGTATTTTAATATAAATAAACATAATTTATTTATACATTCTTAAAAAGATGGCTGTTAAAAGCTTATGTTTACATAATTATAATTAGGCAATACGAATACTAACTAGAATCTAAGTTATATAAAACGGAATAATGATCGTTATAATATTTTAATATAAATAAACATAATTTATTTATACATTCTTAAAAAGATGGCTGTTAAAAGCTTATGTTTACATAATTATGATTAGGCAATACGAATACTAAGTAGAAACTAAGTTTTATAAAATAGAACGTCCATTATAGTATTTTAATATAAATAAACATAATTTATTTATACATTCTTACAAAGATGGCTTTTAAAAGCTTATGTTTACATAATTATAATTAGGTAATACGTATACTAAGTAGAAACTAAGTTATATAAAATAGAATAACGTCCATTATAGTATTTTAATATAAATAAACATAATTTATTTATACATTCTTACAAAGATGGCTGTTAAAAGCTTCCGTTTATATTCAGTCGACGTGAAATTCTTCAGCTATTAGAGAGATTTTCATTAAAACTGTAGGCGTAGCTTCTATAAGGGATAAAGAGATAAAGTTGTCTACACAACTTAGCATAATTTTTTTGACCTACAAAAATATACTTTTCGTTTTAAAAATATTCGTTCGTCTTTCGTAATAACTTTTGTCGTAAACTATGAAAATGTGATGTGTAAAAATATTTTATGCTGCCATGTTGGTTAAGCTCTCGGTCGCAGTAGTACGTAAAAAAAAAGGTTAGAAGCTTTTAAGCTGGATTACGTGGCAGCGGTTGTTTATTTTACGCATGAGAGAAGCTTAAGTTTAGTTTCATTTTCTTTATCACTGTAAGTTTTTAAACGTGTTTTCGTAAAATTAAACATTTCTATGGACATTTTATAAATATAAATACAACATAATGATGCCTTAGTAGGCTTAGTGAACACGTACATGTGAAACATTGCTGGGAGTAGTTGAAGCATAACTTACTATCTCATCAACTGTGTGCTCGACTTTTTACACTTATGTCATAAAAAATAACATATCATATGCATTCTTTGGAAGGAAGCAACTCTCTGTCACCTGAGGAGACAGACCCGTTGGTAATACCGGCTCTTTTAAGTATGGTAACACTCAAAAAAAAATCGTGTATTATAGTTACTTTGTTTAACTGTCAAGGTGTGGTTCTCTAAGAAGCTACAGTATGATTTCTTGACGGCCGCGTGGTGCAGTGGCTAGTGGCTGCGTCGCAGGTCCTGGATGCGATGCCCAGCAACGAGGAACAACATTTGAGCAATATATTCTTCCTATCTTATTGCATACGCATTGCATCGGAATAGGGAAAGGAACGGTGAGTGAGGGCGTCTGTGTTTGTGCAAATGCTTAAAAAATTTTTCTGCGCAGATGTTCAGACATCTGGCAATAACCACAACATATCACCGTAGTCGATATCACCCAGACTTCAACATGACCAAAGGATTGCTTATCCTTAATGGATTTTTTAAATTTTAATGAGAGTGACAAACGAAAACTCAGTTCACCTGCTTTTAAGTGATGTCTGCAGCCCACAAAATGTTAATCCATCCTCAATAAGGAATTAGAATTCAGATATGTTGTCACCCCTGAGGCGTAAGGTGGAATGTTTCGTCACCGGTGATAAAGGTCACAATCACCAGGCGAATAACAACAGCGTTATTCTGATTTCATTATTCTGTGAGTGCGTAGTACCCGACCGATCGACCCGGGGCTTCTACGTGCCAGTTTAGTTTAACTTGGCTCGTATAAAATTTGGTTAGTAATATTACTTACAAAACAAAGTTATAATGGCTCCAAGTGAAACAAACAATATACCGCTGGAACATTAGCAACGGAACGGAACAAAGCAAAAGTTTGTTCGTGTCGTGACGTAATGGTATTCCACACTTCTGTCGACCAACTTGCACTCCCAAGTTCCTAAAGTACTGCACGCAAGTAGTTACACTTATTCATATTACCCGACAGCAAATAGCAGTTAGTTATAATTTTTGCGCATATCTATACGTATCTATAAGTTGGAAAAACTGAGTTCTGTCAGATTTTTATATTCCGCATGTGAGTATATGGTTTTTATTTACGATTTATTATGCATGTAATAAATATATATATTAATAGTTATTTATATGCAATTAGGTATTATATACCGGAATCTATGTTTTGTTTTTTGTTCGGGTTTATTTAAAGTGGATTTCCACCATTCCATCTTTCATCTCTTTCAAATACTATGTGCGGTTTGTTAGATATTGATGCAGAAATGAAATCTTGGTTGCATGAATTTTTCGTCAAATCCTAGTGATTTCTACGAACAAAGTATAAACATTCTTGTTGAACGATGGGACAAAATGCAAATAACAAGTTTGAATACATTTTTAATTAAAAATTTATTAAAATTGTTAATTTTTATTCAAAAATATTTTTTTAAAAAAATCTACCTATCATATATTTTTGTCTTATTATTAATTGTATTTCATCTTCAATTATCTGATATTCAAATTTAATTAGTACAGTTGTTATCTATATCGGACATAATTTTTCCTGACATATATATGATTGTCAATAAAATATATACATATATTGTTATTATTATTATATGTGAGATTTTAACTATCGGTTATGTAGCACTGTTATTTTTATTTAAAAAATACATTATTTTAAGTTCAGCCTATTAATTTACGTATTTTCCAAAGCATTTGTACTGAATAATGTACACTAGTGATAGACAAATAAATAATAATCTTATGCAATTACATTATATATATTATATCTAAAATATTTACTACCTTAAAATTTATATAAATATATATTGCAATTCAAATTAACTGTGATAAACTAAATATCTCAGCAAAATACATCTCAATGTTTACGTGGCCGTTAACACGATCAAGTTAGTGACGGTTTTAAGAGCAAAATGTATCTCATTTTGTGTGGCGACGGTACAAAATTAAATGAACAGGCGTACACAACCTAACGACCACGCTCACACAGAATATCAGCTTGAAAAAACATCATAATGATGCTGTGTTCTCTATGGTAAGCGATCTGGATTATAGACAACTATAGACATATACTATAATACCCATTTATAGGTAACGAGGCAGCGGAACAGTCCTGAGGGACAGACGTCGGGGATGGCAACACATGCGTATCGTGAATATTTGTTGAGGATAGCGATAGATTTCATGACCGTCGTAGTTTGATATCCCTAATAATAATAAAAATTCAAATTAAAAATAAACATAATACAAAAAATGTTTTATCATATACCATGTTCAGCATAATATATACTGTTTCTATCTGAAAAAAGATGGAGAAAAGTCATCGAAAAGGCTGCCACAGAAATTACTGAAGTAAATAGGCTAATGTTGTGTTCAGGTTATTCTAATGAGTTGTATGAGCGTTTCCGTCTCGATACAAGTCATTGCTTTTTAGTAGGTTCCATAATTAGTTGTAATTGCGGCGAGTCGTAACTACGGTATTTCAGAGGCGTGACGATCGGGTGGTGTATTGGTTAGAATACCTCGACAGGTCCTGCGTGCAGTTCCGAGGAGAGGAATTATATTTGTATATCACAAACTGTTGATTTACGGGTAATGGTTATGTCTCATGCCTTTGCCACTGCATAGGCTCTGTTGTTTGCGAATGCTTACGGAAATAAGAAACAAAAAAATATTCTGTCTAGTTAAAGTTATAACCAGAAGATATCGCTGTGACCGTAATCATTTAGGAGAACATCATCGACATTTCTGAACGACGGAAACCATAACAAGCATGACTGAAATAGGTTCGATTCTCAGGTTTTCTTACGAGCTACAATGTAATAATAGAACAGTAAGGGACAAGTGATGTAGTTTCGACTAGAAAAAATTAAAAAAAAGAAAGAATAGACTGGCAGTGATATTAACATCGTTAACATTCCAGTTAACCAATGCAACTAAATTTTAAAATAGCGGGATGACAAATACAATACTACGACCCTATGTTTCGAAGAGCGTACTCTAAGCCGACAGGCTATTGGAGCTTGAAATTCGTACGATGTCTAGATATCGTGTATTGTTTTATTGTAATCAAAATCTTTATTTCGAGTTTACTTCTTTACATACTCTTCCAATAAAAGTCCTCATTGGTGATATCCCATCCACCCATGAATTACAAAAATGTAGACGTGGTAGACTCATATGGTGCGAATAGGTAGATATAAAATTTTGAAAACTTTTGAAAAATTGTTGGGGAAATACCACGGTTTCACAGAATTAAAAAAGAAACAGCCTCAAATAGTAGCTAAAAAACCCCGATACTCGTTTAAATGTACGTTCAGGAATGACAATTAATATCTGTACTATTATCGCTCTCATTTTAAACATATTTAATGTTATGAGAGCGTTAGTTTATTACCAAAAGTAACACCTTCATACTTGTCAAGAACGTCAAATGAGAAACTCGTATATACTCGCACATAGCGCTGCGGGAAATTAATCGAAATTAAGTATCGTAAGGTGACGGTGAACGTGAAATGCGGCATTATACACACCGTGGGTAGTTAGATTAATAAACGATATAACCGATACGACTTCATAATTAATAAAAAATAAAATATTTTTATTTTTTTATTTAATACCATATACTTACTTATTTATAATATTAAAATTGATAGTTATTTTATAAAATATCAACTAAATATTAACTATATTTTGTAACGGGTTTTGACGTAAAGAGGATTTGTTATTTTTTTTTGCAGAGAAGAGAAAATGACATCCTTGAATTGTAAAGTATTAGATATGCGAAAACATCATATGACTGCAATTTCCTATATGTATATTTATTACTACCTATTTTAAGATATTAATTGTTTAATATTACACAAATACAATTCACGTTATTTTAATTTAACATATATCTCCATCAATCAAATCAAGGGTTGACTGGTTGAAAATGTCAAAAGGCTGTTTATAAATATGAGGTTTTATATTATAAGATTAAACCAAATAAATAATTATATTATATATAAATAAATATATTGTAGGGTGAGGTGTGGCATCAGCGCCAGACACCTCACGTAAAAATATAATAGGTAAACTATTATAAAAACAATATTATAAATTTAAATACGTACTACACACTAATTAAAGTACACAGATAACATTAACAATAAGAATCTTACAAATGTCATGCAGGTAATTAATACTAGGTATTGCTATATTTTATCAACTAACTAATGAGTAAAATTCTAACCAACGTTCAACAAAAATTCGATCGAACCAAGCTTTAAAATCTACATCAGTATTAAATGAAACACCGAGCATAACATTAAGAGATCGAAAGAGGTGGAAAAATCTACGTGAGATTAACTCAACATAAAAACGAAATGTACATTCCAAAAAAAAATAGCATGCTGATGTTAAAATTAAAAAACGGGATCTTCAATAACCATTCAAAACATTTTAAATATGTATCGTAAGCGAAAAAAAAAAAATTGAACTTTACAATTTATGGCCACTGAACTTTAGCAAGTCCATGCCTAGCCTAACAGCATCCATAGCTGTACCTGGGGCACACATCACACCGTACCCTCCGTGTCCGTAGCAGTGGACGATCTTCACACCGTTGATAATTTCCGGCTCGACCCGCACCGGCACTCTGTGAGGTCGTAGGCCGACCTTGGTTGCCACAACCTCTGCATATTTCAACGCTGGCAACATTTCACAACACCGCTCCATAATGGCAGCGGTGTCATATTTACAAACTTCAAGATTGTAACTATCGTATTGTCTCACACCACCCATTGTTGCTATGCCATCAAACCCTGGAATTATATATGTATCATAATCACCATAAATGGCAGTTTTCAACCACGGCGCCTTAATCTTTAGGACCTGTCCGCGAACTGGAACTAAATCGTGGTCGTTGCACAAAACTTTTGCGCCAAAACCTAAACAGTTAAAAACCAAATCGTACTTCTCGGGTAGTGATGTGAAACTGTCGACTCTACTCGAAATAATTTTGCCGCCGTTTTCAATAAATTTTCTTTCCACCCAAGGCAAATATCTTTCGCACCCGATTTTTATCGTGGAAAAATACGATCCATATTTCCATCCCTTGCCACATATAGCAAGTTCGTTATTATCTACGGCTCTATAAATAGGTACCAAATCTTCAATAAGATGGTTTCTGGTAACACTGTAGTGATTTTTCGAGAATATGTAACTAGAAAAGGCCATAAGTCCCGCTTGAGGTGCTTCCGGGGATTTTAAAATTTCCTGCCAATAATACCAAGAATTGTCAATCCATTTCTTAGTGATTTTTTCTGTGGGACCTCTAAAACTGGTTCCAGGCCGAAAGATACCAGCAGCAACCGCACTAGTCGTATCTTCTCTAAACGATTCCGCAATTACGGTTAGATTACAATCTCTATATTCCTCTTGTAGCATTTTAGCCACGGTCATGCCTATCACGCCGGCTCCAAGGATCGCTACGTTTGGTCTATCTGCCATTACCTAAAACAATGGTTTGAAATAAGGTCATCGTATATTATATTATTTTTATTTATATCAACATGATATTTATTGAAATTCGTTTGTGAAAATTATCCAGTTTTAAGTTCATAGGCGTCCACGCCCTCACGAATACCAACGTAAAATAGCTGTTTCGTTTGGTGAGTGTAGGGATCCCGAGACCTTTAAAACTGGTGACAAGGTATTCCATCTCAGTCCTCAAGGGTGATAACGCATCTCCTTTATGATTACTTTTCAAGGATGAATGTAGATGTAATGGGCCACAGGAATCACATACCGTCAGGAAAACTGTGTGTTAGTTTGTTACTGTCAATGTAATAAAAAAACAGACGTTTTGTGTGCATGTCTCATCTCCACAATGGCTAAAACAATTTCGATATGCTTTATAAATTAAGTGCTTTTGCTAACCCCAGAGTATTTAATACTAATTTACATAAACTGTTTGTTACATTAAAATCAGTGACAAATAAAAAAGATATGTCATTTTTATTGTAGAATCGGAAGAAAAAGCGCAGCTCGGTTGCGCGAACTGCATCACACTACATGTACTGTATGAAAAGGGTAGGAATAGCCCTTTATATCATACCAGATGTCCTTTGGTGTACGCGTCAAAAACAATGAAAACAAAATTTTGTCCGGAGCGTGGGATATCTATGACATAAAGATGGGAACCGGTCTTAGGTATCAATGATATCTAAGAATTCTCTAGCTTTTCTCTCTTTATTTTTTCATTTTATCATACATTTAATAAATATTATTTAGACAGACAGATATACGTTTCCTCTTGACCTATACCGCCGAGCAGGTGAGGTGATAAATATCGCAATTACAATTTCATAGGGGCCTACACCGATATCACATAAAATGTCTAGCACGAAGGGCAGTTCTTAAAACAACATCATAGCTTTTTTATAGTATTAGGAGTAAGAAACGAGCACACAGTTCACTTGATGTAAGTGATGACTGTATGATGATCCTCAACAAAGGTTCTAGATGCACTTGCAACATCACCCCTGAGGACTGAGATCCAATCACATCCCTGGATCTGGTAATCCGATCTTTACGCGATCGAGCCGACCCATTACATTGTTATGATTCCTTATCGTATTAATGGCCACAGAAATCGTATGACACCGTCTAAAACGTGCTCCTTTGTTATCCTCAATTTTTTTTTAATAACTAGTAGTTCTATTAACACTACTATCATACCGGTTAACCACTCCAATTAAACTTATAATGCTTGTGCTAGTACATACTTCACGACATTGTTGAATGGCGAATTCGAACCTACTTCCTTAAGTCTCGTAGACCGTACCCTAGACAAGGCTGTTGACGCTTCAACAATTGATTAAAAAATATATGGAACTTAAGATGAACCTTCGCAATCTTCACATCTATCACGACTCTGGCCAAGAACTTAAAACAATTTGCAAGTATCACAAACAATGACATTACGATTCGAACGTGTGACTCGTAAACCAGTAATCACTAACTCTTACCACAAACTCGCTTAATAAAAATGTAACACGACAAAGGGGGGAAGAAATTTTCTTTCTCATTAAGATATTCTTCTTATGAAGAAAATAAAAAGCCAGTTAAAAGCAGTACTTACTATTTTGGGTTCTGTTCAAGGAATATTTTAAAGGAGGATTATATATTTAACCTCGTTGTTAATGTGGGAGTTCCAATAAACACGACTTACAAACTCATCAGTGACATTACACTGCGCTCCACTTTACGCGTCATTAGTATTATTACCTAAACCAAACATAATTTACATAAGATAACAAACATACAGAAATTACGAATATGATAAATAAAATTATATAAACAAACGGCTAATGTTTCTTGATATTCAAGTATGTTATTATCGTCAAATTACGAGTAGTGAAACACGGAAATGTATTAATATTATATACATTACAATGTGTTTAAGTACTTTTATATTTTATTGGACAACATTAATTTTTAGCAAAGTTAATTATAAATATAGACTTTATTCAAATATTGTTAATGTTTGAAATACTGTAGCTAGCCAACGCTAATATGTTTATAGTCTGAATCTTAATATTATATTCTTCTTTACGATTTTTTGGAAACTACTTTCTTTTTCAATTTTTTATTATTTTATATCTCAAAGTGTTGTATGAATTCAGTTTATGATTAATTTGTTCGTAAAAATTAACAATTTTATCAACATCTGACAAAAAAGCTACAAAGAGAGACAAAAAACACTTTTCTAGGACACATGATGTACATGTTGCCATATCATTATATCGCTTTAAAAAGAGACTGATCTTTCATCAGACAAGATTCTGTAAGCAAAATTAAGTCAATAGATTATTTTAAAAATGACATAAAATAGTCTATTTGTCCCAAATTTCTACTGCTTTCTAATTCCCAAATGTTACAAAAGATGAGCTTATCGCCTTGAACCAGGCGAAAAAGTTAATGAAAATCCTTTACTTCGAATAAGCCTTTAGAATTAGACCACATCAATATAATTTTGTATAAATAAAATTATAAATTTAGAAAGTTCAATTTATTTATGATATTAAATTATTAACTCTCTCTTATATATGGATATTGGATAATGATCCAGAGTATTATAGATTTATTAAGTCACTAAACTAACTGTTGGCAATAGCAGGTCAAAAGATGAACTCCTCCTACAAAATACCAAAACCCTCAATTCTAATACTTTTTCATGTCACGAAATGACAAACTGGAAGAACAATTATGATTCTTCTCGTCTCGTATGAAAAGAAATATGATTTAAATAATATCTAATTTATTGTTTTACACGCTTAGTGGTAGAGTGACATCGGAATAAAAAACTAGGTGTAGCATGAATTGGTCAGCTCGGCTTCGGTACAATGACACTCTCGGGAATAATAATTTAAAATAGTAGTTTACCACTAATATGTTTCGTCTCGTGAAAGAAGACGATCTTTCAGAGATCCTTCAAAGTCCTCAGAAATAATAACACATCTGCATTATGATTCCTTATTCTAGGATGAATGTGAATGTCATTGGTCCCAGAAATCACTTACTCAGATTAAATGTGTGCTTGTTAGATAAAACTAATATTGTAAAAAAGAAATGCTATTTAATTTCCATGCGATCTTTTTCTTACCTGCTCACCACTGCAATCAATTTTATTTTAATTTCCAGAACCGCGGCCGTTGAGAAAAAATTATAACCAACTTTCATCTAACGAAAAATGCGATAATAATAGACAACCCGAAGATATACATATCGAGGAAACCGAAGTAGATTCAGATGCGAGCAGCACCGATTTAGAGGAGCGAGACACGCGCGGTGTGTGCCCGCCCTGTGCGCATGACCGATACAACAACAACATTCGTCGACATGCACATGATGATTTCAGTGATGACACTGATTACGGTAAGCATTTAAAAATAAAAATAAATTATTATTGTTTTAATAATATGATGTTTATAAAAATATATAGAATATTTGTTAAGTACGATTTCCAATAACAATAAAATGGATTATTTTTATTTGATACAAGAACTAAGCTACAAAATTATTCATATTGTTGGTCAACAACATTGGCTCAACGATCGGAAAATGAACGCAAAAAATTCATGTTGGCAACATAAGCTAGTAGCTGACATATGACATTGCCAAAATGTCAGCTGTCTTTTGTCGCTAGTTTGTAGTTTGCTAATTTGTATTTGCTTGTTTGACTTAGTTACAAGTTATAAAAACTTTTATGGGCGGCGTTGCTCTATGACGAATAGGTTTGATAAAATTTAACATTATCCAAGTGCGTGAAGTTTACAAGTATTAAAAACACGTCATAGACACTGAGTAAGTGTAATAATGGCGACTTTAAAATCGGATTTAGACGACTACTTACTACAAAATGAGAGCCGTAGGAGTTACAAATTTGGCTTGCCATCATTCTCAACGCCTAGTTTCTTGTCTCGAAGTACTGATGACAGTCCAACTAGTGCCAGTTCGACAAGTACCTGGTTTCAGAATGTCCAAAAGGAATATTTTACTTTGGTAAGTACCCTTGATATATTAATATTTAATTATAAAACAATGACTGCTTTCTCATTAAGATAAGAAAGTAGTTTGTTGACACTGTACATCAATTAAATTAATAGGTCTGTGTAAACTTTTTATTTTTTTTATTTTATTAGATTTTTGAATGACCAAACATCTGCATTATAATTCCTTATTGAGGGTGTGTGGGTGCGATGGGTACTGTGCCAGTGCACTGTATGCTTTTAAATACATTTAACTAACACCCATATTGAAAAACCTTTTTTTTTATTTAATTAACTAAGTCGTCATTTCCCATCCTGGGGGTTGCAATCTGTTCAATAAATAAGAACTGAAAAGCTTAATTTATGAAACTAATAAATATTATTGTAGTTTTATAGAATTCAATATTACCATATAATAACTTTGTGTAAATAAACTGTTAATTAAAATATTATTATAATTTTATAATGATAGCAAGACTTTTTACTTTATTATTTAGCTTTTTCGTGAGTTATAACACACAAATATTTTAGCAAATGATCTAAACAAATCCCTTAATCAAACATGACTAATTATGATAAAATTCTTTTTGTTTCAGACTCGGACTCAAAGATTTCTAGGGTTTGGGATTTGCATGTTCTTTGGGATATTATGTTTCATTCTATCCTTCCTCTATATACCTATATTACTACTACAAGCCAGGAAGTTTGCCTTATTATTTACATTAGGTAGTTTATTCTTCATATTCAGGTTAGTATTACATTCTTCAATAAAACTATACTATAAGACAGATCCTTTGAGCTATGTCAGTTCTCTTAGTTTGTCTGCAGATGTCCACATTTTTGTTTGATCTCACAGTGAAACACCAAGCATATCTCTGCATAGCTTATTGAGTGATTTTGAGCTTCCTCCATGGGCAGGCACTATAACTCATAGAACCGATAAAAGTTCATAAGTGGCAACCTGCATTGGCTATTGTTTGTTTTTTTTATTGTTACATTAGGAGTAGCAAATGAGCATATAGTTCACCTGATGTTAAATGATTCCTGCAACCCATGACATATATATACGCCCTTGAGAACTGAGATAGAATGCCTCGTCTCTAGTAATAAAGGTCTCTGGATCCCTGCACTCACCAGACGAAACATATTTTACGCTGGTACTCTGTGAGGGCGTGGTCCTACCCTGGTCAAGCTGACCCATTCATTCTGCAGCTAAAATGTGTGAAATGTGTGTAGCTGTACCACTGTATGTATTGTAGTGATAGATGACCCCCCCCCCCACTAAATGAAGTCATAACCTATGCAAGTCTGTGTGAAGTAGATGAATGCGAGTTGCTCAGGGTTGTACTCTGTGGCAGCCTATCGCGGCGGCCTGTGTTCAGCAGTGGACTAGTGATGGGTTTAAATGATCATGATAAAAAAGAAATCTATTATAATACAACATGTTTTATTACTATAGATAATTTTATCTACATAATTTTAATGGTTTATAATAAATACTTGTTATTTTACAAAAAGCGTCATATTTTATTATAATGTAATTTATTTATGAATTACATAAGAAAAGTAGTAAAAAATATTTATTAAAGCATATATATGTATCTATAAAAAACCGAAGCACAAGTATACATATATACAAGAGAAATAAAACCAATGTCTATTATATTTACACTTATGAGTTAACAGCTTGTACTGCAAGGATGCTTACAATTATGGTCTCAATCTTTAAAACGAGCAAGTATTTTATATTATTAAAATTACTGGTAGTAAAAATTAAGAAGCAAATTAAGCCTTATAATTTTTTTTGTTGGTAATAATATATTTATTGAAATAAAAGGAATTACTTCTAACATAATTCACTTCACAAATCTTTCGGTGATTCACCCTCTAGTCACTTTTAATTCTCTTCTATATACACTGCAGGCCAAAAGTTTAAGACCACCTTAATTAAAGTAGGAAAATAAAGTAAAATTCCAATGAAATATTAAACACGGATTTGCCTTCATTATATAAAACAACAATGGCAGAACGCACTTCACTGCTTTTATGTCGTCTTCTACAGCGACTCTACCACAAGTTAAGACTAATTGAGATTGTTTGTGAACAAACCCAAGTGAACTCGGGTAATAATAAGTCAGAAACACGTGTTTTCAGGAGATAAATAATATTAATTATTGGCCAATACGTAACAAATGCAAAGTAATTAGTAATGAGGACATTATAACCGATCGACGCCGCTCACCTTGCAATGGTCTCACCTCGCTGTCAAGGTCGACCGGAGGACTAAGGAACCACCTCGCTATTCCGTTACTCAAGTTACATACACCGAAGTTGAGTCTATAATTAAAAACCTGTGACCACGCAACGGCATCACCAACAAGGTGATAAAACTTCTACCCATGTCCATTTTACACCTGCTGGTGATAATCTACAACACAGCTTTATCCAAAGGTACCTTCTCGAACACCTGGAAGGAAGCCGACCTCATAGGGATTCTCAAGCCCTCGAAACATCCTATAGACCTATAAGCCTACTCAAAGTCTTGGGTAAGGTATATGAAAGGCTCATTCTTGCCCACTTAAAGGACTTCATTCTGTCTTCAGGGCTACCAAACTGGGGCACTTTTCCTCGACGTGGCGAAAGCTTTCGACAAGGTCTGGCACAACGGGCTCGTATACAAACTATACGAGCTCGGTGTGCCAGATCAACTAGTACTTATCATACGAGATTTTCTCCAAAATCGAACCTTTCGTTACCGCGTCAAGGGAACGCGTTCTGAGGTTCACCCCATTTGTGCCGGAGTACCACAAGGCTCCGACCTAAGTCCTATTTTATACACACTACACCAACGACATACCGCGCACTCGCGGTGTAGAGCTAGCCCTTTTCGCCGATGACACCGGCCTCTACGTGTCTGGATTCAAACCAGACGCGATTTGTACGCCTCCAATCTGCAGGCAACACCTTAGGGAAATGGTTTCGGAATTGGGAGATCGAAGTTAACCCCACCAAAAGTGCAGCCATGTATTTCTCTCGGCGCAACAAAACGCCTCATATCGCAACTATAGAGTTATTTGATCGTCCAATCCCCTGGGAAAAGACAGTCAAATACTTAGGTGTCACATTAGATGAAAGGTTCACTCACCTTCGGTCCGCATATCAACCGCGTACGGAATCGAGCAGCGTTTTCCCTAGGTCGTTTGCACCCGTTACTCAATAAAAATAGCAAAATGTCCCTGCGTAATAAAATTCCAAAGCGTGCATTCGACCCATAATGACACAAACCCCGTTTTTGCGCATGCCTCCCCGCGTCATATTCACCGGCTTCAGGTTATACAAAATCGTTTCATGCGCAAGGCCACCTGTGCGCCATGGTTCTCGTGTAATTGATCTTGAGCTGCCGACCATAGCTCAGTACCTGAAGCAGGCTTCTCGCTGATATTTCGACTCTGCCGTCACATATCCATACCCGTTGATTGTAAGTGCCGCCACTTTCAATCCCATCCCGCGTCTGAAAGAGACCGAGGCACGCCCTTTTTTTTACATGGGAATTGCCTACGCATACCCACCCCTGCGGGGGCAAGGGTGGGTTATGTCGGACTCGCACCGACTAAAACCCCGTGGTGTTCCACCTTCGTCGCGTATGGCGGGGTTACGGGAATGCTTTCGCACACCTCCGCGACCCCGCCTGCGCTGGCCGGCAAGCCGGCCCCTCCTCCGGGGTGAGGACATCCCTCTCTCCACCCCTCCAGGCAGGGCGCGCCGGAACACGGACGCGCCCTCCAACTCGGCCTCCTCTGTAGGTGGGAAGCGGACTCCGCCGAGTCCGCCCCCAGAGGCCATGGGGGCCAGGAAAGCCCCAGCCCCCTGCGGCGGATCTGGTCTGTGGCTCCACCGCCGACCGATGTTCGGCCGCGGAGGATAGGGAGAGCGGCAACGACACACCGGCACTCATCTTCCCCCGCGGCCCCACCGCAGCCGCATCATGCGGTGCGACCCCCGCTTGAGTCGCAGAGGATAGGGAGAGAGGCAACGCAACACCGACACTCCTCTCCCTCCGCGACTCCGCCTCGGCTACTGAGGGCGGGGAAGGCGGCCTCGCTCCGCCACCTCCGCCCCCAGCAGTCCACCGCCACGACAAGGCGAGAACCCATCGGGGGGGTCCGAGGCACGCCCTCGACGAACCCGACGACGCGACCACCAGGGCCCAAGCTCTTCATAAAACACTACACACGTACATTGCACTCTCATACCGCCCCTGCCGACGGCGAGGGCGCCGCAAACAAGGTTATTCGCGATACCGCCATGTCACAGGCCGGTTCTCTCCAGTCAATACAGTTAGAAGCGTCGCTGGAGTTTCTTGCGCCACTTCTTCTCCAGCGCCCACGCATTCCGAACTGGTGGTACATATATATATATATATATATATATAGCCAATAATAATAATAGAGATATTAATGTAGATAATTCTTAGTCAGAAGCAACTGACCGAGTCGAGGTTCGGCCCTCTCGGGCACCCTCGAGTCAGTTGCTCTCGCGGAACCGAGTATTGGTCCAAGCCGAGACTCCCTTTCGGGAGCCCTTGTGCTGATTACGCACTAATAGAGGTCTCGACTGAGCGGCATAAGCGCTTGGTCACCTCTCAACCGGCGGAACTGTAAAAGCCCTCGGGCTAATAGCGGCTATCAGCCCGAAAGAAAAAAAAAAAGGCAAAAATATTATTACGACTCAACCACCTGGCCAAGTGCAGCATTTGTCAGTGTTTGAAAACATTAGATGTTTATTGTCCAGTAGAATATGGAGATGTGCATTTCTTTTATTTATCCTACGGGATTTTATTACAATAGATGTTGTTTATATACCTTTACCATTTATGTCTTAAACTTTTGGCCGGCAGGGTATATCCCTCTAGCCGCGACTCGACCAGCATATAAACGCGCGATAAATCGCTCTATATGGTTCAGGAATGTTCCAGTTCAATATGTGTTTATCTCCTTCACGCGTACAGCCGCCTCTTGTACGCATAATTGAGAACATTCCGGATCCCGATTTCTAAACTTTCTATCATGCGTCTAGCCATCCTGCTCGCACATTTCTGGAATATTCTGGAGACATCTTCAATACAACCGTCTTTCTTTCGCGAATATAGCTATCTTGCTCACACCTCTTCTGGAATGTTCCAGAGACATGATCGAAAATACACGTCTCTCTCTTTTGCGCTTGTAGGCTGTCCTTATCACGCACCTTTATCTTAGTACAAGCCACACAAGTAGTTTATAACTTGGATTAATACATAGGATACTTTTTATCCCAGTAAATTATATGGCTTAATGCCTATTATTAATTTATGTTTAAACTAGTATCTGCTAGTTTTTGCCTCCAGAGTCCATACCGAAGAAGTACACATATAAATAAACGTTCACACAAGTTTTAATGTGTTAATATCCAATACATTTTCAATGTAATAACTAAGTGTTGCTAGATAAATATAAAGAATTTAACAGAAATTTCTTTATTACTCGACCCTTTAGGAGCAATTGCTATAAATCTCATGCTGAACCTACGAGTATGTATGTCCCAAAACAGTTTATACAATATATATTTAGAAATGTTTAAACAGTATTTTTCTTACAGTTTCAGCTTCCTCTATGGTCCATGGTCCCACTTCAAGTCACTGTTCTCGAAGGAGAGAGCCCTAACTACGTCTTTGTATGGTCTCACCCTAATAGCAACACTATATTGTGCTTTACACCTGCAAAGCACTCCGCTGACAATAGTATGTGCGGTAGCTCAAGTAATGGCTCTATTGTGGATGATGATGGGTTCAATTCCTGGAGGTTCGTCGGGGATGAGGTTCTTTGGCAGCATGTTCAAATCGTCAGTGTCTAATACACTGCCAATATAACAAATAATGAATTCCACTGGTAAATTTTGGACTTTGGGCGTGATAAGGTGGTTTGATATAACCTAAGGTCTAATCTCCTTGAATGTATTGCCTAGATCATCGTTTCTCAACATAGGGGTTGTGCAATCTGTTCAATAAATAAAACCTGTATACAAAAGATTTGTGTATGTAAACGGATTCATCTTACATCTTACTGCTGCAATAAAATTGTACCTGCCTCAGGGAGTTTGAAAATTTAAATGTATGTATGTATTAAAATGTTATTTTAATTTTATATTGAAGGAGTCTCAAGGTTTTTTTACTTACGTTTATGACTTTTTTGTGGGTAACAAATAAAAATTATTGAGAAACAATGCTCTAGATAATTTGTTAGGACACTAAATTTGCTCATTCACAACAATACAGGGAGCACAATTAGAACTTGCATGAGGATGGCAATTTAATATCATTATCATCATCACATTCATACTCCCCCCATAGAAACCCACAAAGCACTTACTGAGTCATCTGCATCCGACATACCACAAAAAAATAATTTAACATATTGACTCCACCATATAACTCTATAGTGGTCCGGAGGATTATATTGACGGCCACTTGTTGTAATGGATAGAGTAACAGGCTGGTTTAATTTAAACGTCCAGACACTGCATCTGAACTTTCCTTTTTTATTACATAGAGAGTAACAAACTCACACACAGCTCACCTGATAACAAGTAATTCCTGCGGCCCATGACGTGTACATTCATCCTTGACAAGGAATGATAATGCAGATAACGCATCTGATCACCCTTGAGGACTGAGATGGAATGCCTCGTCACCAGTAATAAATATCTCCGGATCCCTACACTCACCAGACAAAACACAGCACCTCATAGAATACCAGCATAACGTGCTGGTATTCTATGAGGGCATGGTCCTACCCCGGTCGAGCTTGACGCATTCATTCTGCAGCTAGAAACTAAAAGCAGTGTAGTTCTACCATTGTTATGAAATCTTATCTCACATCCATTACATCGGAATAGGGAAGGTGACCAAGAGTAAATGCCTCTGAGTTTGTTGTGAAACAGTTGCCTTACGGCATTATAAAGTATTCCGTGCAGTTGATGTCGCTTGTTTTTTTAACTCTGAAGTCAACCGGATGTGATTGTGATTGTGATCTCTTTAAACACGATATTAACTATGATTTCTGAATTTTCCTTTATTTGATGTCTTCCTGGTCGATTACAACCACGGCGATGTCTTGTGGTTATTGTCAGATGACATCTGCACAGATATTTTATAGTGTCGTAAGCGTTCGCATAAACACAGAGACACTCGTTCGTCGTCTCGTTCCCTATTCGGATACATTGCATGTCCAACAATACCGGAGGAAGACACAGAGGCAGTGTCCTTAATTTAATGCGTAAATGATTGTTACTTAAACCCTATATATTTTTAGGAAATCTTTGTCTACCATATTTTTTATTATAACAAGTCTTTATCTTTGTCGTATCATTCGAATGCTAATCAAATATGTATTGCTTTTGTAAATTTTCCCACAGATATATTTCTAATCGCATCGCATACTCATTTTTAATAATCAGCATACCCATACTTGCCAAAATCATTAAGTTTAGAGATCTCGTCTTTTTTTATTCTTCTTGCGTCAAAATGCATGGGTTCGGCCATGTCAATTAGACAATAATACTGTAAATTAAAAAATATAAACTATTTTTACGGAATGTATAGCGTTTAAGTTCAACATTTTTATCCCGACGTTTTGAATGCTTTACATAACTCATGGTCACGGATTCTTTTTTTTTTATAGAACAGGCGGCAAACGAGAAAGCAGCTCCCTGATGGTAAGTGACCATCGCCATGGACATCTGTATCACTAGAGAAGTCGCTAATGCGTTGCCGGCCTTTAAGGAAGGTGTAGGTTTTTTGCTTTAAGGTCTGTAAGTCGCATCGGTTCGGAAACACCGTTGGCGACAGCTGATTCCACAGAGTAGTTGTGCGTGGCAGGAAATTTCGCATGAAGCGCACAGTGGTGGATTGCCAACGATCGAGATGATGAGAAAGAAATTTTGAATTCTATCGTGATGTACGATTTGATTCAAACTATGTTTGTAAACTCTGTTATAATTTTGTGTTGATCCAGTAAAGACGGCCCTCTCCGGCACCCTCGAGTAAGACGTTCTCGCGAAACAGGGTAACGGTCCAGCCGAGGCCCCCCTCTCGGGAGCCCTTGTGCTGGTTACCCACTAATGCAGGTCTCGGCTGAGCGTCATAAGCGCTCGGTCACCTCTCAACCCGGTGAAACTGTTATAGCCCTCGGGCTAACAGCGGCCATCAATCTGAAAAAAAAGTGACAAAAAATTAATAGTTAAATATTTGACGGTGAACTACCGTCAAACCTTAATTATTAGTTTTTGGTTTAATCATGAAATCAGTGCGTCAAACACCTGTCCTCCCCATGGCCACGAGTAAAGCACTCGATACGTTCAAATAATAAAAAAACTAAAATAAAATCCAATAATATCTGTAAAAATTGTTACATTCAACGTGCAGTATTCGCGTAAATTTGAAAAATCATGAAAAAACGTGGTTATGTGCGTGTTGATTTTTGCTCGTATAACGAAGCTAAAAGTCACTCGGCGAGCTACGTAGAAGGTGAGCTCGGTGTTTCTCTGCGTGGTCGAATAAAAAACGTGCACATATCTGCAGATAATCTAATGTAACAGACATAGCTCAAAAGATCAGTAAGCTGAAGTGGGAATAGGCTGGGTATATAGCTCGTAGAACCGATAACCGATGGCGAAGAAATGTTCTAGACTGGCCACCTTGTATTGGCCATCGTAGTGGGGGGTTTCCCCCCTAGACGATGTGACGACCTGCAAGTCTGCGGGAAGTCGATGGAGGCAGGTGGCTCAGGGTCGTGATGACTATATTTAATTGGCTAATCCATATAGACCGCTTTTATTTTCTTGGACAGATTAAAAAACAAATATTTGCATATTATGTTGATATGCTATTATTTATCAAGAGCCAATAGCCTAATGGGTTACGATCTGAGAATCTTAACGTCGTAGTTCAGAAAGCACCTATCGCCTATTGTCGTGAACCCATCTCCTAGCACAAGCATTTAAACTTAGTTGGAATGTTAGTATTTTTTATTAAAGCTAGATTTTTTTAAAAAATAATTATGTTATTTATATTTTTACTTCTGTCAACGCACATTTAAAGAATGATAACTTACTAAATAATGGTGTTAGTTAATGTCAAGATTCTTTATTACAGACATATAATTATATTTAAAAATTATATGTAAAATAATTTTAAAATTTAAAATGGATGCCTTCTAAGTTGTAGGCGTTTCTTCGTTTTAACTTTAATTTATATATTCTAAGTATACAACGAATATATGGAAATTAAAAGCCGACTTGTACCTATATTAAATAATATTTTGTAATATAAATATTGTATATAATAAATTGATATGAACAAATAATTTGTTTAATTTTTTAATAATATATTTAACAATGGTAGCCGCGCTACATTTGGCCTGGTTACTCGCCCGGGAAAGGGTCTTGCCCTCGGAGAGTACTGACGTCAATTCGCAGCTCAACGTTGTTGTTGTTTCATCTGGTGATGGTTGACTTCGAGAGAACCATATTCAGATGAGACAGCCGGTCTTCAGGGGTGCATTGTATTTGTTATATATGTACTTTATAATTACGCATATGTTGTTTATTAATCGAGACGAAGTTTTTTAGCACACAACTGCCTCATTTCATCTCTGCATCACTCACCCTAAGGTTGACTGGTAAGGTGGACAGGCGTTAAGTTCGCCTTTATACATACTGTATATGAAGCTTAAATAGAATACATAAATGTGGGTGTATTTTTCGTGTTTTCGGCGCAAAATTCACCATCAGGTTATATGTATGTGCCCCTTTGTTGCAATCCATTTGTTGAAAAATAAGTTTATTTACGATAGCTTTTAGTAATGAACATGTTTGTATAGCCTTATGACTTCGAGTAACTAAGGGACTGATTCTAAGATCGGAGGAAGGATCAGGTGTAAAAGAAACGGACTAACGCCTTATCCAGATCTGAATAACAATCTGTAATGATAACCTCCTCGATTACGTCCATGGCTAATCTGATTATCACCATATGCATATATGAGGAGTAAGGAACCACCTCGCAATTTCGTTACTTAAGTTACATGCACCGAAATTGAGTTCATAATTATAAACCTGCGACCACGCAAGGCTCCCGGCCCCGACGGCATCACCAACGAGGTGATGAAACTCCAACCCATGTCCATTTTGCAACTACTGGTGATAATCTACAATGCGGCCATATCCAAAACACCTTCCCGAACACCTGGAAGGAAGCCGACGTCATAGGGATTCTCAAGCCCTCGACACATCCAACCGATTCATCAGCCTATTGACCCATAAGCCTACTCAAAGTGTTCGGTAAGGTATATGAAAGACTCATCCTCGCCCGCCTCAAGGACTTCATGCTGTCCCGAGGGCTACCAATCAATGAGAAGTACGGGTTTCGCACCCAACACTCATGCACACATCAGGTGCACCGCATCACGGGCCACATTCTCAGTAAATTTCTTCAGGGCTACCAAACGTGGGCACTTTTCCTCGACGTGGCGAAAGCTTTCGACAAGGTCTGGCACAAAGGGCTCATATATAAACTATATGAGCTCGGTGTGCAGATCAACTCGTACTTATCATACGAGACTTTCTCATAGATCGAACCTTTCGTTACCGCGTCGAGGGAAAGCGTTCCGAGGTTCACCCCAGTTGTGCCGGAGTACCACAAGGCTCCGTCCTAGGTCCTATTTTATACACACTCTACTCCAACAACATACCGCGCACTCGCGGTGTAGAGCCAGCCTAGCCCTTTTTGTCGATGACACCGGCCTCTACGTGTCTGAGTTCAAACCCGACGCTATTTGTAGACGCCTCCAATCTGCAGCCAACACCTTAGGGAAATGGAGGATCGAGGTTAACCCCACCAAAAGTGCAACCATTCTCTCGGCGCAACAAAACGCCGCATCTCCTAACTATAGAGTTATTTGATCGTCCAATCCCCTGGGAACAGACAGTCAAATACTCAGGCGTCACATTAGATGAAAGACTCACCTTCGGTCCGCATGTCAACCGCGTACGGAATCGAGCAGCGTTCGTCCTAGATCGTTTGCACCCGTTACTCAATAAAAATAGCAAAATGTCCCTGCGTAATAAAATTACACTATACAAAGCTTGCATCCGACCCGTAATGACATACGCAAGCCCGATCACCGACTTCAGGTAATACAAAATTGTTTTATGCGTAAGGCCACCGGGCACCGTGGTTCTTGCGTAACGAAAATCTACTCATAGATCTTGAGTTGCTGACCATAGCTCAGTACCTGAATTTTCGCTTCCCGAACAGGCTTCCCGCTGATATTTCGACTCTGCCGTCTTTACACTTACAATCCCTTCGCGAATCACAGATTCACCCGCGTCCGAAAGTGACCGAGGCACGCCTTTGACGACCCCGACGACGCGACCACCGGGGCCCAAGCCCATCATAAAACACAACACATGTACATTGCACACTCATATCGCCCCCGCCAACGGCGAGGGCGTCGCAAACAAGGTTATTCGCGATACCGCCATGTCACTGGTCGGTTCTCTCCAGTCCATACAGTTAAAAGCGTCGCTGGAGTTTCTTGCACCACTTCTTCTCCAGCGCCCACGCATTCCGAAGTGGTGGTACTGATAGCTAATAATAAATAGCGATATTAACTTAAATAATCCTATATCAGAAGCAACTGACCGAGCCGAGGTTCGGCCCTCTCGGGCACCCTCGAGTCAGACGCTCTCGCGAGACAGGCTAACGGTCCAAGCCGAGGCTCCCTCTCGGCTTCTCAATGCTTTTGCTGGTTACCCATATATAGAGGTCTCCGAGTGCCATAATCGCTCGGTCCCCTTTCAACCCGGTGAAACTGTAAAAGCCTTGGGGTAAACAGCGGCCATCAGCCCAAAAAAAAAGAGTAGCCATTATCGGTTCTGTGTAAATTGATAATTGGTACAGCCACACCGCATGAATGGTCCTCACAGAAGGATCCGGGGATTACTGGTGCTGAGGTGTTCCATCTCAGTCGTCAAGGGTGGTAACGCTTCTGCATTATGATTCCTTGTCAAGGATGAATGTAGATGTCATAGGCCGCAGGAATCACTTGCCATCAGATGAACTGTGTGTGAGTCTGTCAATGTAATATATATATATATATATATTTATTATTTTCAGTCTCAGTCGACTTGTTAATCAGCTCACGGACCCCTCAGTTCAGTGAGCCCTGTATCCGATGAAGCTGTAAGAGCCGCATAGGCTAACAGCATCAACATCAACAGAATCTGGAGAGAGTCGACTTGAATCGTTATTGAGGATGAGTGTAGTAGTCATGTGCCGAACTCAATTCGCTACTAAAATGTGTATTTTTTTTTAAGTACGCTAGCGAGCGAATGCCTGATACGACCTTAAATTTCGCAGACCGTACCCTAAAACTAAACCTATTGACGCTTCAATTTAAATAAATGTGCACATTTCATATTTCAGAGGACACCCGTCGTATCATAATCTGGCTTCCAGGTGAAGATTGCACATGACTTGAATGCTATAATTTTGACATATCTCTCGCCTCTGTATATCCAAATAACAAAGCAGCTCACAGATAAAACGTAAACCATTATTTGCAGACGAGGCGCTAACCTGTAACGTGTGTGATCGCTCCTTCTCCACTCGTCGCCAGCTCAGCGACCACCAACAGAAGAAGCGCCACTTCGGGTAAATGTCAATGTGTAACTACGTACTGTACTTAAGTACGTACTGGTAGTCTTCCCATTCATAGCCAGCTGTTTCCGTATTTAGACTACAAACATACATAATAATAATCAGGTTCATTTGATCCTTTTTTTCTACATAGTACAAGGTTGAGATCTTCTTTTAAGTAAAAAATATCTGTGGCAGAAAGACTCGCTTTACCATAGCTAATTTTGGTTATATACATTCAAAATATTATTAAAACATTAAAAAAGGACATCAGTTTAAATTCACAACTGTTGGGTTAATAAACAAAAATAATACTTTGAGTGACAAAAAGGCTAAGGTAGAACACAAAAAGTTTTTGTCTATTTAGAGCTTTTTAAACCGAAAAGTTGTATATTTTTTACATTCGTTCAAGTTCATAGGGAAAATGTTTATTCACTTTATTGTTGTCAATAAACATACAGGACCCGACTTAGAGGCCTAGTACCTTTTAAGTAATAATTGATGCAGATGCATAATGCAGATGGCATTATAATTCCTTATCGGCAGGAATGGAATATCATGCCTTCAGTTGCATTTCTATGTAACTTATTACTAATCGCCTCCAAATAAATCCTGACACGATACACTTTTTTCACATTCGAAAATAAAGTATTTTTTTAATATTAGGAATGTGAGTTTTTCAATTTGGAGTGGATTACACATTTCAAGTGATGGTAAGTTAAGTCTACGGTCATAATTTTCAATAGAAATTCAGAATGCAAATGCATTGTCACCCCCGAGGACCACAAACGGAATGCCTCCGAAGGGTCTCCGGACCTCTCACTCACCATCCATAACACAGCAGCGTAATTTAAATAACTAGCTGCGTGCGAAAATATTATTGCTTAATGTCTTCAAGAGAACAGTAAATAGGCATTTTCTATTCTAGGCCTTTCGACCATCGATGTTAACATTATCACTTAACACGTATATTGTTGTGTCGATTCCAGGTGCAGTTCATGCGACAGTCTGTTCCCCTCGCTGATGGCGCTGGAGCACCACAAGGAGGAGTTCCAGCACTGGAGTGACTCTTCGTACTGCTCGCACTCCGACAGCGAGGATAGCGATGAGTGTCACGAGGACCGCCATCGCTTACTCTAATGCCATCATCTCATTATTGCCGGGGATAAGCCCACCAAGCTTGGGACTTTCGTCTGATACCTTTCAGATGATTCACAGACTTAATATAAACTAATGCAGTGGTTACAGCAGTGAATGTCAAGAAATCTCTTACAATACAACCGACAGCTGTTTGTAAAGTGAATTATATACATATCTGATTACTTCCAGTGAGAACCTTTTGTTTGTAAATGTTAAAACTTCTTTACAACCCGGTTATATAACTGGGCATCTCTATAACCTGTATACAATGCACCGAAACTATTAAGTTTTTACTATAATTATAATGCTCATAATAATATCAATATATCTTTTTTTAATTAAGAAGTAAATAAGAGTTTTATATAGTTCCCTTTTTTTTTTTCGGGCTGATGGCCGCTGTTCGCCCCAGGGCTTTTACAGTTTCACCGGGTTGAGAGGTGACCGAGCGCTTATGGCTCTCAGTCGAGACCTCTTTATTAGTTCCCGTGTGCATTAATTGCCACGTAGATCGCGGAACTCATTACAAAGAGATGCCGAGTTAATATAACGCCTTGTATGTATCGAATTCATTTCATGTAATACTTAGAAATGTTATATTTAACTTTACATATTTGTTTAATCATTGTACACAATTTTTACGATGAAAATCAATTTATGTTATCTATAAGATCGAAAGGTTACACTAACACCAATGTTGTCACACTTGAAAATTTATTATTTATAATTCGTTTAGTGAAAATTGTACATAAATATCGATTGTTACTAACTAATAATATAAAGAATTTATTTTAAAACCATATGTACATTTTAAAGATTTGTTTTATATAGAATCAACGTTAACATTCTACTTACAAATATTTCTAACCATAAATATGAAAGAGTAACAATATTTTGCCCAATGTTCATTGTAATAATACAAGACACACTGACAGACGAACACTGCATTATCTCCTAACATGTTATTCTGCGACGGAAAACGCATAGACGCTTACGTTAATCCTCCTTACCTTACTTTGATCAGACCTCAAGATGGAATGCTTCTTTATAAGTTATTTAGTCTTACTTTCTCTTATACGCCGTAAGAAATACAGCAGTGATATGCTGAAGTTTACTCAGGCAATTATATCTTAGACGAACGATAGTGTTTAGGTTGACCGTGGTTTTACATTATTCAAATAGTAATCTTAAGATATATAATTGGTATATAAATACCTAGAATAGTTTAAACCAAGAATATTATCTGCAAAAAAAAAAGAAATAAGGACTACATACACATGAATATTATTGCCCATAGAACTTTATTTTTGTCACAAACATATAGATCTTTGTAATCTATAGTCAGCCAATGGTGTATTAATCCTTTATTTTTCTCTCTTCCGTTGTATAATCACGAGGATAAAGGACGTGATTTCATATTTACGATCCACATGATTCATCTGATAATTAGGTAAGAATACTCGATAGTAAATCGAGATGCATATTCCTTATGATGATACAAGATAAAATGCCAGTGATTGGTTGTTCGAAAATATAGCAACGTTCAGCAGCTACATTTCTACCATATTCCCAAAACTCGACAAAAAATGTGGAATCTGCAAGTTTTTATAAGTAACAGTCGCTGAGCTTCTTAAAATATAATCTGTCTACATTGATAGGTGACGTCAAGCCAATATTTTAGTTCTTCACTATCGAAAGCAAATACATTTTCGTAGACCCCTCTTACGAATTGTGAACTATTTTTTGTCACGCCAACGTAGACCCCCGTTGAGTCTCCCGTGGACCCGACTGGGGTCCACCTGGACCACGTTGGGAACTAAGGGTCTGGACACTGGCAATAATCATAAAGCTGCACAGGAAACGATGTATTTCTTCCGTCCTGAGGTGACAACGCATGCGCATCTTCAATCTTCGTTGAGCATGGATCTAGACTTGATGGGCGAAGATATCACTTCATCATCAGGTGAACTGTGCCCGAACTTTGTCCCTTCTAATAAAAAAAAGCCTTGTTAGCTGTAATTGGGTATCCGATTCCCCACTCAACAGCAAGCGCAAATATTCTGAGAATATAGTTAAAGATTTTCGCGGGACAGCTTTAAACTTGTACGAAGCACAACTGCTTCTCCATTATCTCTTAGGGTCATGTAGCTTTCACCTTCCCGTGTACTTCCTAATAGGTAACTGAAACAACTCGTGACTTAGTTTTGCAAGTTTTTCGAATCTTCCAATTGTTATTTATTTTCATATCCTATCTATAACCCAGTGCATAACCTGCGACAGATTGCCACAAAGCACGAGGCTGATCTGCGTGTATTCATCGACTTCCCGCAAACTTACGTGTGTTGGCACTCCATCTAGTAAGGGCTATCTACACTGTGACTGCCATTAAACTATTAAAATGGTTCTTGTTGTGAAAAAATATCTTTTCAATCGATTAATTTCCTTATTATGTAAAACTAAGGCCATAAAGCTTTTATTAGTTATGGAAAACAAAGAGCAGTAATGAAACTTTTTTTAGAATAGATGCGGCAATACTGTTGTGTGCACCGATATGGTTAGCCACTTGTAGTTTTCTGATTTCATAAATAATAAATAATGATTTTTAGTATCTCAATTACCTAAACTGCTATTTGATTTGCATTTATGTATAATTTAACCCTATGGGTAATGTAGAATCCATGAGAACAGGCGTTATCCCCTTCTCCAGCCCGACATAACATCTGCACTACGGAAGGTACAGATGCCGTCGGGGACACGAGATATACATATAATCCACTCAGACTCAAAACATACCGAGTTTGAAGCAGAATTTTTGTTACTCTACTAGGAATCGAACCCAGGATAAACATATACATCTTAATTATTAAACGGAATTTCGATATTGTATAAACTAAACAATATGGTTTTCTGAAGAAACAAATGTATGTATATTATATATGAAAACCATTATTATATGGCCATTTTGAATGTTATTTTGAACTACAAGGTTGTAATCCGATTATTTAATGTTGCCAATTCCTATTTGAATTTGCTTTATATTGATTTTTTGGTAATTACGAAGAATACTCCATTCGGCGCTCAATAATTCACATATAATGTTTTAACTTTAACATTTTGCCATATAAGTAGCGTATCGAGCCGTATCGTGCAGTATTCTTCGTACGTGGGATGTGGGTAAGCGTATTGAAAAGAGATTGATTGTATTAAAATGTTAATTTATTACAAAATAAACATGTTAATGAAAAATGCCAAAGATCCGTATTGACGTATGTCGACATATCAGGTTGTACAAGCTGCATTTACACAATTTGTATCGAACGTCTCGTGATTTAGCTGAAAGCATATCTGAACTTTGTAAATATTTCCTAGTGATAACCCGGCAGTAATGCATTGCCACGGCGCTTCGAGTGGCTAGTGTGAATTGTCCTTTATGTGAGCACGCCGCCCGCTGCTGGCGCGGACGGCGTGTAGTCTAGTCTATAAGGTGTGTACTCTAAACCTTTCGGCGAGGACAGAATAGATATTGTTATTATCCGAGTCACCTAAACGATTTTTTAAGTTCCGAGTTTCACAAGTCAATGTACCCCCGAATCCTTTCTCTTCTAGACATTCCGAGATTATATTGTATCATTTACGCAATGTACACACACGTCCCCACTAGTCGTAATACTTGTGTGGCACGCGGCAGTGCGCCGAGGCGCGCGCGGCGGCCCCACGCCAGCCGACCGCTCGGTGGTCGCAGCGAAAACAACACGGCATCAATCAATCGATCGATCGCACTTAAAATATAAAACCGCCGAGACATCGACAGGCGGCGACCGCTCGCCCTCCCTCCCTCTGCGCGGTCCCTAATTTTTACAAATAAAATAAAAATACAATTGAAAAATATGTACAGAAATGTTTATTATTGTATAGGAAAGCACATAACCACAGAGTACAGTCTACGACACACGTAGGTGTACTGCGCTATGTCCCGTCTCCCGAAAACAAAGTGTGGCCACCGTCCGAGGGCAGCGACGTACACGAGTTTAATTTTCATATTAATCGAATAATCAGGAATACAATGAGGAATCTCTTATAAAAGCATAATACGAGTGTCGCGGCGCGGGGTGAGTTCCAGTCACGCGGCCGCCGCCCCGGCTCGTGGGACACGTGTAGATATCAACAACATTAACTTATCTCCGCGACCAGACCTCCCCGGGCAACTCAGCGTCCGACACCGAACCCCCGCCGCACAATGAGCGCGCCCCTTCATTGTGGGCGGGGCGGGGCGGGTGGTGTGCGCGGGGGGCGGGGCGGGGGAGGGGGAGTGCGCGGTCGGCTCTACGCGGTGCCGTTGAGCAGCGGCTCGGGCTTGGCTTTGGCGAGCGGCGAGCGTCGCTTGTTGGCAGCGCGCTTGTCGCCCTCGCCCCCCGCACCCGCCCCCGCCACCGACGCCGCTACCACCGCGCCCGCAACCCCCGCCGCAGCCCCGGCCGCGCCCGCACTCGCGCCCCCAGCCGCGCCGCCAGAGCTCACGCCGTTCTTCCAACCTCCACCACCGCCTGAAACCCCATTGACTACATGTAAATGGAAGCCTGTCCTGCCGGCCCGCCTGTGCTCAACAAAACATGACACACAGATTCAATAATCAATCAACACGATGCCCATTCGCTTACTTGTTGTATTGTTGGCTGATTGTAATATTTTCACATTGGCTACGTACGCTCTTGCATAGAACAACTCGTTACTGATTGCAACAAGAATATACTTCTCTTTTATAGAATTAAAGCGTTTTATATTGGTATAATTCTTAAAAAATATTTTACTCTGATCGTAAATAAAATATAAAAATTTCTTAGTGAAAGATTTCCATCTATATGTGTTTTATTGCGACATTATTTAATGTCAGTAAAGATTATATTCAATAAAAATATTAAACATAATTTCTTTCTTTCTCTGTGCATTCTCTCCAGACCTCCGACCTTTAACATTGCTTAGTTCGCTAAATTTAATAACACGATTAGAATAATTACATAAAGAATTGTTTACAAAGATCAAAAAAGTTTTGATTGAAAAATAAATAAATCATGGAAGTAAGAATAAACTGTGACATAGCCTGGACCAAGCTTTATTTGCAATGAATGATAATTATTATTAAAATCATATCAATTGAATTAGTTATAAAATCTGAAAATCTTACAACATATGAACTATTATCTAAACTAAATGAATAGTCATGCAATATCTAAGGTTGACAACTATATTTTTCCGTTCTTTTAGAGTTTATTTGTCAATAAAAAATTGTTGAACGAAACTTCACGCGCAAGTCGTTTAAAAGACATGGAAATTCTTCACATAAATAAATTCAAAATTAGATTCCGGTAGAACAAAAATATCAAAAGTGAAAAACATTTAAGGGCATGCGGAAAAGAAAAGTAAAAAAAAAAAAACCAGAAAGAACTTAGTTGCCAACCTAACGTAACAATTGCTACAGCAAAAAAATCAATATGCAAATAGTAAAAATTAATATACAAGAATAGCGCATGCGGTGTGGTGGGTTGGGTAAAGTTGTTATTTAGTGATTTTTATAATGTTTTCTATAGGGAATAGGGAAGGGGATGACAATTTTGTTTTATGTGTGTATTGCTGTTGGTCCAGAGACCTCTACAGCTTTATGTAATTAGACTCGCGAGCGAGACGCCCGCTGAATAGGGGAGACAACGTCGATGCTGCGAAGCTGGCGCGGAGACTGCACCACCGCTGCACTGCGACCTCTGTGGACGAAGAACGTCGACGACAACAGAGGGGGGGCGATAATACGATCCGAAGCCCCCTCATAAGGAGGTACGAAACTTTGACTCGGATCGCCATCTAAAGGGAGGACAGGGAACGACGAGCGACTGCCTCAGTGTTTGCCGCAAATGCTCACTCTCGAAATCGACCAGAAAGGCATCGTACTACATCCTACACCATAGACACCATCTGGACACAATCTGAGCAAACATTGCTGTGGTCCATATTGACCAGGGGGATATTATTTCATCATTCGTTACCCGCCAAGTATAGCAACGTATCGTAAATATATTTTAGAAAATTCTTTTCTCATTCAAGCATTGCTGTTAGTTAAGAATATAAATTAGAGTAGGAAAAAGTGAATATCATTTGGTTTTTTACACATACAACAGGTATAGTACTCGCTGATGTACTGGACTGCACCATAAACAATGTTACAATTATATTTGACAGATTTTATTGACATCCTTCAGTGACAGTTGTGACAGGTGTCAAAAAACCATAGACGTAAATTGGTTTTTTTCTAGAGCTCGGCAATTACATACACATGATAGACATAATGTTAAGTATATGGATTGAAACAATGAAAATTCTTTTTGATGACGATGCCCCTGTGATCTCCTCGTCCCGCCCCCGCTTCCCTATTCCGATGTAATGCTTGCGCCATAATAACATCGTAGAGAAGTTCGTTGCAAAGACAACAAACGTACAACACACAAACAACTTGCGATACACAAATTCTGTTCACCGGGCCCGAGGGCTAAACGAGATCTTTTCTAACAATAAAAACATCAGTGTTACAAGGACTATGACGATACATTTAAATCCAAATACGAACAATAAATTTGACTTATGAATGGACTAGGTTAGAAATATGTAATGAAGCCAAGAGCTGTGTACATCGGGTGCGTGATACTATGGCATAGTAAATGTGGTAGAATGGGTTGAGGGTGACAACTGAGCACAGTTCAGCTGATGGTAAGTGAAGACTGCGTTAATCTATACTTAACAAAGATACAAACACTATGCGTTGTTCCCCGAGGGCTGTGATGGAATATCTATAATATAATATGTCTTTTCCAGCTCCACGGATCCCTACGCTCACCATACGAAACACTGCAGAGTTATACTATTTCACGCCTGTATTCTGTGAGGGTGTGATCCAGCCCCAGTTCGGCTGACTAAGCTAAATGTTGGCCCAGCTAAGCGGTGGTGCACGGCGCTGGATAGTGTTGATACTGTTCCGTGAATGTGACTGTGACGTTGGCAACACTCGCAGAGTGCTGGCGCGGCGGTGTATAGTGCAGCCGTGGCGATACACGGGCGGTGCGTGCGAGTGTGTGCGTGCGTGCGTGTGCGGGTACCTGCGCGGCGGCGTCGGCGCCGCCTCCCGCCCCCGTCGGTGGCCGCGCGCCCCTCCTCCGACGACGCCGACTCTACAACACACGCGCCACGGCTCACTCTCCGCGCACGGACCGTGCCCCCCGCCCCGCCACACACCCTCTCCGCCCTATCCTACTCGCCTCCTGCCTCTTAATTCTCACCTTCTAATATCCAATGGTAAATTTAAAAGCAAAGACATGCACATATGCCGCAATGCCAATAAATTGTACTCATTAAAAAAATTAGCCATGTTACGATGGAGTACTATTTCTTCCGTTGTAACATTAGATACTAAAATTTGTAACTAAGAACAGACCGTCATATGCCCTAACTGTGCCTGCTCAAAAAACGTAATTTACCATAAACATTAAATTAATGTTAAAAATATCCCGCCGGCAATTGTATGGGCCACCGATTTACTAATCTACATTTTAGACGTCTTACATACATGCACACATTCCTTCGCATGTAATCCGCTTTAGATATATATATTTCACATTTTAAATTCTCGATAACTTTGTAAATGTCATTTCTCAAGATAACCGAGAGCTACCCTTATAAAATATTTATTCATTTTACTTTAATTGAGACAACTTGTTTACACCTTGCATTCCGATACAGTCAAAAGCCATATTTTATTATGAATAAATAAAATAATTAAACCATTTTACTGTTTTTCATATATATTGAGACTGCATTGTCTAAGGACAGTAATTGTTTGTAATGATTTCATTACATGATACATATATAGACGTTACATCAATATAATAAAAAAATATACAAAATTGTAATAAACTACTACATTTATCTTCCATGTTGTTGAGTTTTCAAATGTTGAATGAGTAAAATAAAAATTAAAAATAGTTTGTTATTTATTGTATAAATAGCATAAGCGACCATATGTGATGCACTATTTTATTGTTACAAAACATGATTTAGAAGCCGGGCCTACAGCGAGATAGTAAATGCATTATTATAAGTCATTATCAAAACCAACATATGCTTTTTTTGAGTTATGTTTGTCAAAGGACAGCTCTCCATTGACTGCGACTAATAAACACTTACCAGCTATCCTCAGTAAAGATCCTTACACTCACCAAATGAAATCATGGGGTGTGGGCCTTTCTGACCGAGTGGTCTTATTAAATCCTAGTCTAAAAATTAGCATTCTTTAATTAAATTCTTTTCTAAAGTATTATTAATAAGTTAGTTTAGTGTTAAATACTCTATGAACTAGTTTTCTCTATCTAATTAAACTCTTGGTACAATATATTCATAAAATAGTTTGCCTTCAAAATTTCTATAAAAAAACTAGATTTATTTTCTTTAAATTGAAAATCCGCTGAATTATATTGATACGACAGTTTACCCTTAAAACCGATGAACGCTGTTTTAGGAAAAAAATGATATCCTTCTGTACATATTTAGTACAAAGTTCATGCAAAGTTAGAGCATTTGACGGTAAGAAATATTCATTATTTACTAATAGTGAAACTACTGTTTACTATCATATCTTAGTTAACTTCCATCATTATCTGGAGTAGTTACTAAGTTTATAACAAGCTGCAAATTCAATTCGCGTCATTTAAAAATTAACATCCATGTATTTACATACTAAATGCACTAACACAAAATTATCCAATAATTCAAAGTATATATATACATATATTGTATATCTAAATACTTGCAAGGCAGCAATACTAGACAGAATGTTCAGCAAAAATAAACGAAAAAATAGTATATAGTGATCTGCTACTCTCGTCATAACCACACCCAGTACATAGGAGAGCAAGTAAGGATATATAGCAGAAGACTATCCACCACAAGTAAACAGAGCAAGATATATAACTATCATTCACTTATGTACTAATTAAAATGTAACAGACCATATATATAATACATATAACACAATTGATATACAAAACAAAACCCAAGATCACAAAAATGTCCACTGAAAACAGTGCATGAGGAGAAATAGTGTCTTTTGCATAATAATTAAGTTGAGATAAATTAAAAAAAAATGATTTTTTTACATTGAATTTATTAATAATAATTTCTTAATATTGTCTTTTTGAATAATATTAATAAAATAACTAGTGCCTTAGTACTAATTTACACGAGAAAAATTAAAAAACAATATATTTTTATTATTTTTCCTTTGAGATCGAAGTTGTGTCTAAAGCATGTTTGCATATCAATTTTCAAGTAAAGATACCAAGATAAACTACGTCATAAAAATCATCCAACTAAGACTACATTTCAACGAGCACGTTGTGTAATATTTTCAGATTTTTTTTTAAATTGAATTTACGCAATTCACCAAACAATTGTGTGCGGTTGTTGCATTGTGTTGTTGTTTGTAATTAATCTGTGTTTTAAACCCGAATACGATCTAATTATGGGTGTATGTTTTATGTAATATTAAGTGTGACTTACGAGCACAGTTCCTCCGCCTGATTATCGTTTCGTCATCCCTGAGCCTAGCATGGAGTTCATCATCACCTATGGTTGGGTCCAGAGATCCCTACACCCACCATATGTAGAGACACAGCTGCGTTATTGGTCCGCACCGAATTGGTCAAGTGGAGTGTTGATATGACCGCACCGCGACTCCTGGTTTCGATTCCCATCCGAAGAACAATATTTGTGTATTACAAACGTCGAAATGCCGAAAATGTATGTCTCGTGTCCCTGACACTGGCGATGTTATCACACGTGCATTCATTACATCGTAATAGGGAAGGGGGCGACGTGTGAGTGCCTCTGTGTTCGCGCGAATGTTTCCGGTACTATAATATATCTCGCGATGATCTCGTCTGGCGATGTCTGTGGCGGATGTCGCCGTGCTCGTGGTCGTGTTCTTTCGAGTGGTATTCCTGCTAGAGGCGGTGTTTTGTTTTGCAGATTGAAATGAATAGTGAAACTTTAGTTTAGGACATATATGTGTTTGCATGCGTGTTTGTGTGCGCGTGCGCGCCTAAGTACCTCTGTCTGCGCTGGAGACGTCCTGGCTGTCGAGCAGGGAGCTGTCGTCGTCGCCCGCGCGCCGCCGCTCCTCGCGACCCTCGCGCCTCCGCCCACTCTGCATGTCATAAGTTCTCATGTTACTCCTCATACTGACTGAACAGTGATAAAAATATAAATCGCCAAGAATCTTGATTATATCCCCCTGCTCTATGTCGTAATTAGGTAAAGCTGAAGGTCTGGACCAACAGCAATATTCACACGACAATAAAAAGAATGAAAGGGCGGCGGTACTCACGGTGTCCCGCTGCTCACGTGGTTCGCGTGGTTCGCGTGGTTCGCGTGGCTCGCGCGGTTCGCGAGGCTCGCGTGTGTCGCGTGTGTCGCGCGGCGGGCGTGGGTGTGCGCGCCCGTTCTCCAGCAGTACGCGCCTCTCCTCGCCCCGACGTTCGCTAGATCTGTAAACGTGCGCCCAAGTGTTGTCGTCAACCACAGACAATTATATTTCCTTTTTATTTAATATAAGGCTCGAAAATGTTGTCTATTCATGAATTTTAAAAAAATAAATAAGATTATTGTTGGAAGCTATAACTTTCTTTAGATTATAATGATATTTTTTATTTTCCATGACAACTTTTCATTCGTAAAGCCTCCTTTTAAGCAAACAAAGCTTGTGCCAGGAGACGCCGCTCTTCCATAACTAAACAGGAATTTAAAATACACTGATCTCACTACACATCATCAATAAAGATTTTTTTAATTTTGTCTATCTAGTTGTCTTCGGTAAATATGGACTGCAAAAAAAATGTCGTTTAACATTCTTCTCTAATCCATTTCTACCATCTTGCTTGCGCCTTGCACCTGACGGTAAGTTATTCCTGCGGCCCATGACATGACATTCATCCTTGACAAGGAATCATAACGCAGATGCGTTGTCACCCTTGAGGACTGAAATGGAATGCCTCGTCACCAGTAATAAAGGTCTCCGGATCCCTTCACTCACCAGACGAAACACAGCAGCAGCGTTATGCTGCTATTTCACGCCGGTATTCTGTGAGGGCGTGGTCCTACCCCGGTCGAGCTGACCTATTCATTCTGCAGATAGAAAAAAACTGTAGTGTAGCTCTACCACTGTTAAAGTGCGTGCGTGTTATCGATAAAAATCCCGGGGCGAGTATAATCACGTTAGGTATCGACTGCTTGTCGTCGAGATCGATCAAGTAGGAGGCGCGGCACGGGAACAACAAACGGTCGATACCTATTGAAATGGTCCACGTGCCCAAACGCTCGTGGGGTGACGTGCGTGTCGTCGCTGCCCAAGGGACGCGTGCGACAGCTCACCTGTTAGGTCGCGGCGGGCGCGCCCTGCCGCGGTAGGCTCCCCCGCTGTCGACGCGCTCCTCGCCTAGCTCGGGGGTGGTCCGTCTGCCTCCTGTATACACAATAATGCTATTTATTTAATGCATAAGACACATAAAGTTGTAAAAACAACTGGTAAAGTTGTGGTACACAGCTATGGGTATGGGCCAACTGAGGGAAAACGCTATCCTTACAGAAATCCAGCAGGAAATAACACTGTGTTTCGTATGGTAAGTGTAGAGATCCGGAGACTTGTGTATAGGCAAGGCTTTCCATCCCAGTGCTCGGAGACGACAACACACGTGCCTCCTGACTCAACTATGTCAACTGTAGTCTCACTCATAATATAAAAAATATTCAATCCACCAATGTAAATGATTATGCGCATGAGCATATTGCGGACAAAGAAATTATGTATATTTATTGTCCATTAACTGAAAAAAAATCACACTGGAATGAACATAAGTCTGAGCCTATATATACAAATCCCACTGGTGGGCAGAGAGAGGGTGTTAGAGCACGATCAACCTACCGGCTCCAAGGATTGGCGGAATTCTTAGAGATGCAGGTTTTCTCAATATTTTCCTTTCGAGTCGAGCATGCGCTAAATCAGCACATAAAATTGCAAACTTTTAATCTATTGCACTCACTACATAAAATAAAAGGTTTGTATTATTAATAAAGTTGTTGACACGCCAATGAAAATATTATATTATAGCTATTATTAATAAAGAGTAATGATATTAAATATGTCCACAATATTTAATGACCATCAAACATAATGAAGGCATATGTCGAGGATGTCTTTATAAACTAACAGGAATAGATAGTCCAGAGTCTTTTAATGTAATTTTGTGGTTTTCTTAAAAAAAATTGCAACTATTTGACTTTTGACGTTCATACTTAATTCTTAATTAAATAAAAACAGAACGCACGCACACAGGTTTTTTTCGTTAAAAAAGGATTGCTGAGACCGAAATTTAAAGATATCAATTTGGTTGGTGTTCCAATGCGCCATTCCACTAATGTCGTGAACTATCTCCTAGCACGCATAAGACTCGGTTGGAGAGGTTAAGAGGAATGTTAGTAAAGTGTAATGGCTCTGCTAGAAAAGAAAATCCTGGATAAGAGCGCCCTCACCTGGCGGGTATCGCGGCGGCGGGGGCCGTGACCGGCGGGCGCGAATGGCGGGCGCGCCGCGGGTCACGGGGAAGGAGGCGCCCGAGCCGCCCAGCACCATGCGCAGCTGCTGGTCGATCTCAAGCTTCTCCGCGCGCAGCTGCTCCACCTCCTGCACCAACACACGTAGGATCAGATACACCATGAATATTGGAGACGCGGTAGCTTCGCAGGTTTAAATTCCCGGCTGAGGGATATAACTAGTGAAACACTAATTGTTCATTATCGAGTCTTGATTATTGTTTTTTGCTTTTGTATATATTCCGATAGTTATTGTATTTTTGTTTTAGGCATAGTATTATATATTTAACATGAAATATAATATATAACGTGATATATAACATAGTGCAGCTTTATGTAATTAGACTTGCGAGCGGGAGGCCCGCTGAGTAGGGAGACGACGACGATGCTGCGAAGCTGGCGGTAGACTGCTGCTGCACCACCGTCGCACTCCGACCCCAGTGGACGACGAGCGTCGACGACAACAGAGGAGGTTTTTCGTAATAAATTGAAACAATTGTATAAAGGTCGGGGGGCACGCACCTTGAGGTGCGCGACGTGGTACTCCACGAGCACCTTGGCGTTGGCGATGTTCTCGCGCGTGCCCACGAACACGAACGACATCATGCCCTCCTCGCGCGGCGCCGACGGCTGTGGCTCGTTGTCGCCCTCCACCTTCACCTGCAACACAAGCCGTCACATGTCACACACACATGTAAATATCATCAAATTCATCCATCTCATTGGATTAGTATAAAAACGAAAACTGATTACATATTTATATTCTGTCTTTTAATTTGATTAAAATATATTATTAATATTATAAAGTTGGGTTTTATTTTCTCTCTCTGGTAAAAATTTCTAGTTTAGAATGTAAGTTCAAACATCAGAACCGACTTATATAACTAAATTAATTAAAATAATGAAATTGTGGTTTTTAAGTTTCAGGGGTGTATAAAAGATGGCGGGCGCTGAAAAATTATTGATTTTCAAAGGGGCGGTAAAAGAAATAAGTTTGATAATCATTGCCCTACACGAATGAAGTCTCATAATTAAAATGCTTGTCCAGTGACACAGTCACCACGGCCGGAATCGCTTGTCAAGAGTCAATCCAAAGTACCTAATCGACTCAATCAACTGGAGTAACCACCAGTCGATTAAGTGACACTGTTATTAATTTTTCTGATAATTATTCAGATATTGGTTACCATGTCGCAAGATGGGTTGTTGACTTAAATAAAGATATGGAGATGGGTTAAAGGAGAAGTTACAGAAAAGTTATGTCAAATGTTTCAGCACGTGTAGTGGACGTACCCGCACCACGCCGCTCTTATCGACGATCTCCTGTATGACCTTGCCGTTCTTGCCGATCACCTTGCCGACCAGCGCGCGCGGCACCATGATAGACTCCTCCGCGTACTCCAGTAGGGAACGAGCGCGACGCACTGCTTCTGACGACTAAACACGACACATTGTTTTATCATAAAAATCTAAAATCCACCTCTAAATTTTACAACTTTCACATATGTTACATATTGAATCTTGGGGACTGTATCAGAGCCTACTCGGCAGGACTTTTGCGCAGGAGCCTGTTTCGGTAAAGCTGTAAAGTTATCCTATAAGTATCAGTATCCGCAAACGAGTTAAATTTCAACCACAACCAGGCGGCAGGCGCTTTTTACACCTTTTCGTCGTACACATTTTTCATTTCTCTCTGGACGCAAATCTATATATATATGTCTATACATATATGTCTATATATATAAGTCTATACAGACAAAATCGCAGGCAAATGCTACTAATAAAATAAATTTCTTAGACACCACATGGCATCCTTCTATTGGAATACGATTTGGCAACTTTCTTTTTTCAGGCTGATGGCTTCTGTTCACCCGAGGGCTTTTACAGTTTCGCCGGGTGACCTTTATAACTTAGTAACAGCACAAGGGCCCCCGAATGGGAGCCTGGGATTGGACCTAGTTTGACTTTGATTGCTTCTTACAGATTAACAATCTGTACCACCATTTCGAAATGCGTTGGCGGAGAAGTGGCGGCGCAACTCCAGCTACCCTCCTATCTAAGATGAGGTGCTATCGCGAATAATCTTGATCGCGACGGCCTCGCAGTCCGCGGAGGCGGTATGAAGGTGCAGTACACGCATGTAGTACATTATGGAGGGCTTGGGCCCTGGTGGTCACGTCGTTGGGGTCGTCGAAGGCTTGCCTCGGTCTCCTTCGGCCGCGGGTGCAGTTCGAGAAGGGATTGTAAGCGACGACACTCACAATCAGCTAGTTTGGGATATTTACACCTTTACAGTGTTAACACACCCCACAGTTACATGCGCGTAATTGTAACCCCTACCCCAGCAATCACAGCTGAATAATTTTGCTATGGTAAAAAGTCATGATATATTCTTACCTCTCCACAAATCTTAAATGTGCAAGTAGCTTCCTCCAGTTCAATGTTGGTGACACCGGACACTTTGCGAGCCTGTTGGATGTTGGCGCCGTGGGTGCCGATGGCCAAGCCCATCAGATCCTCGCGGACGCTGAACTCCTCCTTGTATCTGGAAATGTGTCCCACATAATGAACTTCAGACTGCAAATCTATCTAGGAACAAAGTTGATGACGAGGGATTTCTGTCGCCAATGACAGTCACATTCATCACCAACGGGGAAATGTGATGGATGCCTCGTCATCAAAAACTATGCTGCTATTATATGGAAAACATAACTTCGCGCCCATCACAAGTAGTTATTAAGGCTACAGCTAGTTTACAGCAGGGTCGTGGCTCTACCACCAGTTTATTACTGCATTCGTTTTATTTCAATCAATTGACACACATATAAGGAAACAAAGCGTCAATATCCTAATGTGGGCACAACTGGCGAAACTTCAATCTGCCAATAACTATTGACATGAGTAATATCTCAGCACAAGCACATTGCATTCCCAGCACAAGTTGAGTGACAACGGGAATTCTAGTCTTTTTTTATTTTTAGCAATGGTATTAACATTACTAACGCTTAACCACTCCAGCTAAGCATAAACGCTTGGATATGGTTCATGGCAATAATCAAATGGCGGATTAGAACCTACGACGTTAATTTTCGCAGATCGTATCCTAAACCTAACAGGCTATTGACACGTATTGTTCTCACTAACAATTTTTTTTTTAAAAAAAAACAGCAAAATATATCCCCACTCACCCTCCTTGGTTGTGAATTTTCGTAGATTCCAATTGCCGAGCTGCCTCTTCAGTCTTTTTTAACAACAGCAACTTCTGCGTTAGATTTCTGAAACAAACAATCAACTATGAGTAACATATAGTTAACATACACAAGGACAACCCCAAGCACTCCATCCTCCCCATCTCTAACCCTATTTGTTTTTTTTTATTGTACTCAGGGTGACAACCGAGCACAGTTCACCTGATCACACCCACATTCATCCACGATGAGGAATCATAGTGCAGATGCCTTTTCACCAGAGATTCCTATACCTTATACCTCAGTAGCTGGTCGAGCTTAGATGTAATCTAATATAAAATATATTTTCCTAACCTTTATATAAGAAATTTTCATATTAAATTGCATATACTTCCTTAAAAAGTAACAAACTTCCCCTATAAACTTTTGTGAGTGATTTTTAACCCCAAACTAACCTTAGGGGCCGGTATACGTACATCCCTGAATTTACCCCCTTACTGGTGAAATTTCCAATAATCAAGTTTGCAGCCCCAGCGGTTTAAGCTCTGCTTCGATGAATCAATCAATTAGTCAGGACAAGTGATTATATATGTATAGATAACATACATGCAGCTCTACTGGTAAAGTTTAATTGCGGCTAGTAAGGAAACAATAAGGCTGTACTATTTTTTTTATTATAGTATCTTTTTATTTAAATTCTCTTCTGATGATGATGATGAAATTAATTTATCCCTAATGGGAAAGGCAAAGGACTTTAGTCCATACAGCCAGGTCTTGTTCGTATGATGGTTGGTCTGAAACCTTTAAATTCTCTTCATAATGTCTACTATTTTGACATTAAGTTTACAGACATTCGTCAACTTGCATGTTAAGTACAGATAACTTTGAATAATGAACATATTGTAATATGTTATTTATTACTATCTGAACTTTTCTTTACCCATAATAAATTCTCTGCTCAACCCAAATGTAGTCTGGTAGAGAATGCCTGATGACATTAAGTACACCTTATTATACAATGTTTGTTTTTTACTTGTGCAAATAGAGAATAAATCACAATCAAAAACATGGATGTAGCATATAAAAAAAAGTACCAAACACCATTTTAATTTAACAAATATAACTTACCCACATTCTAAAACTGCAGGTCGCGTGTGTATTAAAGGAGGTGTCGCAATTTGTTTAATAAATAAGACAAAAGTATACGTGTACAAAGGATTCGTTTATAAGGAGAATACATTTTAATGTATTATCTGAAAAGTTCATGCGAGTACAGCGTAGGTGCAAACCTAGTCTAGCCGTGATTAGATCAGGACCCAAGTCTCAGGAGACAGGCGCGACAATTTATATTTGTAATGCAATATTTTATCGGCTGCGATATTAAGATAAATAGTTCATATCACATCCTACAGCTGCAATAAAATTGAACCTAACTGGAGCCTTGAAAGTTTAAACGTATAAATAAACGATTAATTAAAATATTACACTTTTATAGTGAATGTGTCGCAAGGCTTTTTAGTTACCCTGTTTGTCTTTTTGGTGGGTCGCGTCAACAATGTCTTAACGAATATCATTCAGGCTCTTATTTTTATAAATTAGATTTCACATAAATAATTATAGTAATAATCGATAGTTTGTAGGAAACTAAATACTACCGCAATCCCAGCACGTGGCTCGGTGCCGTCGGCCCTGTAGTTTCCACAATCATGTCAGCACTTGGTTTGCTCCGAGCGGCGAGTCTTCCGCTCGGAGCAAATGGAACCTCAGATGTAACTCATCAAATGAAATTCCAATGAAAATGCTAGTATTTAAACAAAATACAAATTATTATTTTTATTTATATCAAAAAATATATATTCATTACAGAAATCGCCTAATTCAATGCCAAAAATCATTCTCTCCCAGTCTTTCTTTGGACCTTTGGGTTGAATACATATGTCATGGAGAAAATATTTAATAAATAATATATAAATGAATAAAAAAATAAATATGTACCTATATTAAGATCCCAAATTTATGCAAGATTTCATGCGATAACATAATCAGTAAAAACGACGAATGTTAAAATAAATCTATTATTTTTTGTTCGTTTGCCACCTATAATAGCAAACCATGAACATCCGCAACACCAGAGTCGCAAATGCATTGCCGGTCTTTAAGGAAGGTGGAGGCTCTTTTCTTGGAGATCCCCAAGTCGTATCGGTTCGGAAACACCGCTGGCGACAGCTGATTCCACAGAGTAGTTGTGCGTGGCAGGAAATTTCGCGTGAAGCGCACAGTTGGTGGGTTGCCAAGCATCGACATGATGCGGATGAAATTTTGAATTCTGTCGTGTGGTACGATGTTTAAATTCAGCGTCTGGAATTAATCCGAAAAATTCCTCAGAACAATCCCCATGGTAAATTCGCTAAATGAAGAGTAATGCAATTAATAAAAATGCAAAGAGATGCACCATCTCGCCGCAACGACAGTGAATTAGGCCGATCGGAAAGTACCCGGTCATCAACGATTCGAGACGCTTGCCGTTAAATGCGGTCAAACGGAAGAAGCTGGTACTGGGGTGCCCCGGCACAGAGAGATGAGAACAGTATTCCATGCGGGGTCGAACTTGCGTTTTGTAAAGTAGCAAACAGTGTGCAGTCATGACATACTGTCTCGCTCTGTGCTATTAAGCACGCCCAGTTTTTTTAGAGGTCAATTTGGCCTTAAGCTGCAAGTGACCTCGGAACTGAGCGTCGCTCGATATGTCACCGCCAAGGATTCCGATACCAGTTGAGATATCTCTCTGCAGGCCATGTTGTGTGAGCGTAGATTACGCGTATATACGCGCGCAAAACATAACTTACAACCAGGCCTGCAGCGAGACAGTACGGACTAAACAGGCGAATGCGCAACTCGGCGGGACTATTTATTTTTATTTGTATACATTAACAATATATCTCTATTTTGTGTTTGAAATAGGCAGGAGCGAATTCATTTTCAAAATGTTATATTTTAATAATCACTGATATCGTAATATACATATCAATACGTGAATAAAGAATGTTGTACTCCTATTCAAGAACATTACGCGTAATGTAAAGGATGTAATATTAGAATGAGTGCCAAAAAGATAAAATATAAATACATTTTATTTAAATCTATGTACTATTTTTATCTTTTTATAAATAAACAAATATACATTTGTGTGTGGTGGTGGTGGTAGCTCAGTCTGACTATGCGAGGTGCGAGCGAACCCTGAGATTCCCGGTGGCGGCAGTAAAGACAATGTTAATTGTCAATTCTCCACGTACTATGTGATGTAGTTAGTTAAACATAGCGAGGAACCCTGAATGTCTAAGAAATAGATTAAAAAAAAATACATTTCGAACACACATCAAATCCAGTAGGTCGACCCACTGCCTAGGGATTTATTTCCCGCAATGGGATCCATCTGTATTGGCGCTATTACTTGGTATTAGTGCTCGGATAGAAAGTGATAAACTTTCTTCAAAAACGGACGGAGCGGCGTAAGGTTTATGGCCAGCAGTGAGTGGGATACGTAAGGACCTCACCGGAAATGCATCTCCTGCAGCATGGTGGCGCGGCGTTGCGAGCTCTCGCATCGCGAGATCACGGACAGCGCCCCGCGCTCCGGCACGTACCACACGAGCGCTGCGCCGATCGCCTTCTGGAACTCCTTGTGTGCATTCTCCACCTTCGCGCTGTGAACGAACAGGACATATTCACTAATCTGATCCGACTGACGACAATTGTCAGTTGATACTCTGCTATTGTATTGTGACAGTGAGTAGCGAGCAGCACGCAGGTTCACGAGGTGTATGTAATTAATGCGGCCCAGGACCTCGCCTCTAGTCACATTGAAACAAACCGAAGACTTTTTTACTAGCCATTCCGTCTTAGTCCTCAGCAGAGCACGAGTGTCGGTGTCGCGGGCCGCAGTGACCACTTGCCCCCAGCGGGTGAGCTGTGCGCTCGTATGTCGTTGCCTAAAACAAAGTAATGGCAGTGAATACTTACTATTCCTTGAGATCATCAGGTACGGGTATTTCAAACTTGTGGAAGGTGTTTTTGTCAATGGGCGTCTTGGGGGTCTTGACGCGGAGGCGATCATTCGGCACGATCTCCGTGTAGCAGTTGTCCCACTCCAAGTACACTATCACCAGGAAGTCGCCCTTCATCATCTGGAAAGGGACACGCAATCACCTTGATACATATTCAAGTCTGTTTTTATTTTTGATAGTGACAGTTCACCTCATGGTGCTGTGCTTCCTGCGGCCCATGACATCCACATTGATCCTTGACAAGGAATCGTGATGTGAATACCTTCGTAATATCTGAGGACCAAGATGGAAGACTTCGTCACCGGTAGTCCTATCGGTGGGCTGATAATGCATCTGATATGATAACTTATGGATACACGTAGAAAAAAAACGATTCTCTACTAAAAGGGCATTCATTTAACAATTCTAATATAATTTATACATTGAATTTAGATTATTCTAAAAAAAAAAGGTAATCGATTCTTTTTTGTGGACGTGTCTATATGTTGTGATGTAAATACTCCACAAATCGAGTATATATATATTAACACACTTTTTTTTGTGGACGTGTCTATATGTTGTGATGTAAATACTCCACAAATCGAGTATATATATATTAACATACTTTTTTTTAGCTTGGCATATATGTATGTATAAATTGAAGGGATCTTTTTTAACATTGAGTTTACACCCACTTCCGGACCTTTATAATATTTTTATAATTTCAAGACGTGTTATTTTAGCTTCTATGAAACTTAAAATCACTAATTTTATTACTTACATAAATTAAGCACAAAAGAGAACCCCATTAAAAGTGATAACCTTAGTGCTCTATTAACATATTCACTGAACCCATCCAAAGAACTTTATTAAAAATGGTTCACGAGTTTTTTTTTTAAAAAAAAATGAAAATGAACTGTACTCAAAATGTGTCAGTTTTTTTTTATTTCAACATAACAATTCGAGGCTACACGTGTTTTCTATATCTTTTTTAATAGCGCACCAATAGTGACTAAGGCTTTTCAGTTCCATTTCTACTTTCTCATATAGTCAATATATACTAAAGTGCTCTTTATAAATAAACTATTTGTTTGGTCAGAGTGTAATATATTCCGCGAAAGTGGAGTGAAGTGGCACTTGGGGGATCGACGTGTAAACACTCCATCAATGGCTTTAAGATTTGAATCCATTGTGAGCGAGCCCGGAAACGGATGTGCAGCCGCCATTAACTAAGTTGCTATTTTATCTCAGTAATACAAAACACGGTAGACATTGTGCATTATCATATCTTCATCAATTGTTTCCATATAATTCGCTTCATCATGATAACGACTTTTCCATTTTAAAACTTTAATGCGTAATAAAATAAGAAAAATCATCTAGTGTTTATTTTAAACAACTAAAATTGCATAATGGTAATATCAAAAATTTCCATCTATATACAAGAAGTTACAAAATTATATTTTTACCACAAAAGAAGCGAATCAAACTCCCGTATTCATTTGTTTTCCTTATTACTTATATTTTTCAAAATCATCTCTATCTATATGTACCAGTTGTTATTACGGAAATCGCAAGAATTCTCAAAGACCTCATTTTTGGTTGATATAAATTCTAGGGGAAGTCTCGGCAAACTGGAGTGGTTAGGCTTTTTATAAAGATAAATTAAAATTACATTTTAGTCTTCAGAGGTGGCAACACACCTGCATTATGATTCCTTATAGAGGATGACTGTGTTACAGACCGCAAGAATCATTTGCCATTCATTAAGTGTACTGTGTGTAAATCGCTTGCGACTTATATATAGTTGACCAGTTACATTTTTTGTTCTTACATTATATGCCTTCACTGCGATTTTTTTTTAATTCCAATTAATTCCTCAGTACAATAAAAAAAACTCTGTACAAAGTTCCACCAGTCCTAATTTCATTCAACTATTTCGCTATTCGAATTTATTTCCAATAAATTGATATCGTATCTGTGACATAAAATGGTGATATTATAAAAGGATAAAGCCTTTTCCGATAACATCACCATTTTAAGGAAAAGAGAACAATATTTATAGAGAAATTCACTCCACTGGAGATCCAGAAAGTACTGTGCTCGTAAAGTCATAACCAAAGAGCTGAAAGCTGTGAACAAGTTTAGGGCCTAAATCAAAAGGATTTATCCTGGTAATAACCTCCTCCGATGCCTAGCTCTCTGGTTGAAGGTTGGGAGATCAGTGGATCTCGTGAACCATATCCTAGCCACAAGTATACTTGGAGTGGTTACCCGGAATGTTAGTAATGTTAATAGGGCTGTCAGAAATCTTTTTAAAAAACATTGTAAGAATATGTCATTGAAACAAAAACACATATATAAGTTCACGACAAAAGTCGAATGGGGGTTTGGAACGATCTAAGTTCTACCGTACCCATTAGGCTATTGACACTTTAAGGTGCTTTTATATTAAATATAGTGTATTCTTGTCGATCACCACGTACGTATACATAGACAAACGTACAAATAGATTTTTTAGACGCTATGATCTTATTACGTAATAAAGTTTGTTTTATTTTAAACCACCAACAGAATTATATGCAACTTGAATTGTCAATAAAATGGCAATACGTTCGCTATATACACATAATTCCACTTAAAGGTGTAGTTACATCAAATAAATTAAAACTAGTTGTACGATAAATTAAGATTAAAATTAAGATTATTTTTTCATGTCCACACTAATGCACAGATAACACAGAACGATCATCTTTTATTTATCAATCTTAGAGCACTACGCAAGTTTCCAGTCTGCCTCATGTTAACGCGAGGTATGCGCAAAACTCAAAAGTATCAGACTCTAAATATATTTTTAAAAACATTAAGTAATCTGTAATCACAGATTCAATAGTAGTTTATCTTTACAAAAAAAAAGTGTAATCATTGAAATCGTCGTTAATTAGCATATATTTACGCACACACTCACGCACAAATCGTAATGTACACTACAGGCCAAAAGTTTAAGACCACATTATTTAAGGTAAGGAAATAAAGTAAAACTCCAATAAAATATTAAATGTTTAATTAACCTGTTTAATCATCTAATAGAACCATGATTGACAAACAATATACTTTAAAAGCGTAAAGAAATATTAACAGTCCATGCAAAAAAGGCTATAGTTAGCTAAACTGATTTTTCATCGAAAATGCTCCTTTACATTTGATGAGTTTTTCACAAGTCTCGGCATACGGGCAATCAATTTGTTAATGGTGTCTTGTGATATATTGTTCTAAATTTCGCATAAAGCATTCCACATTTCTTCTCGCAAGGATGGGCCACGATTACCGACATTTCTATCAAGCACTTCCCACAAAAGTTCAATGGGATTGAGATCACGTGACACCCCCTTGTGCCTCTTTCTCTTCTAAATATCCTCTACATCATTTTGAACTATGCTTTGGATCATTATCTTGTTGGAAAATTAATCCATCTCCAATTTATCGCAACCCGAACGAAACGGCATTATGTTCTATAATGTTTTTGTACTGTTCCTTTTTCAATATCCCTTAAATTTTAATCAAATCGCCAGTTCCTTGGCTAGAGAAGCAACCCCCGACCATAATTGAACCACCACCGTGCTTGATTGTTGGGACTACACAATCTGACATCATCTTTTTTTCGTCGAACGTAAATTCTACGTTTTGAACCGAATAGTTCAAACTTGGAGGTTTAACTCTGGTTTGGTTTACTTCAATGCGGATTCCTGGTGCTGTTAAGCGTCTATTTCACTTTCTGGTAGCAACAATGAAATTATCTTCACTAGACGTAGTAGCTCTCGGCCTTCCCAAACGTGGACGATCTTGAAAACTGCCTGTCTCCCTGTATCGAGTTATTGTGCCATGAATACAAGTCTTCGATAACTTCAGTTTTCAAGCAATCTCACTTTCGGATTTGCCTTCATTATATAAAACAACAATGGCAGATCGCACTTCACTGCTTTTATGACGTCTTCTACAGTGACTCTACCACAAGTTTAGACTAATTGAGATTGTTTGTGAACAAACCCAAGTAAACTCGGGTTAAGCTAAATAATCCTAATTATTGACCAATACGTAAACAAAAGCAAAGTAGTTAGTAATGAGGACATCATAAAAATATTATTACGACTCTACCACCTGGCTCTAGCGCAGTGTTTGTCGGTGTTTGAAAACAGTAGATGTTTATTGTCCAATAACTTGAAAGTAAACAAAAGAATGACTTCTTTAAATATTCGATACTAACAATAGAATATGCAGATGTGCATTTCTTTTATTTATCCTATGGGATTTTATTACAATTGATGGATAATTATGTTGTTTATTGCGGTCTTAAACTTTTGGCCGGCAGGGTATTACACTGTCTACAGAAGGACATTTGCCTATGCCTAACTAATATTAATCTTATAATAATATCTTATATAATATATATATATATATATATATATATATATATATGTATATATATAAATAGTGTATTAATCTTAGTCTTTAAAATTGGTTATGCGAATCTCAATGCCAAGCCAGTGGAGTTTGTAAATAAGATGAAAATAATATTAGGGGTGACAAAGGAGCACAGTTCACCAGCTGTTGAATGACTTCTTCCACCCCATTCACATTCATTTAGTTTCACAATGAACTTCATAGTTTGATTTTGAATCACCCAATTTTTTATCGTGATTTTATGATTAATACGAGGACGTTAATTTTTTTTTTTAATTTATAAATAAACGACGTAAAATCGTTGAAGACTAATATCACTCAATAACCAGTAATTGGATCCCTGGTGCATTTTTTGAAACGTTAAAAATAAATACAAATAAATACGAAACGTCAGACTATTTCCGTCTGGACGCAAATGTAGGGCGGACAGGATTGGGAGATTATTGACTTGGGAGTTTACGGATATTTAGATCGCCCGAGCCCGCGAATATCTTCGAACATATTGCATCTCGTCGCAAGACAGAGATGCTCAAACATTCGCCGTATTTTTTTTTTGTAAATATACAGAGTACAAAATAACGAATGTACGTAAATCTACTACGTGCACTAGTTTAGTTATTGATTTCTGCGGCCCTCGATCCTCGATAGGAAATCAGAACGCCTCGAGGTGACCCTCTCCAGACAAAACAGCACCATTATGCAGCTATTCCACGTTAGTCTGTTAGGTATGTTGGTGCGTTTTAACAGTGGTAGAGCTACGATGCAGTCTGTTTCTAGTTGCAGAATGAATGGGTCAGCTTGACGGGGATAGATGGGACCACGCTCTCACAGAGTACCAGCGTAAGTGTTTCGTCCGGCGAGTGTAGGGATTCGGAGGGAACTTTATGACGGTGACGAGGCATTATGATTCCTTGTAAAGGATGAATGTCATGGGCCGTAGTAATTGCTTGCCGTCAGGTGAACTGTGTGTGGGTTTTACTCTAAATGTAATTAATTATTCAAACCTGTGGTCCTTTTATTTATAAATAAAGTTACATGTAATTCTGTTGGTGGTTAAAGGTGTGAATTTTATTAGTTGAATCAACTACAAAAAAACTACAGCATGGCTCTATAAAGGGTGAAGCAAAGACAGCCCTGTCGAACGCCTCTGCATATATCAAAAGATATATCGCCATCCTAGATTACCGAGCGCACCATTTCCCCGTGAAATGATTACGCTGAGCTTTGGTTGGCACTCTTGGTTCTTCCGTACGTTGCATCAATCATGCTGTAGTCATATACAAAGTGTAACGTGGGTCTTGGATTGAGTGAAGATCGTATAGCTAAAAGTGGATCGATTTCAGAATGCATAATGCTACATAGTACAGAACTATTCCTTCAGCTTTTCATTTCCACACGTTCACATTAATCGATCGTCTCGTCGTACCCTCCCCCTGATCCAATGTGATGCATTACGACAATGCTAGAGCTAGACGTTGCAATTAATTACAAGCCTGACAGAATAAAATCAATACCAACCAGCTCACGGACCCCTCAGTTCCGTGAGCCCTGTGTCCGATGAAGCTGTAAGAACCGCATAGGCTAACAGCATGAACATCAACAGAATCAAGAGAATAACTCCGCCACGTGGGCGCTAATAATAATAAAAAAGAAATAAACGGCTCTTACGAGCATACAGCATGCATTGAAGATTTTTTTTTCTTGTATTGAAAGTGACAAACGAGCACACATTTCATCATCGATAATAATACTGGTCCGTTATCCGTTAAGAATTAAGATGTAGTCTCGTCACCAGACGTACGTTACGCTCCAGTGTTACGCTGCTATTATAACCTTGTTCTCTGTGAGGGAAACTTAAGAAAATTACATACGACATTATTGAAGATCTCTGTCCTGCCTACAATTTACAAGCGCTATAGAGAAACTATGATAGCGTATACGATAAAATGATATTGTTTATAAAATATTCAATAGCCGGGTAAGTTCGCAATTAGTGCGCGGTGCTTGTACGAGTGTCGACCTAGTGCCCGTGTCGGGACTGCGGTGCCCAAGGTGTGTCGGACGTATCCAGGACAGTCCCGCAGCAGCGTAGTGCTGTCCCAGAGGACAAATACAGCCAAGACACAATAATAAAACAAATAGCCGACTGCATCCAAGACGACGCACAAAAAAGGCGAACATTTAAAAGAACAAAAAAAAAATTAACGCACAATGACAATGGCAGGGATTTAAACAAAATGTTGAACCATCACCAACCAAACGTCACCACAACTGGGTCTAGAAACTATGGATGGGAGAACAATACACATGGAATTGAGAAACACTTCCTATTCTAAAGTCAGTAAAATTATATTTATGATCAAGACTTCGAGAAAAAACTTAACCACTTGTATTATATTAGACTTTTTGGTTATTCCCAGAAAATTTTATCATTTTAACCTGCAGCATTTAGCATTATATTGAACCTAACTATGTATTTAATACCTAATAGTCCCGTTTGCTATCTCGCTGCAGGTCGGGTTGTAAATCATGTTTTGCTTAATGTGCACGTCAAGCACGCGTTATCGTTAAAAATGCTATTGTTAGGTTATCTGTATATATAATAGTTCCCTTTATATATAATAGTATATAAAGGGATAAAATATATGTAATATTTTATTTCAATTTTGTATATAATACGTTGTCGATATCATTACGATACGAGCAGTGGAAATCATTATGCGTTGCTATAAGAGCTGAGTGCGAGTGAGTGAGCGCGCAATATACTGCGTTACGCTCACAAGCTTCACAAATCGGCAGAGCGATTTCAAACGCCCGTAATTATATATAATATTTTGATGTGTACAATTAAATATTATGAAAATATGTTTTAACATAAAAATAAACGTTTTTTCAAGAGATTTCCGCAATCGTTTTGACGCTACCGTTGCAGATTGATATATGTACAAATTAAGTACAGGCGGCACAATACGCAGAAATCTTACTAATTATCTATCTATATATATATATATTATATATAATATATCTAAAAATTATAAATGTAATAGCGTTAACAGTGTTAGAACTACACTGCAGTTTGTTTCTAGCTGCAAATGAAAGGGTCAGCTCGACCAAGCCCTCACAGCATACTAGCGTTAAATAGCGGCATGATGCTGCTGTTTTTCGTATGATGAGTGCAGGTCTCCGGATCCCTGCACTCACTGGTGACGGGGCAAAACTTCTCAGTCCTCAAGCCACGCATTATGATTCCTTGTGAGGATGAATGTAGATGTCATGGGCCGCAGGATCTACTTACCATCAAGTGAACTGTGTGCTCGTTTGTTACTCTTTATGTAATAAAAAAAAACAAAAATATATATTTGGATGTCTGTTCCTCAATCACGCAAAAACGGCTAATGTCAGGCGAAGACGCCGGCAGATGCTAGTAAACACTTCCCCTGTCAAAACCGATGATGTTATTGTAATAGACCAGTTTTATGAAGGTTTTCGCGTTTCGATCGCTGTCCCGCAAAAAGTAGCTTCATATATGGCAGCCCTAGTCGGAAATGTAGTCCACCAACTTGTACTGCATGCCTAATGCACACACGAAATCGTTAAGTGTTTGCGTGTTTTTGCCAACCAGAAAAATAAATAGTATGTAATGTATTCCTAACAGTGTTAGAGCCACGCCGTAGCTTGTTCCTAGCTGTGCCATGAAAGGATCGGCTCGAAAGGGAAATGTACAAAAGTACAAAAATAACCTGGTATCATTAAAAACTACTATGTGCGACTGACAATTACTGTGGCGCAGTTTCGTGACGAGCGGCATTTACTGGTGCAGTTTGCTGTCATAGCACCAGGCTGGTAAGTCGCAGGTCTAGGCTTTGGTTCCCAGTTTAACATAGATATTGTTCTCTTTGTAAACCTACAGCAGACGTCCACCGAATTACGTTAGATCATATAGAATAGCTAGTCCGAAGGCTTTCACAGCGTTTTTATGGATAACCCGCACGGGGATCCCCGAGAGGGAGCCTCGGCTAGGACCGTTACTCTGCTTTCAAAAGCGTCTGACTCGAGGGACACATCTTTATTACAGTCACACAAAACAAGAAAGCACTTATGTTTTTGAAAACAGTTTTGCCCTAATAATAATGGTCTTAAATGATTATGATAGCCTTTAAGACTATTTCACCAAACACTGCACCCATCTTATATATATCTACCAAGGGCCCATGGTGACATTTTTATCAACAAGAGAACATTACATAAATACAGGACAATGACAGAGTTCATTACATAAAAACATCAATCTACTTTCAGATTTATAGTAGAGTGATCTTGAATGATCATGTCAATCCACAGGGGTTGTAACAGATGTGAATCTTGAATTTGTTGAGGGTGGATTCAGTATGGGTTGGTCATTATTTACTATCAAGTTGTTACCCTTAAATAAAAAGTTTTAATTGTAATACTTGAATAGCAAGAAGTCAAAGGCAGTGTAAAGGTATGATATGCTATTATAGCTAATTCAATCTAGCTCAGTGCTTATGTTAGATGGTTCATGACAATGGCAAATTCAACAACCTAAGTTTCATAGATCATATCCTTAGGTTCTTGACCCTATTAGGTTATTGACATATGCTTCATATGCTATATGAAAACAAAATACAATGTAATAATCAAATTTGTTTATTTTGTCATTATCTTCAAAGAATAACAGTATGTATATATTTTATATACAAGAAAGACCACTGGTGGAAAATGATAAAAAGGAGGTAAATATTTTTTTCTAAAATCACTATAGAGATAAAAATTTTTTTCAAAAAAATTGTGAATAACAAACGAGCACATAGTTGATGATGATGACATCTAAATCAGATTAAAAAGGAAGATTCAAGTTGTACATACATTGCCACTCCTAAGAACTGAGGTGAGCCGCTAACCTCTAATGATATGAAACAGCAGAATTATGCTACAAGTATTCTCAGGTTGAGGTCCTTTCTGGTCAAACCAACACATGAATACTTAATCTAGGAACTAGCTATCACTGTATTGATTTTACTCATACCACACACCATCATACCCATTTTTTTTTTTAAAGAATATTACCTGGTTTCACTCCAACTAAACTGAAAATGCTTGTGCGAGGAGATGGTTCACAATAGTGGAATGACAGATTGGAACCTACAACCTTAAGTTTTGCAAACCATACCCTAAATCATTAGGCTATTGAGGCTTTGTATAATGAAAAGGTTTTGATAGTTTTTTTCCAATGATTACACCGATTATCAAAGAAATTTCTATATCCAAGTATCTGTCCATGATTGCATCAGTATGAATGACATAAATTAATAACAGTTATTAAGCCATCTCATTTTCCAGGACAAGGAATATCCTAAGTGTTAATACAGATTATAAACTATCTATGTGCCAAATTTTGAAACTGTTCAGCTATTTTTGCATGATTGATTAATAAACATACAAACTTTCACATTTGTAATATTAGTAGGATACTACATGTTTAGTATAAGCATTAGAATTAATATGTAATTTTTCAAGGATATCAAATATATGTAAAACTTGAAGGTAGAATTATATTGGTTGTATTAAGAACACAGTCCAGGAAGCTAGATATTATATAAAAACTAAGTCTGCTTGTAGAACTGTCTATAGAAATACCACAATCGCTACAAATTTTATAATTTTTTAAAACAATAGTACATATTAAAGGATGCTGGCATGGCTACTAATAAAATTTTATAAAAAAATAACGATTAATGTGGAGAAGTGATACAAATACAGATTTATGTATTAATAAATATAATATATAAATGCAATATTATATATTATTAAAGAGGTATAGTTTTAAAAAAAGAATTGCTATATACATTGTGAAATAACAAATGATATTAAGAACTAGTAAAATAACTAACTATTGTCAATTATATATAATAGTGTATAACCAAATCAACAGTGCACAAATAAATTTGCTCCTGTAAGAAGTGTGTACTAGTGTGGATGCAATCAGACATGCTGATTTGTACAGCCGACAGCTTTGAGTGTATTTCCAGTCAAGATTTATAACTTTTTTCATTAGATAACTTTTAAACAAAAATCTCCTTGTAATATAGTACAAAGAATTTCCACTGCAATAATTGGAATTGTAATAATTAACATAATCAATATTCTTCAGCTATTTAAGTTGTTAAATCACCCACATTCAATATTATTAGAATCATGACTGAAAATCAAACATAATTAATCTATGCCATCTCATCATATCCTTTGATAGCCTAGATTGCCACAAAGCATGATACCAATGCAGTTGCTTCCATCAACTTCCCTCTATTTGGTCATTGCTCCATCTATTTTATATCAAACACACAACAGCACAAACACAAAACAAATTCAAAGTCCAGATTGTGTGTACAAATTGAAACTGGATTTACAAGTAATACTATGTACACAATATAACATTCCAAAGGATATATTGTAAATGTATACATGGCCACCCTAAAGTGCCATTTTATGCCAAGTAACACCTGGATGGACTAGAGGGGTAGTGTTATAATGGTTGCATAATTTCAAGGATAGTACTAACTTTTCTGTGCACATTACTGTTGTAAAATTAAACAAATATAATATTTACAAATACAAATTGCACTAAAGCATCATTACGAAAAAAAAAAAACATTGAATTCCTATAGGTGATGTATTGTCCAATTCAATGTCTTTGTTCAGAACAACAATCTACATTATCTCTTTGTTTTAGTGCTTAGTGCTTTTACCGTCATACACATCACAGTACTTACTAAAAACTTTAATAATTTTACAATAGTATCTGATTGATTAGCATTTTTATAAAATGTAGAGTAATTTGAAAATATTATCGTAGAAAATTTTTGTGGGGGTATGACGAAATATAAGTGTCTAGCCCTATGCAAGTATTGACATACAATTGTTAAGTAATTTAATACCTTGATATTAGCTGTCCACCACCCACATGCTTCCTTTTCGTTCGATCTCGCGAATACCTCCACCTCTTGGTTTTCCACGAACTCTGTGTGTTTGCCGGTGTCTTTAGGTGGTAAGAACACTTGAGAAAAGGGAAACTTAGATTCCGGCTGCCAGCTAAAATAGAAATAACATGTAAATAAATAAATGCCCAATTTTGCTCTAATGTAATTTATAAGATTTATAGACAAGCCGTAAACTTACTCATTTTCAAAGGTTACAAGAACCTCGTTGTCGAGCACGTCGGTGACAATGGCCTAAAAATATAGGAAATTATTAGAATATAGTGATGATCCAATAACTTGATAATGCGCTAGAAATAAATGAGTTTTCTGGGTCATACATGTTTGAATGTGCAAATGCAAAAATATATTGTGTGCTGCTCCAGTTCGGTTCCGCAATCGCGGCTAAAAATATAAAAGCGGCACGAATAAAACACATGGAAAATTCACGCCCTGTCAGACGGACATGGCGTCCATTCCAGCCGCGATGATCTTCCCGGAAAAATATTTTTGTAAGTATATGACAAAACTTAGCTGCAACGATAATGTATAACAGATTACATAATTCACGAATTTATGTTATGTAATTTACGCGCAATTTCAACGTACTTCACAATTTACAAACCTTATAATAAGCACCATTTTCACCGTACACCTCGACCGACAAATCCTCCATTTTGGTTTGAAAGCGTATTTGGCGTTTTCAGAGCGAGAATGAACGCTCATAGAAAAACAGTTAACCAATCACTTGCGAGGAATTTAACCATAGATATTTATGTAAACTTTTAAAAGACACGGGTAGACAGATCTGGCAGCTTGAAAACTATGAAAACAAAACATTGAACTCTTTACTTGAACCATAAACTAATAAATGACTATTTTTTTTTGATTTTGGAATTAAAGAAAGAAATTACCGTGAAACGTTGTAAAATTTATTTCCGTTGTATAATTAATAAAAATAATATTATTTTAAGTGGCTATTAAACTAAATTTTTAGCTAATATTCTTAGACATTGTTTCTATTATTAATGACCTTGAATGGTAAATTAAGAATTTATCTTGAAGGTCATTAATAATCTTTCGTTTACATTAATATAGAGAAAGTTTTTGTTTTATATAATCATCATCATCTCAGCCCATCATCATTCCCCCGCTGATCATAGGCCTCCCCCTCAGGCTATATGGTTGATAGTGTACCTTTAACCTGTACCTGAGTAGTTAGGATATGGAATTCAGAGATGGTTATTCCATTATTTTATGGTGGCCACAAATTGTTTGTTGTGTTTTCTTTAATAGTCTCTTACAAAAACCACGGATTCAGATGGGTGGCTTTAGAAATTTTAGATCTAATTAGACTGCTCGGAAGTCTAATTAGATAAAGCTGTAAAGGTCTCTGGACCAACAGCAATACTCACACAAAAAAAAAGAGATGGGTGTTTTACTTGGTACAATTAGGTTTTTGAGGTATCAGGGCACTTAGTTTATGGGGTTGACTGAGCATGTGCACATTGAATTTTTGTTGAGGTCTATGAACATACCACTCATGAATAAGGTTATCAGATTAATTTTCAATCGAGTCCGATGTAAATATCGATTATTTTGCTCATTAAGTCATACGTAGTTGTCAAGTGTCAAAAATTGCTATTACAAATCTTGTTTAATTACTATAACATAACATTTACGACTAGTATGATACCAGGTCTATGATATCACTCAAATACCGCCGATAACAAACCACCAATAACTAGCGTAAATAATAAGCGAAAAGTTATATAATTGTATATATTATACCTTAACTTACAAAGTATTTTTTATATCGCCACGTACATTAAATATAGTATTTTTATTGAACTGCATCTTCTGAGTTTTGATTTCTTGAACAATAAACGTAAGAGTAGTGTAATCGTTTTTCTTTATTTTATATTTATCGGATTATTTAAATTTATCTTTCCTATTCCTTTATTTAGATGAGCGGAGAGAGAACTGTTATTTTAGTTACCGGCGGTTCTGGTCTTGTTGGACAAGCTATCAGAACAGTCGTTGAAAAAGAAGGTCGAGTTGCTTCAGATCCTGGTAACGAAAGTTGGATATTTTGTGGTTCTAATGATGCCGATTTAAGGTATAAATATATTCCGCTATTTCTTACTACAAACAACTACCCACATAACCATAACCAGCCTCATTCCTTTTAGATATATGCAATCAGCTCTTGAAATTAAAAAAAAATATTTTCGTACATAACGATTCAAACAAATATAACTTATTAATACAAGGCAGTTGGGCTTTAGACCTGAATTTCAAAGATCAGGAGCCAGGTGCTACTGACAATATTGTTGTCATCTTCTGTTATTATAGTTATAACTTACCATGTGATAAATTGTGTTCTTTTTCATAAAATTTTCAGTAAAAAATACTTCTGTAATCATCTATGTCCATATCCTATATAAAAAAATAAAACAATGTATATATAATATAATATAATCTTTGAGTCACTTGGCGAGCTTTGGTGCAGGCTGTGCTCTATATTTCTCTGTATGACAAAATATGCAACATAGACTAGAATACTCTGTGTTGCTCAACCTTATTCTATACTAGAAACTTATTAGAATCAAGTTGAGCAACATAGCTTAAAAGATCAGCAAGCTGAAGTGGCAACAGGGTTGCTGTATGGCCCATACAATAACCAATGGGAAAGAAGGGTCCATCTTAGTGTATGACAATCCCCCACTAGATGGAGCTATGACCTATGTAAGGTTATGGGAAGTCAAGGGAAGCAGGTGACTCTGTATCAAGCTTTGTGGCAATTTATTAGGCCTGTTCAGCAGTGAACTATAGTGATAAATATAATAAAAATAACAAATGAACAAATAATCAATTTATTTACCATCTTATCTTTTTAATGTGGAGATCCAAAAAACCCAATTGACCAAGATTTTCATTTAAATATTATTTATAATTTACATCTGAATAATAATCCTATTGTATTAATTATGTTTACAGAGACAAAGCACAAACTGAAGCATTGTTTGAGATACACAAACCCACCCATGTTATTCACCTGGCTGCCATGGTGGGGGGCCTCTTCCATAACATGGCACATAACTTGGACTTCTTTGTAAGTTATAAATGTGTTTGAGTCAATGCCACTGATATCAGTTGGGGGGTCTTAAGTAATAGCTAAAACAGATGTGTAAACAGTGGTAGTGGGAGCATAATTGTGACTCCACTGCAGAATGTCTTTGAAACATTTTTTATTTATTTCATAGACAAGTAGATTTTGCTTGCAATGTTTTTCTACACCACTTGTATTCAATTAGCACTTAAAATTGCAATTAACACCTTTAGTGATAACTGACGTCAATATTGATTTGCTTGTATAAGTCAAAAGCAAGCATCTGGATACTGACCTACCAGGTACAAGTATTACCTACCGAGGAACAATATTTGTGTATCACAAATTATTGGTTTTCTGGTCTGGGTCTGTTGTGTGTATGTCCTGTGCTCTGATAAAGTATGTGAATCTTCCTCCGATCTTATTGCACATGCATTAGATCATACTAGGGAAGGGAATAATGGGTGAGTGCCTGTGTTTGTGCAAAACAGTGGTAGAGCTACACTGTAGTTAGTTTCTAACTGCAGAATTAATGGGTCAGCTCGACTGGGGTGGACCACACCCTCACAGAATAACGGCATGAAATAGCAGCATAACACTGTGTTTCATCTGGTGAGTGAAAGGATCCAGAGAACTTCGTTACTGATGATGAGGCATTCTATCTCAGTCCTCAAGGGTAACAACGCATCTGCATTATGATTCCTTGTCAAGGATGAATGTAGATGTCATGGGCTGCAGGAATCACTTAACATTAGGTGAACTGTGTTCTCGTTTGTAACTCTCAATGTAATATAAAAAATAATGCTTATGGCACTAAAAAATATTCTGCATAGTTCATGTAATCTGGTAGTGACCAGATGTCACCATGGTCGACATAGACCAGGACCATATCATCATCATGCTTTTATGCTAAATAACTCAAACTCAAGTTGCTTCATAACTGAAACTAGAAATTAAATTAAAGTTGTAATCTTTTTCATTCCAGAGAGAAAACATGGCGATAAATGATAATGTTCTGCATGCCAGCTATAAATACAATGTGAAGAAGGTTGTGTCTTGCCTCTCCACTTGCATATTCCCCGACAAAACTATGTATCCAATTGATGAGAGCATGGTAAGCTTATATCATTTTAGTTTATAGAATAAGGTGTTAGCTTTTTTGAAGTATCAATAGCCTAATAGGTTTAGAGTATAGTCTTTGCAACTTTAGGTCATAGTTTTGAATCCGCTATTCAACTGTGCTCATGAACTATATCCTAGCACAAGCATTGTCGGATTAGTTGCAAGTGGTTAACCGGAATGTTAGTAATGTAAATGGGCAATTGGTGAGTAATTCAATAGTTACATAAATGAGTCTTGAACTTTTCGTTATTGGCTACCATTGTATACTTATGTATGTGTTGTATATATAATTATCTGTGTGTACATAAGTTTCTATATTATAATATGGTTATAGTATTAATATTAAGTAAGTAATTTAATATTGTAAGTCAGCAAATATTCATAACTGTATATAATTTTGCTAAACTTTATATATTTGTTGGTTAATTATGTATAATATTTTCATTTAATTAGTTATTTTTGATTGCTATACCTATCACATTATCTCAACACTCAATATGTTGATTGGTAGAGAATGCCAGTAGGTATTAAGGTTACTACCCTTGCTAAATATTTTATTAAGACTAATGTAATTAAGTAAAAAGTAAATTTACAGCCTATGTATATCAATCCCGTTTTTTTTTTTTTCTTTTTTATGGTTGATGGCCACTGTTAGCCCTAGAGCTTTTTTAGCTTTACACCATCTCTCACACATAGAGTAACGTTTTCAAGCCTAGGTTTCCTCTCGGGAGCCCTTGTGTGGGTTACCCACTAATAGAGGTCTCGACTGAAAGCCATTAGCGCTCGGTCAACTCTCAAACTGGTGAAAATGTAAAAGCCTTTGGGCTAACAGCGGCCATCAGGCCAGGCAGGTAAAAAAATTGCTGTATTTTAGGTAATTATATTGGTATACTAGCATCTGTTTGCTACTACATCTGTGTGAACTTCAGAATTGGGTCCATAGAGATATGAAAAATGTGTGCTAGTGCAGGAGTTCATTTGGGTACACCTTGCTTCTCACGCGGTCAGCTTCACGTCGGTTGTTACGCCCAATTCTTATACCTACTGGCTTCTTATATTTTCCATAAATTCTTTTTACATTAAAATCTGTCAAATGGCAAATCGATTATTATTTTCGCAGAATTATGCGCATGCTATAGTTTCTCAACCTGCGCGTCGCAACATCCTCAATGAATAAGACCTGCATAAAGATTCGTTTACTAAGGAAATTACAGTTTTAATGGCTTATTTGACAACTTCATGCAAGTACAACGCAGATTAGAACCTCGCATGGACAGCCGCGATTAGACCCACAGACAGGCGCGATAAATTAAATTTGTAATGCAATATTTAGCGTTTTTATCGACTTCAATATTGAGATATCTGTTATAAGTACATTTTGTATTAGTATTATAGTAATATTAGTTATTAGTTGTACAGTGGGTAGAGCAGCTTACACTGCAGTTTGTTTCTAGCTACAAAATGAATGGCCAGTTCGACCGGGGTGTGGACCACGCCCTCACAGAATACCTGCGTAAAATAGCAGCATGATGCTGCTGTGTTTCGTTTTATGAATGTAGGGATACGGACCCTTATTACTAGTATGTGGCATTCCATCTCAGTGTACAAGTGTGACAACGCATCGATTTCTAGTCCAGGATGAATGTAGATGTCATGGGCCGCAGGAATCACTTAACATCAAGTGAATTGTACTTTCAATGTATTAAAAAAAATCATACGCATGCGATGTTACCGGGGTATAACGGAGTAACGTGTCCTGAGGGTAGCCCTGAAAGTTTAAACGTATTAATAAACTATTAATTAAAATGTTATTATAATTTTATAGGAAAGAGTTCGCAAGGCTTTCTACTTACCCTATTTCCTTTTTCGTGGGTATTTGGGTCGCTACATAAAAATGGTTGAGAAACAATGACGTATGCTATTCCATTTCCACCCAAGAAAAATGTTCAGTACTGTTTATATATAGCGAAATAAGCGGTCACTAGTTGTTTTCAAATATAACAATGACTGTTTACATATATTGGGTAAACGTATTCATTTTAATTATTTCAGGTACATAACGGGCCACCGCACGTTTCAAACTTTGGATACAGTTATGCAAAAAGAATGATTGATGTGTTGAACAGGTTTGTGGATCACACATTGTTTGCTATGTCCAATAGTGCAGTGTCTGAACTATTCGGAATGTCCGGCCGCGTGCTGGGGTGATTAGGAGGCCCTGGCTACGTCGCGGGCCGATTGGTCTACCCAGGAGTAATATTTGCGTTTTGTTTTTATTACATTGAGAGACATATTCAAACAGTTCACCTAATGCAGATGCGTTGTCACCCTTGTGGAGCGAGATGGAGCACCTAGTCACCAGTAATAAAGGTCTCCAGATCCCTGCACTCACCAGACGAAACACAACAGCATTATGGTGCTATTTCACGCTGGTATTCTGTGGGGGCGTGGTCCTACTCCGATCGAGCTGACCCATTTATTCTGCAGCTAGAAACAAACTGCAGTGTAGCTCTAGCACTGTTAATTTATAAATGTTGTGCATGACAAATTGTTGTATTTCGGGTCTAAGTGTGTGTTGCTCTACATCTGAACCTTCCTCCGAACTGATTGCACACGCCTTTACATCGGAATAGGGCAAGTGACGACGAGTGAGGGCCTCTGTTTGCGCAAATACTTATAAAATGTTCTGCTCAGTTGATGTGGCCGCGGTCTAAATCGATCAGGTTGCTATCATCATCGCGAAAACTTTAATTTTTTAAAATAAGTTGCTTGAATACATTTACGATTTATAGTGGGAGTAATGATTGGGTCGATTTGACCAGGGAAGGTTCACGCCTCCACAGAATACCAGCTTAAAAAAACCAACATAAATCTTCTGTTTCATACGGTGACATGGGTCAGCAATTACAGGTGATAAGATTGTCCCAAACCTCAGGGTTGACAACATGTATATCCAGAAATATTCCAGTTATCGCTGGCCATTAGCTGTGTGCAAATCTGCAGCAGATACTCCTGGCTATGCCAACAATGGAGCGTAATTAATAACCTACGTTACGTTACGTGTTAGTAATAATTATAAATGAGCATAGCAATTACTATGCTTATTTCTAAATTATATAGCAACTTCCATAGCTTGCGGTTTCCAAAACTTTTTGCCCTATAGAGCTCGAGTCGATTTGGTGAGAATTGGAAGTAGGTTCAGATCAGTTGTGGTTGACATAAGGTGAAATCCTTCATATTTATGTATTAATATAGGAAGAAAAAACTTTGTATCCCTTTTTAAGCTCATTGCGCGCCCGGAGGACATATGAGATTTGGCGTAGTTAAAGTTCATAAGAACGTGTCATTTAAAATTTATAAATAAATTAAATATTAAATAAAAAAAACATTATTTACGTTCATAGTGAATGTGAAATGCATAAAAGTCTGTCGTCAAACACGAACTTAATACAGATTATCGCTAAAGTGTTTAGATATACATGTAAAAAATACAATAAACTAAAATGTATAACAACAAAATATATACAAATACATTTAATTAAACTAAAACGCTCGCAGCTGATGTTACAGAACAAAATTAGATATTTGACAGAATAACGTCAATAACATTCAAACCTTATAAAAAATTACACGACCACTGGTATAATTAATAATTACATTTCCTGGCACGCACCACTACCCTGTGGAATCAGCTGTCGCCAGCGGTGTTTCCGAACCGATATGACTTGGGCACCTTCAAGAAAAGAGTCTACACCTTTGTTAAAGGCCGGCAAGCGCATCTGCGACTCCTCTGGTGTTGCTGATGTCCATGGGCGGCGGTGATCACTTACCATCAGCTGAGCTGTTGCCCAGTTGCCACCTATTCTATAAAAAAAAATGTATAGGAATATACAAATTGAAAAATTAATAACTGTCGTTTCATTAGAATTATATTGCTTTAGCCGTATATAAGGGTAAAATTTTATAAGGTGTAGGAAATTGCACAGAATTTAACGAAAATTCGATACCGTGAAGATAGTATAGATAATACGGTCTGCGAAACTTAAGGTCGTAGGTTCAAATCCGCCATTCGACTATTATCGTGAACCTTCTATCGCACAAGTATTTTAAGTTTAGTTTGATTGGTTAACCTGATTTTTAGTAACTCAATAGCACTCCTAGCATGTCTACCGTTAAGATTGTCTATGGGATTTCAGACAAAATGTTATATGCAAAAATACAATTTTATTTACCGTATCTGTTGTTCCGTGTTTTCGACACTGCCATCTGGACCTTACTCCGAAATTAAAACCGGAAGCTGGCTGGAGTGCTGTGCACAAGTGTCTGTGAGCACCATAATATATCCTCTGCAGTTGTTGCATCATCATTATGACTAGTATTGTTGTTATATATAGGGGGTACCGCGAGCAGCACGGCTGCATGTTCACGTCGGTGATCCCGTGCAATGTGTTCGGTCCCCACGACAACTTCGCGGTGGCGGCCAGCCACGTCGTGCCGGCCCTCATAAGACGCATGGACAGCGCGACTTCAAACGGTCCGTATACGATGCCACTATATTTATGAACTAGAGTAGTTCATGCATTCATTCATTAATCATTTGTTTATTTATTCATACATTCATAATTTTTTCTATTCATTAAACATTCACACGTTTTTCCATTCGTTTATCATTTACATTCATTAATTATTCCGTTTATTTATTAACACGTTCATTCATTTTCAATTTATGATTTAAAGGACGCTAAGTATTGCAGAATGACCGAAGTTGCGTGTAAACTATGTAAGGAAAACCCGACACTGTAAATTTTTTTTATACAATATTACGTAGTAACTTTGAAAGTACCGCAAATTATACAAAATCGATGGAAGTCGCGTGTGATTTATACAAAGAAACACCGACACTAATATATTTTTTTTCGAATAGAAAAGTGAATGTTTAGCGACTACAAGATCCTCATGCCTCGTCACTCCTGAGGACGGATGGAGTGCCTCCTTACCTGTAATGGGTTGGCGGGAAGGGGATGCATTATCTAAACAATTTTTATATTAATTTAATTACTACAACTGTTTATATTGTACGATGTGTGCAGGTGACCCGACGTTCACAGTCCTGGGCAGTGGCAAGCCGTTGCGCCAGTTCATCTACTCCTTGGACCTGGCCAAACTCTTCATATGGGTCCTGCGAAATTATAACAGCGTGGAACCCATCATACTCTCAGGTATATCATGGCCAGACATATTCCAAAATATCCTTTGAGCACAAGTCAAAGACATTTCATTTTTAAGGTTCAATGATGGACCGTTGATGTGGCGGCATCAATGAGTCGGCTCAACGGAGGAATGACCTTGTCCTCACAGCTCTTGCTTGAAATAGAGGAATAACGCTGCTGTGTTTCGTCTGATGAGGGTAGGGATCCGGAGACCGTTATGCCATCTTAGTCTTCGGGGGTGACATGCTATCTGCATTATGATTCCTTATCCAAGATGGATTCACCAGTTGAACAGTTTACACGTTTTTCATCTCTATTATTAAATGGAGGTGATGTCATTGGCCGCTGTCATCTCTGATGCAATATCCACATGGAATGTCACCGAAACGAAACACAGCAGTGTTTCACTCTGGTACGAACCAGTTTGAACGCCATCCTTCCTGTACCAGCTTAGAATTTACTACAGCACGACTCGTGGCAGCTATACTAGGTTCTAACTAACAAGCTCATTGATCCACAGTGGACGAAGAAGACGAAATAACGATCAGCCAAGCGGCAGAGGCGATAAAGAAAGCGCTCGGATACCGAGGCGAGTTAGTCTACGACACCAAGATGGCGGACGGGCAGTATAAGAAGACAGCATCCAATAAGAAACTCAGGTCTTTGTACAAGGACTTCAAGTTCACGCCTTTCGAGCATGCCATCCAGGACACAGTGGAGTGGTTCCAGCAGAACAGAGAGATCGCGAGGGTCTGATCTGTGAGATTAAATATATATTTATTTATTTTAGGATTTGTTTTAATGTATAATCGAATGAAACATCCAAGTTATCTCTCTGGTTGTTACCAGATGACACCAGCTGTGGAGAGAGAGAGGATTAGCAGTGGTAGCCACAATACTGCCAGTTCTTAGCTGCAATATGAAACTACCTCGTTGAGTACCAGCGTTATCCGAGGAACCCATATCTGTCCTCAGGGGTGACAATGTATATACATCTTAAATCTTTGCTAAGGATGTACTGCCTCGTACATTGGACAACCCTGGAGCTTATAGAATAGGGTTAAGGTATCCTCTGTCTGTCATTTAAGGCTACTACTAGGGGACTTCGGGTTCGCGGGTGATAATATATTGATTGGATATGGTCCACTAAAATGAACCCCGAGGACAACACGGAGACCCTAGGAGCCTCTCTAACTGCACCGAGAGTTACCATCCATCTCGTAGGTGTCAGCTGCAGTCTTCACTCTCCATCATATGTACTGTGTTTTCGTTTATAACTCCTAATATTATAAAAAAATAGAAAAATATATTGCTTTATTTGCTATCCTTTCTACAAACCGTTAAATTTTCCATACAGGATTAAAACTACCTACAGTCGACGCATTTTAAACTGAGTCGTCGGGCAATAAATGTCACTGACAGTAGGAATGTGCACGCAATGCAACCCGTTATCGATACTTAGCTATCTGCGCACGCGGGGTCGATGCGTCATTGTGACCTTCAATAGCACTCTGATTCCTGATTGGTCGTTACGAGTAAGTTGTTTGCAATAAAAAGATAAAAACGACCCTTTTCAGGGCCACATTACGATCTATACAGTTTCTGCATGATTACGTCGAAACAAACATTTTATCTTACAAATTAAAAACTTTTACTTTCAGTTAGCGAAAAATTATTCCTATTAATACTAAACATAATCTAGAATATCGATCATACCTATCCCGTTATCGATATGCACCTCTACAATTCTTATCACTACACCTCTCCATAAGATCTGTAAGTGCGAACGAGACGGACAGATAAATATGATTTATGACCTGAAGCCTCAGTTCATAATGCGTCGACTAGTCCGGTTGTAGGTCCTCAATTAATTTAAATTTCGAATACTGGCGAGAGTTGTTAGGATTGTTTTGAATAAGGAACTTTCGCGCCATTTTAAAATAAAAATATATAACTTACTTGACGTAAAAGGTCGCGGTTTATGTTACGCACCTATCGAGATTTATAAACTTCTTCAAAATTTAAAAAAAACTAGTGGAAAAGAGCGTCCGACTACGAGAAATAAAGTTATCAATGTTACTACTTTCTAAAATCTCTATTAATCAGTACAATTTGTTCATGCAGTATGATGCAGCAGCAGTCGAATAATCGAATGAACTTTTTCTAACGCAATTATATTTGAATATGGTAGAGCAGTTACTAGAGAGTATGTAAAAAAAAAAATATTATCTGCCTATTGTACACACACTACCAAAGACTGGTCAAAGTGGGGGTATTTGTAGAAATATAGAAAACCTCAATATCTCTACCTGAATATGTCCTTTTTTTGTCTGCTCGGTGACCTGTCAACCTATCTAAGTTTACATGCTACTTACGAGCACATTATATAATTATTGTAGTATTGATACACTGGGTCTGCGTGTAGAGTTGTATCTCTATGCATCTTCTATCTCATTCATTCGTTGGTATTACACTCCCGTACGGAGGAATTGTTTGGATAAGTTCCATCCACCTTTTTACTCATTAGATGTTGCCAATTCTAAACCGAAAAGTCTTTAGAAACCTTCAAAAAGAACTTCTTTTGTCAAAGGCCAACCACGCAACTAGGAATGGTGTTGCCAATATACATGTGATCACTTACCATCAGGTCAGCTTACTCATCCGGTTCAATAAAAAATAATACTTTATCCCCAACCACGACTCCTCTCCGTTACTAAGTCCCACCGTTATATACTCATACAAAGGAAATTGCAGCATGGTACGTTATGTGCCTGGTCTGCGGATTCGCAAACTTGATGTTTTTTTTTCAATTATTCCATAAGCACGCATTCTTTACACAGGGTTAGGCTGACGTTGAAGCTGGTTTAGTGGGGTGAGGGACCACGCCTTCACAGAATACCTTACTTAGACATTCCACCTCAGTCCTCAGGGGTACTAAGTTTAAGCCATGTGCATCCTGTAACTTCGTTGAAGATGAATTTAGATATCATTATCATCTCAATTATGATTTCTTATATCTATAATCATCCCCCGATGAATATGGAAGGCTCATGACATCCATACAGTCTGATGAATATGTGTCCTGGGCCGCAAACATCACTTACCAGATGAACTGGGAATAAGAAAAAAAAAACAAAATAAAAAAGAAACAATCTTTTTATTTTACATGTCTTTTTTTCCACCGAACTCGCGGCGTTGGACCCGGGCTCCATGGCGTACCTTAAGGAAGGCGATCGCTCGTAAACACCTCCACCAGCTCTACTCTGCTACACATCTATTCGGCATGTTTCAATAGACTTTAAGAAATTACGAAACTTTACTTTTAACAATTTCACAATATGCATGTACAATGTAATACATTGTGTTATACGAGGACGCGAGCTGGGCTAGAGAGCGAGGCCGTGCTCGTCGTAAGTGACGAAGATCTTCTCGATGGCTGTGATGTAGGCGGCCGTGCGCATGTCCAGATCCAGGTTGTGGGTGCTCGCGGCCCTGGCCACGTTCTGAAACAACACAATACAGAGCTACGCACGGTCCGCTTGTAGGCCACGCGCCCGTAATAGTAATTAAACGTATGCACCTTTGACTATCATTTCTAAGGGATTTGTTCAATGTTTTATTTAATAATAATTCACGTAGATTGGGAAGAGAAAAAAAATCATCGCTTATCGGAATTGGATTAATTTCAGGAAAATCTAATAGAATAGAAGAGCACGTAAAAGGTCAGCAATTATAAATAATAAATATATACATATATATATATATATATATATATATATATATATATAATGTGTAATTATATATTAGCATTGAGTCTAGGTATAATAGATCAAAGAAATAACACGGCCTATGACATACTCAACAAACCTAATAGTTTAGGCCAGAGGTTCCCAGACTTTACGAATTGTGAATCCTCATTTTTTTGTCACGCCAACGTAGACCCCCGTCGAGTCTCCCGTTGACTTTGGAAACTAATGGTTTAGGGAATGGCCTGCAAAACTCAAGGACATACCTGTCATTCGAATTGTCGTGAAACATCTGTCTTTTTTTGTGCATGAGTATTGCTGTTGGTCCAGTGACCTCTACAGCTTTATCTAATTAGACTCGCGAGCGGGAGGCCCGCTGAGTAATGAACCATCTCCTAGCACAAGCATTTATACCAAATAAGATATTTGGATAAGTCAATTATCAGGTAGAAGGTGTGCTTACTTTAATATTTAAAATATCTTAGTCTTGATAAATAGGTAGTATATATTCTAAGGAACATTTACCACCAGGAGAATTACGGCGTTTGCAAACATATTAATAAAAATACATGCAATAAGACACACTATCATTATTAAGATATCAACTGCGCAGTATATTTTATAGTGCAGTAAACAGACGCACTAACTCATCGTCTTCTCTATTCCGATTTAAAACATGTGCAGTGATATCGGAGGTAGACTTAATGCTGTGTCACGAGACAGTACATTATCGGCTTTTCCACATTTGTAATACACTGGGAATCGAATCCAGGTCTCAATGGACCATTAGAGACACGACACATACATAACCAGACCAGAAGACCAATATGTGACGCACAAATATGGTTCCTCTGGTGGGAATCAGAAGTTCCTCAATATATATTTTAGTTTCGGACACAGTGCTCTATGCATATATTATTATATATATTTGCAAGATGTTTTGAATGGTGAATGGCATTTAATTTCAAGCCATCTCAGGGGTTACAACGCATCCTGAATCTTTGAGCATAGATGTAGATGTCATGGGGCGCAGTCGTCACATACTATCAGGACTGTGTTGCGTATGATACTAAGCTGCTAAATATCAAGGGTCACCTGGCAGGCGTTCATCATGCTGTATTCCAAGCCCGAGGTGACGATCTGCTCCTCGCTGGCGCCCGACATCATGGACTGGAACAGTGGCGTCGGCAAAATCTTCGCGTCGATATTCGACTGCTTTAGCGACTTCTCAACGGAATCTGACAAGATTTTCTAATTTAAATTAATCAACTTGTGCGCGATAAGATTTTGACGGAATTAAATAAAAAAATTTAACCACTATAATCCTATATGTAACTTGAGACAAGAGTTCAAATATGTTAGATTTAAAAAAAACAAATGTGTGTAATGCAATAATAACATTAACGTTAATCAAATTTGGATGGTTCGCAATAATCGAATGGCGTATTCGAATTTACGACTTTTTTTTAGATTTGCTCTTGAAAACCTCAGTTTCCTTCAATAAAGAATCATAATGCAGATGTGTTCTCACTATACTAAGATGCACTCATTCCGAAACATAGTTGCGGAAAACTCTTGTTTTACGTCGGTATCCTGTGAAACCCTGGTACCCAGTCGAGTTACTCTTTTTTTTTGTGCTACAGCTGGTTTATATATGCAGCCTAAATAGAACGTAATAGCCGCACGTTATTTCTTCTACGATATTAGTGATCGTTTCTACGAAATACGTGGACAAACCGACATCGATCCCCGGTGACGGTAGCAATCAAAATTGTTAATCGCAATTTTAAGTGCTGATTTATAATGGAAAACATTTTGAGAGAACAGGAGAAAAGCCGGCGAACTTCGGTACAGCCTAACAGGGGAAGAATGTCGTGTTACCTTTTATTTTTTTAATTAAGATTAATTTAGGTTTTTATGAACGTAATACAATGAATACGAAAAAAAATTAAGTTGAATAGTTTATTAGCTTAATATATATAAAAAAAAGTACTTCAATGGCGTGTCAGCAAGACATAATTGAATTAAGCTATATATTGTGCTGCATAGGTTGCTTTTTGTTGTGTGGGCGACGCGGGTTAATTGCCTTCAATGTGAAGTCCGTCAATCCGCAATGTAACCACGTGGCGGACGATGCTCCAACATATCTCTAGGTTTATATAAAAAATATGGTGTTACCCAGTAGCGCCGTATTGGAGTCCCGCCAGAACTTAATGCTGAGCTTGCCGAAGCTGACGTGGTTTAGGTTCTTGAGATACTCGAAGTAGGAGACGGTGACGCCACCCGCGTTGGTGAGCAGGTCCGGCAGTACCAGGATGCCGTTATTGCGCAATATCTCGTCCGCCGCGGGCGTGGTCGGCCCGTTGGCACCCTCTGCGACCACCTGGCGATTATGACGAGCTGAGTTTTTTACTTTATGATATTGGGGGTGACGAACATGAAAAATAAGAGAAAGTTTTCATAATTATAGAAGAAATAAGCAGTAAAATTAATTATCTTCCAAAAATTAGACCAACGCTGCCGAAACGCTGTGACATTTTTGTATTAAACCTATATGAGATTTTATTTGATGAACACATATCGTTCTAGCCTTTTGACGCTTTCGATGCTAACACTGCCTGGTTTCAACGTAACTAACAAATTATTGATTATTCCTTGTTGATCCTCTGTGATGATTCTTCGTCGAGAATGAATGTGTCATGGGCCATGTTATTTCATATGCGAAATAAAGATTAGTGAAAAATTAAATCCGCCTGTGAACTACGTACTTTGAGTGCTTAGTGGACGAATATTGTTTCTATTGTTGTAAACATTCCGTTATTTTGTTGTAAATAACGTAGAATGTCGTCTCAGCCAAACCATTGTTCACGAGAACACGCATGTAAGCTTTCTGCCAACAAAAGAGTTTTGTCGACTAAACAAAACACTAAATATAATTAAGTGATAGCGTCGCCCACCATATCCGGTGACGACATTGTTTTTGCATAGACACGCAAACTAACATTAGAAATAAGTCATTCTTCAAGCACTTTATGAGTTAATTAATTGTTTTTAAAAAGTATTTGGAGGTCCGTCGTATTGTAACATACAGTTCTATTGTTTTAAATATACTCAAGTTATACGGCATCAGAGGACATTTAAAAATACATATTTTCAACATCAGAATTGAATTAAGACTAACTTACAATATTAATTGCACGAGCGACCGTCAGAAGCTTATCTATCATATCTGTTGTAAATAATATTTCCACTTGGAGTTGCATGTTTAATAGTCTAGTCGGAACTAGCGTGTATCCTAAATGAGAAAACAACGCCAAACTAACCTTACATTTCAGCTTCCCCGCGTTCTCCTGCGTGATGGACTTCTCCAGCGCCGCCAGCACCAGGATGTCGCACTTTTCGAACATCAGCTCGGGTCCCGTCTCCTGGCCGCCCGTGAAGCCCTTGACACTGCCCTTGTGTTGGGCTTTGTAATCTTGTAACTTCTGCAGAATAAACTCATATTTATTTTACGCACGTTGGTAATCTGTGAGGGCGTGGTCCTACGCCGGTCGAGTTGACTCATTAATTCTGCAGCTAAAAACAAACAGCACAGTGGCTGTACCAATGTATATATATATATTATACATATTATACTATACTTATTATACAATAACCTATACCTTTGTGTCCAAGCCGTTCTTATTCACCAGGTTACAGTCGTACTCCAGCACGCCTATGACCTTGACCCCGCTCTGCTGCAGGTACAAGGCCGCGTAGCTGCCCACGTTGCCGTACCCCTGGATGATGGCCGTCTTGTTCTAGAAGATAAATTGTTAACTAGACGTCATCAGCTATGCATTTAGACAAACACAGACGCACCTTCCCGAGTTCGATGTGTTCGAAGAGGGGGTCGAAAACTTACAATTTGTTTTGTACAAATATTGTTCCGCGCCTGGTATCGTAGCCAGGACCCGCAACGAAGCTGATAAATTATAATTGGTGACTTAACAAAAAGATATAGTACACGATATTAAAACAGTATATAATTATCAAGATTTGAAATAGCTGAAGGACATGCCGTTGGTACCTATGAGGATATGGCATCATCAACACCGCAGCCTGTCCATAGTCCGCTGCTGGACACAGTTCTCCCCATAAATTGCCACAAAGCACGATCCAGAGCCACCTGCATGCATCGACTTCCCGTGAACTGGCATAGGTCGGCTCGCAGTCCTTCTTCCTCATCGGTCATCGGTTCTATGAGCTATATGGCCAGCCGAATGCCTCTTCAACTTGCTTATGTCATCACTACTAGAGAACTGTCACGAGCAGCAATCTCTGTAAGAATGGCATCTTGTAAACTTTGCATTTAGAGCCTTAGTTCCCAAAGTGGCCAAGGTGGAACCCCCAGGGTTCCACGGGATACTTGACGGGGGTCTACGTTGTCGTGACAATAAAATGGCGGTTCACTATTCGTAAGCGGTCTTCATGTTCGTCATATATCAGTTCATAAAACATTTAGAATTTAAAGACCAAAATCACATCAAACACGAAGTAAAAAAAATGATTAAACAACAGTTAACGAAACAATTTATTTCAATCCACATCAAAATTTAATTACATGGTACGAGTCCCTAACAATTGCTTAACAAATACCAAAATAAATCTAATAAATTACCAATAAACATAAAAAAAATAAAAAAGTGTACACCATAATTATTTAAGAATAGAAGGGTACGGTATGCAAAGCTTAAGATCGTTAGTGGTAGAAACGTAGAATCTGTCATTCGACTATCGTTGTTGGGAACATCTTCTAGCACAAGCATTTTAAGCTTAGTTGATGTAACAGTAATGTTGGTGATGTAATAGCAATGCTAGAATTTTTTTAAATGCAACTAAATAAATGAATAAACTACACCTAAATTCAGTAACCCAATAAGCAAATGCACGGCGTGCGTATTTGCGTCCGAGACGTTCTATCTATCGTCATCCAAATCTCCCAAGACACTATTCGAACTCTGCGCAGCGCCATCTGTTAGCATGAAAACAAAACGCAGGCTCTGAGGCGCGCGTTTGCGATCTTGCATTTAGGCATGTCGATTCATTCTAAAAAACAATCTTTGATTCGATTTAAATAGCATGCACTAGGATCGATTGTCGATGAAATCTAGCGTTAAGCAATCGATTCCCGATTAATCGAATCATTAGTTGATTTTTAACTTTCCGGTAAGAATATTTAAAGATTTCAAAAATTTTAAATCGCATTAAAATCGATTAGTTCGTTCAAAAGATATTGTTTCCAGTACCTTCAATTTAAATATATTTTTATATTTATCAATTAGCGGTTTTTAAGAAATATATTAAAAAAACATACTTTGTACTATTTTAAAAATTAAGGTGTTTTGTGATTATTTAAATACTTAATACTCATGAAATCAGCCATATTATCAATTATCACTCTTTTAAAATATAATTCTAATCGGACCGAGTCAAGGGGTTCATGAATCGATTGAGTGTTTCGAATCGATCTAAAAAACATTATTTCATTTGAATTTTTTTTCGATTTACCGATTTTAAATCGACATGCCTATTTGCTATTATCTGTACAAGATAGTAAGTACTCACTTTCTTCTGTTTTGCTTTACAGAGTCTTATCCAGAATATATCACACTTATGGTACTCACTCAGAAATCGGTAATATTTAAGTTTAGCAAATTTAATCACGAATGTACCTTAAAACCTGGCTCTAGGCCGACGAGTTTCATCCAGTTGGCGTCATGTATGAAGTAGTTTATGGTCATGAAGACCCCGCGGCCGGTGGCCTCCACCCGGCCGTGGATGCCGCCGCCGTTTATCGGCTTACCCGTGACACACGCCGCTGCGTTCAGATCGTTGTAGCCTTACGGACACGAAGAAAGTGAACACGGCGATCAAATATGATAAAGAATTAAACGAAATTAATTTATCGAGTTTATTATAACTATATTGTATGTATTGTGTTTTAAACAAACGTGAACATTCAATATAGAAGCATTGCACTTACTTCAAAATGCTACGATCGGTTCCCAAAAAGCCACAAACCGGCAAAAGAAAAGTTATTGGACTATTTTTGCATTTTCTATATTTTCAACATATCTTTACAATAATATTTTACGTTTACTATATATATAAATTAATTTAAAACAGCCTGCAGAGCTCATTTCGTTTCAGACTATCACTAATCCACTGTTGACATAACTCTTCTTCACAGACTGCGATAAAGTACGGATCCTGTGCCACTTGCATCCATCGGCTTCCCGCAATTTGGATAAGTCGTCATCCGCTCTAGTAGGGTGTCCTACGTTGCGATGGCCAGCACGAGTTTGCCACTTGAGAACCTTTCTTCCCCATATTTATTAAAAAATATAAATTGATTGATTCAATGAGAAAACAAAATCAATTATTGCTCACCAAGTGTTTTGATATAAGTGTCCACTATCCACGACATTTCTCTACCGGAAGTGTTCACGTCGGGCGCGGGTACGTCTATACCCGCTCCTGGAATGTTCGGAATTATTTATTACTAATAATAAATAATGAACATGTTGATACTAAATATTGAGAAATGCTTAATGTTATTTCTTAACATTTAGTAATAAATATTTAGTTAAAGAACGGAATTGCGAATATATCTAAATTTTGTTACAAGTCTTTTCTTATATAAAATGTTGAATGGGTAGGTTCCCGCCTACCATAAAGAGCAACACTAATGTCTGTTGCAATTTTTATTTTCAAATAAGATAATAATTTTCATATAAGGAATGTTACTTGAAAACAAATTGCTAGCCCTATTAAGTGAATGAAGTTTTAAAAAATCCGCACGATAGATACCTTCCATTTCTGAACGTGTCAACGTGTACGTACGCTCGGCAACGCTCGTTAGCATATAACCGTTCCGTCAGCACGCACACTACTGTAATTCGTCTGAGTGTAGGTATCCGAGACCCTTATTAATGTCGACGAGGCATTTTATTTCAGTCCTCAAGGATCACAACTTAACTGTATTATGGTGTTCATGGGCTGCATTAATTATTTACTATGAAGTGAACTGTGCGCCCACTTGTCACCCTTAATACAATAAAAAAATAAAAGTAAACATAACGCTTCTTAACAGTCGGTTAAAAAATGCTTCCTAAAGCCGATTAGTCCGGTCTTTGATCTCACACACTCAATTACTACTACGTGCTTGTTTATTTCAAATTAACATAGAATAGAATATGAGAAATCATATGATTAGTAAAATAAACGCTCTTAGTCCATAGGTGTATAGTGTTTCTAACAATGGGTAAAACGCTTCGATATAGATACCTTGGCATGGTGAGTGGGATCTCGGGACCTATATGCTTGTTCAAAAGCTATAAAAAAAGCTCTCGCTGTTGATGGCTAATGTTTAGCTAATAGTTAAGCTGCTCAGATGAAAAACAAATATATTTCGATGCCGATTTCGATTAGCAGCCTTGCTTGATTGGGATAAGAGATATATATAAAACCAATAGATTACCAATGTAGTTCTTCTTCGCCAATTCTAACGTGTAACGGCGCGTGATCCTCTGCAGTTCGGCCACGGTGTATTTTTTTGGATCGATGGCAACACCTAATTTAATACCATAAATTAGTTGACGTTGCCACGAGTAAAATTGTACTTTTTAATTATAAAAGCCTACTTTGTTATAATTATAAATATTATAGAAGATAAAAAAGTACACGATTCACCTTATGATGAATGATTAGTGCGGCTCGGTGGTAAGCGATGACTGCGGCCATTACATCAACATCAATCTTTAACAACGATTCGCAGGCGTTGGGACCCATGAACATGAACATGAACTGATATGAATGCCCCGTTAACTGTAATTGGATCCCTGGATCTTTGCAGTTATCGTACCAAACCAGTAACATTATACTGCTTTTTCAATGAGGGCGTGATTCTACCCGGTCTAGCCGACCCATTCATACTCCAGTAGAACATTGGTACATATTGTGGTGACGCAATATAAATAAAAAATATATATATATAAAATGTAGATATGTCGGTACAATAATAAAAAACAGATTACGAGCTAACAATGTAGTATATGTGTTATGTTCAAATTAGTGTTGAAGTTGTATCGTGACGTCATCAATGACCATAAACAAAGACCTGCGCTGATATTTCATAGCCAGCATGTACTGTACTGACAACGATTCGTGACAACTAGGATTTAATATTATTAAATTATAAAAAAATTACTAAACACTAGTTGCAGCTTGACTCTGCCAATGTAAAATTCTATCACCAGATGAACCGTGTACGCTCGATGTATTGTCAATAATTTCATTAAAAAAAATACACTCACCTCCTTTAGCACCGCCGAAGGGGATATTCGAGCAAGCGCATTTGTAAGTCATCAACGCTGCCAACGCTTTCACCTCCTCCAAGTTGACTTCGTCAGAAAATCTGATCCCTGGACAAGAGATTATTACTACAATATTGTTGATACACAAGATAGTTGCGGTTGTTCAGCATTCTTGTCTAACCTGATGTTAAGAATAAATAAAATGATTCCTACAAAGATCAGAGTATTTTAACAAAATATCAAAAGTAAAATAAAAGTAAAACCTACCTACGAGAGGAAAAAATTAAGATATACTCTGAATGTTGAAAGACAACCAAGCAACAATTTAGTGAACGAAATGACTATAATGAACAAACAATCCCGAGAAAAAAACATTTTTGTTTTATGACATTGAGAGTACACGAGCAAACTGTTCACCTGATGGCAAGTGATTCCTTCGGCCCATGACATCTACATTTTTCCTTGAAAAGGAATCATCATGCAGATGCGTTGTCACCCTCGAGGACTGAGATGCAATGCCTCGTCATCCGTTTTTCGTTGCCTAGATTCCTTCACTCACCACATAAAACCACAATTGGAATTCGTCAGTGAGGTATTTCGCTACCTTAAAACTAAATTTACTCTATTTCATAGACTTGTTAAGCATATTTTTGAATACTGCGGCATTTTTTGGTATAATTTTGTAAAAGTAAATTTTGTTCGCAAAAGTGTAAATAAAGCTATATTGTATTTACCATGATAAATAAACAAAAACAGTGTTTGTTTTTGTTTTCATGATACAAAACACAGCGTAAAGCTGTTTTCCTTTGATATCTTGTTAATATATTGTTGAAAACATAGATTCCTTCGCCTTCTCGAGAGCTGACCAGTATATTTTTAAATAAAAGAAATTTTATGCAATAGAGAACCTTATCAAATAAATATCAAAATATATATCAAGAGATAATCGAGGGACACATTTCAATTTTTGAGGAATTATATGTTTGAAACAATTAATACTTTGTTTTAAAACAAGCTACTAAGAAATTATAGTATTGTGATGGTTTTTTAATACATCTGCATCATTGAAAATTATTCAGACATTCGGTTCTGGCTTGAAGTGGTTGACAACTAAGAAAATTCCATTACATTCTACATACCTTATACTCCCTTACAATGAAATGAAAAGCGATTGCCTTCCACATTATTTCATTTATGCGTGCATAACGATCTGGTAAGGAACTTCTGTTTCTAAGATAATCCATCCTAAATTACAATAAGAGATATCGATAATATAATCGATTATTATTGACACTAAAGGAAGACAGTTGCAAGTTATCCATAATTAAACATCCAAAATGGCGGTATTTTTGAGCAATGTTCAATATCATTACTGTAATTACAAATTTGCATTATTTTTATTTCAAAATTAAACATTTCCTCGGATTATTTATACTAAAATACGTTATTGGAAAAGGTTATCAATCAATTTTTTTATTTACTTAATCTCCTGGTCTGCTCTCCGAGAGAATTACAAAAATTTATTTAAAAATATAAATAAAATAGGATATTGAATACCTCCTTTGCAGGGCAATCTGTGGACGCTGTGCTGCGATCTGTATCCATGGATGATCTCGTAGTCACCGTTCTTACGCTGCAGCGGGAACTCGAACTGAAGAGAACTGTTACTCGATCCCATGACCTGCCAATATACGTACATATAGAAGATATAAGAACCATCCTCTTGTTTTTTTTTCGGGCTGTCGGCCGCTGATTAAGGATTATCTAAATTAATATCGCTAATATTATTACCTATCTGCACCACCACTTCGGAATGCGTGGGCGCTGGAGAAGAAGTGTTGCAAGAAACTTCAGCGACGTCTCCATCATTATTGTCGGGTGAGAACCAGCATGGCGGTATCACGAATAACCCTGTTTGCCCTGGC